>JBAIZL010000002.1:330766819-330989319 GCA_036971475.1 Prosapia bicincta
AGCACGCATTTAGCCGGTAGTCACGTGAGCTAGTTTATCCTATGGCACGTGGCCTGCGTCGCGACTAAGCATGCATTTAGCCGTAGTCACGTGAGCTAGTTTATCCTATGGCACGTGGCCTGCGTCGCGACTAAGCATGCATTTAGCCGGTAGTCACGTGAGCTAGTTTATCCTATGGCACGTGGCCTGCGTCGCGACTAAGCATGCATTTAGCCGGTAGTCACGTGAGCTAGTTTATCCTATGGCACGTGACCTGCGTCGCGACTAAGCATGCATTTAGCCGGTAGTCACGTGAGCTAGTTTATCCTATAGCGCGTGACCTGCGTCGCGACTAAGCACGTATTTAGCCGGTAGTCACGTGAGCTAGTTTATCCTATGGCACGTGGCCTGCGTCGCGACTAAGCATGCATTTAGCCGCTAGTCACGAAACTAAGTTTTAGCCCTTTTTTATTGTAGGTCACGTGATCAAATTTTAGCATAATCTTAGTCTACGTCACGTGACCAAGATCTAGCATATGTTTACCCTAGAGTAGGAGACTAAGTCTTAACCTATGTTTATCCTAAGTCACATGATCACGTTTTAGCATATTCTTAGTCTACGTCACGTGACCAAGATCTAGCACATGTTTACCCTAGAGTAGGAGACTAAGTCTTAACCTGTGTTTATCCTAAGTCACATGATCACGTTTTAGCATATTCTTAGTCTACGTCACGTGACCAAGATCTAGCATATGTTTACCCTAGAGTAGGAGACTAAGTCTTAACCTGTGTTTATCCTAAGTCACATGATCACGTTTTAGCATATTCTTAGTCTACGTCACGTGACCAAGATCTAGCATATGTTTACCCTAGAGTAGGAGACTAAGTCTTAACCTGTGTTTATCCTAAGTCACATGATCACGTTTTAGCATATTCTTAGTCTACGTCACGTGACCAAGATCTAGCACATGTTTACCCTAGAGTAGGAGACTAAGTCTTAACCTGTGTTTATCCTAAGTCACATGATCACGTTTTAGCATATTCTTAGTCTACGTCACGTGACCAAGATCTAGCATATGTTTACCCTAGATTAGGAGACTAAGTCTTAACCTGTGTTTATCCTAAGTCACATGATCACGTTTTAGCATATTCTTAGTCTACGTCACGTGACCAAGATCTAGCATATGAATACCCTAGAGTATGATACCAAGTCTTAACCTGTGTTTATTCTAAGTCACGTGATTAAGTTTTACCATATTCTTAGTCTAGGACACGTGACCAAGATCTAGCATATGTTTAGCCTACAGCACGAGACCAAGTCTTAACCTGTGTTTATCCTAAGTCACATAATCAAGTTTTAGCCTTTATCAGACTACACCACGTGATGACGTTTAAGCCCAAATTTAGCGTTCGGTGTGTGTCCAAGTCTTCCAAATAGGAAACGAATATTCTACACCTGAAACTGCCTATACTCCTCTTATTGTAGGTGATTTAGTTTTAAAAACTGCTCTTGTTGGTGAATTGAATTTAGTCATAATTATTGCAACAGCGGAATGAACGTGTGTAGGCCTCATTCATATTAATGCACATTCATATCACGCTTCGAGAGCTAGAGACACTTCGTATATCGGGCATGACCATTGACAGTTTAGCTCCAGAAACAATGACCTATCCTCACTGATACTAACAACTGATAGTTTCCACATTATAAAAGCTTCACTCACGTTAAAGGTGCATTGGTAATAACACCACAGTAACACTAAGGGCACTATTATCCTGAGAAAAGGTCCAGCTTTATATTGTATGTGTTTAGGATGGTTAGTATACGCTAATAGGGCGAAGTGGGTAGTACAGAGCTACACCAGCTCAGTTGCTTTCATCCTAAGGGCAGTTCTTGGTAAACTTGGAATATATTCTGTTCCAAACTTAGAATCGAAGGTGAGGCCACGATGATGTTTGTATTACTGTGGATGTAATAGTCTATATATCTGTGAGGCCTATACATAACAGTTTTTATTTCAAGTAATACAAAAAATTACCACACACTTGATTATTTATAGAAAAATATATTCTGTCTCATAATATTTTATATCTAACCAACAATTTGTTTCAGGTTTTTCCGAATATTTTTTAAAAAATAAATTCACGTGAAATATTTTACAAGTGAAATCCTGCGAAACTTGCCTCTGGGAGTTTGTATTACCATTTCGCCAAGACTTTAGTCACACAATTACCATACAAGATTTCTGTATACATAGGTACAGTAGACTCAAAATTCCGAGTCCCGCTAGTTCGCGCTTCCCTAAAATTCAAGCCTATTTCTCTATTTGAGCCTATTTTATTAATTTGAAAAAAGAATTATGAATAGGGTTTCTAAAAAAATGTTTTTACCCATACAACATGCAAAGGAAATAAGTGGGGATTCCAAGACATGTTTATATTAATACGGTATGCAAAGGAAATGTGCCGGGCTTCCAAGAGATGTTTATATCAATACGGTATGCAAAGGAAATGAGTCGGGCTTCCAAGATATGTTTATATCAATACAGTATGCAAAGGAAATGAGTCGGGCTTCCAAGATATGTTTATATCAATACAGTATGCAAAGGAAATGAGTCGGGCTTCCAAGATATGTTTATATCAATACGGTATGCAAAGGAAATGAGTCGGGCTTCCAAACCAAATCATAGGTTTCAGCCACCAGTCGCCACTGATGAAAACTAATTATTTCCGTAACATAAATTTTTCTTAATTTTGTTTTGTTTTTAAAAATAGCTATTTTAATGTTTCAAATTCTCTTGTTAGGAAGAAATTTGAAAGCATTAAATCTGTAAGTTAGCATTAAGTTTCTGAATTGGTGTAGTGAAATGGAGACGTGTTTGAATGTACAAAAAAGGATCAGTTTATATTTCTATCAAGCCGTCCGAGAAACCCTACTCATTTAAATCCATCGCTTAGTTGATCTCTTAAGTCTGTGAGCCGGTTAATCTGACGATATAACGTCCCCAGATTATTGTGGTTTTAATTATTCAGAAAGGTTCATATTTTAACGAAAGATTAAACATCGCATAAATTTCGCTTTCAGTGCTTGCTTTGTAGTCAAGTAAAATATATCGATTTTAAAACAAAATTTCAAAATGACAATTACCTTCCAGCAAACACTATTATAGCTCAATCCATCATTCTGTTGCAGCTAAATTCTTAAAATTTTATCGCTGGAACATTAAGAATCTGTACCGGAAACGCTTAGCTATCTGATGTACTAAGCGCTCCATATACTAGGTCAACTTGTTATCAATCCCTTACGTGTAAACTATCTCAGAGCACTCTGTTGGTTAAAACTTTAACTACGTCTTTTATTAATACTACATCTTTTATTTTAAGCAACCCATAAAGTCGTTCATCTCTCAGAACAAAGTTACTCAAACGGTGAATGCGTACATCTTGGGGTACTCGAAAAATGAGTACGCTTTAGCTATTTCAAAACTTTTTGAAGTGGTAACCTATACGCGCGGTGAACAAAACATGAGATTAAATCATTTCTTTCGCGTCACGCTATTTCTGAAACGCACACCTTAGCCTACTGACATACAGAAGGCAACTGGTGACGGCAACGCAACGCAAACTGAAGTTGCTTTTTCACAGCATACAGTTACATGCACATATTCATAGTAAAGTGATAGCAACGCGACTAGCGGGTGACACAGAAACTAGAGTTTCTCCGGTCACGACATGCTGTAAACTCGTTGCTCAGTTGCTTAGTTGCCAGCAGTAATTGTTGTGCTGTGTATGCGGTTCTCAAGAGTGCTCCCGTATTTAAATAATTATTATTTTTATTTGTATTTTTTGTGTTTCTGTTTCTTTGAATAGACTTTTATTACACTGCTATAGTGTGTCAGAAAAACAAAATATTGCTGGTTCTGGTCATGATTTGTGTATCCAATAACTTCAAGACGATATAAATGATTACCAACAATTTTTTCAAAATATATAAAATCGGCACCTTAACTATAAAATTTCATTTGTTTGAAAACTAATTATTATTTCATTTTAATGTAATGTTATTTTTTTCTTTTTGCAGTTATACTTAAAACAAAATACATAAATGAGCAATTAACCTTAGTTGAGTGTTTTTGTTAATCTTTCTCGAACTGAAATTTATTTCTCCATCTTTCTTAAAATATAGACAAGGACGCCATGTTCTTCTGACGACAACATAACTGACAACTAAACTACCAACTTTATATGAACAATCTTGTAAACCTACTAGCAGCTTTACTAATAGCAACTTAAGTTTACGTTGCGTTGCGATCACCAGTCGCTTTCTGTATGTCCGCAGCCTTACAGCATATATTTCCGTCAGTTGACTCAAGTGAATAAAATGATAACATATGATTTCATGTAACAGCTGATTTTGTGTTTTAGTTTATGTTTTAAAACTGCCGTTTTACACGAAGATTATTATTTATTTATAATCATAGATTATTTATTTAATAAATAGTTTTGATCAAGTAACAAATGTATTAATTTATTTCGATTTGGATAAATCTCAATACAGATGCAGTAATTCAAAATAACGACAATAATAAGTTATGTATTTTAATCCAATTTATAAAAAGAAAACATTTTTAGGCCCATCTTATACTTTTAAAACCCCTGATATTGCATCTTCAAACAACTTTGTGGACCATGATTCACTGTCAACATTAAACTAGTTTTAACATTGTAAAGATTTTTTTCTGAGTTCAAATTTTTTATTTTAAGAAAATGAATTTTTATAAATTAAATTTTTTGTATTATACGTTGGATATACAACTAACTTTTACTTGTAATTGTTTAATTCAATTTGGGCCTTATGTTGGGACCTATAATATTATGTAGGTCTGCATGTTTAGTTTAAAATTATGGTTTTCCGTAGATAATAAATTTGTTTTGTTCTTCTAATAGAACGAAAAGTTTGCATTGTCAAGTGTAGTGTTATCAGATAGGAGAGTCGTTGAGACACGAAACTCACATTTACGTTGGTAAGCTAGCAACCCTTGTGGTGTAATTTTGAACGGTCTGTATTTATGTTTTCAAATACGGTAGACATTTGCTCCCTTTCTCTCTCTCTCTCCTCCTCCTTCTCTCTCTTCCTCTTTCTCTCTCCTCCTCTTTCTCTCTCCCCCCTCTCTCTCTCGTGGTGTAATTTTAAGCGATCTGAATTTACATTTTCAAATTCGTCAGACATTTGCTCCCTTGCTCTCTCTCTTTTTCTCTCTCCCCCTCGCTCTCTCTCTCTCTCTCTCTCTCTATCTCTCTCTCTCGCGGTGTAATTTTAAGCGGTCTGTATTTACATTTTAAAATACGGCAGACATTTGCTCCCTTGCTCTCTCTCTCCTCCTCTCTCTCTCTCTCTTTCTCTCTCTTAATCTTTTTCTCTCTCTCTCTCTCATGGTGTAATTTTAAATGGTCTGTATTTATCTTTTCAAATACGGCAGAAATTTGCTCCCTTGCTCTCTCTCTTTTTCTCTCTCCCCTCGCGCTCTCTCTCTCTCTCTCTCTCAATCGCGGTGTAATTTTAAGCGGTCTGTATTTACATTTTAAAATACGGCAGACATTTGCTCCATTGCTCTCTCTCTCTCTCTCTCTCTTTCTCTCTCTTAATCTTTCTCTCTCTCTCTCTCTCTCTCTCTCTCTCTCTCTCGTGGTGTAATTTTAAATGGTCTGTATTTATATTTTCAAATACGGCAGAAATTTGCTCCCTTGCTCTCTCTCTTTTTCTCTCTCCCCCTCGCTCCCTCTCTATCTCTCTCTCTCTCTCTCGCGCGCGGTGTAATTTTAAGCGGTCTGTATTTACATTTTAAAATACGGCAGACATTTGCTCCACTGCTCTCTCTCTTTATCTCTCCTAATCTTTCTCTCTCTCTCTCTCTCTCTCTCTCTCTGGTGGTGTAATTTTAAGCGTATTTATGTTTAAACATACATTTCTATCTACAGAGAGCTAAGAAAGTTGACTTTTTTACGTCAATTCTAATTACATACTTAGTTACATTTGTACCTTATTCTATATTTTTGTCACCATAAAATGAGCTGTTGTCGGAAACAATGCCCGCTGTTAAGGGAGTTTGGTACTGAGTAAGCTTGCCTTTACAGCAGCCATTAGCACAGAATGAGAGCTCTATGTTATCTACAGAAGGACTGAAATCAATTAACTCCAAGGTGAACACAAGCCATAACTTATAACTATGAGTTCATACAACACGATCTCTAAATAAGTTGTCGATTTTACGCTGGAAAATAAAACATGTACATATTACCTGAAAAGGTTTTGTTTAACGATTTATTTAGTACTGTGTATTTTGCCAGGTTGCGCTAGTTTTGCAACAAGACAATCTTATAGAATCCAGTCGACAACTTTTTGTTTATTTTAGGGCGTGTTGATCAAGCACTGTATCTTGAAATTTTAAAACTTATAGCAGGACCCTTCTCTATCTCCCTCTCTCCTCCCCTCTCTCTCTCTCTCTCCCTCTCTCCACTTTCTCTCTTCCACTCTCCCCTCTCTCCCTCTCTCTCCCACATCTCTCGCCCTCGTTCTTGAAATTTATACTCTGAAAAGCATTTTATAAATGATCAGTACTAAAATAAACAAATAATGTAAGAGCTCACAGAGTATAGCTAGTATAGTAGCTTTACTACATCAGTCATTTATTTAATTGTGTGTTATTAAGAGCTAAAACACATGTTTTAATGCCTAAACACTAGGTTTAGTGTGTACTAGAGCGCTTCTCGTCCCAAGTTTAGACACGAAATTGAAAAGGCACTTAAACATTGAAGGGCTTATAACTCGTGTAGTTTTATAGCAACCCCAATAAACTACCACATTCAAGAGTAATTGAAAACCTTAATGGCGAATTCATAGTTGTATTTGACCCATTTTGTAGAACGAGTAAAATATTAAAAATTCAGTTTTATGCACACGCCGTTTTTAACGAGCTCAGGTTGGGAAGCCCGAATCATTTGATCTCATAGTGACCGACCTTAGCAAGTCACTTCCGCCTAGGTAACCGAAGGAACTTTAGGGGGTAGGGGAGTAATTAGGAATGTTTGCCCATGCAGCAAAATAAACATCTCTTTCTACGTCTCATCGATATTTTGAAAGGAAACTGAACTTGAGTACGTAGGAGTTTCAGCTAACCGTGTCGCCGCCATTGCCTGGAAGAGAAGGCAGTTGTTGCGTGTCCTGTAGTGTACTTGACTGGGGTAAGACGAGCTTAGTTGCCTCCGAACTTACATCTGTTATCTCCGGTTTTCACTAACCCCTTTCAAGCACCAATGCTCCCTTTCGAAAGTCAACAGACGTCTGGAATCTGGAGCGATCTCCTGGCTATCTCGGGATATTATATTTTAATGTAGGGTACCTTTTGTCATTCGGAACACAATTTCTACGATGAATTGATACAGTCTTTGTTTGTTGCAATTGTTGTCAGTTCTCCAATAGATGTTTTTTTCTACCATTACCAACTGTTGATGGAAATTTTTACCATTAATAACTGTGAACACTTTATGGCATTCTGAACTCCAGTAATTTGACTCTTCGCTTGTATGCAAGTATAACGGAGGAAACACTGTAATAAACCCAATGATATGAAAATATGATCTTAAATCGGTAAATCAATATCAAAAAGGCATTCCAGTTTAATCGTAGTTCACATTTTCTTTTGTTTTCCATAAACGAGATGCATATGAGAATGAAAATATATGCGCTGTGAAAGAGAGTTGGTCACAAATGTAAGGTTCGTGATCGTTGGGAAAATAAGTACACTCCTGTGGGAACAATCAGTAGGGACGAAACTATTAAGCTTGGGAATACTTCGTAGAGAGGAAAAGCAAGAGGTCGGATCTAGAGGTTCTGATGATTGGAAGAGTGACCGCTAATTACCTTTAATACATAACTACTTATAATCTTTGAATAAATACTATTAACGATACAAAGTGAAACTGAACGGATTTACCGTCACATGGTAAATAGGACAATTGTTTCTTTGTCACAATGGTTAGGGATGAAGCACTATAATAATAGGGTAAACCAGAATATACTGAGTGTCTAAGAAGAACGGCAAGTGAATTATGTTTCTTTTGTAAGAATAGTATATATATTTTTGAAACGATGTACCAGTATAGGCTAATTGATATCGCCTACGAAGGGTAGCACAGGATTAAAAGCATGGGTTAGAATAAGGTAGGACGTGAAACCACTTGGTATAGATTATATTTGGGATTATGACACCCAGAGGGCGGTGAGTACTTACAGTGGTTGAACTTACTCTCTTTTAAGATTAGAAAGACATGTATATGAAGTATTTCGAAAGGCATAAATATGATTATACACATACACACACACACACACACACGCGCGCGCGCGCGCGCGCGCACACACACACGAGCGCGCGCGCGCACACACACACACACACACACGCACACACACACACGAGCGCGCGCACACACACACACACACACGCACGCACACACGAGCGCGCGCACACACACACACACACATATATATATATATATATATATATATATATATATATATATATATATACACTCGTAGTCTGGGGATTAGAAAAAGATCATGTTTGCGTCATATTAAAGTTGAAGTGACGAGAAAAGTTGCAAACTCTTAGATAAGACCTCTAACTATCCATGTTTAGTGCGTTACAAATGTTAGACAGAAAATTAATTTGATGGCATATGCAGGAAAGCTGAGCGCCGAATGTAATAAAGAAAGAGGAGGTAATAAACCAAATAAATATATCGTAGAAGGAGGCCATTATATTGGCCCGTATAGACATGATTATGAAAAAAAAGCGCGGGGAGCGTTCTTACTTTAATGTAGTGACCCAAGTACGGTTGAAGGCGAAGAATTGGAAGAGTCCTGTTCAAGTGTCACCCTCACTACACTGTAAACACCATATAGGTGTAAATTCCTGATCAGCGATTGAGTGCAATATGTTCGCGGTTCCCTTAGAATAATTTATCTCTCACTAAAACGCTTTAACCTGTAACTTCGTAGCCTCTTAAATGACAAGTAAATTGTTGTTCTGAAAATTACATGGGAGGGGTAGATTTCCACAAGGCTGAATTCATGTTTTACTGTAACGCCGTGTTTTTGTTAAAATTTATAAAGTATTTCCTATAGTAAAATAATCTAAATTTTACTGTATTTTAAAATAGAAATAAATTTCCGTAAGAAATCCAAGATATCCAAAATCTAACCAAAGGGGTTTTCTGCACGTAATGGTCGTAAAGTCGAAATGTAATAGTTTTTTTAAATTTTTGTATGTATAATAAATCATACCGGCAAAGGTTTTAAAAACCATTACCAAAATTAACAACTTTTTATATTTTACAAATGGATTATTATTATTTTGCTTTATTATTATTTTAAATTACATCAAATGAAATTTGCTAGTAAAAACTAAGTTTTATTGAGTTTCATAATGAATATACTTATAAACTTACTACCCGACGCCCACCACTGCCACTTGAGCCATTTGGCCACACGCTGACCATTAGAGATGGACTTTATTGAAGTTGGGGCTGTCGTAATTCTGAGTCTGGTCTAGGGCTGAACACTCCTAAAAGTGTACAATGTAGGCTAACTTTTTTTTAATGTAGAATATTGTTTTCAACAGAAAAAATATATTTTCTCTGACATTACCATATGTTTCTAAATGTGTTATAAATTTACGTTACTCTAATTACAAATTCATTACTGAAAATGCGTTTCTCCTTAAAGTCCCTCTCCGTTATTGCGAGACGAACTAGCAGCCTTTCTTTCGTACTTACTTTTAGTTACTTTATATCTTAACCTTATAGTTTTATAATAACAGTACTCGACTATTGAATTTGATTTTGATTTAATTCTTTAATAATCCATACAGAAAATTGATCTATAGGCTCTCCTTAGCAAAATATATATGCCATCCTTTAACCTTAAACGTATTTTGTGACGTAAAATTGCGTCTCACAATAACGATTATAAAACTATAGCATCCGATTGGAACGACGTTTCCAAAGTATCGAACTTTGGTGCTGTTAGTCAGGTGTGTGGTTGACCTTTAATGCAACTGTGTGTGTTTGCTTCATGTGTCTGTTTGTTATCTACAACTTCATTTTCTCGATACCATACGTTTTGGGCTGAATAACAAAACCTACAAAAAATGAATTACAAAAAATGAAATTATTTAGCAAAAGCTTTCAATAAAACTATGAAACTAATACTGAAAAATATTCTAAGTAATAGAACAAAACAAATCTATAATTGTAAATTTACTAACAGAGTAAAGCCCCACCTTAATAATCTATGAGTAGCTCGTTACCTATAATGATGGGTTTTAATGCTAAAATATTGAAGATAAAACGTCTGACAGTAAAGTTTTCATTAATTTGTAGATTTGAATCTTTTTTACTACAGTGTATCTCTAAAACTATCTACTCAACTAAATCAACAATGCGACGAGCAATCTATAGAAACTGATTTAATTATGAGTGAATGGTTCTCCCGCGCTACAGGTTGCACTACTTTCCCCACTCGTAATTAAAATTAGAATTTGGTATCTTTTCCCACTCGTAATTCAGTACGCGCACCTTTTCAAGTTTGAATCGCTTTCTATTTTGTTACAATTATATCTCGAGCCGAAATTTACATTAACCTAGTTTACAGTCACTTTCTATTATCATCATCCAATGCGTGTAAGTGAATCGACGCTAAGCGATGACTGTAAAGCCCCTCCGCTTTGTTAGAATTAGACGCCACGTTTGCTGCGCTTCCAGCTGAAATTTACATTCACCCACTGTAATGAAGTTGTCTTTTGCCGGCTCTAAATAAGCCCGGAATAGAGAGACAAAATTACTTCGCCTGCGGTGTTTCCTAGCTGCAAATTGTTCTACGCTTTACAACAGATGTTTTATTGCAAGCAATTTCCATTTTGTTTAAAAATATTCTTTTTCAATTCAAGTTATGCTGTAAATTTATAATTTAGGTCAAGTAAAATCCGAGAGCACACCATATGGGAGACTTTGTCGCAGATGCGAAACATTTCTACGACAAAGTTTTAAAAAATGAAATAGATTTTAAAATTACAAAATTTCTAAAAAAATCAGAAATTGTTTTGTTAAAATGGGTTTAAAATATCAGGGATTATAGGTTATCCAAAATGTATCTATATTTTAAAATAAAATTAGATCTGGTAATGTAGAAAGCCCCAAGGAACACAAACAAATAATAAAACTTTGTGCTAGATCCTCAAAACCTTTAAATAAAAGACCCTAACGTTAAAAAAACCAAATTTTGTAAAATAGTGATTCCATAACAAAAAAGAGCTCCAAGTTATATTACCTTATAATACAGCTATGTTACTATATAGTTACAATCTGCTTAGTATAGGTTTCTTTAAAAATATAATAAGGCATACACTAATGGACGAGTGAACAGTTCATGCTTAAAGTGAACCACGGTCTCTAAGTTGCGTGTGGCGATGTAAGAACGTAGGCTATACCAAAATGAAGCTTTCATTAATTGCCACAAGCGCCGAAGTTCGCAAACGTAGTTCTTTTTTCTAATAAATAAATATATCTTAACTGGTTATGTTATAGCTATATCCTTATGCAGTATAACATAGTCCTCTGTCTTTTAAAGTAACCACGAGCTTTGTATACGTTTGTGTCCGTTTGTGAGTGTGTGCGCGCGTGCGTGTGTGTGTGTGTGAGTGTGTCTGTATATATGTATGGGTGTGTGTGTGTGTGTGTGTGTGTGTGTGTCTATGAGTCTGTTGTAAGGCTACGTTTTTTCAAACATTATATAATTTTTGAATAATCGACAGCATGTGTTAATATTTTCTCTGTATTCGAGAGAGCTTTCTTCATTACCAGATATAATTGTTTTTGCAATATCGGTGCCGTCTGGATAACAGAGAACCTATAGGATAAAATTAGTCTTTATAATGTACCTGGTTTTTAAAATATACAATGCATTTAAAAAATTTTTTCTTATCAAAGAATTCGAAGTTTTACATATTTTTTTTTTGTATTTTAATTACAAAAAATTTTGTACGTACCCAAGATACGTATATAGAGAGAAGATAACGCAGAGAGAAGATAACGCAGAGAGAAGATATTGTATATGTTATCACATTCTTGTATCTCAGACCAAGGATTTTAATGCGTTTAACCTTTTAGAAAAACCTTTTCTATTATTCAAACTAAAACTCTTTCTTTCTTTTTCTCTTTTCCTTTCTCCCTCTCCCTTTCTCTCTCTCTCAAACATACACTCACATACACATACCTTTTTAACCTCTTGTAATGTAATTAAAAATTTTATTAGAACAAAGAAATATTGAAGACTGACAAATTAGATGTTGACTTAAAGTAAATTTATTTAGTTAAAACAATATAATCAAACTTGCTGACATATTTTAGTCCTCAAATATTTTGACCTTTTGAACAAACCGAGTTTTTAAAATAGCTGGAATTAAAAATACTTCCAACCTAATTCCGTCAACAAGGGAGTACTAGTTTAAAAAACATTGAGTCTATCACTTTTTGTTGAATCTAGCAACTAAAATTATTTCATATATATACTTAGAAAATGAACTTCTTTTACTCATATATACACAAATAGACAAAAGGAAATTCTCGCTGAATCGAGTTACCAAAAAACCTCTTCGATCTTCCATTAAACCAAATATACTATTTAACACAGTGAACTTATTTTATTTCAACACCAAAACATTTCCACTACAGCCTTATCTGAATCGATTAAAAAATCGATAGACCTACATTCACGGAATATCGTTACCCAGCGGAGCGCGTATATCTCTAATCGAAAATATTACGCAAATGATCCCCTCATACTGGCTGCAGCTGCTTATCCCGTATTGTTTGTTACCCTCTGCGCTTCAAAGTTGCCCTTCTGTAACGGCCTCAAGCCCGTCGCTCTGCCATTCCGCTGTTTGTTGTCGTGCGTCACACTGCCGCCGCCGGAAGTACGATAAGTGCGATGGGCTTCATGCAATTTGTGGTGTTTAGTGTAAATAGTGTCGCTGCTGGTTTATTTGTGTTGTATTGAAGAAAGTGTGAAATTGGTTACGTTAATTTTAATACTTTCCCAGTGGATTTGTTATGGGGTAGCTCCCATACTTTGATTGTATGTAATAGTCTTGCACAGTGCTAAAACCATGGAATAAGAGTGAGCTTTTTTTATAACCAAACATAAATATTCTTGAAGTAATATAAAACATCGAGTATGGGAAACAAATACTTTAGTAAAATTAGACGATAGTTTTGAAGGAAACTAATTCTGAAGGTAAAAGAGATTAGAGTTAGGGGCACAATTTTTCTATGGTAAACAAGGCGTTAAAATTTAAGAAAAATGTTTATGAAATTGGTGGTTCATAATATGGAAAATTCTGTAAATAAAGTAAAACCCTTAAGAATAGAAAACGCACTGAGAATATAGTCAGCAAATGAATTAGGTATAAAAATATTTCATAAAATTAAGTAGGTAAAATAAAATTGGCAGATTAATTGGTACGACTATATAAAATTGTTTGTGTAATAATTGAGTAGGCGAATAGTTAGTACGGAAACCAAGTAGGCAGATTAATTGAGTATATAAAATGGATTATGTAATTGAGTAGGCGAATAGTTAGTACGGAAACAAACTAGGCAGATTAATTGAGTATATAAAATGGATTATGTAATTAAGTAGGCGAATAGTTAGTAGTAGTTAATTAGATAGGGAAATAAAGTAAGAAGATTAATTAAGTATATAAAATGGATTATCTAATTAAGTAGGCGAATAAACTAAGCAGATAATTAAGTATATAAAATGGATTATGTAATTGAGTAGGCGAATAGTTAGTACGGAAACAAACTAGGCAGATTAATTAAGTATATAAAATGGATTGTGTAATTGAGTAGGCGAATAGTTAGTACGGAAACAAACTAGGCAGATTAATTGAGTATATAAAATGGATTATGTAATTAAGTAGGCGAATAGTTAGTAGTAGTTAATTAGATAGGGAAATAAAGTAAGAAGATTAATTAAGTATATAAAATGGATTATCTAATTAAGTAGGCGAATTAACTAAGCAGATAATTAAGTATATAAAATGGATTATGTAATTGAGTAGGCGAATAGTTAGTACGGAAACAAACTAGGCAGATTAATTGAGTATATAAAATGGATTATGTAATTGAGTAGGCGAATAGTTAGTACGGAAACAAAGTAGGCAGATTAATTGAGTATATAAAATGGATTATGTAATTAAGTAGGCGAATAAACTAAGCAGATAGTTAAGTATATAAAATGGATTATGTAATTGAGTAGGCGAATAGTTAGTACGGAAACAAAGGAGGCAGATTAATTGAGTATATAAAATGGATTATGTAATTAAGTAGGCGAATAAACTAAGCAGATAATTAAGTATATAAAATGGATTATGTAATTGAGTAGGCGAATAGTTAGTACGGAAACAAAGTAGGCAGATTAATTGAGTATATAAAATGGATTATGTAATTAAGTAGGCGAATAGTTAGTAGTAGTTAATTAGATAGGGAAATAAAGTAAGAAGATTAATTAAGTATATAAAATGGATTATGTAATTAAGTAGGCGAATAAACTAAGCAGATAATTAAGTATATAAAATGGATTATGTAATTGAGTAGGCGAATAGTTAGTACGGAAACAAAGTAGGCAGATTAATTGAGTATATAAAATGGATTATGTAATTAAGTAGGCGAATAGTTAGTAGTAGTTAATTAGATAGGGAAATAAAGTAAGAAGATTAATTAAGTATATAAAATGGATTATGTAATTAAGTAGGCGAATAAACTAAGCAGATAATTAAGAATATAAAATGGATTATGTAATTGAGTAGGCGAATAGTTAGTACGGAAACAAAGTAGGCAGATTAATTGAGTATATAAAATGGATTATGTAATTAAGTAGGCGAATAGTTAGTAGTAGTTAATTAGATAGGGAAATAAAGTAAGAAGATTAATTAAGTATATAAAATGGATTATCTAATTAAGTAGGCGAATAAACTAAGCAGATAATTAAGTATATAAAATGGATTATGTAATTAAGTAGGCGAATAAACTAAGCAGATAATTAAGTATATAAAATTGATTATGTAATTGAGTAGGCGAATAGTTAGTACGGAAACAAAGTAGGCAGATTAATTGAGTATATAAAATGGATTATGTAATTAAGTAGGCGAATAAACTAAGCAGATAATTAAGTATATAAAATGGATTATGTAATTGAGTAGGCGAATAGTTAGTACGGAAACAAAGTAGGCAGATTAATTGAGTATATAAAATGGATTATGTAATTAAGTAGGCGAATAAACTAAGCAGATAATTAAGTATATAAAATGGATTATGTAATTGAGTAGGCGAATAGTTAGTACGGAAACAAAGTAGGCAGATTAATTGAGTATATAAAATGGATTATGTAATTAAGTAGGCGAATAGTTAGTAGTAGTTAATTAGATAGGGAAACAAAGTAGGCAGATTAATTAAGTATATAAAATGGATTATGTAATTAAGTAGGCGAATAAACTAAGCAGATAATTAAGTATATAAAATGGATTATGTAATTAAGTAGGCGAATAAACTAAGCAGATAATTAAGTATATAAAATGGATTATGTAATTGAGTAGGCGAATAGTTAGTACGGAAACAAAGTAGGCAGGTTGAGTATATAAAATGGATTATGTAATTAAGTAGGCGAATAGTTAGTAGTAGTTAATTAGATAGGGAAATAAAGTAAGAAGATTAATTAAGTATATAAAATGGATTATGTAATTAAGTAGGCGAATAAACTAAGCAGATAATTAAGTATATAAAATTGATTATGTAATTAGCTAGGCAAATAGTTAGTAGGGAATTAAACTAGGCAGGTTAGTTGAGTATGGAAAATATATTATGAAATTAGGTAGGCGAATAATAAGTAGGCCCCAGACCATTAATAAGTAGGAAAAATACAATAAGCAGAATAATTGTTCGTGGAAATAAATAATGAAGTAAATAGATAATTAGAAGCATAGAACAGTTAGTCTTAAAATAATATTGGTTACTGATAAAGTAATTATAAAGCATTACAAATAGTTCACATGTTCACTTTTGGAATTATTACGCGTTCTATTTTTCACTTACTATACTTTGACAGTTTTCTATATACCTTTATAATAGTAAGGAAGCTATCCCAGTTTCAACCCCTGTTATTTCCAAGCTACACCTAAATACATTTAGTCATTGACTTATGCAAGCGAAATGACTTGGCATTGTTTACATCTCGCTTCTAAATATCCAGTGTCTGTCGGTAGATCAATAATAAATTAAGTTATGCATGGAAAACAGATTGGCGAGGGTTGGGATGTTTACCAGTTAACGGATTTTTACCCTTGTAATAGGGGGGAAGAGGGTTGCAATACAGTTGCAATGGAGGGTTTTAAAAACACTGTAATTTTTATTTTTACTGAAAATTCTAACTTTACTACACGCCATTCGGTAAACATGACTAAAATGCAATACTGAAAACCTTGAATTTATTGTACAGTGAAACTTTATATCAAAATATTCGGGTGAAAACATGTTTTGGATGTAATTAAAAACAAATGTTGTTGGATTTTACTTCTCAGGTGATTTTTTCTATTTTAACGCTATCAGCCAGTGTGACTTTTATCACCAACGAAGAATAAAAAAAAGATTTTGAATTATGGGTAGTATTAAGGTGAGGTCGTATAAGGTCATATAAGGGGTGAGGATATGACTTTAAGTGTGTACAAGCAGAATCCCATACCCGAATTACTACTCTCTGACGAGGTCATAAAAAGGTGTCTCCCTGTTATATTCCTTTTTCAGGAAAAAAATGAGGAAAAGTAGATTTGATTAGGTAAATTTAAGAGGTCATAATGATCCTCTTTTATTGGGGATAGGGGTAAGTAAACCCTTGTAAATATAAGGAAGAGTAGATGAAATTAGGCAGAACTAAAGAAAGAAGATAATTATTCTCTTGTGCTGTGAATAAGGGAAAGTTGTGGGATAGAGTGTGCAAGGTAGCGACCTTGAAAAAGATTTCCTCTCAATATGAATTAAAAATAGGTATCTAACTGCTACACCCTTATGTAAGACGAAGTACAAATAAGGATGGATGGAATTAGGCAGAACTAAAGAAAGAAGATAATTATTCTCTTGTGCTGTGAATAAGGGAAAGTTGTGGGATAGAGTGTGCAAGGTAGCGACCTTGAAATAGATTTCCTCTCAATATGAATTAAAAAGAGGTGTCTAACTGCTACACCCTTATGTAAGACGAAGTGCAAATAAGGGTAGATGGAATTAAGCAGAACTAAAGAAAGAAGATAATTATTCTCTTGTGCTGTGAATAAGGGAAAGTTGTGGGATAGAGTGTGCAAGGTAGTGACCTTGAAATACATTTCCTCTCAATAGGAATTAACAAGAGGTGTCTAACTGCTACACTCTTATGTAAGACGAAGTACAAACAAGGGTAGACGGAAATAGGCAGAACTAAAGAAAGAAGATAATTATTCTCTTGTGCTGTGAATAAGGGAAAGTTGTGGGATAGAGTGTGCAAGGTAGTGACCTTGAAATACATTTCCTCTCAATATGAATTAAAAAGAGGTGTCTAACTGCTACACCTTTATGTAAGACCAAGTACAAATAAGGGTGGATGGACTTAGACAGGATTTTTCCAAGTATATAATGATCTCCGCTACTGTGAATAGGCGGGAACTATGGTGAGGGTTGCTTACCTGAAGTAGACCTGCTGGCCATCGGCACGCAGAGAAGTGTCTACCCGATGCCCGGTCCTTAGATTAACACATCTAACAAGTAATCTTTGTCTTGCCAACAATTTACTGATCACAGCTATAGCCTCTTCCACTTACAACTTCAGAAACGTCAATCAATACATTTTACTGTAATAATAGTTCATGTATTCAGATTAAAAGTGTATTTGAACTGAATTCGTAACTTGGTATAAAAACGTCAATACTACCTAAATCCACGTTCTATACTATCTACTTCAAAATTACGAAACCTGTGCGAAATTCAATTTTGTAGTTAGGCCTTATATACACAAACGGGCGAAGCTAGAGGCACGAAAGCTTTAGAAACAAATGTGCGGCAGTTGTTAAGCTAACATAATCGCCCTTTAATTACAAATTTGACTTTGTAATTGGTAAATTATAGAGAGCATAATTGTTTGCCTCGTTAATTAATTCTGTTGAAACACTGTCGAAAATGTAATTTAAATTAAAATGGCACTGACTTCATCCGGCTCCTTCCTTGCGTACAGTATGAAATGCTTTTAATTTGAAATACAAAATCCTGGAGTAGAAAGAGCTTCCCTGCTTGTATTAACCGGCACACTCTCTGAATAGAAATAACTTCTTCAACTCTTCAACGAAATTTTATGAATTAAAAAAAATTTTCATATCTTAGAAAGAGAAACAGAATTGTGTCCTACGTTCACTGTAGTACGTTTCCGCAAATTTACGTAAGCCTTTTCGCTGGTCACTATTTGCTGCATGCTTAGTAGATATACGGTGAAATAAGGCTTTTTTGTCGAATACATTAGGTTTTGTGAGAACCTGTAAAATCCATAAAATGCGTCTTTATACTTTACACATAGAAATCTCTGCAACTTTGACGGCTCTCAAATTACGTCAACCAGGAAATTGCTATTTAGCTACAATAAAACAGCATATTGTTCTCGGAGAAGTGTGACTGTCTTGTGCCATTTACCACTTTCATCATATGAGTCTTTACACTTTTCACGTAGAAATCTCTGCAACTTTGGCGGTTCCTAAACTACTTCGACCTGGAAATTGCTATTTCGTTACAACTATACAGCATATGTTGTTCTCGGACAAGTATGTTTCTATTGTGCCATTGCCCAATTTCATCAGATGGGAGTTTACACTATACCCGTAGAAATATCTTGCATCGTTGACGGCTAACAAAATATGTGAAACAGGAGATTTCTGTTAAAATAAAACAGCATATGTTGTTCTCGGCCAAGTTTGTCTCTCTTGTGCCATTGCCCACTTTCATGAGATGAAACTTTACCCTTTACACATGGAAATATCCTGCAACGTTGACGGTTCCAAATATTCCGTCCAGCATAAGATCGCTATTTCGTTACACTAAAACAGCATATGTTGTTCTCGGCCAAGTTTGTCTCTCTTGTGCCATTGCCCACTTTCATGAGATAAAACTTTACCCTTTTCACATGGAAATATCCTGCATAGTTGACGGTTCCAAATATTCCGTCCAGCCTAGGATCGCTATTTCGTTACAATGAAACATCATATGTTGTTCTCGGCCAAGTTTGTCTCTCTTGTGCCATTGCCCACTTTCATGAGATGAAACTTTACCCTTTACACATGGAAATATCCTGCATAGTTGACGGTTCCAAATATTCCGTCCAGCATAGGATCGCTATTTCGTTACAATGAAACAGCATATGTTGTTCTCGGCCAAGTTTGTCTCTCTTGTGCCATTGCCCACTTTCATGAGATAAAACTTTACCCTTTTCACATGGAAATATCATGCATAGTTGACGGTTCCAAATATTCCGTCCAGCATAGGATCGCTATTTCGTTACAATGAAAGAGCATATGTTGTTCTCGGCCAAGTTTGTCTCTCTTGTGCCATTGCCCACTTTCATGAGATGAAACTTTACCCTTTTCACATGGAAATATCCTGCAACGTTGACGGTTCCAAATATTCCGTCCAGCATAGGATCGCTATTTCGTTACAATGAAACAGTATATGTTGTTCTCGGCCAAGTTTGTCTCTCTTGTGCCATTGCCCACTTTCATGAGATGAAACTTTACCCTTTTCACATGGAAATATCCTGCAACGTTGACGGTTCCAAATATTCCGTCCAGCATAGGATCGCTATTTCGTTACAATGAAACAGCATATGTTGTTCTCGGCCAAGTTTGTCTCTCTTGTGCCATTGCCCACTTTCATGAAATGAAACTTTACCCTTTACACATAGAAATATCCTGCAACGTTGACGGTTCCAAATATTCCATCCAGCCTAGGATCGCTATTTCGTTACAATGAAACATCATATGTTGTTCTCGGCCAAGTTTGTCTCTCTTGTGCCATTGCCCATTTTCATGAGATGAAACTTTACCCTTTTCACATGGAAATATCATGCATAGTTGCCGGTTCCAAATATTCCGTCCAGCATAGGATCGCTATTTCGTTACAATGAAACATCATATGTTGTTCTCGGCCAAGTTTGTCTCTCTTGTGCCATTGCCCACTTTCATGAGATGAAACTTTACCCTTTATACATAGAAATATCCTGCAACGTTGACGGTTCCAAATATTCCGTCCAGCATAGGATCGCTATTTCGTTACAATGAAACAGCATATGTTGTTCTCGGCCAAGTTTGTCTCTCTTGTGCCATTGCCCACTTTCATGAGATAAAACTTTACCCTTTTCACATGGAAATATCCTGCTTAGTTGACGGTTCCAAATATTCCGTCCAGCATAGGATCGCTATTTCGTTACAATGAAACATCATATGTTGTTCTCGGCCAAGTTTGTCTCTCTTGTGCCATTGCCCACTTTCATGAGATAAAACTTTACCCTTTTCACATGGAAATATCCTGCATAGTTGACGGTTCCAAATATTCCGTCCAGCATAGGATCGCTATTTCGTTACAATGAAACATCATATGTTGTTCTCGGCCAAGTTTGTCTCTCTTGTGCCATTGCCCACTTTCATGAGATGAAACTTTACCCTTTTCACATGGAAATATCCTGCATAGTTGACGGTTCCAAATATTCCGTCCAGCATAGGATCGCTATTTCGTTACAATGAAACATCATATGTTGTTCTCGGCCAAGTTTGTCTCTCTTGTGCCATTGCCCACTTTCATGAGATGAAACTTTACCCTTTATACATAGAAATATCCTGCAACGTTGACGGTTCCAAATATTCCGTCCAGCATAGGATCGCTATTTCGTTACAATGAAACAGCATATGTTGTTCTCGGCCAAGTTTGTCTCTCTTGTGCCATTGCCCACTTTCATGAGATGAAACTTTACCCTTTTCACATGGAAATATCCTGCATAGTTGACGGTTCCAAATATTCCGTCCAGCATAGGATCGCTATTTCGTTACAATGAAACATCATATGTTGTTCTCGGCCAAGTTTGTCTCTCTTGTGCCATTGCCCACTTTCATGAGATGAAACTTTACCCTTTATACATAGAAATATCCTGCAACGTTGACGGTTCCAAATATTCCGTCCAGCATAGGATCGCTATTTCGTTACAATAAAACAGCATATGTTGTTCTCGGCCAAGTTTGTCTCTCTTGTGCCATTGCCCACTTTCATGAGATGAAACTTTACCCTTTACACATAGAAATATCCTGCAACGTTGACGGTTCCAAATATTCCATCCAGCATAGGATCGCTATTTCGTTACAATGAAACATCATATGTTGTTGTTAGAGGCATATCTCTAACAGTTGTGGCAATTTTATACTTTCATCAGGTTAGGCTTCTAAGAAATTTAAGACAGAAAATGTTTTAAAAATGTTCAATGTGTTTTAGAACAGGTAGAATATTGTGTAGAATGTAGTGTGTAATGTTGACCGGGTGACGTTAGTAGGTACTCCCTTATGTCTGTAAACTTGGCAAGTGTAAAAGCCAACTTGTGTGCTGGCATGTTTCCAAGTTAAATCTCTGGCCGACCCTTAATTACGAATGCAGGCCCTAAAGTGTGTTCTCTTGAAGGAAATGCTTGGATTGAAGGTGTTGGAAGAACACTTTTGCCAAGACGTTCGCTTTTACTAGATTTAATGCAAGCAAATGTTTTATTTACCGTGTATAAATGTTCAATTTAAAACTGCACACAAGGATTTGTAATGTCAGCAATTACATTATGTTTGAAACTCTGCTTAAAAAAAGTAAAAGGAATCTCTCAATAACATTCGCGGTAAGCAATGTTTACTTGATAATTTCGACGATAAAATAAGGACATATTTTGTACAAAGCTATTTACTTCAGTAGGACACCTTAATATAGTCCTGTAACATAGTGAACCTGTACGGTGACTGTTGGAACACTGTGATATGAATAATTTAAATATGAAAATCATCCCTTTTTGTGTTTTACTTCAATACATACCTGTGTGAAGTGAAAAGGGTATACAAAATTGGTTTGTGTCGGGTACGGATGACCGATGTGTAATCTTTTATGACAAAAAATAATGTTCAAATAATTGAAGTCGCTAGTAATTGAACCTACAACATAAACATCCAAGTATCCTTATGCATCCATTATATATTCTAATTTTGCATAGAAAACTTATAAAACTTATACAATAAAAATAAATTTTATTTATTCATGTTTCTATAAAGAAGTAAAAATGTTTTAATATTTTTAATTTTTCTGATTTCCATTTCACCATTATTTATACCTATCATTCTTTAAGTTTTACTTTTAAAATTATAATAATTAGACTGTAGTAACTGAGCGCAATTAATAAATACAGCGTCACAGTTCAATCTATCAGAAAAATATATCTATCGTTCTCCACTAGTAAATAATATATTTTTCCTTGCATACAACTGCTGCTAATGTGCAATACAGGAAATATCATAACCTATTTCAGTTGTACAAAGTCATTTATTTTCTCATAATTTAATCAAATATGCGACATTTCACAATATATAGGGAACTGCATGCATATTAACTGATCCCAGATGACGAAGTAATGTAAGGCAAATACTGCCTTTTGATTGGTCGGTAGCTTCTCCCACTCCACCAACGACAACTGTCAAATTCGTAGACCCTTTAGAAAAATATACTTCGGCCTCAGACGTGCAAGCCTCAAAATAAATTACATGGACCTCAAATTAATGGAATGTTTATATTATAGTTGAAAATTGGAGCATTTAATTCACGCCAAAATATTAAAACATGTACTTGTACGTAAACATCAAATGTTAATGATTTTAGAGTATCATTCAGTAGAATTATTAATACTTACCTGACGGGGTAGGTATTTTTTAAATTACTTTGGTAATTAAGATCTTCAAATCAAATAAATACTTACCTACTTTACTCGGAAATTAAACTAAGTAATTAAACAATAACTGCCATACCTATAATATAGGTACCTATGACATATTATAATACAATGTGAAACATATATGTTTTACATTAACAAATACCAAAATTACCACTTTTCTCTAAAATAATAAAACTTGACTCCTCCTAATTACAAAAAAAAATTAAATAATATATATAAATTAATATTAGTAAATAATATATATATATAGAATATAACATATGGATAGCTAAAACTTTTTAAAAAATCCTCCAGGTTTATTAAAGATAAAAACTAAGTCGTTTTGTGTTTTCATTCAACCCAAAGCCTAGAGTGCCAAGTTTCACAATGTTTCATCGATTTACAAGTTTGACAGTTGTTGTTGGTGGAGTGGGAGGAGCTACAGACCAATAAAAAGACAGTATTTGCCTTACATTAGTTCTGGGATTAGTTAATATGCGAACTGAAAGTAAAAGTAATCCAAACATAACCTTCAAGTAAAAACGAAAACAGCGGTTAGCGTTATCCTCCGCCATGTTTGGCTTTCTGAAATCTTCGGAACAATACGTTCATGTTCGAAAAAAACGTCTTAAAAGCGACGTCACTTTCTACACTTTCCCTCTCGTCAGAAAAGTATTAGGCGATCTTAAAGAAGGTTACAATTCAAAATGTACATTGTTTGATTATATCCAATGAAATTGGGCAACACAGGCCAAGGAAAGAGAAGTGTGATAAAATCAAACACTAGGTAACGACAACTGACCTAGATGAAAAAATAGCTCCTACATGTTAGCTTGGTTCAATATTAAAGAAAGTATGTCAAACTATCAGTTTGGGTTTCATATAGTTACTACTAAGAAGGTTTCTTCGGGAGTTTCGTGAAGGAAAACCAGAGGCGCTAATAACTAAAAGTAACATGAAAAAGATTTCTAATCTCAAATAGTTCATTTATAAACGTAACCCTTTCGTCAACATTTAGTGTAAACGCGATTTTTTTAAAAATCGAGTTCTTTTTTTTTATAAGAAATAGTTACTTAAGTGATTATGTGTATACTCACATAAAACTTTTTTTGTTGAATAGAAATGCGCCTGTTTCGTGAGTCAAGTATCTTATTAGAAATTTCGCAACTTCCTTTAACTGTGTTGCTCTCTCCATTCGGACCTAATGTACATTAGTCAATATTAATTATTTATGTGTTGTAAATGTTAATATAAAATTAAAATTCCTATTATAAATGACACTCATAGAAAATTAAAGTATTAAAAACACTCTTTAATTATTACTATAACAATTATAACTATAATTAAATAATAAAAATATATACAACTCACAAATATACAATTTTTTATTTCAAACGCGTTTCGACGACTACTTTGTCGTCATCTTCAGTGAAAATACACAAATGAAATTAACTAAAAAAATATATATATATATTAAACATAACCTATAAAGTTTTAGCAAAAGTAAAAACTTTTATAAAAACTAAAAACGTTTTTACTTTTGCTAAAACTTTATAGGTTATGTTTAATATATATATATTTTTTAGTTAATTTCATTTGTGTATTTTCACTGAAGATGACGACAAAGTAGTCGTCGAAACGCGTTTGAAATAAAAAATTGTATATTTGTGAGTTGTATATATTTTTATTATTTAATTATAACTTTCACTTACAAGCCAGCTCGAATATTATTTATATTTAATTATAACTATGTTATAATTTTATATTAAAATTTTCTTAACATAAATAATTAATTTTATCCAGTGTACTTTAGCCTGATAGGCTCTCGAAACAACAGCATTTTTATTAATATCTCTCTATTAGCTCAAACTCTCCTGATATATATCTTGCACAAATTTTAAATCGTTAATAAAATACGTTTTCATTCATCCGATCTAGTTCAAATACATTTCTTTTACCATATATTGGATGACAATTGATATTAATAAAAATTTTTTTCAAATATTTATTCAATAATTACATTATAAAAATTTGGGGGACTATCGGGATTTGAACTATCTTTATATTCAAAGCCTAACGAGATTTGGATTTGCGCCAACTTTCCAATACCAAGAAATTAATTTCTCAAATGCTTGTATGAATTTTTTCCCTCGTCTGGTTGTACAAACCTCCATTGTACAAACTTAAACTGTTGCCATGGTTACCACAAAATATCATAAAGAGTGCTGTAAGGTTAAAAATGAATGAAACGAATAAAATAAAGAAACTAAATAAGCTAACAATGATAAAGTTTTTCTTTCTTGACCTCAGTAGAAATTTACTTTAAAAAGAGTTTGTATATTACTTGTTCGAACTAAAGTGTCTTGTGTTTAAATATTGTCATTTCACTATATATGACAGTATATTAAATTTCCTCAAAACTAAAACTCAATTTACGGCGTATTACGTACGAAATATCTTGTGCTACTACTCCTAAAATCGTAGCGACTACAGTATAGTGCAATATATTCGTTGTACAACTGGATTCACGGCTTGCCTTGTATAAAATTCCTCAATACGTATTTTGGCAGTTACAGCATTTGTTTTCATCTCTCTCTCGCCACAAAGCATGACGATGATCACGTGACCGCACGCCGGTATTTTCTAATTAATTCCATTTCCGATGCTCCAGCTGCCAGATCGCGTGCCGGGAGCGCCTCCCTTACCCCCCTCCCTAGTAATATCTGTTAGCTTCTTATTTATGCTGCCGTTTCAGGAATAGATTCATATCACTTGTTTTCATTCATACTAATTTAACACAAACCGTTCGCAGTTGCTGTGGTAAGAGACCTGATAGCATTGACCTTAAACTTGTTGAGGTTTTTCTAAATGGATTTAAATTTCCTTCATATTTACAAATTAAAGACAATAGTTTTAGCAGCCAGAGGAACTGCCCGACAAAAGTGAACACTTGAATGAATAATGGAGTTAATTCGTGTTTAATAGAATTTAGTAATTGTAGTAAACAACAATATAAAATTCGTTATAGAAGATCATTATTAGATGTTAAGTAGTTTACTGAATCAAATTTTGATTTAACATTTTGAAGTTGGTTCTTAAAAGGTTACGGACGCGCCTAAGAAAGATTTTATTTAAAAACATGGTATAAAAATATGTATTCATTGTCATTGTGTTGAAGGAATTATAGTAAACTGTATTTAAATATTATATATTTGTTAACTAACTAATAAGGAAATACTCAAATAATACTTTTCTACTTCATAATGTACAATAAACAAAGTAACATAATTTACGTGTTTTTACAACAAACAGCTGTTGTTTGAAATCATGTTTTCACTTAAGCTAAATCTGAAGCATTGTAATTTGTCTAATATAACTCCAAGGGTTTTCTCTATTATGGCAAAAAGTGCTGGCAGCAACGAAAGAAGTTTTCACTTTTAAATTATTCACATTCTAGATCAGATATAATAAGAGTGTAATGGGATATTTTTTTTCAAGTGAAGCATTTTTATACAGTTATAAGTGACGCTAAATTCTACTTTTCTGATATAATCTAAAACTACGAGTACACTACTAATTTTGGAGAGCGGGTAGCCGTTCTTTTTTTTATTAACTTGGGAGCGGGTTAAACTGCCCGAAGCACCGCTACCTCAAGGTATATTTTACTTACCTCCCTGATCTAGTCAAAGAGCCCCTTCCCTCTTACCAGGTTTAGGAGTTTCCTGACTAGTGTTTTACCTTCAGCATCCACCAGAGCTGTCCCATCACCAAAGAGGTTGAAGCGCCTCTCGGCAAGTGCACCACATCTATAAATAATGTGTGTGGCAGTCTCCAGTTCCTGCCCGCATAATCTGCACACTGGTTCATCTTTGTAGATACCCATTTTATGCAGATGTTTCCTTAGTCTCCGTGACCCGTGAGTAGACCTGAGGCTATCCTCAATTCCTGCCTAGACAGATAGATGAGACTCTTCTGCAGCCCCAAGGAAGGTTTCCTAAGGGTTAGCTTACTGTGTCTCATCCCTTCAGCCCTGATCCAGTGCTCTCAGTGTCTTTAAGCCATCCACCTTCGCACTGCCATCTTGACCATAGATTTGGAAATACCTACCGCCGGCTCCGGTCCAATCAGGGGAGTTGAAGACCCCTCTCTGGCCAGTGCATCTGCGGCTTCATTTCCAAATATTCCCCTATGCCCTAGCACCCAACCTATCTTGATTTGATTGTGCCTTGCCAGAGCTTTTAAGTTATTTAGGCACTCCCTGACTATGGCCGAGGTGACCACACGTCCGTTTAGTGCCCTAATTGCTGCCTGACTGTCAGAGAAAGTAGCAATCCGGGTCCTGTGTTTTCCCCTTCTCGCCATCTCTCCCAGACAGGCATTTATAGCATATATTTCGGCCTGAAAGACAGAGGTATGCCTCTCCAAGGAAAAAACTAGTTTTGTCCTTCGGTTTTAACAATACATCCCAGCTCCAGTGCCGAAGTCCATCTTGGAGCCATCTGTGTACCAGATCTGAGCTCCTGATGTTACTGACCCTGGCCATTCCGTCATAGTTTGGTGGGTCTGGTCAGGTGCAAACGTCCGAGTAAGGTGGTCACTGCCCATCTCCAAGACAGGTTCTTTGACCACACACTCGATACTCATATGTCCCGAAACATCTGGGAGATTAGCCCAGTTGTTCGAGTTGCAATCTCCATGCTGGGGTTTGGTGCTCGTGGTTGATTGCTTCCGACCTGTGGCACCTCACCCCATCCAAGTCCTGGACGTTAACAAGCTCGGCTCGGTTTTGGCCTCCCCTGCGTTGTGTGTTCAGGATTATTGGCCCTCCCGCTGCTCTCGCCTGATCTCTTCGGAGCCGCCTTCTGGCCGCTCCACTCATACGCTTTCTCCGTAGAGAAAGCGTGCTCAACTCTACAACCTTTTCACTGGTTTCTGCAGTCGGCAGCTTGGTAACCGCCCCCACACCCCCAGTGGTGGTTGCCGTTGACACATCTGTTACAGACTCACGGTTTGCCGTCTCATTGGCTCCCGCTGTCTGTGCAGACTCAACAACAATTTGTGTACTTAATTGGTCCATTGGCTTCCCAAGTATGGGGGAAAGAACGGTCAACCAGAGCAGAACCCCCACTGCCTTTGCAAGACAACATGCAATGAGGTTTTGTCAGATTCCTCAAGGGGATCGTATGCTACTGCATTTTATACCCTGCAGCCACTCATCCATCGGCACGATGCCTTACACCTTGGATTGGGTATTCAGTCACTGACCTTGAAGCACACCCCAAGTTCTGGACATTATTAACTGTTGCTCATGGAGCGAACAGCCTGCTTTACTCTCTTTTTTACAACTGTGTCGTTAGGGTAGTTTCCTGCCCATACTTCACTGCCGCATTGCCCTTGGTTCACCTGGGAGGTGAGAGTAGCATTGTGAGGGCTTAATTCCCAACTACCCCAGTCTCCCCAGTCAGAGCAGTTATTTCTACCACACCCAACCGGTTGACTGACGAGGAGGGATAATTCCTCACCTTTGAACCATTGCCTTGGTCCAGGCCTGCTTATTCAGAAACCTTCCGGAATCCTTATTCACAGATAACCTACATATTTGTAGGCCGTCCCACTATCCGCCACCTGTGGACCCGCCCGGTTGCTCAGGCCAGCTAGCCGGGTAAGACGTTCTTACTTCAAATTGTTTCTATGTAGTTGTAGTGTTGCCCAGTTGTTATTACGAAAATACTGCATTGATTTCGATCAATCTATTGACGAATTAAACGGGATTATTTCCTGGTGATAACAATAAAGTTTCCTAAGATAGGTCCGGTACGTTACCCCGAAATCAATTTCCATTTTTAAGTTTTTCATTCGCTATATATAAATATAACGTTTAAACTAGAATAAATCGATAATATAAAACATTATATAAAAATATATAATTAAATATATATATATATATATATATATATATATATATATATATATATATATATGATGAATAGTTACTATCTGGAGTACATCCGTTCATTCTGCAGTCCATAAATTCGCAGTTCCGACGTTTCGCTAGAATCTCATCCAGCATTGACGAGGTGAGCCTCGTCAATGCTGGATGAGATTCTAGCGAAACGTCGGAACTGCGAATTTATGGACTGCAGAATGAACGGATGTACTCAAGATAGTAACTATTCATCATATTTTTCCATCCGTGAAGGAATACGTATCAGCATATATATATATATATATATATATATATATATATATATATATATATATATAAATATCGCAATATGTTTTCTTGTGTATTAATAAAAAACAAAAGTCAAAATACAAATACAAGAATTATATTTGAATTTACAATTCAAAGCTTTTCGTTGGCTAACAGTACCAACACCATCAGGAATATTCAATATATATATATATATATATATATATATATATATATAGGTTCATTAATTATGTATAAGTTTGTTAAAAATATTAATTTATTTTGTGGAAGATTCTCATTTGACTTAAGCTACCTCTAATTATGGAATCGTGATAATATTCAAAAAGCAAATTTATTAACAATTTTTGTTAAATTATTTGTGGTTAGATTTGTTCTTGTTTTTAAACATTATAACTTCGAAATCTTGTTGCTGTTCATGACGAGCTGGTTGTAAATTACTTATTACACTTTTGCTTTACTTGCGATCAGACTTTTTGTTAACTAAACGTTGTTAAATTGTTAACTTATACTTTAAAAAGTTTTCGTTTTCTTCAACCTTAGGAGGCTTTCTAATACTTCTTTCTAATATGTTATTTATTACAATTTTACTTCTTTGATGTTTAATTACATCAGTAAAACTTAAAGGTACTTGTGAGATTAAATTTATACATACAGTCTTATTAGTGACCCATCTATTTTATTTTTGTTTTACTCATTTTACTATTATTCAAAATATTATCATTAGATTCAACTTTTATAATTCCCGCCTGGATACACTACTTTCTGCAAGTATTCTACTTAAGTCATCTGCTACCGGGTTGTCCTCTGCTTTTACATAAAAGGCAAGCTTAATATCGCCATTTTCTCCCTAGTTTCTAAAATGACCTAATGACCATGAGAAGGTTCGAGTATCATTAATTAAAATAAAAGTCATAGTTTCTAAATATTTATAAAAGGTGCCTATGCTCTGTACAATATGTTTTCATAAGACAATAATTTTTTTAGAATTTGTAAACGTTTTTGATTAGAAGGCTATTAGTTCGTGTTTGTAATTTTCATCCTTTCCCATTGTTCATGAACCTATACCTGCCATATTCACTGGCATGTGCCGTTAAGTAAAACTGTTTGGCATAATTAGCCATATTTTGATAAGATGGATTAATGACATATTTTTTTAAATTTTATAAAGCAATTTCACATTCTTCATTTCATTTCAATTTTATTTTTTGCCTAACTCACTACAGGGTAGCATTTCTAGTATAGCCTATTATAAATGCATTAAAATAAATACACCCTACCAATAAAACGTGCAAGATCCTTTGGGTACTTAGGTTTTGTAAAATCATTAAAGAAAATAGTACTCTTGGGATCTATCTTAATTTCATAATTACCTTAATTTCATTTCCACTATAACATTAAACGTTTATTTCCTAGAGGTGAATTTTGCTTTAGATAAAGTATCTTTACTTAGTCTCTTTATTACGTCTGTTTCATGTTTAATGTGTTCTTTTAATGTTTTGATACATGTTTATGTCATCAACAATATTTATTATGTTTTATATTTAATACGACAAAAATGTTCTCTACATATGCATTCAAAAGTCAATGTAGAGGCCTTATTCTAGTGTAATATTATTGACTAATAGGAGTAGCCTACTAAGTACAGTTATTCCAGTAATGGGAATTTGATGAAAAGAATTACTAAAATCAATACAACTGAAATTCTTTGCTCCTCTTACATACTGGTAACAATCAGACATCTCGCCTATTGGATGTGAAACTATTTTATTAATTTGGTTTAACTTTCCATAATCTAAACTAATCTATATTTACCACTTTTTTACACTAAAATAGAAGAATATAAATAAAGATTTATATAATGTTCTATTATATCCTATTCTAAAGGTTCATCTAATACTCGTTATTTCTTTAAGATTGCCATCTTTGGCGGACTCAAAAAATAAAGTTTCAATTTAACTATTTCTTGAAACTTTACTTTCAATTCAAATTTTAGTTATAATGCCTCTTGCTTAATTATCTGTGAAAACATTCAGATAATTATTTACTCATTTTTTCCGTCCTTTTTTTCTTTCTATTACACTTATTTGATTTAATTAGAATTTGCCCTGATTACACTACCGCTTTTAATATTATCCATTGTTACATTAACATTTGGTTTAAAATTAAAATAACACGAGTTTTTTTAAAATATCAATCACTAAACCAGTTTCTTAAATAAATGAAATTCCTAAGGTCGTTTTACAGTTTTTGACTTTTTTCTGCTATTATGAATTTTACCTGCCATGAAATGTGTTTTCATTACATCTTTAACAAAGCAATTTCCTTTAACTTAATTTCTGAACTATTAGTTAATGATCCTTTATTTAATATGTTTAGAAAAGTTTTATTAATTTTAGTTTTAATAGTTCTCTAAAAACACCTCATTTATTAAATTCATAGAACAATGCAACCGAATTTTAATTAAACATTTATAGTAGATAACATCACTATTTCTTATGTAGAGCATTTTTGATTGGTTAAGAATTTGTCACGTGGTGTGCACAGTGTACAGATGGCGCATCTAACGGATTCTGATCAGATAATTTAATTTTCTTTCTATATTTTCAGCTTGCAACGAGTTGTAACTTTTTTTGGTATTACATCTGACTGTTCCCTTATCACTAGCTCAGATTATTATACATGGCTTATACAAAACATAATTTGAAAGAAACGAAACCTAGCAATTATTTTTATTCTCGCTGCTAATTAAAGTAAAATTTTAAAAAACCTATCTAACATGCTACAAATGTTTATTATATGTTAAACCGTCTAACCTACAGAGCCTCGTATTAACATTACTTCTGTCTTCGTCAGTGCTTCGGACGTTCTACATACGGTCGTTTTGCCCAAAGGATCCTCTGCTGTAGTAAAAAAAGAGTGCTGTAACCATATTGATACAAGCAGCCAGTGTTAATTAACAGACGCTGCAAACCCACAGGGGCCACCAAACCCTTCTTCCTAATGACTGACTGACTTCTTTGGTAATCTTTGCATGCACATTTATGTAAGTGTTACTGCAAACATGATGCAAGTTAGGTCTCGTTGTTCTGAATTGGTAGACACCTAACCTCACCGCGGTTTAGACTACATCTACTTTAGATAAGCGACAGCGACCGCGAAGCCATAATATTCTTCTATTCTAGTACTAGGGGATCACTATGACGTTTGCTATGTCCCAGCCATTCCTTACCCTTCTAGTTTCAAGGGTGTGTAACGAGACCCCCTTGGATCTCTTTATGATCCAAACTGAGAGTGGGTTTATTCAGTGCTTATTATATGTGGCCGTGATAAATTAAAAAATAGCAGTGTTAATAGAAAATACTTATCCAAACGCAAAGTATTTAACGTAATTCTAACTTTAAACATTTATATTAACTTTTAACGTAATATTTTTTCAACATTTGTAAATTATTTATATTATAATGCATACTTTTTTCACTCTTTTACTACACATAAATATGTGAAGTAATATATATGTGTGATTTTGCTACGCTTACTGTTATCATAAATATAACTGTACCCAGTTAGAAAAAAATCTAAGTTTGTATTAAAAAAAAAATTATTTTCATTTAATATCTGAAGATAATTAAGATGAAAATTTAACAAAGAAGAAAAATCAGGTTAGGCATCATTGCAGTGGGTTTGCGCAGTGATAAAATTTCTCTTACAATATCCCTTGGGTTTACTTTAAGTACACAACCTATACAAGTGGTGCCATGATCCCCCATCCTGTACTTTAAGCCATTCTACAGTCATAATTCTTTCCAACATTTCATAGGGTATAATAGTCATACTGGCTAATAACCGAAAAACTATGAAACAAACGGATTTCATTGGAAAATGAATTACGTAACGTTCCAAACGGATTACGTAAATAATGGAAAATATGTATTTATTCTATTGTGTGAAATAGAATATTGATACTTATTTCTTTTAAAATCGATAATATTTTTGTCGTTTTTATTTCCTTATAACTATTGAGGGCGTTATTTGCTATAAGTCATTAGCTTTTAATTAGATCATGCGATAAGAGAAAAATCGTATTTATGCTTTTCTTCTACGATTTAGTTTTAGTTTTCAATCTTAAGACTTGATCTACCTTCAACCTAAATAATTATCAATATTGATCTTCTTTTTTGATCCATCGGTTTTGCTTAGAACTACAATAATGAAACTAAGCATTCTCAAAGCATTTGCAATGTTTATTATACTCAACAAAATTATAATGAAGCCATAACTCAACACAATCTTATAACAATTTTAAAACACCAGGAAAACAACTACTTGAGATATTTCCTGTCTATCAACAGGAGCGAGGCGGTGGCATAGTAATACAACAGCTGAGTGAACACTAGCCCTCCATGCGTGAAAAAAAGAATTACTTCTTCGCCTCTCACATTATTTTAATACTGTATTAGTGTGGGAATATTAGGTCTATTACTTCATTCAAAATGTGCACGAACTCCATACTCAAAACAATTATTAACAATGTAAATCGCTTTTTCTTACATTTAATTTTAATTGCTTATATTATTACTTCTGTTCACACATAGGCTCAATTTTTTTTAAAAAATATTGTAAGATTTTCAAGTGGTGATTTAAAATACCAAAACTTTTACTTATTGACAGATGATTGTTTAAAAGTTTGATTCTAATCATGAGAAACCCCACCACAAAAATTGTTCCTTCTGATAGATTATTAGGATTATTCTAGTGATAGCTAAATGGTAAGTTTTAAATAACCGTTACAATTAAGTCGAATTAATAGTTATAAATACCAGTTACAAAGTAACTGCTACAGATCTTTTACGTTGTCCTAACACTTTCTCCAAAATGTAATGTTACCGGAATTTCGATTAAATTTAACGGTTCAGCTTTCATAAACGGCCTATACTTTGTGCTGAACATAGGTTACTTTAAATAAAAGCCACAAAAATTATTTAACTGACAATTATTTGTATTATGCAATACCTAAATGTCTAAGATATAACTGAGAATTTGAGACTTCTCAAACTCAACGCCATATTGAAACAAAATTAGGAAAACTATCAAGGGGAAACAGACCTCCTAATGACGAAAAATTAATTAAAAGAAATTTCTATATTCATATATAACAGCAGGTTTTTTGTTAATAGAAATGCATGGTTTGTAATTAGGATCGAATATTGTTCATACTTATTTCCGTCAATAGCTGGGGTCAATGATTGTGATTGTTTTCCGATAATAAGTTTATAGCAAAGGAAAAGCAATCAGCTGATTTCTTTTTCAATAATTTAGCTTCCTGTTTTCCCAACACGAGCTCTAATGTTATTTCAGTGTATCTGTAGAAGTGAAATCAGCTGTTCTTGAATGGTTAACAATATTGACAACACCTGATTGTCCATTGCTATAATTTAGTTTCCTATTTGTTCACCAGGAGCACTAATGTTTCTTTCCAATTGGTTCGTTCTTTTGAAATCAGCTAGTAAAATTATTATTAATGATTAATTGTCAAAACAATTATGCAAATTTTACAGTTGTATTTCATTTAATGAAAACTAATGCTGTAAAGGTATCTAACTTAACAGATGAGTTATTCAATACAACTTCAGATATATCACAAAACATACAAACAGAGAAGTAGATAAGTAGAAGTGTTTGGTGAGATTTCTGACCTGAAAATACTAGAAATTTATATTACGAACACAAATTTTGTTATTTCCATCTTGATGAAGGGCAAATAGTTAGTACCGAAAATGCTTTAACGGGGCTTTTGCGAATTTTCGCTCCAAGAACTTTATCGTAGGTACGACCTATGAAATGTGCGTTTTTATTCTAAGCTTGCTCTTGGAAATATTATCATTTCCATGGCATACTTCCGAATTCGTTTAAATTTATATCTTTACATATCATTACAATAATTAGATACGTTTACTAGTGTCACAAGTCACAAGTGATTACAGTCACCGGTTTCTCGAACGCCTCAGATATCAGAAGGAACTTACGACTCGCAATTCACGAGATTCGTGTTCAACTAACATTCTAATAATCAGATTCACCTCTCGAAGCAACATTCGATCACCCGCTCTGGTACGATTCACCTCTCGAAGCAACATTCGATCACCCGCTCTGGTACGATTCACCTCTCGAAGCAACATTCGATCACCCGCTCTGGTACGATTCACCTCTCGAAGCAACATTCGATCACCCGCTCTGGTACGATTCACCTCTCGAAGCAACATTCGATCACCCGCTCTGGTACGATTCACCTCTCGAAGCAACATTCGATCACCCGCTCTGGTACGATTCACCTCTCGAAGCAACATTCGACCACCCGCTCTGGTACGATTCACCTCTCGAAGCAACATTCGATCACCCGCTCTGGTACGATTCACCTCTCGAAGCAACATTCGATCACCCGCTCTGGTACGATTCACCTCTCGAAGCAACATTCGATCACCCGCTCTGGTACGATTCACCTCTCGAAGCAACATTCGACCACCCGCTCTGGTACGATTCACCTCTCGAAGCAACATTCGATCACCCGCTCTGGTACGATTCACCTCTCGAAGCAACATTCGATCACCCGCTCTGGTACGATTCACCTCTCGAAGCAACATTCGATCACCCGCTCTGGTACGATTCACCTCTCGAAGCAACATTCGATCACCCGCTCTGGTACGATTCACCTCTCGAAGCAACATTCTACCACCCGCTCTGGTACGATTCACCTCTCGAAGCAACATTCGATCACCCGCTCTGGTACGATTCACCTCTCGAAGCAACATTCGATCACCCGCTCTGGTACGATTCACCTCTCGAAGCAACATTCGATCACCCGCTCTGGTACGATTCACCTCTCGAAGCAACATTCGACCACCCGCTCTGGTACGATTCACCTCTCGAAGCAACATTCGATCACCCGCTCTGGTACGATTCACCTCTCGAAGCAACATTCGATCACCCGCTCTGGTACGATTCACCTCTCGAAGCAACATTCGACCACCCGCTCTGGTACGATTCACCTCTCGAAGCAACATTCGATCACCCGCTCTGGTACGATTCACCTCTCGAAGCAACATTCGATCACCCGCTCTGGTACGATTCACCTCTCGAAGCAACATTCGATCACCCGCTCTGGTACGATTCACCTCTCGAAGCAACATTCGATCACCCGCTCTGGTACGATTCACCTCTCGAAGCAACATTCGATCACCCGCTCTGGTACGATTCACCTCTCGAAGCAACATTCGATCACCCGCTCTGGTACGATTCACCTCTCGAAGCAACATTCGATCACCCGCTCTGGTACGATTCACCTCTCGAAGCAACATTCGATCACCCGCTCTGGTACGATTCACCTCTCGAAGCAACATTCGATCACCCGCTCTGGTACGATTCACCTCTCGAAGCAACATTCGATCACCCGCTCTGGTACGATTCACCTCTCGAAGCAACATTCGATCACCCGCTCTGGTACGATTCACCTCTCGAAGCAACATTCGATCACCCGCTCTGGTACGATTCACCTCTCGAAGCAACATTCGATCACCCGCTCTGGTACGATTCACCTCTCGAAGCAACATTCGATCACCCGCTCTGGTACGATTCACCTCTCGAAGCAACATTCGATCACCCGCTCTGGTACGATTCACCTCTCGAAGCAACATTCGATCACCCGCTCTGGTACGATTCACCTCTCGAAGCAACATTCGATCACCCGCTCTGGTACGATTCACCTCTCGAAGCAACATTCGATCACCCGCTCTGGTACGATTCACCTCTCGAAGCAACATTCGATCACCCGCTCTGGTACGATTCACCTCTCGAAGCAACATTCGATCACCCGCTCTGGTACGATTCACCTCTCGAAGCAACATTCGATCACCCGCTCTGGTACGATTCACCTCTCGAAGCAACATTCGATCACCCGCTCTGGTACGATTCACCTCTCGAAGCAACATTCGATCACCCGCTCTGGTACGATTCACCTCTCGAAGCAACATTCGATCACCCGCTCTGGTACGATTCACCTCTCGAAGCAACATTCGATCACCCGCTCTGGTACGATTCACCTCTCGAAGCAACATTCGACCAACCGCTCATGTACGATTCACCTCTCGAAGCAACATTCGATCACCCGCTCTGGTACGATTCACCTCTCGAAGCAACATTCGATCACCCGCTCTGGTACGATTCACCTCTCGAAGCAACATTCGATCACCCGCTCTGGTACGATTCACCTCTCGAAGCAACATTCGATCACCCGCTCTGGTACGATTCACCTCTCGAAGCAACATTCGATCACCCGCTCTGGTACGATTCACCTCTCGAAGCAACATTCGATCACCCGCTCTGGTACGATTCACCTCTCGAAGCAACATTCGATCACCCGCTCTGGTACGATTCACCTCTCGAAGCAACATTCGATCACCCGCTCTGGTACGATTCACCTCTCGAAGCAACATTCGATCACCCGCTCTGGTACGATTCACCTCTCGAACCAACATTCGACCACCCGCTCTGGTACGATTCACCTCTCGAAGCAACATTCGATCACCCGCTCTGGTACGATTCACCTCTCGAAGCAACATTCGATCACCCGCTCTGGTACGATTCACCTCTCGAAGCAACATTCGATCACCCGCTCTGGTACGATTCACCTCTCGAAGCAACATTCGATCACCCGCTCTGGTACGATTCACCTCTCGAAGCAACATTCGACCAACCGCTCATGTACGATTCTCCTCTCGAAACAACATTCAACCATCCGTTCTTGTACAATTCTCCTCTCGAAGCAACATTCGACCACCCGCTCTGGTACGATTCACCTCTCGAAGCAACATTCGACCAACCGCTCATGTACGATTCTCCTCTCGAAACAACATTCAACCATCCGTTCTTGTACAATTCTCCTCTCGAAGCAACATTCGATCACCCGCTCTGGCACGATTCACCTCTCGAAGCAACATTCGACCAACCGCTCTGGTACGATTCTCCTCTCGAAACAACATTCAACCATCCGCTCTTGTACAATTCTCTTCTCGAAGCAACATTCGATCACCCCCTCTTGTAAGATTCGCCTCTCGAAAAAACATTCGATCACCCGCTCTGGTACGATTAACCTCTCGAAACAACATTCGATCACCCGCTCTGGTACGATTCACCTTTTGAAACAACATTCTACCACCCGCTCTGGTACGATTCACCTCTCGAAGCAACATTCGACCAACCGCTCTGGTACGATTCTCCTCTCGAAACAACATTCAACCATCCGCTCTTGTACAATTCTCTTCTCGAAGCAACATTCGATCACCCCCTCTCGTAAGATTCGCCTCTCGAAAAAACATTCGATCACCCGCTCTGGTACGATAAACCTCTCGAAACAACATTCGATCACCCGCTCTGGTACGATTCACCTCTCGAAGCAACATTCTACCACCCGCTCTGGTACGATTCACCTCTCGAACCAACATTCGACCAACCGCTCATGTACGATTCTCCTCTCGAAACAACATTCGATCACCCGCTCTGGTACGATTCACCTCTCGAAGCAACATTCTACCACCCGCTCTGGTACGATTCACCTCTCGAACCAACATTCGACCAACCGCTCTAGTACGATTAACCTCTCGAAACAACATTCTACCACCCGCTCTGGTACGATTCACCTTTTGAAACAACATTCTACCACCCGCTCTGGTACGATTCACCTCTCGAAGCAACATTCGAACGACCGCTCTAGTACGATTCACCTCTCGAAACAACATTCGATCACCCGCTCTGGTACGATTCACCTTTTGAAACAACATTCTACCACCCGCTCTGGTACGATTCACCTCTCGAAGCAATATTCGACCAACCGCTCTGGTACGATTCACCTTTTGAAACAACATTCTACCACCCGCTCTTATACAATTCTCCTCTCGAAGCAACATTCGATCACCCCCTCTCGTAAGATTCGCCTCTCAAAACAACATTCGATCACCCGCTCTGGTACGATTAACCTCTCGAAACAACATTCTACGTCCCGCTCTGGTACGATTCACCTCTCGAAGCAACATTCGACCAACCGCTCTGGTACGATTCTCCTCTCGAAACAACATTCGATCACCCCCTCTCGTAAGATTCGCCTCTCAAAACAACATTCGATCACCCGCTCTGGTACGATTAACCTCTCGAAACAACATTCTACGTCCCGCTCTGGTACGATTCACCTCTCGAAGCAACATTCGACCAACCGCTCTGGTACGATTCTCCTCTCGAAACAACATTCAACCATCCGCTCTGCTACGATTCATCGCTCGAAACGACATTCGATCACCCGCTCTGGTACGATTCACTTCTCCAAGCAACATTCGATCACCCGCTCTGGAACGATTTAGATCCTGTTTGTCCTAATTTTACACAAATAATTCCTAAGCTTTTCTGGAGACGCCCAGTCTCAGTAGAGGGGCTCGGTGCAGCTAATAAAGATTGCACAATATCGCCAGTTTTATAGACGGAGAAGAGTCCACTAAGCGCAGTTTTACGCCCCCCGTCACAGGGTCCTATTACCTTAATTGCTGCTTCCCTGCAGCAGCTATGCGCTAACAGAATTTCTAGTTTAAATGAATTATTTCTATTTATACTACTGTAATACTTGGTTAGTTGTTTCATATTTTTAAAGACGCGATTTATTTTATGAATTGTATATGGTAAGAATATTATCAAATTGCTAACTTCTGAAAAATCTTTAATACGAAGATTAATCGGAATCAATTAGAATATCATTCAATTATTTTTTTACTTGAAAACTATTCTCCTACTCTAAAATATATCTCTATGGTTTTCACTAACTTCTGAGTACATAGGCAAAGGTATTATAAAGTATATTTTTTGTTAAAAATAAACAAATACATATGACTATGCCTTCGAAATCCAATACGTTAGCACTAGGCTACTGTGTTGATGTACACAAAAACATATGGTGTCCATTTTTATACTTCGTATTTAAAATTGTATTCTTGTTCTATTCTTCCATTGAATTCTTGTTCTATTCTTCCATTGAATTCTTGTTCTATTCTTCCATTGAATTCTTGTTCTATTCTTCCATTGAATTCTTGTTCTATTCTTCCATTGAATTCTTGTTCTATTCTTCCATTGAATTCTTGTTCTATTCTTCCATTGAATTCTTGTTCTATTCTTCCATTGAATTCTTGTTCTATTCTTCCATTGAATTCTTGTTCTATTCTTCCATTGAATTCTTGTTCTATTCTTCCTTTGAATTCTTGTTCTATTCTTCCATTGAATTCTTACTCTATTCTTCCATTGAATTCTTGTTCTATTCTTCCATTGAATTCTTGTTCTATTCTTCCATTGAATTCTTGTTCTATTCTTCCATTGAATTCTTACTCTATTCTTCCATTGAATTCTTGTTCTATTCTTCCATTGAATTCTTACATGTCTTTCAGTAAACAAGAGCCAGAAATCGGAAATGTTTTGAAAAATCACACGGTTTTAAACTGTAAAAATTACAATATTTTCAGTATTAAAAAACATGTTTCTTTTACAAACTAAAGAACAATTATGCATTTTCACACAATTAGCAAAGCTAAACACAACTGTTTTAAAATTATTATTATAGGAATTAATTATGCTTACACTGCATTTTGTTTGTAATTATACGTGAGAATAGCTTCATAAATACAAACAACTACAACAGATCTTCATTTTCTAATTACTTGCTGTAGAAATTACAAGGTAGATAATTGCACGGGAAACATCTGTGTACAACTACAAGAATGTTAACAGTAAGGAAGTTAATGTGCATTTAGCTTCCTGCAAAAATAAAATGCTTTTATCTTACTTTATGAACAATAGAACATTAAATTTTCTTGAATAATACACCTTTGGAGCAGTAAGCTTTTTTAAAACTTAGAATCCATTTTTTTAGTTTTGGGACGTTACACCTGTGAAACGCCTGAAAAAAACGTATTATTTTATTAATAAATATATTATTATATTTTTAAGCAATGGAGTACTTATATATTACTGATATAATATTATATAATCGCATGGTGAAGTAGGCTATACTTTGTTTATACTCTCTTGAAAAATTAAAAATTTGAAATTAAAAGTGATATAACTGACAAAAAAATAAAAATAACAAATGTGTTATAATTTCAGTTTACTATATAACATTCCTGCAAACATTCGAACATTTATGAATTTACAAAATTATAAACTGAATAGAAAATGAACGATGACTTTCCTGCCTTTGAGGGGGCAGAATCTAATTTTCGTCGTAAGAATTCGCTACGTTTGTCGTTAAAACGTGTCGGCGATCGTTGGCTGTCAGGTGTTGGGAAACGTAAGAGAACAGGTGTCGACTGGCCAGGTGGTGAGTGCAATGCGCATGCGTCGGAAATAACGAAGAAAATGCGCTTCGGAGTGGACAACAGTGGGTTTTGTGAAACTGACGAAGACGTGGAGGATAAATTCTCAAATTGTGGCGCATTGAATCTCGGGTTTGTGGATTTTCCCGATGAAGAAGGTAAAGAAAATGTTAACGATGAAGTGTTTGGTATATTGAAAAACGGAAAACAGAGAGGGGAAAGTAAAAGGGTGAGTTTTAGATTGGGCGGGAGTAGAGAACACAGTGTGGGTGAGGAAAAACATTTGAGGCGGTTTAGTGATTTTAAAAACATCGAGGAGTTCCGAGACGCGAAGCCGAATTTCGTCAAGGTTCAGGTGTTGAAAGAGGGAGATGATTCAACTGAAGATCTGTTGAAAAAGAACTACGAGCTGTTGACAAAAGAGAGAACGAGCTTTTTAGACATTGAAGAGGCAGAGGATATCGTACTGCCGGTAGTCAGTCTATACTGTCCTGCCGAAAGAATGCCGAAAAGGAAGAGAGTGAAAGAGAACAAAATTGATATAGTGCAACACCCTTTGCAGAGGTCACACCGCGTAGCCAAGATGGTGAAAAAGTTTGGGCCGGAGATACTCACTTGTATGGAGGATGGAGGGGACTCAGTGTTGGCGCAGTTTATGAAGAACCAGGAGTTGGAGAGAGTAAGGGAGGTGGAGAGGATGAAATGTGATGAGGTGTCTCCTGGCAGGAAACGCAAAATGGAGGATTTGTTTGGTAAGTGGATATTGGAGATGTAGTGGAGTGGGTTTTATAAATGCATTTCTGTAAAATAGTTATTTTTAAATTTACTAGTAAAAGTTGTGTTTTTTACAATCCATTGGATTCTTTTTTCTGTAGTACTCCAAGATCATGGTTAGTGTATGTCTGTCCTTCCTCTAAGCTTTGTGCTTACCTTCCTCTATACAGGTGCTGCTGTACGGAATAGCTAAAAGGTATTATAATTTGATTCTTTCTCCCACTTGAACTACTATTTTACACTCATAAACTTTACATTTTATTCTTTAACTTGAGTAAACTTTTCTTTACAACTTTAATTTTCTCATAATATCTAAAATTTAAACTTAATTTAAAATGTGCTTATAGTGTGTCGTTTATGCTTATAACGTCACAAAGAGACATGAATGGAATATTGGTTGGAAATATTAAAACACGTATTTACAATAAGTGTACAAAGTACTTGAATTAATTTAGTCTTGTTTAGTTCGGCGCGGATTTCAAAAGTAACTTTATCGACAAAAGTAACTTTATCGATAAAAGTAACTTTATCGACAAAAGTAACTTTATCGACAACGTAACTTTATCGACAAAAGTAACTTTATCGACAAAAGTAACTTTATCGACAAAAGTAACTTTATCGACAAAAGTAACTTTATCGACAAAAGTAACTTTATCGACAAAAGTAACTTTATCGACAAAAGTAACTTTATCGACAAAAGTAACTTTATCGACAAAAGTAACTTTATCGACAAAAGTAACTTTATCGACAAAAGTAACTTTATTTACAAAAGTAACTTTATGGACAAAAGTAACTTTATGGACAAAAGTAACTTTATCGTCAAAAGTAACTTTATTGACAAAAGTAACTTTATCGACAAAAGTAACTTTATCGACAAAAGTAACTTTATCGACAAAAGTAACTTTATCGACAAAAGTAACTTTATTTACAAAAGTAACTTTATCGACAAAAGTAACTTTATTTACAAAAGTAACTTTATCGACAAAAGTAACTTTATCGACAAAAGTAACTTTATCGACAAAAGTAACTATATTTACGAACGTTGTCCAAATTCCAAAAGAAAGTAATTTAAAATATGTAAGTCAATCCAAACACATTAAAGAAAATTATGGAACAACTTTTATTGAAATTCTGAGGATTAATTTTTATTTTGATTAAAAAGATATCTTTTAAAGGCTTTTGCAAGTGTTTAAGTGTTTAATTTAAAGTGTATAAATTTTATTTGAGTTTCTTATGCGTTGTTGTTCCAATTGTTAAGAAAATCAATTGGAGAATTTTTTTTTAATTTGCAAATATATATACATGTATATATACATGAGTTGAGTTTTAACCTATAATACAAAAAACTTCATACTAATTGTTTTCTCCCAAAGCTTTGTTTCTTTACCATTATACAAGCTCTGCTTGTGAAAAAATATATTTTTCGACATCTGAAGGAGGTTTAAATTTTAAACATTTTTAATATCTCTCAAAAAAGTACATTTAATAAGTATGCATTTATTTACACTGTCTGTGGATTTCTGTCTGAAGTTCCCAGGGAGGCAGAAACTGCTCATATCTGTTTTAAAAGATTACATCCTTGATTGTTAAAGTGACAATTTGTTTTCAGGATTTTTTAAACTAATAATCATTTTGTCCTGGCTTAAATATTATGCTTTATTTTTATTCTGCTTTCTTTAATGAAAAGTTTTGCAGTGAAATATAAATATAGTACTAATATCCTGTAACACTGTTTTCTTATGAGTATCTATAACTCCAAAGTACTGGTTTGTGTAAGAGAAATATAATTCAGATAAAAAACATGGTAGTTTTCTAAAACCCTTTGCTATTTATACTTACGCTTCGTCTAACTGCTTGTGCAAACATGTTATTTTTTTTAAATTAAAATTATTAAAAACTCTGTTTTTTTCATTTTTTGAAGTTAAAAACTTTAGTGTGTGTTTTAAACGAGCATCACATTTTGCTTTCTGCTAGCCAACTTGACTATATAAATAAAATAATTTCCATTTATTTATTTTTAATATTGTCATGTTAAAATATATCACTATATTAGCGAGTATTACACGTGTGTAGATTATTACACTGCATTTACAATTTAGAGTCTTTTATTTTATTTTTATTGTTTTAAATAATAATTTAATTTAAATATATTACATTGAATATTTTAATTGTTTTAAGTCCATTTTTTGAGATGTTTTCGACGTGTAATTAACGTCATCTACACGTGCGTTGAAAGTTTATTATACGACTAGCATTAACTGGTCGTACTGTTGTGTATGGACTGTGTCCTCACCATTGATTAATACAGCTGTTGTGCGCATCTGTTAGTCACTGGTCGGACAAATCTATGATGCGGGCAGATAACATGCTAGGATACACGTTTTGCGGCAAACTGTGACTGAAACATGCACCACTGCATTATCCGGCCTAAAACAGGTGTTGGAGGAAGCTATATAGATGCTTTAATTAATTTCCCAAAGAAAGTTGTCACCAAGCGTTTTGTTAGACCCAAGTATGTGACAACAAAAACAAAACATGACGATTGAAATGATTTCGTATAATACTCGATGATTAATCAGGTTATCAGAAAGCAAGCAGTCCTGTCAGCAAGGACGAATTTGTATTTGTGAGGTTTTCCGACTTCGTAGTTGTGTGGTTTGTGTGGTTGCATGCTTTACGATCTTTCAAAACAATGCATATTTTTTGAAGGTCTCTATAACAATTTTCTGAATAACCAAAAACGTAAAATCTGTGTTTATGAATACGAAGCTAGTTCTGTGACAGAGATCTAGATTTTTATTTAAGAATTCGTTTTGTAAGATATCAGTTCTCACCAAATGGGGTATGGCGGTTACCTCATTACCTAAAAGAAATAAACAGGTTTTTAAAATCTTTTATAGGCTAAAATAATATTCTAAATTAGCAAGCTCTGTAATAATTTTCACATGCATTTCACAAACTCTTAAACGAAATTCAAATATAATATTAAAATAATTTTGATATAAAACTAGTTGAAAGTAAATCGAGAGCTGTGAATGAATACGGGTGTATATCTGTAAGAGACTTTAATGCGCGTAATATAGTAAAACTTCCGAATATCGCTAGAAGAAGTACCCAAGCCTATGAGAATGTGTCGCTGTAATAGAGGATGAAGTTCTTAAGGATTCCGTCTCCCTAGCGCAGTCTCCTCAGCGACGCGACTCCTCAGTGCCGCGACTCCTCAGTGCCAAGCGGGCTACCTGGCATAATCTGACAGTTTTTACAGCCGAATTGGAATTCACAAAAGCAACGAACCATGGTAATGGCGTGTGCACAAATGAGCATAGTAGATGATCATCACTGGAACGACGCAAATTTTGCATACATTGAGTTACAAACACGATACGCCTCGAATTCTAAAGTAACATAATGAATTGTAACTAAGCTTACCGACTCTCGTACTTTTAAGATGCTCGCAGTTAATCTTTAATCACTATGTAGAGCCACTTATATATTACTAGAATGATTTGGTTTAACATTACAAATCAGGGAATGGCGTTTGGATTTGTTGACCGGGAAACCCACCACATTCGATGAGTCTTTGTAGCCCTAAGTTGTACAAGCGCAGATGCTTAGAACGGCCCCAGGATCGACAGTAATTCCGAGCAATAGTCGATTTATTGTAAATGAAAATGGTTAATAAATGAAGATTCTACTTATAATTACAAGAAAAATGATATCAAACAACCTAAGGATTACTTTAATGTAACTTGATAAAACATATTCTAAAACTGATTACAAACTGCTAAAGTAAACATTAAAACCCAGTAAATGTTGTTTGGTATCATTTTTGAGCCCGGCATTTTAAAGGATGAGATACCTTTGTATTAACCCTCGTCACTTCTGCATCACTGACGAGACCCATTGATAATTTATGGCCTCGACACTGAGGAGACTCGGCGCTGGGGAGACGCCACGAGTTCTTAAAGACCTTTCAAAAGTTCTTGTGTACTAATTAAATCTTTGTAAAATTTTAGTTTATGAAAACAAATATTCACTGTTTGCTTTAACACGTTATTATTTCCTAAATAATACTATTCTATACCAGGTCTTGAATTAATGTTTATTGAGTACTCTTTAAATCTGGAATGTGTTCAAGTACGGAAAATTTTAATTACTTTTTTCAAATGTTGTAGGTGTAAATGAGTTTGTGTAGAGACCCATAAAACGTACAATCACCTTACGTGTGCGGATATTGGGCGTATAGTTCTAGATACTTGTAATAGGCCTTACGTAATCTGTAGTGAACAACTTTGTTAAAGCTTTTAAACCAATTATAAAACTCCAAAGCCACAGATACATTTAAAGTACAATCCCCTTATGTACCCTTCGTTAATATTATTAATACCTCCAGAGATAAATCCATACTATGAGGTATAGGCCTTAGAATAATAAATACCGATGAGAAAACCAAGTAAAAAAATTAATACGAGAAAACTTATTGATAAATATAAATAAAATTCGCAAATACTGTATTGTTTAAATTCGACCGTACTCTAACAAAAATAAATCTTTTTGCACAGAAACGGAGATTCTTAGGTCAATACCAACGTAATCAAAAGGTTTCCTCTGGGATTTGTGGATTGTCATAGCAAATGCTGGTCTAACTGGGAATCGATGCATTTGCATAGTAGGCCTACATCCAAGTTGACTCTTGCTTGAGTAGAATGTAACTCTGAGAATATAAACTTCTTAAACATTTTCGAAAACTTGATGATAACGATTTTTCAGAAAAATGTCACTTAGCCAATTGGATTGCTGAGCTTAAACTCCTATATACCAATTTTGATAAAAATCCTTAAAGTAGCTTTAGATGAGAGATTTTCGAAAATTTGATGATTTTTCAGAAAATTTTCACTTAGCACCTATGTACCAATTATTGTTAAAATCCTTCGAGTAGTTTTTGAGGTTAAACAAATTTCGAAAACTTGATGACGATTTTTCAGAAAATATTTAGTTATCCCATACGATTGCTGAGGTTAATAACTCCTTATATACCAAATTTCGTGAAAATCCTTACAGTATTTTTCAAAAAAAAAATGTACATATATAAAAATTTATATATATATATACACACTAGTATATAGGGATCATACCCTTACCTGTTCATAGTCCCCAGGTTTTATGTTTTTTGTTCGCAACAATTTTCATACATTTCTTTAGCTTTAACATTCTAAATTGTGATGTTCGCTATTCAAATCTTCTCAAAAATATTTCAATCTTTAAACTCCACATGAATGTACCTTGGAACCTCTTTCCGTTGGTATTATAGACAATGTTGTCGCTGCACATAACACGTATCCATAATATCTATAGTATCAATAGTGCGACTTATAGGTATAGTCAGTGCGACTTGTTTGTATAGACACGAGTACAATGTTTATGAAACAGTCGCGCCGTGTTGCTAAACTCCTTGCCAAAGTTACACTTTATTAAAACACGACCGGAATATTGCTCGCCGAAATTCGGTTAAAACCTGTGAAAGTAAACAAGTGTTTATAATTATACACACCTTTCCCTTTCTACTAGCCATTGCAAAAACATACCGTTATTACTTTCTCCACTTCCCTCATTGTCTTCCAACTACCCCCATTCAGCCCGACACCAGATGCGGGTACACGGACTTGTGCCTGTTTCAAAAGGTCAACGGTTGGTTCAGGTAATAATACAGTACAGTGCGCGGAGCTAGAATGGATACTGGGTATTTGTCCTTCGTGGATATTTTGGGTGAGTTTTCTTTGAAAAAGCAGACCAAAGAAACTGTTTGATTTTATAACTATCGCTGATTTTCTATTTTTAAACTAATTTTAATTGAAATATTTTCGTTTTTAATTTGTGTTTTAAGCTCCTGATCTAATAACTAGAAACGGTGACCATGGCTTTTATACATTGACCTTTATTTAAAACATTTAAAAACTCGAAAAAACTTTTGTTTTCATGGATTCCTTACTAAATTTGTTTTTAATTGTTTTCAATAAACGGCTCCTTCATTATAAAACACCGTTCTACATACCTGCATAGAATAAATATCTTACTAAATCAGTTTAATAGAAGCCCGGACAACAGTGACAAGCTTTCAAATGTCGTCATCAAACACTACAATTAAAATGTAACCCCTGCATTTTCTAATTTAATATGTTCTGTTGTCTTTAAATATTTGAATTAGGTGTTTCAGATGTTTTCCTAATTTTCGTTTTGTAATTATATTAAAAAATTCGTTTCACTTGAATGGTATTGCAATAACAATTTTACCTGACTATTACGAAAAGACCAGATGAAAAATAATAAACTTGTGACTGAAACTAAAAATTTATAAACTATTGAAAGATTAATGGAATAAACACAGTCAGGAAACACTCACAAAACTGTATACAGTTAAGTTGTCTTTATAAAACATAGCATTGCAATTTAACAACGTTTTTTACAATTTAGCAACGATGTATTCTGGTAGAATAGGTTTGGTTGAAAAAAAATAGTAATAGCAAGTAACATATTTTTTTAAAGTAAATTCCTACAAATAAAAATCAACAATCAACAAATAAAAATTTTATTTAAATTTCTGTTTATTTCAATTGTAATTACAATTAATGTAAATATGTATCTACATATGCTAGTGCCAAAACAGAAAGCGAATTTTCCATTTTTCTTTCTATTTATGGTGTTGGACTATTATTTTTATTTCGTACGCTTTCATTTTTTCTTCCTCACATTGTGTTGTAGTTTCTTTTCGCTTTCCTTTTGCATTGACCGTTTGTAAAGCAAGGTTCGATACCGTTAATCCAGTTTCTTTGTTTATTTTATTCATTCTAGCTATGGAAAGTAGGTTCCATGTCAAAAAGCCCTACACTTCAAACACGAAGATACTCAGTTCGAATCTGACCTAACCCCATAATTTTTTATACTTTATTGATTGAATAAATTTTTGTAAAAATTGTATTAACATCATTGTCATTCACTATATATTTAAAAATGTATTGGATAAATAAAAACGTATTTTATTAACGATTGAAAATTTGTACAAGATATGTATCAGAAAAGTGTGAGCTAACAGAAGGAATTTTAAAAATATTCCTAAGTAGGCTAACGGTTGAATGTGTGAGAACTATATCGTGGTAGTTTGAACTAAACTCTGCACGTGAATTGAATTAAACTCTACGAATTGAAGCTGTGTTACATTGCCGACAAAATTGTAAGCAAATTTCACACTTCAACCGGTGAGCTTACATTAAGAAATTTTACTTATTTTCTGGCTTAGAGCAAAATCTACCGTAACCGGATACTTAAAGCTATATTAAAACGTAAGGTTATTTTAATGTCGTAAAACAACTTTCAGTTTTATTCCTCTTGTAGAGCTTTTTGAGTGATTCTAGAGGCAGATATTTTGTTATTAGTCCCTTTGACATTACATATCGTAAAACTGTTATTAGAATACCATTTACTTGGGGTAAAGCATACAAATATGTCTTTATTTGATTTAATAAATATTTGCTTCAATAATGAACACCATTCACTATTACTTTACTAATAAAATTATTTATAAATCATTTAGTACCAGCAGCCGCCCAGTGCCTGTAGCAACTCGCCAATTCCTAATCTTCGGTGGAATTCAATTTCTTTCTCTTATTTAGCCTACCTCCACCAACTTTTATTATATTCACCCTGTGTTATTCCATTATTAGAGACATAAGAGTTTCCTTTTATATCATACAGCTTCCAATTGGTTTTCCACTATAAATGAAAATCAACTTTGTAATGAATTAGTGTTCTTTCTAAACACTAAAACCTCTATAAACTTTAAAAATTATATTTCTAACATGTTTTACAAAGAATTTCTAATTTATTAGAAAACAAAACTTGGTTATTTACGTTTTTTTTTCTTATGGCTTTTTTTAACAAGATTTAGAGCTTTCTTTTCAATTCCTTATATTATTTCACCCTCACCTTATATGCATCTTGTTCAAAATTTCAGTCGTTAATAAAATACTTTTTATTCATCCACTCAAGTTCAAATACATTTTATCAAGCTTGTGGTGGGTGGCACTTGATGTCAATACAGTTTTTTTTCAAATATTAATTCATAAATTAAATTTTAAAAAGTTGATGCATTTATTTTAGATTGGAATTGTATGACTTCATATTTGAAATCCATTACTCAACTGCTGGTAGTCAAATAGAACATAGCTATTAAATTAAAAATATTATTATAGTATTTGAAAAAATTATATTATCATTAGGTGCCATTCCCTACATGTTTAAAAAAATGTATTTGAACTTGAGTGGACGTGATTGAATATTTGAACAGGATATACACAGTTATATATATATAACTTGGTATATATGTATATATGAAAATATATAGTATACACTAGTCATGAAAATTTAATCACTATTTAATGAAAATTAACTAAAATATTTTTTTTTACTAAAGTATGAATTGAGGTTAACTTCTTTTTATATATTACTTGTTAAAATAAACTTGCTTAGTGTATACTATACCAACTGTAGTGAAAATTTTAAAGTGAAAATCATTATGTTATTCATTAAAAAATATAAAATAAGATTTTTAATGCAGGTTAAAAAAACTATTTATAATTAAATGTTTCTTGGAACAAAATTCGTTTTTAGGAGTTTCAACATATTTATGTGTCTAGAACCAGAAAAAGTTAAGAACTCTGTAAAAGATTTTGTAAAACAATTTCCAAGAAAATACTAAACAATAATAAACTGACAGTGTAAATTTATTTGTTATCACGTGAATGAATTTGACTTAAATCTAATACGGAAGCTACTTTTGAAACAAAGCATTGACAGTTATTCGTCAGAAACGTTGGTTGTTAAGGATGCACAGTCTAGTAGGCACCACTCGCAACACATGTACTTGAATCTGCTTAAGCGGTATTTAGGGGAATTCCAACGGAGGACAAGGAATGTAGTCTAAGTTTAACGCACCTCCGTAGTAATATGGCTCCGAAAAAATCTCTTGAAGGATTACAAAGGTTGGTAAAGCTCTCCATAAGTCTTAATCAGAGTTCAAAGTGTAAAGTCGATAAGAAAAGATTACGCTGAGAATTGTAGATATTTAGAAGACACCAAGGAAGTTACAGGACAAATGTGACCAAATAATTGAAAGTAGAGAAAACTAAGAAAGAAGAGCAAATCTTTAGATGAAATCTTAGAAGTCAAAGAATTATTAAAAATTAGGGACGCGGTTTTGAAAAGTACAGACATTTGATTACAGTACCTGAACTTGAGTCAATATAAAATTTCATCACAAACAACCCAATATAAAACTGACAATTATGTTATGAAAATTTGAGAATAAAAGAAAAATTTTTAGGAAGTAGTTAAATACATATGACTCTGACATAAATAACATATGACAAAAATAAACGAACAAAATAAAACTCAAGGAAATAGAAATCAAAATAAATTACATCTAATAAGATTCATTTGTTTATTGCAAATTGTTTTCAGTGTTGCTACTTATGATCTTTTTTTATAACCATTTTAAGAATATTCTCTTTTATTTTAATTTTTTTAACTTGGTCACTTCAAATATTTTGACTAAATCCAGTAGATTTGGAAGCAACGAAATCCTTGAACAATTCAGTTAATTCCATTGAATCATTAAATTGCTTAAGTCAAGAAGTTCTTCGGAAGGTGTTTTAAAGAAATGGTAAAGCACGTGACGACGACAAAAGAAACCAAAACGAAACAAAAGCCAGGTAACGCTCAGAAGTAGGGGTAAATCACCTGTTGCTTTTGTAAACTGAAAATTTCTTCAGTCAGGGTATGAAATGTTGAGGTAAACTTATTTAGGTTTACATAAAAATAGTTTCAAGTGCCCGTGCCTAGCCTAGCTAGTCAAACCTAAATATAAAAATAAAGTTATTTCTCTAGTGGACTCGTGTGTATTTATTCTTAAGAAGAAACTACCTGGTGTCGCCAAAGTTCGATTGATTTAAGCTGGTCCAAAATACTCGAATCGTTTGAAAAACTGAATTACTCAATGCTTGATTTGAACTTAGTTGAGAACTTTACTTTATTTGACCTCGTATTTAAGTTTGTATCTTACTGCATATTTTAGCAAAGAATTTATTTTTTTATTGTTTACAATATAATTAATTTATTTAATAAAATGTAATAAATGCATTCAATTATATAAAAAATGTATTGTCGCCGTTTTAACGTAGACTGACCTCTCCTAGGGCTTGTAGATCATTTTATCTTAGCAAAATGTCAAAAAATAGCAATATAATCAAAACAATTTCGAAACTTACTCTTTTTTAACTTTACTGTATATTTTCTTTATTCTTTCTTTGCGAAAAAAGTGACCCTGAGACTGGTGATAGCTTTGTCGTGCATACAGAAAGGCTGACCTTATTTAGGACGTATATAGTTTTCTATTTAGGGTTATTGTGGGGAAATGTAAGATTGTTCATGTAGACAGAGTCTTTCTTCTCCCTGGGCAGTTGTCGAAAGCCGCCTTACATTAGCTCAAGGCTAATTCGAAGAAAGTTATAAATCTGCGATCCCTTCGGACTTGCTACACTTGCATTTTCAAAGTGGAAGCCTCTAGAAACATTTCTTATTTCAATTGAGAAGTAATTAACTTTACAGAACATATAAATTAGTGCATTAACGTTCTTACGAAAGTTTTGATTTTAAATTAATTATACTAAATAGTTTCAACTACGGATTTTCTCTGTGTTGGAATAGTTTCAATACCTCATGCATGCATACAGATTTTAGGTGAATTAAAATAAAGCCAAATGAGCAGAATCAAACATAAACTATACTAATTTTTATTCACCCGTTTCTCACTAAGTTTTTCCCAACCTTTTGAGTTTTCATACCTCAACCCCCCTTAGTAGCAGATATTTTTTCACCGCAAACTCAAGAGCGTAAAAAAAATGAAGCACTGAATATTTTTTCAATTATATGTTTTATATATTTCAAATTAGCAAAATCTGTATAACTGAGGATGCTTTAGGAGTAAAAATTATTAGGGTAGTAATAAATTAACAAAATGTTGATGTAATTCTGCGACATTGCCAAAATGTATATTCCTGCCAGCTTAGGTTTTAAGCTAGCATAATCTCTGTAAAATTGTGGTATAGGGGTGAAAGTATAGTGGCAGTAAATTAGTAAAATATTTGTAGAGTTCTGTCCCTTTATCAAAACGGATATTTTTTTCAGTTCTCTTGCTGATGAATTTAGCAGAATCAACTCTGTAACTAAGGGTGGTTTAGGGGTGAAACATTATTATGGGGGTAATAATTTAGCAAAATGTTGATATAGTAATGCGACATTGCTAACATTTACTTTTTAACTTTGCTGCTAAAGTTTTGAGTTATCCGTCTAAAGGCTGGTATAGGGGTGAAAATATACTAAAGAGGTAATAAATTATTACCATTTTGGTATAGTAATGAGGCGTTGTCAAAAGGATTAATTTTTTAATTCTCTCAGCTGATGATTTAACTTAGCAGAATTGTGACTGTAACTAAGGGAGGTTTAGGGGTGAAAAGTTATTAGGGTGGAGAAAAATAAATGAATGCACTTATTGTATGTGTAGGTAAGGTCAGATCATTTGGCCACTCTAGCTACAGGTAGCCTGACTTGCAACTTTCATGTCAGGACATCTTTAGCATATTGTTTCCGTAACCTTACTCGATGTATTTTCATTAAGAATTATAAACCTGTACCAAATTGTTTCAACCTCAAACACAAATTTTGCGGCTAAAACATCTGTTAAGTATATGTCATTTTTATGTTTATAACTGTTTGAAAAGTTTAGTGCTTAATTTAATTAGTGTACTGCTTTAAATGTTAGCGTAGCGCATATTTGTGTTAGCATGTATTTTGATAGCATGTGCATGTTTGTGTTGCTAGAAGCCACCCCGGGCTCGGTGACAGACGGAGGTGCCGGAGAGGGCATGGAGCTGACCCGAGGCTCCAGTAGGAAGAAACTGCACCACATAGACATCCACCTCCATGGTAAGTGGTTAGTGGTAATGTAATCATAAACACAACAAAAGGTACGTCAAGAAATTGTTAACGATTATAAACACATTACTTAAAAATACAAACTTTGACTTTACCACAGTTATGCTTATAGAGAATTAAATAATAACAAACGTCAACTTACGATCAATAATTTATTTTCTCCTAAGAGTTTTAGCAACAAAGTCATCGTCAGTGAGTTTACCTGTATAAATAAATTATAACCGTTTTGAAACTCTAAGTTATAATTTAGAGTTTATTTAGTTATGCTCATGGATGATGATGACTTTCCCGTTGAAACCCGTATGCGTAAATTAATTGACTGTAAGTTTATCTCTTTTATTATTTATTTACCAAAAGTAAATTAATGATAATATTTACTCGCTGAAGAAATTGTTTTTCTTTTAATAACTCATTTTAATTCTGATGTCACGGTCAGTATGTCCCCAGTGTGACCTAAGTGTAACGAATATGAATTATTTGGAGTGCTTATAATTCTCCAGGTACATTAAAATAGAACTATATTACTCCCTCCACCACTATAAATCCAATATAAGCGTTAACTATTAAGAAACTAAAAATACAGAAACCAAAATAAGGTTTCTAACCTAAGCTAAAGTCATTAACAAGAAAATTGGACTTTATTTTAATTTACGCTTTTGCTTACCAGATGCAGTTTATCTTTTTTCAAGCATCAAATTGCTTTTATAAAGTTAACACAAAAAAAACATCGAACCGAATACTTTTAGCTGTATTGTAATGTAGTCTAAAAACGTGAAGTTAAATGTTTATTTTCAACATTTTAATTTTTAAGACGTCATTATTTTTGTCGTATTTTAAGGACTTTTGACATTTCCTCTTCTCACATATTTTTTGCAGATTTACTTACCACTACAAATTACCGACCATTTGTTCCCCTAAATGAGGGTTAGACATTTTTTTATAAATTACAGCCATCGTTCAGACGTAATGATATAAACGTTTATCAGGTAAGGATTTTTTTAAATATTTGTTAACTAGATGTTTTGTTTGAGTCTCTTCATCTGGATAGAAAATTTAGTCTGGTTGTGGAATGAATTTGAGAATAATTATCAGACAGACAAATTGGTTTATAATTTTAATTGCTAAGTCAAGCTTTTAATGTGAAAGAACAAAAAATATGTGTTACGTAATTTAGTATTGTAACATGTTTGCAACATGTTTGTATATCTTGGTTATAGTAAATCTCTATTGGGATTAATAATAATAATATCCGGGTTAGTTGTGTATCTTAAATTTTTAAACTATTATTTTACAAAAAGATCTTACATTCCTTACAATGTGGGTTATGCGCTGCTTACAATGTCTTGGCATCTTGAGCTCTCGATATTTCCATTTAATTGTAGCTTTAATATCTGTTTAATTGATGTTCGTTTAGTCCCCAGTAATTGCTTTTTAAATGACAAACGAATAAAAAGTTGTTTTCAATTCTTAACTCGTTCAATAAAACACAGTAACAAGACCCAATTGTTTAATGTTATTGAAATTGAAGAACACTTCTCTAATCCTGAGGATTCAACTGAGGCGCTAATGGTTCAAGTCCTTATACTCTAAGTCAAGACCTTAGAATGAATTCTGATCAGGTTGGTTATTTTATGATTGATCGCCCAGAAAATCTTATCCATTAATCTTTTATTGTGACGGGTGAGTGTAGAATATAGTACATAATAAATACTCTAGCAGTACCATTAGCGCTTTCTAGGTTTTTCATTATTGAAATAAATTCCCCCTTATCTTTCTGAAAAAACATGTTCTGTTACTCAAAAGCCTCTAACAAAAAATATTTTTATTTTAACCTAATTTATTTTTCGGTTACCAAGTAGGTTAACCATCCCCAGAGGTATAACAACCAAGAAGTTTTTTGTTACAATATGCCTACTCAATCCTTTACCCAAAATGTTTAACTTCCTAAAAAACGTCGATATCCGTGTCATTCTTAGTTGAATTTAAATTCACAGTAAACACTTCATTATCATCTATCCCAGGGATCTCCAACCTACGGCCTGCAGGCCACATTCGGCCCACGAACGGATTTTTTCTGGCCCGCGGAAAGCTAGCATACTGTAAATAATATTTATTTAATACTATATTTCCTTTTAAGCATTTTTACCAGTACTCGTATCTCACCTGCCACTTCTTTACTCTACAAGTGTAAAACTAGCTGTAAACAAGTAAATAACTAAGCAAGAAAATCTCAAAAACCACCAGACTTTCTGCCCTGAAATATTGCCTTTCCTCCAAAAGTTTCCGGTGTGGCCCTTGAGTAGAAAAAGGTTGGAGACCCCTGATGTAGCCCGTTTATATTTATACCACTAAATTTGCGCTCTAAAAGCCTAACTTAATATTTTTTGTTTCTCCTTAACTGTATATTATCCCAATCACGCCTACGAATTCATACCAATCATTGTAATTGTCTTAACTAATTTAAAATGCAAATCGTATAATTCCCGTTCTATATTACTTGATTTTCTGTATAAATTTTTAATTTCTCCAACCATTTCTTCGTAGCAAAATTTATAACTTTATGAATTCTAGAGTTTATCTATTTAATGTCAATTTCACAGGAAATTGTGATTGCCAATGATAAATATTAGGAACTCTTTAAACCTCATATAATTTTTAAAACATTAATATATTTTAACACAAATCTTATTTTTAAGTTCGACTTTTGCAATATTCCTGAGACCCATATTGATCATTATTTCTCTGGAACAACCTGTAGTTAAGTATTTATAAATAATACTCAAAACCTCTAACCACAAATATTTTCATGTTAACCTAATTTCCATTTCGGTTACAAAGTAACCATATCCAGAGTGATAACAACCAAGGCTAGATGAATCACCTTTATCTAAATTCTACCAACGAAAGGCTTCTAAGAATACGATATGGTTTTGTCGTTTACGTTTCCTTAGGTTTTTAATTTTTTGTGTAATACTTTACAAAAGTTGAATCAACCCGGATTCTTTACATATTCTACTTACAAGTAATGTCAAAAAAAATGTTCAAGTCAACTCCTACTTAGGTCAACAAAATAAATTATGTGCTTATTTTTATTAAATAATTACAATTAATATAAATAAACATAACCTGCCCGTTAAAAGATCTGTAGAACCTTACGTTCTACCACATAACCTGTAACATAACCTGTAAGATAACCTGTAACATAACCTGCCCGTTAGAAGATCTATAGAACCTTACGTTCTACCACATAACCTGTAACATAACCTGCCCGTTAGAAGATCTATAGAACCTTACGTTCTACCACATAACCTGTAAGATAACCTGTAATATAACCTGTAACATAACCTGCCCGTTAGAAGATCTATAGAACCTTACGTTCTACCACATAACCTGTAACATAACCTGCCCGTTAGAAGATCTATAGAACCTTACGTTCTACCACATAACCTGTAACATAACCTGTAAGATAACCTGTAACATAACCTGTCCGTTAGAAGATCTGTAGAACCTTACGTTCTACCACATAACCTGTAACATAACCTGCCCGTTAGAAGATCTATAGAACCTTACGTTCTACCACATAACCTGTAACATAACCTGCCCGTTAGAAGATCTATAGAACCTTACGTTCTACCACATAACCTGTAACATAACCTGTAAGATAACCTGTAACATAACCTGTAACATAACCTGCCCGTTAGAAGATCTATATAACCTTACGTTCTACCACATAACCTGTAACATAACCTGTAAGATAACCTGTAACATAACCTGCCCGTTAGAAGATCTATAGAACCTTACGTTCTACCACATAACCTGTAACATAACCTGCCCGTTAGAAGATCTATAGAACCTTACGTTCTACCACATAACCTGTAACATAACCTGTAAGATAACCTGTAACATAACCTGCCCGTTAGAAGATCTATATAACCTTACGTTCTACCACATAACCTGTAACATAACCTGTAAGATAACCTGTAACATAACCTGTAACATAACCTGCCCGTTAGAAGATCTATATAACCTTACGTTCTACCACATAACCTGTAACATAACCTGTAAGATAACCTGTAACATAACCTGCCCGTTAGAAGATCTATAGAACCTTACGTTCTACCACATAACCTGTAACATAACCTGCCCGTTAGAAGATCTATAGAACCTTACGTTCTACCACATAACCTGTAACATAACCTGTAAGATAACCTGTAACATAACCTGCCCGTTAGAAGATCTATAGGACCTTACGTTCTACCACATAACCTGTAACATAACCTGCCCGTTAGAAGATCTATAGGACCTTACGTTCTACCACATAACCTGTAACATAACCTGCCCGTTAGAAGATCTATAGAACCTTACGTTCTACCACATAACCTGTAACATAACCTGTAAGATAACCTGTAACATAACCTGCCCGTTAGAAGATCTATAGAACCTTACGTTCTACCACATAACCTGTAACATAACCTGTAAGATAACCTGTAACATAACCTGTAACATAACCTGCCCGTTAGAAGATCTATAGAACCTTACGTTCTACCACATAACCTGTAACATAACCTGTAAGATAACCTGTAACATAACCTGCCCGTTAGAAGATCTATAGAACCTTACGTTCTACCACATAACCTGTAACACAACCTGTAACATAACCTGTAAGATAACCTGTAACATAACCTGTAACATAACCTGCCCGTCAGAAGATCTATAGAACCTTACGTTCTACCACATAACCTGTAACATAACCTGCCCGTTAGAAGATCTATAGGACCTTACGTTCTACCACATAACCTGTAACATAACCTGCCCGTTAGAAGATCTATAGAACCTTACGTTCTACCACATAACCTGTAACATAACCTGCCCGTTAGAAGGTCTATAGGACCTTACGTTCTACCACATAACCTGTAACATAAAATCAACTGTTTAGTAAAATAATAGGTTATCACTCATTTTAAGCCAAATGGTACGAAATAACTATATTGCATACTTTGCCCCTTTTGTGAAAACTGTTTCATCCATAAAAACTAAAATTAATTTGTTAAATTTAAATAATGAATTAATTATCGAAATCTTGTTGCTGTTCATGACGAGCTGGTTGTAAATTACGAATTACACTTTTGCTATTACTTGCGACCAGACATTGAGGAGGCTGAAGAAGTCGTAAGACGAAAACGTTTCCTCCAAGTGTAAGTTAACAATTAACAACTTTTAGTTAACAAATGTCTGGTAGCAAATAATAGCAAAAGTGTAATTTGTAATGAATTAATGTTACACAAAACTGTATTAACGCCAAGTGCCATCCACTACGAATTTTATAAAAATGTGTTTGAACTTGAGTGGATGAAATAAATTATTTTATTGACAATTCAAAAATTGAACAAGATATATATATAAGGAGAGTGTGACTAATAAAAGGAATTGAAAAATACGTTGTAAGCCAAAACAAGTTGTTTGAAATGCCGCTTAGCCTGCTATAAATCGTGATTAAAACTTTGTTTAATGTTGTATTACTATCACAAGGGTAAATAATATTGAAAAAATGTTTATTGTTCTAATTTAAAGTTGATAAAACAGCCTTAAATAGGGTTGTTTATATCGTCACTCTAACATAACTTTACTTTACATCCTCTTTTGTTAGGTAATTCTATACTAACCGCATATTGCTACTCGTGTATTGCAACTTATCTGAAAAAAATTAGGTTTCGTTAAATAATAAGTAAATTTAATTATTGTCGAAATGAACAAACACGCTCATTTATGAAGTAGTACCACACTATGCTATACAGCTTTATTAAAATAGCCTCAAAGTAATATATTAAAATTGGTTTCAGGACAAAATAAATTGCCTAAATTAAATTATTGTTGTATTATAAAGAACTGTTCCATATCAAGGAATTCTTCTTTCTAGCTGTTTATTTCCTTACTTACGCTACAGAAAAATTATAATAAAACTAAAAAATCAGGTCAATATTTCGGTTTCTAAAAACGTTAACAAATATTTTACTACGTGAACTAACTGAAACCCGAATTAAACAAGTTTCAATTCCATTAGGTTTCCAAACAGTTTCCATCAGGTTTCTAACGAGTTTCCATCAGGTTTTTCTCGGTCTTTTAACAATCAACTGATCAATTTGCATTGAAAATTGAATGTTATTTTATTTTTTAACAAAACCTAACCCAACCAGGAATGGTCGATCCAGTGACTTTAACGGATAGGTGATTTTAGTGACAGCACCAGGCTTAGATCAGTGACTTTTACCGGTGACCAGGGATATTGAGACAGCTCTGTATGTGCCGATAACATGTGTGCATACCACACTGGTGGCGAAAGACAGCGCCGGTGACGTTATTATTAAGAAGTTACTGCAACATATACACTGGGGTAGTAAATTATATAATCTTATATGAAACTACAAAATAACACAGTTTATTTACAACATAGGGTTTAATTACAAAATACAGTTTATTTACATTATTGGATGTTTTTATTAACAAAATGATTTCTGACCTTATCAAGACTTAACCGAGATCTTCTGTTATTAAAATGTAACCTCCATTAGAGAATAGTCGCTCCCAAGGTACGGATGTGGTCAGTCCACAAAAATGTTGTTTCACTAGTTTGCGTAAATTAGCATAAATATAGGGCTTCTTTGCCCACCATTTCAGAGGATCTTCTCTTCTATTTATAAAAGGCTTCTCTAAGTAGCGATTCACTTCGACATGGCCCCTGATTTAGGGTTGACTTTTGGAGGGTCGACAATATTTTGACTACAGAGCACCTTGGTGATAGCTCATCAACTTCAAACCTACTATAGAAGCCTAGGTTATAACAGAAGAATATCAGAATTCGGTATTTAATTATACATAATAAATAAATATAAATAATGTATTTACCTCTACATTTGATGGTGAAAGGCTTGTTGTTGTTTCCGCTTCTTACCATCTGTTTCTTTAAATTACTGTTAGTTGTTTTATACGACAATCTTAACTGACAAATACCACACTTCACGAATTCACCATCAATCATCCCTTTTTTTCTTTTTCGTAAAGCTCATTTTATTTTAAAATAAACTCATACAGAGTTAAGAACAAACTATACGGCCCTATAACACTGTTACTGCCCTGAAACCTGACACAAATCGCCCACTCACACACGACGTATGAGTAGAACCAGTGACAGCGAAAAACCAATCAGTGAAACCTCGGTAAAATATTAATAACTACATTCAGTGACGGCGACATTTTGCCCAATCACAACAGTGAAAACCCCCTCCCCTTTCAGTCAACGACACTGCACGAGGATCGGCGCCGTGAGCCGAGCGGTGAGAGTAGATCCGGTGACAGACGCGTTAAAATATCAGTAACTTTCCAGCCAATGACGACGACGTTTTGCCTCCGATCGATCCATTGTCACTGGAGCTGGCATTTTCCATATTTTGTCACTGGTACCACCAGCGACAAACGAATATCAGTGGCAAAGTAACCGGACCATCCTCAAACCCAACCAGATACTTCGTAGCAATAGGATGTTGTATTTGCCTAAATAATAATTTAGTATAATACAGTGCTATACTTTATTAAGAAGCATTGAATTCATACAGTTTCGAGTGTGTTTGTTGATTGAGGTTATGTTTCTATTTTTTCACATTTTAGCGATTTGTATGGTTTATGACATTTAAAATCGTTTAAGTATCTAAGTACGTTAAGTATGTACCTTTTTGATAAATATTTGAAAGTAAGGCATTTGAAAGCGATCAACAACTGAGGTCAAGTATTACTGAGGTCAACTTGCCAAGTATTACTAGCTTCTTTATGGCTAGCCTACTGTTGCATTAAGAAGTAGAGTTTTTTTTTTCTCACATAACAAAGTAATGCTCATAGGGCTTCAAACTGGTTGTTTTCTATAGGATTAGGTAAGTACTTTGTTCAATCTACGCGTGTACGTATGCGTAATGTATGTTCGTACTTTGTGTACAGTTTTTTTGTTTGATAACTATTTGCATGGTCTTGTACGATAAAATTCTGAGTCGTAGTGATTTTCTTTACATTTTGGAACTGCAACCCCAAGACAACCATATCAATGAAGCGTTCAGTAATATAACAATGCTTGTAGTGATTCTTATCTTGTATTTATTTAGATTTTAGATTATTTGCAGTTGTATTGTATTAAATGAAAGCAGATGTATTTTGAAAAGAAATAGGCAGCTTTTTGCTGTGCTCTAAAGCTACAAAAGTGGTTTTTAATTAAAGTTTCTAGTTTTTTTAGAATCATTTTCGAAAAATGTATTTTGTGAAAATGTTCAGTCCATTTCACTTTGCTATTAGTATAATACATTTAGTTCCTTATTAGTTACACAATATCGAGAGCACAGGGTACAATATATTACAATGAAAATGTTGGAAACAACCACAATACCACAAAAATAACTCATAATACAAGTTACCTAAGATTTAGTACTTTACAAGTAAAAATACTAGTACCCTTCTTTATTTAACTATCACATTGATAACAGTTCCATTATCTTATTTTCATACCCTTCAAGTTATTTCTTACGCTTTTGGCATTATTTTCCTGGTAATTTCTTAATAGTTTTAATTTTACAAAAAACCTTATTTTCATTTTCTACATAATCATTTATGTTTGTATCAGTTTTATCAATAGTCTTACTCAGGTTTCCAGCTTTGAGAAAGGGGTTATCCGTTTTGAATGACTTCTATTTGTTTGTTAATTAAATTAATGTGTAAAATTTGTCTTTTACAAAGCAAACATCGATATATTTGTCATATTTCATGTCGTTAACATCTTTGACAATTTCATGATGAATTATTTTAATGTTATGTTATTTAAAATTAGACTATTGATCATTTTAGAAACGTTATTAACATTAAAGAAGTATTGGAGATCAACCCTTAGGGATTGTAGACTTCCTTTAATCTTGTAGAATGTGTCTAATAATATTCACAACTTTACTATGTTTACGATATTTATTGTAGAGAATATCGTGAACTGATAATATGAGGTTTTTATTGTTGAAACAATTTATTTCAATGGGGTTGAAGACGATTTTATTATAACTAATTAATCACGTAAATTAAACTCGGTTTATAAACATAAATAAATGAAACTTCTATACCACAAATGACTTTCCTTTTATTTAAAACCTTATGTACATTTCGATTGCATAGCAATCATCCTCAGAGGTAATTTACAATAAAAATACTGGTATAAAGGTCATAATGGTACAATGGTAATTAAGGTATTTTTTATTGTAATTAACCTCTGAGGATGATTGCTATGCAATCGAAATATACATAAGGTTTTAAATAAAAGAAAAAAATAATTTATGGTATAGATGTTTCATTTATGCATGTTGAACATTACGCCACAGTTGTTTTATACAGTTTTCTGTTTATAAATCACAACAATCGTGTAAACAACATTCTTAGAAGATATTTACAACTTGAGTAAGAATCTAATCAAGTTCGGAAGAAAACTCACTTTCAGACAAACATTAATGGTGTTTCTCTTTCTGTATCGACTAATTTCTTCAAATAATTACTTGCAATACAGATTTGTGTCAACCATTCTCTTAATTAGTAGCGCAGACTAGAGACGAGAAACTGTACAGAGGCATTGATATTTAGAAACGTTTTATTTAAGTGACCTCCTAATTATTAATAATATTATAAACTTTTCGCTTCTACGTACCAATACGTTATCAAAAAAGCTCAACTTTATAATTGTGGAGGATCAAAGTTATAAAATAGTTTAAAAATTTAACCGTGTTATTAAATATTCTTCATTATAAATTCAGGCTGGATGTCAGTTCGAGATGAAAGATTTGTAAAGAAGTTGAGTAAATAATTAATTTATAACTTTAAAGCTTCACCGATCATTTTCGACAATAAAATTCAAGAAGAAATGGATTAAAAAGAATCAGCTCTTGATCACCCCTCCATGGAATTAAAAAGATTTGCCGTGTAAGAGAAAAAAACGGATAAAAAGGTTTTATGAAAGCCTCTAATCGTTTCGAGTAAAGGCACAATGATAGAACAAATATGTGAAGATTCTGAACCTCAGACTTTTTCCCTCCGTTAAATCTCCCGGCCTCGAATCCCATTCAGACCTTATAATGGTCATCCTTTAGCGAGCTGCCTTCAACTCAAATGAGCATGGAGTTAGTATCTCTACTGTGAGTGAAAGAATCGGGATACATTGGCCATGTACTAGGCTAAGAAACTCTGTTCATGGAAAACCATAAAGTAATGACATGAACAATACGAGAACTGCAGCGCCAAGAGCGGGGTGGAAAAACTTGGCAAAAAAGAAACCCTGTCAAGAAAAACCAGCAGTAGCCCTGGAGCTAGGAAATCCTTATGTTATGGGTTGAGGAGGATACTGCTTTACAAATACCTTGTTTTGGGACTGCAGCAGGAATGACATGCACTTCTTTTTCTGCTGTCTACTCGAAAAAAATATCAAGCGTCATTTAATCTCTTAAAAAACTTTTCACCTCTCAATATTACCTAACATTTTTTGTTTTGTTTCTAAGAAAAGTGTTTGTTTTTCCCCTATCAGAAAAAAATTAACAAGTTGATATAATTATCTAATGTAGTAAGCTATTACATTTGATTGATTATCACAATAATCAATGAGAATTGAGTAATATGTAGGCGGAAATTCACAAGACCTCTTTCGTGTAACGAATTAATAAATAATGAAAACACTGACTATAATCAGAAGACCGTAATTCCATAACTAGTTACTTTATTATTTCACTAGGCTTTTTAACCATTTACAGTCTACGCCCATTCTAAAGACTATCGTCAGTAATTTATATTTGATACAAATATTTGAAAACTAAAATATTTGAAACAAAGGAGGTTGTTTACTAAACCCTCTTTTTTACCCCTTCTAAACCCCTCATTTTTACCAAACATTAAGCTGTTGAAATGAATAATTTGAGTTCTCAGTTACAAAAAACTATTGTTTTTGCAAATATATTGCATATATAAATACTTATTCAAGGCCAAAGATTGCAACTCACTACTTGTCCAGATTATAGTCTCTTGTCCAACGAAGACCATTTCACATGATTTCAGTAAATCTCATGAATATATACCGTAAAGACCCTTTCAAATGAGGAGCTTACTTGATCTCCTACAAAGGGCGTCTAATCCCCGGCGATTTGAAGCCAATTGGAATAGCCATCCAAACGGTTGCGCGAGCTTTGCGCAATCACGGCACAGAAGCAAGTCGAGTTCAAATCGCAATTTAATCTTGTTCACTCACATTTTGTTTTTATTGGATAATCCAAATATTCTGAAAATAAGTCATTATTAATTAATTAACTAGTTAATGAGGAGAGTTTTGGTCACATTAATGTTGATAGAGTAACTTTTTGTGTTTGCTGTTTTTACAACACTGTTTTCCGGATTTTCCGTTGGCTTTAACTTTTGTTGATTGGTCTGGGATTATAGACATTGAAAGAAATTCTTCAATACATTTACCTTTTACTTTCTAAGCTCTGAAGCGGAGTTCACCTTTTGCAGATTAGATTGATCGGTTTTGTGTTATGACTTTCACGTACAGTAGAACTCCTCTTAACCGGACACGCATCAACCGGTCTACGGATAACCCGCACAGCATTTAATATAGTGATTCCTCCAAAAGTGACCCGATGAAGCTCCTGTGTTCCGTGACAGTTGTGGCATTCTAATAACTCCTAATCTATATCCATATTTAGTTAATAAAAGTCAAAATTAACAGATATTATTTCTGTACACATTCTTATTAAATTTGCAAAAATAGAGTTTAAGTAGTACTGGAAAACTGTTTGCCACGTTAAATCTGGGCCGATATTAAACCATTTTTTTCTTTTCAAAATTAAATTGAGTTTTAATTATATACAAATAATGTTTATTGATTCAAAAGTAGTTTCTGAGCGCGTTTTGCATCGTACCTCAACAGTTGAGTAAAACGCGAAGAGAGTTTGAGTAAGCGGTCCGTTAATCGACGAATGTTTTTGTTAGGTTCTCTCTCGGCGTATTTGAGTATTTTAGATTTTGTTTTTTGCTGTCGTTTGTATTTCCTCTTAATAAAACTGATCTTCCCTTCAAGGCCGAGACCGGATTTTTTTGTGGTATTACCAGGATCGTAGTCAATTATTGGGGAGAGTTGACGTTTTGATAATTCAAGTTAAAACTTGCTTAGACATATTTCGAGGCAAAGATAGGATTGGCACCTTCATCCACACGGTTGCTCAGGCCCCTAGTGCTCATTCGTTCGTTATTGTACTTCAATTTTATTTCAATTTTTAGTTGAGGTTCAAAATTTTAGAGTCTCAACCCTCCGCTCCTCCGCTGTATAAATGTCATGGATTTGGCCATAAAATTGATTACGAAAGCATTGGATTAATTTTTAAAAAAACAACTATACTCCATCCAAACTCTGAAGCGTCCCAGATGATTATGCTCGTACCCTTAGTGTTCCACATGATAACGCGGCTCAAGTCCCAAGTCCCCATTATGAAGATCAGGCCCTTAGGTAATGCTAGTGGTGAATGAATACAAGTTCGATTGCAAAGTTGCCCCCCGTCAGTATATTTAGTTCTGTAGAGTAGGACGGGAGCTGGAATGGGCTAGATGGGCCGGCTCCATTTAGTCGCATCATCACTGTCAGTGTTTTCGCTTTTAAAAATATAAAAAATAATTTTCTATAAGTATCAGTTACGAATATGAAGTCGCTAGTTTCTCATCCCTTCTAAGCCCCTTGCTAGAAAACAACTCGGACCTTGACGCAATAGGAAGTGGGGAATATCTGCCGATCTCCTTTAAAAATTATTCGATAGTACTAGCTTTTAATGTATGCTATAATTTTTTCAATTATTCCATTTGAAGTTGCATGATATAATAAAGAATACATTATTGCATTCAACCGGAGCTATTGACAAAAACTCCCTGAGTGAGATAAAGAGACGGAGGAGACTTTTCACTCCAGTAGGTTAGACCTAGAGTTTAGAGGTTCTTGGAAAACCGACTCACTCTTCTAACTCGTGCGACTGGTCGGCCTATGATACTACTTCGCCCCGTTTTATTCAATATCAAAAATGTGTAGGTCTAATTTAATAATTTTCATAAAACTATGGCAGAAAGTAATCTTGACAAGATTCAAGTCTATCGTAATTGTCAATTAAAAGACTACCAATTATACTGGTAGGATAAAAAATGAAATCAATTATTTTTAAATTCCACAACTGAGAAATAAAGTAGAGAGATGAGTTTCAAAACGTTAAAATAACTACAAAGAAAACCCGTTGTTTTTAAGAATTAAGAAACTTTTATTTTAAAACATTGAAAATAATTGCGATTTTTAATTTTGATATTAGCAACTTTTCTTACGAAGTACTGTATATGCAAAATTATACATTAATTAAACAAACCATTAGTTCCTTCAGTTTCTAACTAGAGGAAATGTTTGATCTTGTATATTGTTTAACTTCAATGTAGAGTTAACGCTGTAATTAACAAATTACCATGCAAACATTTTAATAAGATTTTAGAAAACAAGTCGTAATTTGATTGAACTTGTGCATTGCATTGTTATAAATCATACATTTGTATAAACATAGTAGTCTATGTACAAATAAAATTGTGTAGTACAAGATCTCCTTTCATTATGAGTTACCAGGAAGCAAAAATTAAACCATTCATATGAATATAATAATGTATTTAACTGACTCTTGTTTTACCAGTTCTAAAATATTTAAAAACAAACCAGCAAAGAGTTGAAACAAAATTTTATATATACTATATACAAAATCATACAAACAAAATTACGTTATATACAGAATAATTAATTGCTTTTGAAATTTAAATAAAAAAGTACTAAAACTAGAACGAAACCAAAAATACGTCTAATATGAAACATATTTACAATTACCGAAAAAGACAAAAATCAGTAATAACTATGTATGCAGAGGAAATTTTTAATTACTGGTAAAAATTCAAATTAAAGGATTAGACTACTATAAAAAGAAAAGGAACCTTCCTCAAAGCATTCTCTTCTCTCACAACCCCCTCCCACACACCCACTGTAACTCCCACAATGTACCTGTGGCTGGCTCATTGTCCGGCCCCCGCTTCTTGACAGGTGTCATAAACCGCCACTGAAAAAGTGTCCGTTCCCCATAAAAAAACTGAAGAGGACCTTGAGGCAAACTCTGAACCTTGCATTAAAATTCGTAAGTTCACTGATTCTCTAATGAGTTTTTAAATCATACACACTTTCAACCTAGTTCCATAACATCGGGAATTAGAATTCTAATCCATTAACCCAAATTTGTTTTTTGTGTGATCAAACTTCAACAAAATATAATCTTTATAAGGCTTGCGATTTTAGAGAATTTCTTCACTCCAAACCCAAGAGACCAATCACATAAGCACCTCTTTGTTTCTTTTTACTTCTGTAAATTAGTCTGCATTTATAGGAACCAGCATGGTTCACAAAGGAACCTTCCGTCTGACAACATCACGCGCGGAAACTCCAAGCAATTATCAGCAAACAGGTTTATCATGTTTCAGTACATTTAAGCTAAACATATTAACTACGTAACATTTCCTCAATCGGTTAAACACCAGACCAATCGATGAACAATCCATTTGGTTAGACACATACCACCTCCTTATGTAATCCTGTCAAGTGAAGTCGGGCCCCAGTATTTGTACTTTGAAATCATCATTTTCAGTTTGGTTTCATCATTTAAGAGGGTTTTAACCCTTTGCCCCTCCACTGGATAAGTGCTCTGAATGTCTCAATAAAGTTTATCACGAAAGCATACAACTAATTAATAATAGAAAAATTAACTATAATCCATCCAGACTCTGAAGTGTTTCAGATGATTAGGTGACCCTCACGCACTGTCTCTCTCTGCCTCCCCCCTCTCTCTCTCTCTCTCTCACTCACTCTCTCTCCCTCTCTCTCTCCTTCTCTCTCCCTCTCTCTCTCCCTCTCTCTCTCTCCCTCTCTCTCTCCCTCTCTCTCTCCCTCTCTCTCTCTCCCTCTCTCTCTCCCTCTCTCTCTATCTATCTCTCTCTCTCACTCACTCTCTCTCATTCTCTCTCTCACACCCTCATTTTTTCTCTCATTCTCTCTCCCACTCTCTCTCTCACTTACTCCCTCTCTCACACTCTCACTTACTCTCTCTCTCTCACTTTCTCTCTCTCTCACTTACTCTCTCTCTCACACACTCTCTCTCACTCTCTCTCTCTCTCTCTCTCTCTCTCTCTCTCTCTCTCTCTCTCTCTCTCTCTCTCTCCCGTTATAATGGAACAGACCTACCAACCAACGTGCTGCCTATGAGTCAGCTACTAGCCTAATTAGGGAATTTTTACTGAATTTTGTTTATTCTATTATTCCTTGGATATAGTAAGTCCAAACACAAGGTAGTTATAGCAATCCTAAATCTAATATAAAATACATCAGACATTACTTATCGATTTCCGATATTTATTAAATTACATTAATATTCTTTAAATTTTGACATAATTAGGTGTATGTCCTATAGTAATTAGCTGCAGGTAGGGTTAGCGCGCGTGAGTGTGTGTTCGCGTGGAGGTACGAGGGACGCTTAATCCTGTGGAGCACTAATAAGTCTGGATAGTCTATAAAAGTCGCATTACTAAGATTTCCAAAAAACAGGTTCAAAACGTATATATTTATATGTTAAAGTATAAATTATCTGTAAAATGTATAATTTTCAACAGTTTTGTTGCCAAAAGGTAGGGATTCATTTGTGTTCCTTAAAATTTCATAATAATAATTAAAGACAAATTATAAACCACGAAATTAAACATTATTTTAATTAGGTGAGAGCAAATCCCATACTAAGGAAATAAGCTTCGATAGTATATATCTCCCTCAAGGGGTTACAGCGTTACTAATATACCTCTCTGAGAACGATTGTCGCCTACACGTGCATTGGGACCTTGTGGAGCTAATTAGATTCCATTCTGTTGGTTTATGTTATATTGGACTTAATTTGCTTTGTTAATTCCATTCAGTTTATTGCAAACGACCACAGAATTTCTTAAAATTTGCTATATTCTGATGGAAATTAAATTAACTTTTGAAGTTTTCAGTATTTGAATTGAGCCTCACAATATAAAATGTGTTTTTGTTCCAGCTCTGTTCGCCGCTGTTGAACATGGTCACGTGGACAAAGCGAAAACGATCTTGGAATCAACCGACGTGGATGTTAACAGGTAGATAAGTATGAGTATAAAGGAGGATTAGTAGGGCATAGATAATTAGATATCTTCACACTGATCTGTGTTCCATTTGTTATTTATTAAACAAGCGCCACAAAGGCAAACTACTAAATAGGGAATCGCTTAAAGTGCATTTCCATTGCAGCAATTTCACTGCTCAACGCTGCGTAAAATCCTTTAAGCACAATAATTGGAATGACAATCCGCAATGCTCTGTGAGATGTCTACATCGAAAAACAGCTGTTAAGGAAAACAAAATTTTAATAAATCAAACAAACTTATTATCACTAAAAAATTGTAAACAATTTGGCAAATAAGCATTCTAATATATTTTAAAATTAATGTAATACAATTATATATTATAATAGTTATAAAATTTTAGGAAGCTGTTAAGATGTTGATATAGCATTTTAACCATTTCGTCGAGATCACAGATTTCTACAGAAAATATACAGTGGAACAATGGGAACACATTAAAAACCTTACAGACGCACAAGGAGATTCTAGGTGAACTATTAACAAAAATTAAACCATTAAAAATTACAATCAAAATATAATAATTATAAGGAGTTAGGTAATGAATTAAGATAATCATCAATTAAATAAAATCAAGTTATAATTACTGTATTACAATGAAGTGAATTACGAAATATGTTGTAAACAGGAATTGAATTTTCCAAATGAGACGAAATTAACTAACGAAATAAAAATAAAGATGTCAGTTGCAAAATTAAAATTAAATTAATTTAAAATGAGAACTTCATGTGTTAAAACTGTCTTACGAATGAGTTATGTGCAAAAAAGTTTAAGTCTTTAAGCCAGCCTACTTATAAGACTTACGCACGAAGTTTATTTGACACTTCAGAACGATACGTTGATCGGGAGGAGGGTTCACCGTACAGTGTAAGTTTGGAAATCCCAAACGACTGGTAGTTATTACAGTGATCAAAAATATATTGAGTTTGAATTCAATATTAATATACAATGTTTTCTTTCATTTAATCTATTTTTATACATACACTAGTAGTACACACCTAGTAAGAATATTTTTGGTAAGTACACTTTGAATGAGAAACAAACCTCCGAAAGGTAGCTCACAGAATAAAAAAACCCATATACAGTAGAGTATCGAAAATCTGAGCCCCGATTTTCCAAGTTTCCGTTAAATTCGAGCCTTTTTTTATTTCAGCCTATATTATCTATTTGAAAGGAAAGGAGTCGGGCGTCCAAATGTTTATAGCCCTTCAAGAAATATTTATATCAATTTACTAATTCCCTGTCAAATATTTTAGCAAAGACTAAGACCTGTTAGAAAAGACTTGCTTCCGATTGATTTCGTGTTTGAGGTTATGTAAGTGCGGGAGTCCAATGGTATGCAGCTTGCCACACTATAAAGCCTTAACGATGCCAAGTATTTACTTTATCTTCAAAAACGTTTAAATTCCATTCATACCCACTATCGGACAACCCGAGCGTAAAATTCTAATCTACAAAAAATCAAAAATAGTTTACATTTTATTTTTGATTCTCTTAACAGTTTTTTTTTACTCAGGCAATATTACGAAAATAAATATATATATATATATATATATATATATATATATATACGTCTAATATGTGTTTATAAGTCTAAACAAGTGTGTTAGATACAAATTAATATAGACTTTAGTCATTTTAACAGCAATTTTTCAAGCACTTACTGGAAACAATTCTTCAGTTTGGTTTGTGACATTCTTTCGTATGCAAGTCTATAAATTTTTATAGTTACACTCACTGTTTTGTGCTGAAAGTATTATTGTAAATACTTATCTTTATATTAGTTTGTTAACCTCTTTAATGAGCGACCTCAACATCTGATGTATTTCTCTTTTAGATTTGTATTTATGTAAATTATAATAATGTTTAATTCCCAAAGTATATCGTACTTGAATGCGAGCACAGAATCAATAATCAATGATCAGTGACATTCTTACGGGGAATCCAAAACTATGCTCAACTGAACTATTGAACTTTGCTAGAGTCATTATAAGACGTTGGCCAATAGGATAGCTTTTGCGCTGCTCTGTGTTTCCGTCTTGTTTTATAGAGTGACGTCTTGGACGCCATGGAGCTACCAGCAGAAATTTGGGGTCGTTAAAATGTAGAATATTGATAGTACAGCTTGTGTCAGAGATGATTATTTCTCCAAAAGATAAGGAAACATATGACTTTTAGCGCAACAGTGAAATTTCGAAAATTCCAGTATCTTGAACATTTTACGCGTAACAATCAATTGATTTTATAGCAAGCTTATGCTTATAGCAAGCTGATTTTATCACAAGGGGTGGTATTTGGGAGAATAGTGGGAGACGAAGAATCTGGAGGTTAAAAATTGGTTCTCCAACAATAAGACTGTCTTTATGACGGCAGTGAATAAGACAAAGAAGCCAATATGGTTGCTAAAATCCAGTTCGGATAGGAACCGAATAAAGTGTGACAAATTACTCAAGAATAATTCCCGCTGTAGGCCTATAGCTAAGTACCACAGATCTAATCTAACTTTTCATCTATTGTAACACAGATATCTTTGTCTGTTAAACGCAGATGTGATAAAGTAAAACATTTTGAGTTTTCCTACTTTTACATGAACGTCGAGTTCATCTAAATTTATGAATTGTATATAGAGACCAGGTAAGTAACGAAGTCAGTCTGATTGTTGTGTTGTTGGAGACGTGCAAAGGGTAAGAGGGTGCGGGATTAATTTAAAAACAGATTCGACGATTAAGCAGGGATTGTGTTGGGAGTAACTCAAGAGAAAGGTTTAACGTTGATTTATTTGTTCCAATGTTGGAAAAACTCATTAAAACTTTTCTGCCTCTCAAGTTTTGCTTGAAGTTAAAGTGATGGAACTTAATGCAGCGCGCGTGTGTGTGTGTGTGTTTAACGTAAATCGGATCAAGCTATATTTTCAAGGACTAGACATTTTGTTACAATTTATAATTGTAATATTCATGCAAATTAAGAAAAAAGTTGATTTTTTCAAACATTTGTAAATTCGTTTTGACATTTACACTTGGTAATTTAAAAAATAACTTAATTGTATCCAAAAAAGGTGCCACCTACAAAATATTTTTCAAATATAGCCTACATGTCCTTTTGATAATACATTATAAACAAAAAAAATGTTATTGTAAATAACTCAAATCTGAAATGCTGTTTGAAATTTATAAAATACAATCCTGCCCTCAATTTACAATCACAGTAACAAAATATATTACCAATATTTTAGCCATTTTAAAATCAATTTAACACATTTTTTTAAAGTAAATATTTGTATTACAATTGTACATATATTTTAGTATTAGTTTATAAAAGGGAAAGAATAAAAAGGTTTTCCACTAAAAGGCAGAAACTACCTTGTGATTAAAGTTGTGATACCTTCATTTCACCACATATTTTTTAGCTAGATACTTTCCGTTTTATATTTTGTTTTTTTAAAAAAGGTCCTGCACATAGTTGAAAGAAACTTATGTTAATAATATAACTAAAATTACAGATTATTTTCTTTGTGCCGATATATGCGAGTGCTGATTTGTTATACACTTACAATACAATACAATAGGTAGCTGAATGCAACCAGTTGTTAGCATATCAAGGTGTATTTTTGTTACAGTTTAAATAGTGATAGACTCTCACCACTAAACGTTGAAATTACAGACTTTTTTATTTGGGCTGATATATGCGAGTGATGATTTGTTATACACTTACAATACAATACAATAGGTAGCTGAATGCAACCCGTTGTTAGCATATCAAGGTGTATTTTTGTTACAGTTTAAATAGTGATAGACTCTCACCACTAAACGTTGAAATTACAGACTTTTTTATTTGGGCTGATATATGCGAGTGATGATTTGTTACACACTTACAATACAATACAATAGGTAGCTGAATGCAACCAGTTGTTAGCATATGAAGGTGTGTTTTTGTTACAGTTTAAATAGCGATAGACTCTCATTACTAGACGTTGAAATTACAGATTTTTTTATTTGGGCCAATATATGCGAGTGCTGATTTGTTACACACTTACAATACAATACAATAGGTAGCTGAATGCAACCATTTGTTAGCATATGAAGGTGTGTTTTTGTTACAGTTTAAATAGCGATAGACTCTCATTACTAGACGTTGAAATTACAGATTTTTTTATTTGGGCCAATATATGCGAGTGCTGATTTGTTACACACTTACAATACAATACAATAGGTAGCTGAATGCAACCAGTTGTTAGCATATGAAGGTGTGTTTTTGTTACAGTTTAAATAGCGATAGACTCTCATTACTAGACGTTGAAATTACAGATTTTTTTATTTGGGCCAATATATGCGAGTGCTGATTTGTTACACACTTACAATACAATACAATAGGTAGCTGAATGCAACCAGTTGTTAGCATATGAAGGTGTGTTTTTGTTACAGTTTAAATAGCGATAGACTCTCATTACTAGACGTTGAAATTACAGATTTTTTTATTTGGGCCAATATATGCGAGTGCTGATTTGTTACACACTTACAATACAATACAATAGGTAGCTGAATGCAACCAGTTGTTAGCATATGAAGGTGTGTTTTTGTTACAGTTTAAATAGCGATAGACTCTCATTACTAGACGTTGAAATTACAGATTTTTTTATTTGGGCCAATATATGCGAGTGCTGATTTGTTACACACTTACAATACAATACAATAGGTAGCTGAATGCAACCAGTTGTTAGCATATGAAGGTGTGTTTTTGTTACAGTTTAAATAGCGATAGACTCTCATTACTAGACGTTGAAATTACAGATTTTTTTATTTGGGCCAATATATGCGAGTGCTGATTTGTTACACACTTACAATACAATACAATAGGTAGCTGAATGCAACCAGTTGTTAGCATATGAAGGTGTGTTTTTGTTACAGTTTAAATAGCGATAGACTCTCATTACTAGACGTTGAAATTACAGATTTTTTTATTTGGGCCGATATATGCAAGTGATGATTTGTTATACACTTATATTACAATACAATAGGTAGCTGAATGCAACCAGTTGTTAGCATATGAAGGTGTGTTTTTGTTACAGTTTAAATAGCGATAGACTCTCATTACTAGACGTTGAAATTACAGATTTTTTTATTTGGGCCGATATATGCAAGTGATGATTTGTTATACACTTATATTACAATACAATAGGTAGCTGAATGCAACCAGTTGTTAGCATATAAAGGTGTGTTTTTGTTGCAGTTTAAATAGCGACAGACTCTCACCACTAGACGTTGCTGTGCTCAGTAACAACAGACCCCTTACCAAAGTTCTCATCGCTTTCGGTGCTCAAGAAGGCAACCAATGTAAGTAAATCAATTAATAAAATAGCCAGTAGCATAGTCGTAAAATTATTTCCAGGGGTTTCACTGGGTCCTCATAAATCTCCTGGAAAATGTATCGCCTTAAAAAAGTTCAACACCTGGAAACGTTTTATGCTATTTTAACACTGAAGAACTATAGCTGAAACTTGGCACTTTCAAACTGAAATCTCTTTATTTCATTATCTGTTAATCTTAACACATTGTAAAAATTTATCGAGAATATTTTACAATACATCAATAAATACCAAATTTTTTTAAAACTTTTAAGATTAATAATATTAACATTCAGACTTAATCTGAGTCAGACTTAACATTCAGACTTGAGTCATGCCGTTGGGTTTTATGACTCAAAAGTGCATTTTTGGAGTGTTTTGGTATATGAAAGAACAAGTACTTTCTGAGGTTTCTTTCCAACATAAATCTTTCACATAAGTAAACATTAGTGAACAATGTATATATTTGCTGCATTGAGCACTGACTTTCAAAAATTCACGCTAAAAGACAGAAGAATGTGAACTTAAAAACTAATGGAAAAAGATAAATTTAAAAAATAACAAAAACTGCATTTTAGGGGGTTCTTGACCACCCTCTGAGACGCTATGGACTCACCCCTTATCTACTCTTCTGAAAATAGCTTTTGTAAATTCCTTCTATTAGCTCACACTCTCCTTATCTTGTACAAATTTTCAATGATTAATAAAATAAGTTTTTATTCATCCAATCAAGTTGAAATAAAGTTGTTTTTAAACACATAGTGGATGACAATTGATGTTAATACAAATTTTCAAATATTTATTAATTAATTTAAATTTAAAAATGTGATTTCAAAATCAGATTTTAACTGCGGGTATACATATTTGAAAACCAGCACTTTTATTACTGAGCTAACTCTCCCAGAGATAATCATTCCTTACAAAGGTACTATATAAAATTATAAGAAAAAGAGTCCTTGCAATAGTGAAGCATTACAAGAGTTTGATACAATAAGAAATATAAACCACTATCAGCTTCTTAAATTATAAACGAAAAAAGAAAGCAAATAAATAGTAACAAACTAAGCCCAACGCCATACATTCTACAAAAAGGAAAATTGAAAACTGTTAGAAAATTTGCTTTATATTTTCCACTTAATATTGTAAATCTGGTATATATATATATATATATATATATATATATATATATATATATATATATATATATATATATATATATATATATATTTAAGATCAAATAATATACACAAATACAGGAATATTTAATTTATTGAACAATAAACTCAAAGCTTTTCGTTGGCTTACATTACCAACATCTTCAGGAGTTACAATATTAAGAATGATAAAACAAACTAAGCTAACGAACTAAGCTAGTAGCTTCATGTTTGTTAGATAGTTTGTTTTATCATTCTTAATATTGTAACTCCTGAAGATGTTGGTAATGTAAGCCAACGAAAAGCTTTGAGTTTATTGTTCAATAAATTAAATATTCCTGTATTTGTGTATATTATTTGATCTTAAAAATATTCTAACAGGAAAACACATTTGATATTCTATATATATATATATATATTATTTGTAGTTATAAAATAAAAAGTGACTAAAATAAAATTTACTATAAAAAACTTTTTTCTATATTACCTGTTTACTAATCAAATAAACCTTGTTGGTGCATACTATTATCATTAGTTTTTATATTGCTATTTCATGTGAATAGAAATAATTTAACTCGACCAGCAGCTGTTATGTACTTCAACCTCTCATAAAACTTTATTACCAGGCAATTTATGGAAGAGCTCATTTTACGACAGTTGTTGATGTTTAGTGGAGTGTATTTTATGGATTAATGTATTAATGGTGTCTTCTATTTAGATGTAATATTATTTAGTTTAAGTGTATAGCAATATAAAATTGAGCATTGTTTTTTTCTGAATTAGCTAAATTGTTGTTTTTCGTAAAAACTTACTATTTTTTTAATTGAGGTATGAATTATTAATTTAATTTTATATTTGGTTTTGATATACAAACCACTTAATTCTATATGAGTCAAATTAGAGTTAGTGAGAAGCTGTGGTGTGCGGAGGTAGGCCTATATTTGTAAAGTTATGATCATAACACAGTAGAGGGTTAAAAATGGAGAATTGGAGGTAAACTTGACTACTATAGCTGATTTTTTATAATACCATTGATATTAATTAAATTCATTAGGTTATTCATAATTAAATTCATATTAGGGTTATCTGTTATAATAAAATGCCAACATGAATAATAAATGAGTACAGCTGAACATTTCTATTTATATAAATAAATACTGACAAATGTACATCATATGCTAAACTTTATTTCTATTATGCCTATAGCGAATTTAAAGTAGAAAATATTAAAGTAAAGCGTTTATGTAATTGTTTAACTAACTGAAATTAAAGTTTATTTTTCTCTCCTTAACAGCAAATTTATTGACTACGCTGGTAAAATAACTTTCAGTTTTAATTTAATTTATGTGAGGCCTATGTGAGAAACCCTCTGTTGACCGATAGTATTTATTTAATAAGTTTTTATACTTTTATTCTAATAAACAGTTGTAACAATAAACAGCTTTTATTCAATGCTACCTAGTTATATTTTTTATGTGAGCTATATTAAAAATTCTGGGTAAACTTCTTCTTTGGATTTATACATTAAACCCAACATGTTTGTTAAAATTGATCCCTATAACACTCAAGGTTTTCCTATAACACACAATACAAGCTGGAACTAAATTCCCTAAGTCTCAATGTTGTCTCTAAATTGAACATGTAATCTTTATGAAAGTTTGTTCATAAACTTGAACACTTTACAGAGTTTCAATTCTTTAAGGAACGCACTAACTTAAATCCACTATACTGCGGGGAATTTAAATCATATAGGTTAAGTTATGATGTTCCTTTTACATTGAACACAACATACTGCCTAGAACCGATTTCTTTTAAATACATAATTTTTTAGGAGGGGACTCTGACGCTGTTTGTGGATGATGAGTCATATCTCTATCTTACATGGTGTTAAGATTTAGATGTGTTTTAAAATAAAATTAAAGTTATACTACAAGAACATATTATAGTTCTTAGTTCTGTTGACCAAGCATGATAAATCCTCGGAATTAATGTTCTGATCTAGCTTTGGGAGAAGATGACCGTGAGTTGCAATTTAAGGCAGATGTACAACTTTTAATAATGTACTGTTTAAAATTTAATAGCATTTGTGTTTGTGAAACTAATAGTTTCATATTTATGCTTTCTAAATTTGATTATGTCAAAAGAGTAAGGCGTGTAATGTTTCAATTGTGTTAATAAGAGAAGTAAAAGTGATTGGCAAAATATGTTCTAAATTATTTCTTTTAAAAGTAATTTCATAATACCAATAAATATAAAAAGTTACCAGTATACATCTTAGCCAACGTTTTCTAATTAAATAATTTGAAAAAGATGTAACCTTTAATTTAAATTTAAATTAATATCCTACAAAGATTTTATGCCTGTAATTTGTTTATAATGTTTAAATTAAACGTTATTAAAAATTTAATGAAGCCTATCCTTCTTCGGAATAATTTGGATAGACAGCGAGTCTGTCTAAATCAAATTGTTAAATACAATTGGTAAGGTAAGCATTGGCCTAAGTACTTTTAAAGTATAAATAATATTACACATGTTTGTATTATCTTGGCAAAAACACCACTAATTACTAACTTATTCAGCAGATGTGTTTCCCACTAGGTCAGTGCATTTTCAATGCTGTAAATTTCTGACATTTTTCACAGCATTGAAAAATGTGCTGACCTAGCGCAAAACGCGTCTGCTGAATAAATCAGTAAGTAGTGGTTTTTTGCCAAGATAATACAAACAAGTGTAATTTTTATAAAAACCTCAAGATGTACAACACAAAACTGCAAGTTATAAATAATAGTTTGTGTGAACCAAGGTTTGGTTTAAATTAACTAAACACATAAAAAACCCTGGGGGGGGGGGGTGTTACAGCAACCTTTGTATTGTAGCAAGTAAACGCTTCCCTATTCTTCATTTACATATTCATGATGTCAACTACGTCTTTTATAAATAAAAAAAATTGTTTTGAATAATTACCAGAAAGACATTAACCAATTAAAACTACAATCTAATGTAATTCATAAAATAGTATGTTTACTTTAATTTAGCTGCATTTTAGTTGAACTATTTTTACTTTATTGTATACTTTATTATTAAAATATAAAAAATATTAACATTTATCCAATTATAGACACAAATTCAATTTTTTTTAAAATCTGCCAACTAATTGTTAGTAAACTTTTAATTACAGTATTGAACAGTCTTTAATTCTGTTTTTGATACTTTGATTGTTGATTTATTGTTTGCTTTACTTTCAGTTTTCTAAACTAGATTACAGGGTACTAAATATTGTTAACTGAAATAAATTTTTGCTGTCATTAGATATTCTGAAACCATATTAACACATTCCAATGTGCTATGACTTTTTGTTCACTAATATCCTAAACCCTACTGTGTATGTTTCAAATATAACTAGATGTTTCATTATTAAAATAATCTAAAAAAGTTCAATCATATATACTTGTATTTTAAAGGACATGAGTACATTTTCATTTTAAATTATTTTTGTACTTAAGAATATAAACCATTGTTTTCAATTTATTTCAAATCTTGACCTTGTAAATTAATAACCTTATAAAATGGGTAATGGGTTTAAAAACATTTGAAAAATAAAGTCTAATAATTTATTCTAAACTAATAGTTTGAATTGCCTTATGAAAGATATGTACTAAAAAGAGAGAGATTATAGTTTTATGAACTTTAGAACAGGAATGAGAAATAAACTTCATAAAAATCATTTGCAACGTAATTTCATCTTTATTAGAATGTATATGAAAACATTTACTTATAATTTTGTTCAAATTGGAATGTAAGAAATTGAATTCAAAACTTTAAATTGTATTAACAAGTAAATAAGCTCCAAGTGAGGTAATAAGTGAATTACACAAGCTATTTCCATTGATGGGTGTTAGCTGTATAGTAATCCCTAATGCTTGGAAATTAGATTTTAGTTTAAAAGAAAATAAACATACAATAATCTATAACATTATTTTAAGAATGAAATGTGAAATCAAGAAACAGTTTCTTTTTACATTGAAAATATTTGAAACTTTTTTTTTAAATACTGCTTCACCACAAATAAATTAAAATATTGTAATATTTAATTTGTAGTGTTTTTTTAGGGGAATGTTTTTTATACTATAAAAAAATTAGCATAAAATTAGAAAATATATAAATAGAACTGCTTACCTTACATATACTAATTCCATTCCAGTTGGGCTAATACAAAACATTGATAGAAATCATGTGAAATCAGAGGTAAAATATACAGCCCTTGCTGGTGGAAACAAGATAAGGTGTTTTATACAAGCAATACTAATGTATTTGAAAGGGGTTGAAGATGTAGACATATCCAGACATATCCCTAGGGAATTAAAGATAGATATATTGCAGGATATATCTTTCCATTTCCTTCAAACCTAGCTTTAATTTGATTTCAATGACAAAGAGGCTAATAAATCATTTAAAATTGTTTTGTAAATTAGGTATTTCCAAAATTCTGCATTTAACATTCTAGTTTTTATATAAGGAAAAATTAATAACTTGTATAGTTATCAAGTTTTAGCCCAAGTGCCAGTTGTTTAAAAACAATTATTAATGTGGGGTAAACTTTGTGCCTGAAATCTTCACAATAATAATCACATTTGCTTGCAATATCAAACAAATATGAAAATTAGCAATATTTAGCTAAAATTTGTAAGTTTTTAGAATTTTTTTTTATTTCCACTCCAACAATTGATTTTAAACACAAGTTTTCTTTAGTGTGGTCAAAAAGTGTAAGTGATTTGTATAATAAAAATGATTTCTTGATTTCCTAGACTATAATTTCCCTGAAGCAAATCTTATTACTTATTTAATTTATGCTATGATAATTTAAATGTATTGTATATTAGTCACCGATGATTGCCTGTATGATGAGATTAAACCTTTTTTTGTGGGAATCAAATTTTACTGCTTTCATATGTGTATACTAAAAAATATAAATAGGTCTCATAGGCCAAGCTCAAATTCGAATTATTTTAAATATTATGCTGAATATAAAGAAGTTAAAATTGTATGTACCACAAATAGCAGATATTTTACTTGTTGGCCTCATATAAGCAATACAACATTAACAGCTTTATTACAAATAGTAAAAGAAATATTGACAGAATTAATATCATAATAAGCATTTAACACTAATACTGTTTACAAACAAAAATGTATGTCTTCAACTAAGCATATTTTGCACAAAAATTGAAAACTTCTAATTTCCCAATTAGGATATGAAGTTAGATATCCCATTAAAAAAAATATTCCCATTTATGAATTACAATATTTCATTCATGGCCTCATGATGGCAAAATTTACAATCAAGTCAATTATCTTAGAAAGATAGGAAGTTAATTAACTTTATAACATATTTGAAACAAAATCTTACTTATAAAAAGAATGTATGCTATTAAAAAATATATTGCAGTCTGTTTCTGGTTGAGGAATAATTGAAGCATGATTAATAAGGACTTTGCTGGATTCCTCTCAGAATTCATAAAGGCATTGCTTTCATTACAAAGAAGTCATGCTGGGGCAATATCTTGTACAACGTAAGATTTGATCCGAACCTGAACAATTAAAATATAGACTGAATATTCATTTCATGAACGAGTTGAATACTAAAATATAAAACTGATAGTTGTAATCTAAAATTGTTGTACTGAATAACCAATAAAAACATTAAAATTAATTTATGGATTTTAATTGTATGGTATAAGAAAAATGTTAGTAGTAAGTTGTGTAGTAAAATTTAGTTTTACTCTTTAGTTATGTAATGGAAAACAGAAAACCAATTTGTAGCTAGGAAAAATTAAAAATTAATAACGGCTTTAGGACTGTAAGAGAGATAATATTCAAAACATGAAAATTGTCTACAAACTACAGAAATTAAAACATATCAATACTAATACAAATAATATCAAAGAACTGTTGAAAATACAGTAAATCTAATATTAATTTTAGAATTATAATTTTTTTAAATAATTACGGAAATAATTAAAATACTAAACATCTATTATCTCATGAGCTGGGATGGGCAAACAAACATTTTCCAGATTTCATTATAATCAGTGGTTGGCATACTCATAATGTTATATATCACATACTAAACATTATTTGACATTTTAAAAACAGATAATTAATCATTTAATGGAAACTTTCAATTTGATTCAGATATTTTGATCAATATTTAACTTCACAAATAACAATCAACAAAAAGCAAATAGCATTGAGGAGATTGAATGTAATTCTACTGTTTGTATAAAATGGAATAGAATGAACATTTATTTAAAGTGAATTAAAGTGCCTTTTTTCTGACTAATAATTCAATATTATGTTTCTGAGTAATTTTTTTATTTTAGTTGTTAACCCTGAGAGTTTGGCGGGACACCTACGCCAACTTGCATGTGAAGCAGAACGAAGAGTTTCTGAACTAGGTGGAGGAAGTGGCCACATTGATTCCGAACCAAGATCTGCTCCTCCATATGTTACCCCGGCCAATGACAAGACATTATGTCTTTGGGAGAGGCGGGCAAAAGGGCTCAGCAAGATGATACTAGGATTTGATCAAGCAAGTAAGTAAAAGTTGCTCAAAGTTTAAAGATGGAGATGTATTTTCAAAATTCCTCTGTATATATATAAATTTTATGTTGAATCACTAAAATCAAACGTTAAGTTCAGAAACATACTTTTAATTATTCTAAAAATATTCCGAAAATATCTGTTTGTAGATATTTTGAACAGTGGTTGAATGTAATAAAACAAATTTTTTAAATTTATATTTTTTCACATCCACAAGGCATTAGTAATACACATAAGAAAGAAGTTAAAAGCCTATACAAATTACAAATTTTTAGAATTCAAATACAATTTCTGCCTAAAGATTTAATTAACCTTTAAAATTTTTTGAAATGTAAATATATCAAACAAAGATAATACAGTGGAGTCTCGATAAATCGAGATAGATGGAACTAAGATCCCCTTGGATTATTGAAAACTCGGATTACACAGAAATACGCTTCTGTGCATTGCAAAAAATTGGAGTTTTAATGAACCCTAACACTATAATTAAAACCACTAAATAATTTTATAAAAGTTCCATAAAAATGTATACAACTTTATATGAACATTTCATGGAAGCCTGGCCCATTTCTTTTGTATACCGTATTGATAAAAACATTTCTTGGAAGCCACTTCATTCCTTTGCATACCGTATGGCTATAAACATTTCTTGGAAGCCAGACTCATTTCTTTGCATACCGTATGGCTAAAAACATTTCTTCGAAGCCCGACTCATTTCCTTTGCATACAATATTGACGTAAACATTTCTTGGAAGCTCGACTCATAATTTTCTTTTAAATAGATAAAATAGACTCAAATAGAAATAGGCACAAAGTTAACGGATGCTCGAAGTATCGGTCTGATTTTTGAGACTCTACTTCATTAGCTATTAACACACTTCAGCAGTTGCTCAAAGTTAGATGTTAAATAAAATACTAGTCAATAGGAATAATTCTAATTATTTCGTCTTTTATTCATCATTTGATTGAATTGCATTATAATTACTATTTTTATTTTCACAGTGACTGTTTTAGAGTAAGTTGCTTAACATTAGCAGTTATTCAGCTTTAGATAGATTAAAATAATAGCAGCTTGGCTACATGGTAGTGTTGTGATGGTATGTTTAAGCTAGTGGAATATATAAAACAACCGTATCACATGTCTAAAACTTTCAAATTTTACAAATAACTATTTTACAAATTATTCATTATTTTTAACAATTTCATAAATAAAGAATATTTTATGCGTTTATTCTATATGACTTATGGCTCACTTTGTAGCTTAAAGACTTGTAGGGGATTGCTGTAAATATTTATCAGGTATTTACTGTAACAGTCTATGTAGGTCATGTGGTCAGTTCAGTGCATTTGCTATATCTTTGTATCATATATAGGACCTACCAGTTTGCTGTTACTAAGATCCTATTTAATGCAATTTATTTTCTGCATATGTTAAATATTTCAAATCAGTGGGGAGGTGTAGAAGGATTTTTTCAACACTAGATCTATAAGCTTATTATTTTCAATCATTGCTCATATACGTTAATTTAACATCACAAGAAAAACAAGGGTCACAATAAATAAATATCTCATGTGTTAAACAAACAACAAGGTTTCAAGATGAAGATCTGGCTGATTTTGAAACCATTAAATATTCAAATTTCTAGAACGTCGCATTGTGTTTGAGACAAATGTGAATCTAGGTTAAAATAAGTCTTAAAGGTTTACAATTAGCAAGACAAATTCATTGTCATGTTTAACCTTCAAGAAGGCAGATGCGGAGTTTTTCTCCATACATACCATTATTTATTAAGAAAATGTCTTTTCAGTTGTCAGAAGTTTTTTCCAGCTCATTACTCCACAACCTGCATTCTAGGAAACGGCCCAAACTATTTTTGGTAATTTTTCCCTCATTGCATTAGTGTGAATTTATTCTTTGTCATTCGTGATCAGATGGCGGAGGTTCGTTCACAAGCATCCATTTGTGTAACTAATTTGTGCGGAGATCCTCGTTCGCAGCTATTTACATTACAAAAGACTTTTTGCAGTTAAATCATTACTAATTAGTGTTGTATTATTATTTTAGTGTTGCATGTATTTTTAATATCTAAGTTTCACATTTTACTGTTGTTCCATTTGAAGAGGAGAGAATCCGTATAATGCTGAGTAGTGTTGAAAAAGAGGAAATTCAAGAAATACAAAATACCGGAAATTTTGTTAGACAGATTTTTGATAATTCTGATGATAACGAGACTCTGTCAGATGATGAACCTAAAGAAGAAGCCAATTAAATTGAAAATGAAACAAATTAAGACATAATAGGTGAATCTTAAAATGACAAAAGTAGCCAATTTGTTGCAAATCTGTCAATTTTGACGTTATAGAGAACATTTCGCTAAAAATCCGACAGGAAGCGAGTACAGTGCAGTTTGACTATGGGATAAAAGCACTTTTTAATAAAAACCGAAACATGCTGTGCTATACTGAACCAGAAGAAACATAATTCTCATGAGAGTGGGTCATGTTCACGCTACAATATCGTAACTAGTGAGCTATGAAATAAACAATTAGGAGTTGTTTTTTCAACAAAGACTATGTTTATGCTTATTTTATTTTACTGTAGAGCCTATTGTGTTATAAAGGCAATACTTTTTTCATCCAGTAATTTGTAGAGTTATATATTTCAAGTAAAGCATTCCTTATTTTCACTAAATATTATAATTAATTTCATACGAGTATATATTTATATGTATATTCATATGGTATATTTATATGTACTATCAAGATAAAATATTTTTATGTTTAGATTTTGAATTACTTTATTACAGGAAACAACTCGCAAACACCTCTCCCTAAATGAAAACAGTGGTCTATTATAAATTGCTAACACACTTTAACAATTCAAAATATTTTTTAAAATATGACGTTTGGAAATTCAAAATTCTACAATAATTATATCTGAAATTCCTTAAAATGTATTTATATAGTATTTAATTATAAAGTCACCCAAATATAAAAATTATAAACATTTAAATTCAAATTTTTGTGTGCGGAATAAACCTTTGCAAGGGCCCATTCTCGTTTGAAAATCTATGTGCCCCCTTTAAAGGTTAATAGAATCTGAAAGGTTGAAAATAGGTGCATAAAAAAACAGTTTTTTACAAATTTTACTTTTTATATTGTTATATTATTAATTAAAAGAAAAGTATTATACTATAAAATACCAATAGATTCACTCTTAAATAAATAAAACTGTCAAGTTACGCTATGCAATAATAGAATCATTTTATAGAAACCCCCCATAACGGTTTTCTAAGAATATAGTTTCTAAATTGTATGAAACTATTTATGTAATCATTGTTTCAGGACCTCCGGATATTCCTTTTCTAGTGGCTGTAGATGTGACAGGAACTAACTCTGTGTCTGTACGTTATCAGGAGCCTGAACACCATGACTCTCCAGTGTGCACAAAGTTTAGAGGTGTGTTGTACTTTAAAAATTGTTAAGTATATTTTAATCAAAGATTTATTTTTTGTAACAGATTAAACGAAATCGTTGTTAGATTTTTATCATTTTGTTTGAAATTTTCCAAAAACCACAAAGATACATGTAGCCACATTATGAACAGTCTAAACTTAAAAGACACTTCTGAAGCAAGGCTATACATGGATTCTCTCTTAGAAGACTGCACTACACCATACACAATCACTAAGGAGGTTAAATGATTTTATTGATGATGATCTGAAAGTGTTTATGGGAACAATTTTGTTTGTATTAAAATATATTATAAACATTAGTTTAGATCCATAAAGTTCTATTGATTTCCGCTTCACTTACTTCTGAATGATAAATTGAGATTTATTTCTATGCACTGTCAGTTAAATGCGGTAAGAATACACTTAAGCATAAAGAAAAAAATTCCATGATTGTACATAAAATAATATACAAAAGAGCTGGTAATTACGGAATATTTTTGATGATGTAATAAGGTTTGAGTTGAAAGAATTAAGGAATAACAATGGGATAGTGATTTAATGGTGTGAATATTGTTGTATAAGGTCTTGTTTTATTTTCTTTTATGCTGTAAAAAGATTTTAAAATAAATAAATACAGCGTATCAATATTTTGAATATTTCATACGCGCAAAATATATCAAAAATATGAACAGAGTAAACCAATACCTAAAAGTATTTTTTTAAGAAAACTTTTTTGTTGCATAAATTACGGTTCTAGATTCAGGACACATAATTTTAAATTATTTCATAAATGATGACAATACAACAAAATATTACTCTTTAATGTCATTTCAAACATAAAGAACTTCCCTTTGAGAAAGTTTTCTAAGAAAATAAAAATTTACAGAAAAAATTCATTCTTGAAAACATAAGTACAAGCAATAACTTTTTAAAGTAAAAAAGGACCAAATGTTGTGTATATGATTAAAGTATGTTAACACTATGTCTTTCCATCAAACTCTGTGTCTTATAGACACTGCTTCATTATTAATGTGCGTTTTGTGTAATGAAATCAATCACTGATCCAATTAAGCTGTTGTCAGGCTCAGAGCTGTGAAAAGAAACCATTCAATCAATTATATCCCTTTTACTAAAACGCAAGTCAAAGAGAATGTAGGTCGTCATTGTTTTATTTGACTGCTTTGTTTTCAATAAAAGAAACGAGAGTTTTGTAAGAAGCAATTGAATCAATTTTAAGTTGTATTCAATGGTGGAAGAGTAGCTTGTCTTTCTTTGTGTCCATGTGCATACAACATGATCACATTAGGAGCAGACATTATTATGGAATTTGTGACAAATTTCTTACATTATAAAACACCTCTACTAAAATAAATAACAATAAAGCTTTAAATTTCAAAATTAAACTTCAATAGTGAATATTAAAATTTATTTTACAGAAAAATTTGGAATGTAGCTTCAAAGACTTTTGTCAGTAATGGCTTTATGTATAACATAAGAAATACATGCATTCATTGCAGCTGGCCTGAATGTAAATACATGAATAAACTAAAATTAGGGATGGGCCGATTCCTAAAATTTTCGATTCCGATTCCGATTCCGATTCTAAAATTTTCCTTTCGATTCTCGATTCTTTACTCGATTCTCGATTCTCGATTCTTTCAAGTTATATTAGCTTACATGCTAGTTCTCTAATAATTAATTTAGTTAACATCTTGGTCATATGGCAAAACCTTTTAAAAGTTCCGTTTTAATGTAATAGGCTACACAAAAACCTTCAACCGTGAGAGTGATATCTGTCTGTAATATAATTTATTAAGGTTAAGTTTCGGAGGAATAATACAGTGTTTCTGTTATCCGTCTATTCGCTCAACCGTCATGGCCACGGTTCCAACGGTGACGGTTAATCGAGTTTTTACTGTACTTTTTTGTGTTTTGTTCTGATATCTATAAATCAGTGGCAGTAAGACACGTGGGTGAGAGAGAGAGAGAGCAAAAGAGAGTATCGAACCCACTCTAGTGAGAGAGAGAGACGAGCGATGTCAAACGACCAGAAATGGTTACGATCTTGATTGCTGTTGCTTCATAAATAATAATATTTTCGTTTACTTTAATCATTTAATTCATTCAAATCAACTAATACATAAATAAGACATAGTTGGTAATTAATTATTTTTCCACACAAATATAATAAATTTTGTTTAGTAATAAATTACTCCACACGCATATTTTAATAGTTAACAAAATAGGAATCGGAATCGACACTTTTATGAATGAAGAATCGAGTATCGACGATTCCTCGATACCACCTAGAATCGACGATTCCTGGAATCGAGAATTGGAATCGGCCCATCCCTAACTAAAATCATTATGCTTTCACTTGCAGGACCATTTGTTAGGAGCTACACTATTCAAGTAGCTCTCAGTGCAGGCTAGCCACCCTAAACAAACTAAAAGCTTATGAACTAAGGTTTCTTTATTCAGAATTATACTAGCAGCAGAATTGTTGAATTTGGTATTTTAAATTTAACTATAACCTACTGTATTTTAAATGAAATAAAATTTCCAAAAGCTTGCAAAAAATAACAGCAAATAAAGACTTATAATTTGGCATACTCCCTATGAGTCTTAACAGCAGTAGCATATAACTAAACTGTCAGTTTAAACCATAAACTAGGCTCATATTTAGCATAAACTACCACTACTTCTTCATTCCACATGACTTTTTAATTTTCATTTCATAACTATGAATCTAATACATAAATTTGTTTTGAACTCCTTATTCAAACAGTATATTCTTAATAATATCCTCCTGAAAAAAAAAATATATTTCTATTCAAGAATGTAAAAGGAGGTAGTTTAGGTGCGAGGGAGTTTAGAAGAGCAACAAAGTTTTTTTTTAAACCTTTTATGGGCTAGAAAAATTATATTTAATTACAAACAATATGATAATTTTAAATTATTATAAGAAACTTCAAATATTATAAATAAAGATAGTTCTAAAACAAAAAGAGTTAAAAGTAATCTTATAGCTGTTAAGAAATATCATACTCTACTATGAACTACTTAAGAACTAAGCATACTCTTAAATATGTGAGTTTAGCTTCGTTTGACGATAGCCAGATACATGCAAAATGAAACTTATGAAGAGAATCTAAATACTCTAGCTATTCTTTATACCTATAAAAAAATTATAGTAACAGTTAATTCAGTACATGAACTATTAAAAAATTCAAGTGCACTTGATACTTCATTCATTTGGTCTTAAACTGAAAGTATATCAATTTCATTAAAATGTGTGAGAGAAAGAGAGCCAGACATTCATCTAACTTTGTCTTAGCAGCCTTTCTGTTTGTTCCTTTCTAACAAGAATCAAAAGCATATTTTTCATCAAATTGAAACTTAGATTTTAAACTAAAGTTATTGTTTACTGCTTGCTGTGAGCTATACTAAAATATTTAGAGCAAGTAATTAATTAACTTCTTAAACTCAGAAATGGTAGCATTTACTTAACCAACAGGTAATTTAATTTCCGTAGATAAAGCGTTGATGTTTCTCCAGATAAGAACTTGCTCAATTACACCCAAGTTACATTTTCACTGAACTTTTTAAACTGAGTTGCATTTATATGTTGTATTTTACTAATCAATACCTATTACTGAGATTTTACAAATTCTGATGTCAGATCAGAATTTCACATTGAACACTGAAAATTTTTTTTGGACTAGGAGACTGACAGACCTATCTTGGTAATAGTCTACTCTGTAGTCTTGAAATAGAAACAGATAAAAGCTCTTAACCAATGAAATATTTCAACCACACAGTGGTCTTTGTCAATCAAAGAGAAAACACAAAATAAAATATGAGAGAATGAAATAAAATAAAGTAAAAGTTGTAATCACAGATTGTGTAGAAATCAGATGTCACAGATGCACAAATTAAAGATATATGTATTGTTTCCATGAGCATTAGAGTGATTATAGTTTATATAAGTCTGTCAGGGGAAAAGAGATTGAAGACGTCTGGTGAGGCTATTAGGGAAAAAAGTTAATGGATTTATGTGATATTGAGGTTAGGGGATTCTCTGGACTTGGTATACCAATGGTATGATAGTTCCCATCTTCTCAGTTCTGAGGTACTGCAATCAGGGGAGAGTACCTTAATTATTTTTGTGGTGTAGCAGTTATCAAAAGTTGTGATGTTGTGACTCGCAGCATGTTGAGCTGTTGGCCTATCCATATTCATAATTTTAACATCAGAATGAATGACCACAGACATGATTAAACACACACACACACACACACACACACACACACACACACAAATATACACCGTGTGTGTGTGTGTGTGTGTGTGTGTGTGTGTGTGTGCGCGTGTGCGTGTGCGTGTGCGTGTCGTGTGCGTGTGCGTGTGCGTGTGCGTGTGCGTGTGCATGTCTATGTGTGTTATACTGTCTAAAACATTTTACAGATTAAATGTAATAATAATTAAATATTGAAATAAATCTCTGTCAATGAACACCTCTGAATATTACCCATGTAAACTATTTTAAACCATTGCTAATAAATTATTAAGATAAAAGACTCTCCACCATGAGGTGTTAAACATTTAATTGATAATCTGGAATTACCTATTGAGACAATTGGCAATTCTGTTCTACTAAAATCTTTTATATAAATTCGTTAATACTATAGACAACTTTTCTGAAAGTATGTCTCAACAGAAATAAATAACTTGGTATAACAAAGATGATTCAGTTATCATAGTCTCCGTCAGAGCTCATCAGCTGGTAATACAATTTGAAGTTTCCAATTCAATCGCCTGACTTCCAGGTTAACTAGAAGAGACAAAGAACTTTAAAAATTCTTCTTTTCTTCGTATGAGCTCTCAAATATTGTTACTTTATCAAACCTTTTGGAGTAATAATATTTATTTATACATTATTTTATATTATTATTGTATTATATTTTATTATTATCCTTTCATGACCAATTTAAAAATAATGTAAAATTCGTTATCCCTAAACTCATATAAATTGAACATTGCATATGGGTATCTGAATAATAATTTCATTGTTCTTTTCATTGCGTTTTTGAGCAAACAATTTCTACAATTTTAGTTTATATTGTTATATTACAGTACTGTGTAGAATGTTTCACTAATGTTTGGCCATTTTCAATTACTGAAGTTATATATTGTTGACTACACATATTGACCCATGAATGTCAATAATTTGTTGTGAGGATGTTTTTTGATGTAGTTTATATAAGTATTAAATTACATTTCTGATGATGTAGTAAATATAGTAAAAAATTCTATATACTCCCGTACTTTCTATTTTTTAATTCTGAACAATGGAAATTGTAGAAAAGTAATACATTTACACCTTTTTAAATGTAATGATAATTCATATTTTTTATTTGTTTATTTCTATATAATTTATAAAAATTAAAATTATACATATCATATTTAATATATAACATAAATAAATATGAATAAACAATACGAAATAAATTTTAATTCTCATATGAGATTGGGAATATATTTCTATATATATTCTAATATTACACTTACACAAACAATGTGAATCTGAGGTAATGGTTATCTACAGCGTATGTTTGTATGGGCCCCTTTGGCTTAGGAATAAAAGTAAGCAAATCAATTTATTGTTGAATATGAAAGCTTTTTACAAGTAATGGCCATTCTGTAAAACAATACGTGACTTGTGCTCTATGTTTTATGGTGTATAATTCTTGGTGGTGATCTTGTGTTTTTTTAAAACTTTTAGAAACTCAAAAACTCCACAATTTTCCAATGTGGAATACCCATCAATGATTGATAACTTGTATTCCTACCTGAAAAATACACTCACCATCAAAAAGCCCACTTGACAAAACCACAAAATATATAACACTAGCATGCAGATCATTTAAGCAAAGTTCGATTTACTATTTTTGTTTGTGAGTGCTTTTATGTGTTGGTAATGTATATTAAATTCATTTTTGGCCTTAGTAAAAAACTGGGGCTCAAACTATAAGTTAGTTTGTACAGAACAGCTAAGTTCTAAATAGCTTTGTTTACAATGATGGATTCTTCAAGTAGTTTGTTGAGGTTGTTGTGTGTTTGGAATAGATTAAATGTTATATTTAAAAAATTATTGAGTAGTTATGATTTTAAACAAACCAAATACACAAAACATATCATCAAAACTACAAATTCTACAAAAACTAAATAAAAACAGCTGAGTCTACACAATTGAACTCTATGAAATATATAATCAACTCAAGATACATCTAACACACATACTCAGCAATTGAACTCTATGAAATATAGGCCTATAATCAACTCAAGATACATGTAACACACATACTCAGTGAGTACATTATAATATATACACAGTTTTTGACATCATAACCTCAGAAAACACCTATTATCCCTAACCTAGTATACCCCAAACATTCCACACCCACACCTCTACATAAAACAATAAAGAGGTCAGTTACAGTTTGAGTTGAAATAGCAATGTGATGTATAATCCGAAGCCGCCATCCCTATTAAAGAGTGCTAATAGAAACAGCTGTAAGATATTAATATAAGTCCCAAGTGTTTGAGTATGATTATCTCAAGATGAAGATTAAAATATTCTATATATTGCTGGAGTATCTTTTTATTAAAACTGTCCAGTTGTGAGATAGTAAAATATGTCCCAAGTGTTGAGTGTGAACTAGTATCACTTAATTAAAACTGATGAATAAACATAGGTGCGCAGTAGATGCTAATATTTTAGTTTTTGTCTAAAATGTAATACAGTCTTATGTATCATTGATCCCACAAAATAAACACTTTGTGCAAAAATATTTGTTTAGGATCATAAGTTTTTTTATGAAATACTATGTGGCAAATAAAATAATTTTTTTCTAGTGGAATGGAGTACAGAGAACAATTTCCATTGTCTATCTGGATATAAGGAAATATTGGACACAAAACAGTTGGAATGCAATGTAGATAATTTGGAGCATGGGCAGAGGTATTACTTCAGAGTAGCATGTGGAAATATAAGAGGCTTTGGTAACTATCGACCTTCAACGCCTGAGGCTATAATACCATCTAGTGAGTATAATATTTTTATATAAGCTATTCAATAAAATGTTAATTGAAACAGGAGTAATAATCAATACAAATAACAAAAATAATATTTATTACATTTTGATATCACTTGCGACCAGACTTTTTGTTAACTAAAGGTTGTTAAATTGTTAACTTACACTTGGAGGAAACGTATTCATCTTACAACTTCTTCAGCTTCGTATTTTTGCCATCTAGTGAGTATAATATTTTTATATAAGCTATTCAATAAAATGTTAATTGAAACAGGAGTAATAATCAATACAAATAACAAAAATAATATTTATTACATTTTGATATCACTTGCGACCAGACTTTTTGTTAACTAAAGGTTGTTAAATTGTTAACTTACACTTGGAGGAAACGTATTCATCTTACAACTTCTTCAGCTTCGTATTTTTGCCACTAGGATATCTGTAGTTGTGCTCCTTTGGTACCAATTTGAAACTTAGAAGTGATGTGATCGAAAAGTATGTGTGATCTGTGTCGTGTTTTTTTTTTTCATTTAGGATGTCATTTTTATGTGTGTTGCTATGTCTGTATAATTCATATTGTTACTATTTATTAGGAATATACTGTGGTTGAATTTAATAATAAATACACAAAAACCTCTTAACCACAAACTTTCTTTAATTTACCCTAATGTACATTTCAGTTACAAAGTAACCATCCTCAGAGGGATAGCATACAAAGACTCTTGTATGTTATCCCTCTGAGGATGGTTACTTTGTAACTGAAATGTACATTAGGGTAAATTAAAGAAAGTTTGTGGTTAAGAGGTTTTTGTGTATTTATTATTCATATTGTTCTAGTGTGTTTAATTTATGGCCTTTGTTGCATGTGTGGATGTCATTATAATGACGGCAAAAATACGAGGCTGAAGAAATCGTAAGACAAAAAGGTTTCCTCCAAGTGTAAGTTAACAATTTAACAACGTTTAGTTGACAAAAAATCTGGTTGCAAGTAATATTAAAGTTTAATAAGTAATTAACAACCAGCTGGTCATGAACAGCAACAAGATTTTGATAAAAATAATATAGCTCTTATCATAGATTTTTTTTATAAAATGAGTATAAAGTCCCCCAAAATTAATTTTAACAGAGGCTTCTAAAGAGGTTTTCTAATATAGGCCTATCTAAACTTTACTGTTTGGATGAACATTTAAAATCTCAAGCTATACATGAAATTCTATTGTATAATATTAGTCTGATACCTAGTAATTTTAAAGATTTTTACACCAAAATTTAGGAACGGTTCTCTAGTTAAAGCATTACAAATAATAAAAATAAATTGACTAGTTAAAAATATTTTTGTCACTTCAGTTGTAACCTTAAGGCAGTGGTACTTAACTGTATTGGTGAAAATACATACATTATGTTTTATGTGTTATTTCTGTAGTTCATAATTTTTAAAATATTGTGTTTACAGTAATACTTATTATAATCAGAAATATTGCTAATATGTTTATAGTTCTATGAGTATAAAATATTTTAAAGGCCCAGTAAAGTTTGATATGAACTTTATTTTAATTAAAGGCATATTGTTTTTAAAAATATGTTTTATCATAAACACACAAAAAACATTTTTTTTCACAAAATGTAAAATTGTGTATTTTTTTAGATATTATCTTAAATAGGTATTTCGAATTGGAATGTAAATGAGTTATAAGCAACTTTGTAAAATGAACAACAACAAAATTTATATACTTTTGTGAGTAATGAGTTTTGTACGATTTTATAAGATTAATTATAAATAGTTTATAAAAAAAAAAAAAATCATACTGTTTAATTTGTTGTTGTTTTTTTTCAGTGACCTATTTAATTGAAATGTGTCCAAGATGCTTTCTATTTGAAAATATTCTTTGTAACAATGAACACCATAAATATTTTTTTACAATAAAGAATATACACCTTTTTCTTTTCTACATAATCTAACATAATGTTTCAATAGAATCTTATATGTTAATTTGTTTTCTTATAAGTAATGTTTTATGAAACATAGTGTTGAGACTATGTTATCCTTCAGTAATACAGATTTAAAATACAGGTTAAAAAAAATATAATAACTGCCATTCGCTTATTTAGAAGCTATACAAAAATTAGTTTTATTATTAGCAAAGATTTCACCATATTAATTAAATAAAAATATTACTCTGTTTCACAAATTAAACAAATATCACAAATATACTCTTATAGAAACAGGTAGATGAGACCGAAACCTCCTCACATTAACAAAAACTCAAATTACACGAAAACACTTTCCTGTACAATAGAAAAAATAGAGTTTCTAATCAACCCCAATACTATATTAAAAATGCACAAAGTTCGTTTATAGAACTTTATTGATTACATTACCTACATAAATTAATGTTGCTTTGGAATATTTTGTTGATCGCGATTACTACATTTTTTGGAAAAAGTTGTTATGTGTCTGTTGGTGTGGTGTTTTTATTCAATATAACGCATTGCAGTTTCCAAAATGGTCATTCCTTCACCGTTTTATACTCATCATCATTGCCTTCAGTAGTTTACTGTACAATTTAAATAATTGTAACATGTGTTATTGTTACTTACATCGTCCTTACTTATCCATTGATGTACGTCCGTAACATCGACATTTTCACAACCTGGATAAGAAATGTCACAAGGATAGGGATGTTTCTTTTTGTGGATTAATAATATAGTCAACATATTTATTATAGCTCAGGATTTTATTCCATGACCTACTTAATGTTTATTTTATTATTTTGTTCCATGATTCATCTATCTAGTACACAACTTCCTTAACTGTATTTTTGTTTAGAAAGCCTATAATGCTTTCTTCCCCTTCAGTCACTTCTAAGAGAGATTGTAAAAGGTAAGGTGTGTATGTTTTTCATACATTTCAGAACACCCTGATCCATCCCCTGGATTAGACTAGTAAAATTTGCGGGTAGAAATAAAGCATGGTTATCATCAGAGCGCAATAGATCTTCATAGGGATGTGACAGTGTATTATCTAACAGTAAATATTTTGAATTTTCTTTCAAATAGATAAAATATTAGGAATTAGAAATAGGCTCAAATTTAACGGAAGCTTGAAAAATCGGAACTATGATATTTGGGACTCTACTGTATATTCAAAATTATACTTTTAAAACGAAATATTGTTTTAATTACAAAAATAATTTTGTGCAAGCTTAAAAAATTCATACTTTTTTCAGGTTGGAGAGATATATCGCATAAAGATGAAAGACTATCTCCAAATGGGTTAGCACTGCTGGATAAACTGTTTGCCGAGGTTCGTAGTTCCAGGCCAGACTTGAAAGGATTGGGGGACCAAATTTCTGCAGGAGACACTCCTGGAGGACAAAGGAGGAAAAAGACTACAATCAAACAACTTTTCACAGCAGCTTCAAAGTTTCAAAAACATCTTCGACGAGGTGTTTATCTTTCATGTCTGCTTTACCATGAGGACAGGGTGTTAGTTACAAATGAAGATTTCTTGCCAGTGATAGAAGTGGATGAGACATATCCAGGTTCAATTTACCATGATTTCCATTGGTTGCTCAAGATTGCTTGCACATGGGATGATGTTAAGTGGTTGAGGCAAGACATGGAAAAGTCACTCAGTTCTTCAGCTGTACATTTCCGTATCAAACTTCTTCAAGCTGCAGCTCAAATGCAGGTGGGTTTTAAAGAAGTTCTTTGGAGTTACAAACATTTTACACATATTAAACTTTGGAATTAAAATTTACTATTTATTTTGTATAATGTGTGGTTATGTTTTTGTGTGGATAATGTGTAACACTTTATTTGTGCATATAATTAAGTAAGAAAGTGATATATATTAAATAAATTGAGTGATGATAAGTTTAGTATAGAAACACAATACAGACACCAGAAAAGTTCTGTTAAAGATACCACGTTATTCTTAAAGTGTTGAGAATACACAAAACTCTCATTAATTCGCTGTCCCTAAGAATGAACTTAGCTTAATTGGGACAACCATTTTGGCAAGAGTGTACATAAAGTTACACACAGCAAAGTTAGGAATATTAGCCTGTAACTATGTAGTTTTGTAGTGTGGGTTGTATTTTAAATAGACTATAATTAAATATTACTTAAGTGAAAACATAGGGCTTACTTGCTGACGCGTTTTGAAACAATCGTTCCTTTTACGAAGCTAAGCCTCTAGTTTAGAACAAAGAAGTAAAGGCTTTGCTTCATAAAAGGATTTATTATTTCGAAGAGCGTCAGCAAGTAAACCCTGTGTTTTCACTTAATTAAGAAATATTTAATTGTAGTTTAATCAGTGAATTCAAGATGATTGCAACAAGCAACTTTAAATACTGTTATAACTGTGAGTGGGAGAACTAGGGAGTGGAAGAACTAGGGAGTGGAAGAACTAAGGAGTGGGAGAACTAGGGAGTGGGAGAACTAGGGAGTGGAAGAACAAGGGAGTGGGAGAACTAGGGAGTGGGAGAACTAGGGAGTGGGAGAACTAGGGAGTGGAAGAACTAGGGAGTGGGATTAGGAGGGAGCGCTGAACAATTAGTTGATGTTGAAGAAGTTTACTTCTTTGTTGTTTAGTCAACAATTAGTTGACTAGTTTGAAGAATCTACTGATCTTCTACTACTTGCCTTTAGAGTTGAATTCTTCAACATCAACTAATTGTTCAGCGCTCCCTCCTAATCCCACTCTCTTGTTCTTCCACTCCCTAGTTCTCCCACTCACAGTTAAACTCTAAAGGCAAGTAGTAGAAGATCAGTAGATTCTTCAAACTAGTCTACTCCTTTGATCCTGGGACTTTATGCATGAGTATATGCCTGAGTCCTGGTGTCTAGACCTAGGTTATCTGCTCCAGTCCCTGCCATGATTTATTGAAAATGTAGTGCTTTGAAAAAACGAAATTGTTATTTATCAATGGATTTTCATGATTATTTTTTAAATATATTTCTGAAAGACTCTACTATAACATACACTTACCTACCTAGAACTATAATAAACATGCAAACAAAAATTTTATGAGAAACATTTTTCCAAACTTTTTTCTGTTTTCATTTTATATAGAGCATGTAAAATTAAAAATCAGTTTCTAAATAAAAGTATCTTGACTTTGTACACATAAAAATGAGTTGTATTCCAAATTTTCAGTTAGTTATGTCTACAAACAACTGAGTTATAGGTTTATAACTAAAAAACGTGTATAAAATGTGTAGCAATAAAAATTAGTAATTAAGTCACTTACAATCTTTGTAAACGAGTTCATTACCAATGCTTAAATGTGTAGTTATATAAGAATTATATTACCAATTATACTATTTTAATAAAAAGATTCTCTAAACAAACGAAAATTCCGACTTGAACACATCCAAAAATTCGGACGTTGGGATCAAAAGGAAATACAAAATGGAAATATAATAAATTTTACTCTATTTTTTATTGAATAAATCACTGTTTTGTAAATTCATAATAATCTGTATAATTTTTTTTCACTCAGAATGTTTATTTATGTCTCTTCCTATTTTAAGGTTAATTTCATTTAATCTGGACTTTCAATAATTTAGTCAATATTCAGTAATACAAAGTATTGGGTGAACTTTTTGCCAGATTTTATAAGTTAAACATATCTTCGTAATTAAATTTTATAAATAAAAAACCATTTTTGTGTTATTTTAATGTGTTTGTTTTTTTTTGTTTTGTAGACTGCATTAAGCTTACAAGATTTAGGCCAGTTATATCATAAACCTGTGCGTGACAGTGAAGGTACAATCGTTATCTCCACAGTTAACTATGTTCGTTCTCCAAAATCTGTATCTGTTCTCAATTCAAGATGGTTACCTTTAGGAAAGCTAACAAAACGAGCTGTTCCGCCTACAACAGATGCTAATGTGGCTGATATTTTGATGGCTTCAATTCAGGTGATACAATATTGCTTTATTACATCATAAAAATAATCAATCCCTAGAATGCATACAATACAAAATGTTCTCAATTTGTTGATAAATATTTACTTCCATTAGCATCCGATCCTTGTATTACAATAAAACCAGTTTAAAATTAAACAAATAATGTTTTATCAAAATTTTCATAAATATAATATTATTATTTAAATATAAACAAATAAAAACATACACAAAACTCACAAATTATTCATTTTTTTACTCATACGCGTTTCAATGACCAAGTCATCATCATCAGTGAGTGTTACTACTACAAACTCTAACTTACAACTTAGTGAGTTAGACTGTGAGTTTTGTGTATGTTTTTAACATAACCTCACAAGCTAAGCTCAAAGAATATTTGTTTATTTAAATATAATTTGTAATTTATTGACTCATGACAGACTAATATTAATTAAAGTATGAAAATGAAAGAAAAACATTAAGATTTGATAGCAAGAGTCAAATATTTGAAATATAAATGTAGATAAATAACCTTTGAAATGTAATTTTTTTAAACTCAATGTCAGAATGTATTACTATTTTAATATAGAAAAATAATATTTATATTAATACCTACTTAATGTGGCCTAAAGTAGTAAAGATGCTTTAAAGAGCAAAACTTGTTTAATATTTGTTGATTCCATCTTCGCGTGAGCTACTAGTAATCACTTACACTTTAAAAAATGTTTTAACTTGCCTATAGGCACTTCAAACTACACCCTACACACATACTCAATACACAATTACATTACAACTCACACGCACTTTTTGACATCATAACTCCTAATACACACAAAATACACCCACACCACCAAAATATCCCACCCCCACCCTAACCTACGTAAACCTTGAGATCAGTTACGGTCTGAGTTGACAAAGGGACACATCTCCCGAAACGGCCGTCCTCAACAAGCAAAGTAAGTGCTACTATAGGCAAGTTAAAACATTTTTTAAAGTGTAACTTGTTTAATATTCAACCAAAACCTGTTATCAAGTTGTAAAATATTAGTTGTACAAAGAGTTTATAAGCACTAACTTAAAACTATTTTGAAACACAGAATTATTGAAACAAGGATAAAAGAATGTGACCATGTACAGTCATGAGAGCTATTTTTACTTTTTCTTGTGTGTTAACATCTACATTAACCATTTAAAATTTGGTTTGTGCTTTTGTTTTTATGGTAAGGGTTGAATAACGTAACATCCATATCATGACCGAGAAGTTTCCTTTCTATACTATTAGCCTTTTTACCTAGATATTGTAAAGTTTAGTTACAATAAAAAGCAAAATGAGAACCATTATTTATTCATCACTATTTTGTTTACTAAAAGCCAGTCATACTGTAAGCTAAAACCCATTGGTTCTACCTGAAAGCATTTGACTACAACAAAAGCAACTATCCAGCGACTTGCTTTAGGGGGGGGGGGCAATCGATGCATTATATATATATATATATATATATATATATATATATATATATAAAATATGTGTGTGTGTGCGCGTGTGTGCATAAAAACGATAACGTGAAATAACGAATGTATTTTATTAAACTACAATAACCTCACTTTTTACTCAGGCAAATTAGACTTTTTAATAAATAATTATTCCAGTTTCGATAACACTTATGGCTAGAGAATATTATTAATTTTATAATAAGCTATTATTATAAAAATTGTTTACTAATTAATATAAGTAGTTATTCTTCCAATACGAACAATTCCGGAGTCAACTGCGAATATTACGCCTGCAAAATTACGTATTGGAAATCATATGTTCGAGACTAAGCTTCACTAGCGCTATCTGTTGTTGAAACTTTTAGACCTTTACGAGGGTAGGCCGAGGAAACGCGTCACATTTTCAAATTAAAAATTAAAATTGTATTTCTTATTTACAATAAAAGATAAATTAACTTGAGTAAATTAAGTTAAAATTCGAGCGTATTTATAAACATAGACTAGCATTTGATAAGTGATTCTATTTTTGTAATTATTCAAACAGCATTACAATGTTGCACAATGCACAATGTTACACAATTATTATTATATTTATTACAGTTAGGATTTTATATTTGAGAATATATAATAACTTAATTATCGAAAAAAGTCATAATTTAATAATATATAGTCGATTTTTAACCCAAAGTTCTTGAAGGTTGGAGGGCGATCGCCCCTTGGATATATGCCTGTGATAGTAGTTCACAATATTGTACTGAATATTCATGTGCAACATGAACGATGTTCAACATATAGTCCCCAATTGATAGGACTACTTTACAAATTAACTTCTAATTTATAGCCTTCAAAATAAAAATAATGGAACATGAGTAATTTCTTTCATTAAAAAAACATACTCACAATTCATACTCAATGTTCATATTAGGCATCCTCTTAAAAGAAGTCAACTTTCATATATTTATAATTAGGTTTAGATTGAATGTGTTCATCCAGAGTAGAAAGTTTATAATGAAGATGTTTAATTTTAGTCAGTCTAACATTTTCTTATTTTTTACATTAGAATATGTGTTTAAGACTTCTAGAATTATATAAATCTATTATAAAGCTTTATTTTTGAATACTAATGATATATTATTCCAGGAGCAAATCACTTACCACCAAGTAAGTAGTATTCGGCTACCTCGAGGCCTCTATTTGGGCTACCTAAAGATGAGAAGCTCTGTTGATCTGCTTCAAGTGTTAGTTCCTTCTAAAACACCAAATGTACCACCTCACTGCAAAATTAGAGACAATCCACATGTTACAGCGTAAGTGTTAACAATTTTTAGTTAATTCTTGTTTTTTTAAAACTAATAGGAGCTGTTGATTTTGTATGCCATCAAAAGTCCAAATAAACATCAAATTTATCGATTTTTTTATTTGTTATAAAAGTGTATATTGGATTGTTTTGTTTGTTATATTTTACTTTTATTAATTTCAAGGGAAGAGTGGAAGACTTTGATTAGTGGTGGTGGGATGGGTGACGTATCTGGTTTAGGATCTGAACATCAGAGAGCATTCATAGAACAGGTTGCAGCAACAGCAAGAAGATTATTTACGTACATGGAGGTCAACACTGATGAGGCACCTGCTCACCGGTTAGTGATTGATTTTAATTTCATGTTTTAACTATTTTATCATCCTGTTTCTGACTAATTTTAAAAATATATTGTGAGCCACAGGTATAAAAATACATTAGGTTTTTAAAACAGAAAATGATATATGGTTGGTAAAAAAAAATATTGGATTAATTCAGTAAAATTTCATAAAATATCATTCATTAAAAATAACATTCATTTACTATTGATATTATTTTGCCATTAAAAATATCCTAAACACAAATGCAACTTTTAAGTTAACATAAATTTATTAAAACTTATAATGCACGTTGCAGGTTATATGATGCAGAAGTTGTGGAACTAAGTCGTGACGTATGTTTCCTGATGGTTGTTCCTGCAGCAGAATCAGCTTGCTCAGCTCCAGGGCAGAGGGAAATGCTATTACAAAGACCAGATCTGTTACCACTTCCAGTACAAGTGTTTGAAATGGTACATTTAGGTACTTACCAGAAGCAGCTAGTGTCAAGGTATTCAAGACTCAGTTGCATTTTAGAACTGGATACAGCATTAGCACAACACAGCCACAGAGAGGTAGGTTCTGAACAATTTCCATAAAATGTTATTGAATACTGACTTCATTAGTTTTAAAGTGAAATCTAAATTAACATATTAACCCATTCGCTTACAATTTTTTTTACACCGACTGAGCCATAAAAAACTAATTTTTTAGACCATTTTTAAAGGTTTTTGTTGATTACTTTTTTTTAGTTCATATTTATGTTTCTTATGGAACCTATTGTTATTTTTTTATTCACAAATACATTTACTTTCAAAATATATACTAATATTTATAATATCTTTTCTTTTATAATTTAATAATATGTAAACAACTAAAATGTTTCAATGAAAAATATCAAACTTTATGTTTTTTATTTCAATTATCCTAAAGTAAAAGCATAAATTACCTTTGGAAATACTCCAAAATATTCTTCAGGGTGTAAAGAATATGTTTCAATTTCACAAGAGTTAAGAAAAGTTAACTTTTGTGTTGTATACTTTGAAACATTCTGGTAGGTGAAGTTCGACGAGGCACAGTCCACACTCCCACCGACTGGTTCTTTGGCCTTTTAGTGGGCTTAGGTGGTTTGGAACATGGAATTTTTTCTTTAGACCTACCCATTCTTGGTTTACCCCTATCTCTAGTACTAACTCTAATAGGTCTAGGACAAGGATCAAGAAAACTAGGGGCATCATCCTCCTCACTAGCAGTAGGAGACAGAGGGGCAATTATTCCATCAAGGTAGATTTGATCGAGTAGCTTAATTAGATTGGAATTCTGTGAGCTTTCATCATCTGAATTAGATGGTAATACAGACCTATTACCATCTAATAGGAGTCCTAGGCCTAAAATAACTACAAGAGGGCTGCTCAAGTTGCAACTTATCACTTATTGCAGAACAAGGCAGATTACATTTTTCATGATGTGGTGAACCTGTTATATTACAGTATATTATGATTTTATTTTATTCATTACTTACATCTACATCTATTTAAGATTCAATGTCTAACTGTCCTATTTCATTATCATTCTCAAATGTTTCCTCAAACAAATCACTGTCCCATTCTCCAATAATTCTTTCAATTTCACAATCTTTCAACTCCTTTTCACTTTCATCAACATATAAAATATTAAATCCACTCATTTTTAACTTAAAAAGAACACAAATAACAAATTAAATACAATTTGGTTAGGTTATAAACATATTCCACACAACTACGACCTAAACACAACATCACAGACAATGTCAGCTGATCGGTCGCCAGATAAAACGTAATTATTGAAAGAACGGACAGTCCAAAGAAGATAAAAATACTACCATTGGAAAGCCCAAAGCCTGTAGAATAAGATGCATATGCGATCTATTGGATTTACTGAAAACTAACTCGACACAAATGAGTTATATTGGAGGACGGCGATTCACCGTCGCTTCACAGAATGGCACACTGGGTCGCAACGGCGGATCGCCGTCATTGTAAGCAAATGGGTTAATATGAGTTTACTCTCAATTAAATGTATATTTTATCTACATATTGTGATAGTTACACATATTTGTTATGTATATATGAAATAAAGTAATTGCCTCTAATTAGTATTCTCACCAACAGTATTTTAATACTTGAATAATAAATGTCTTCCATTAAATTAAAAATGACTGTTCTAGGCATTTTCTAATTCTGAACTAAACATAGCAAAAGAACGACTGTCTCGATTAGAATCACTCCAAGCTCAACTAAACATAGCTTGGAAACAGTCTCGTTGGTTGCTTGATGTCCTCTCATTTGCTCGTGACAGGTTGTCACATTCACCAACAAGTATGCGTCATTTACTTTCCTTACATCCAAAAAGATCTCGTGACCAGCTGGACTCTCATAGTGGAGTAAGTGTGTTTATTATTAGTTTTGAAATAGTTTAGAAACACCTGGGGTGAATGGTAAACAGATAATTTGTAATTATAGTGTAATCTGGTTTACATTTCTCTTATTCTGAATAGTTTTATTGCATAAATATGTATAAATATTTTTTATTGGTACATGCAAAGGCTTTAGATACATACACCCACAACTCTATTTTATTAAGGGTCAAAACTTAATGGAGATATAGTTCTATTGCACTCCTAAATGACAGACTTATCTTGGTAAAGGTTCTGGGGCCTTTTACCATTTCATGAGTATAAAGACAAACAAAAAATATTAAATGTTGAGATATTTCAAGTCATGGTTGTATGTTTACTTCAAATGAGAATATGAAGAACAAATTGATATTACACAGTTATTGCTGGTTTTGAAACTTCTAAAATGATATTCCTGATGTGGTTCCCCATAGATCCATATCCATATTCATTTCCACATGGAACCTTTATTATAGATAACATTAATAGCATTTAGAAACGTTCTTATTAATCACGCCCACTATATATAATTATATATGTTGAACATATGTTTGAATATAAAAAGTAAGTATAGTAGACCCTCGATTACATAAGCCTTGGCTAAAGGAGCTCCAGGTCAATCAATATAGTAAAAAAAATTATATTTGTATATACATTTTGGCTCTTGGTACTTAGAGCAAGTACGTAAACATATGTTTTCAATTTATAGATCCATTTTATTTATCTTTTTTTATTTAATTATACAATAGATGCCTTTTTTAACATCTTAGAACCTGTTTTTATTTTTTCCCACCAGTTTACCATGTTACTCTTTCAGTTTTGACACACTCCTTATTATACAAGTTTTCACCTATCCGAATTATCCTGATCAAAACTATCTTGGATAATCAATACTCTACAGTAATAAATACAGAGTAGGATTTATATTATCCTAATATAAATAGAAAAAATTAAACATATTATAATTAGTTAAACATAGAAATTATAAACAAAAAAAGAGTCTCAGAGGAAGGTAAAAACAAACAAAAACATAGATAAAACATTTAATTTTATTACAAAATAATAAATTTTGGTAAGAGTTTCTTTGAGGTTCTTTATAAAGATATGGTTTAAAAACTACTTGGACAGTGATTTAAACAGTAGTAAAAACGTTTATTTTCACTACAAAACTTTTGGTTTTTTCCATTATCTCCAAGAATTAACTTATTTTTTGTTAAGAGTTAAATTATAGAATTTTGAAATACAACTATATGTTTTAGATTTATCCACTTATGTTTATTGACTAGAAATTTTTTCCAATAAAACAATCATTATTATTAACTTTTTTGGGGTTTATTTTAGCTTCTCCAACCACCAGATCCAAAAGCAGTAAAATCTCGTGGCAGTTGGCCAGGTCCAGGCGTTGCTAGATTACTTGGAACTGTTACTGCTGAGCTCAGTCGCAGTGAGCAGCATTTGAGCGGGATGCAAATGCCTTGTACTCCTGTCCAGCCTAACCCTCCACCATTACCTCCTCCAAGGCCGTCACCGCCTAGAATACCAGTTGAATCAGATCAAGGTAATTTTAAAATCAAATATGTTCCAATTAGTTTTGTTTGGAAATATTTGATATACTATACAACACTTATTCATGATTCAGAAATCTATTACAAATCAGATCCTGCAAGCATTATTTTATCATATGATAAACAAAATAAAATATCATAACAAATTTGCCTTTTCATTTATCTGCTTCAAGATGTTTAGATTTTCTGAAACAGTTATCTTTTTTACATAGACAGATAAGTTAAATATTTATAGAAATGTCACATTATATTTAAATGGAATTATATGTTTGAGTATAGTTTTCTGCTATTCCTGATGATTCAATATTCTCCTCTGTTGACGCGTTTTGCAGTAACTCCATTTTCAAAATTTAAATAATACTTCCTAACAGAAATTAAGATGAGTATATTAATAATTTCAAATGTAATTGTTTGCTCAAATAAGTAAGATATGAAGAGCTTTTGTGTATCCACACTAATAAGAATTGATTTATAATGTGAAAGTGTTATAACTGTATAAAACAATTGCCGTGTAATGTTTAATTTAAATAAATGAAACCTCTATACCACAAATGACTTTTTCTTTTATTTAAAACCTTATGTACATTTCAATTACGTAGCAATCATCCTCAGAGGTAATTTACAATAAAAATAATTCTGGTACATTTTTTATTGTAAATTACCTCTGAGGATGATTGCTATGCAGTTGAAATGTACATAAGGTTTTAAATAAAAGAAAAAGTCATTTGTGGTATAGAGGTTTCATTTATTTAAATCAAAGTGTTATGTTTTATTTGTGCATAAAAATAAGTTATAGATAGCATCTAAGATTATGTTTAAATACTTATTATAAAGTGAGAATTCCATGTAATAATATACATATTTTTGAAATAGAATCACCAAGGCTACCTCCTTCTCGCAGTGAAGATACTCTAGTCATGCATACTAGAGTAATAACTCCACATACTCGCACACGGTGTAGTGTATCTGCTACGACTTCACCATTGTTACCAGTACGACCTGGGTAATTATTCAGTTGTTTTCATATTTTTTGTTATGTATATTATATTCTCCTTACAGAAAAAACTCATTCACAGGTAGAAAAGTAAACCAAAGTTTTTGTGTATAGTCATTTCAAAATTAAAGTAACTGAAATACAACAAAAGCAAATTTAGTATAACCTATTGAACATACTAGTATAATAAATATGCATTTCTATAAATACAAATCGAATACCATAGGCGCCAAAATAAACAGAACAGAAACAGAATCAGCTGTAGTTGCCTATTCAATCACCGACTTTTTCTTGTTGCTGAGTATCCATTTGAGGTTAGTTTTTGCTGACATGGTCCTAACTACTGTAGTGAAAACTTTCATTGTAGAGCATTATTTTCGCTCTTGGAATTGGATCTGCAGGTGGGCCAAGTTTGTCCCATACTGCATTACGTTTCCAGGAACAATTTCACAAAAACCTGACTTGTAACGCTGTGATTATTAGTGTTGTTAAAAAATTTCAAAAACTTGGTTGTGTTTTGAGACGGCAGAAGGGCTTTTCAGGTCGCCAAACTACTCTCTGTACAAATGGAAACCACGGAAGAGTGTTGCAGCAATGTTACAGTCACCAAAAAATAGCCTAAAAGTAATAAGTTGTTGAGAATAATGTTCTAAATATAGGTGGTTTTCCCTACAAGATACAAACTGTGCAACCTTTGAACTGTATAAACAAAATAGCCAGAGTTCAGTACTGTGATTCGATGTTATCAATCTGCTGTGAAAAACTTGAGTTTCTGAGTGACTTATGGTTTTCAGGTGAATGCCATGTGCACCTTGGTGGTTTTATAAACAAGCAGACAACACTTTTTTCTTTGAACGTCCAGACAGTGTTGTACAGAGGCCACAGCATAGTAGGCATGTAACCATTTGGTGTCCTGAATCAGGGAGAGGCATAATTGGTCCATATTTTGTTGAAGACAATAATGGAAATCCTCTCTATAGGGGCCTATATAAGGTCATTTAATAAGAGACTTCAGGAGATTTTGTTGTGCCCGAAAACTGCCTTTTCATTCACAATGATTCCAGCAAGATGGCAAACCAGTCACACTGCTTTAGACAACATTGCTTTCCCTCAAGAAACTTTTGGCACTGCCTTATCTCCCTTAGAACAAACTTTCCTTACCCATCCCATTCCCCTAATCTAACACCACCTGATCCCTAAGTCTGAAGAATGATGAAAGAGGAGATTTTCCATGATGGATTTCTAACACCAACCGTCATTCATCTACAGAAAAAAATAACCATGTGTATAATGAGTTTGAAACAACCCCTCTTCACCAAAATCATGCAAAAACTTCAAAAGCTATACGCGTGTTCCTTCATATACAGTAGTCTTATAGAACATGTTTATACCCGACTCTAACCGATTTAGCTTCATTTTACTTGTATATGTTTCTAAAACTATGTAAATAAAATGAAATCTTACAAGGGGTTCAGTACTGTTTGTTTTGGCGCATACAGTAAAAGTAACAAAATTCAATACAAAAATTGTAAAATTTTCAACAGGTACAAAAACCAAAACAAAAAGCTCATAATCTAATCAGTGTCTTCAAAATAAAAACTGAGACATACTCTTTACCAAATATCAACTATTTTGATCAACTAAAATTTGAAATACCTTATAAAAACAAAATAAAGTGTTAAAAATGTTCATAATGTATAATCATAATTATTTATTAATGACTTAAACAATAGTTTATGACTATCCGAACTTTAAATTATGTAAATTTGTTAAAACTTACTGAGACAGAACGTTTTCGATCGCTATGTGGCGATCTTCATCAGTGTCTTCTTCTTGGAGATGTCGGGTCATGCGGTGATGGTTTTAAAGGCAGGTTTTCGATAGTATCAAAGAGTATGTGTGATTTGTATTGTGTTTGTTCGTTTAATATGTTTGTACTTTGTGTTTTTGTATATCTGTAAATTTCATATTGTTTTAGTGTGTTGAGATGTGGTCCTTTTTTGTTGATGTGTAGGATTTCTAGGTTATGGTAAATGTCTGTGTAATTGTGTCTTGTTCCTTTTATGTGATTTTAAAATGTTTGGTTGGTGTTCTGTTTGTGTTCCTCAACTCTTTGTTTAAAGCTGCAACCTCTTTGTCCAATGTAGAATTTGTTACATTCATCGCAGTTCGCTTTTGTGCTTGTAGTTTATCTTTCTTGTTGGTGTAGTGTTGTATTTTGTATTGTAACTTGTTATTAGTTTTGTATGCTATTTTGTATCCTATTTTTTGAAATTTGCGGGCTATTTTGTTACTTGTTTAGTTTGTGTATGGTAATGTGATGTATTTGTTTTCCTTGTCTGTAGTGTCAACTTTAGTGTATTTTTGTATTTTGTACCATAGTTTGTCTATTATTGTGGTGTTGTATCCATTTGTGTATGCTAAATATTTAATTGTGTCTAGTTCTTTGTTTATGTTTTCCGTGGTCATTGGGACTTTTTTAAGTCTATGGAGCATGGATCTGAAGGCAGCGTGTTTGTGTTGGATAGGGTGGTTTTAGATGTTGTGGGTTAGGTCGAGGAAGTTTAGGGATCAGCACATAGCGATCGAAAATGTTCTGTTTCAGTAAGTTTTAACAAATTTACAAAATTTAAAGTTCAGATAGTCATAAACTATTGTTTAAGTGATTAATTAAGATTAACCGAACGTAATAGACTACAAAATTCAAGAATAATTATTTAGTTATCAACTTGATCCACTAGGTAATTAATCTTTTTATATCTCATAACTACTTACCTGTCTCTACTCTACCTATCCATTTAGCTTTTTTTTCTTGAAAACTTGTTGAAGTAATGCATTGATATTGTACCTTTTCATTCATTGTTTCTATATTGTCATTATTTCATTGCCCGATATTAATTTATAATGGACTATTAGAACTTTTATTCCACTTGCCTGATTCCTACTTTGATTTATTTATTTCAACTCCAATATCCCTATGTTAGTATTACAATGAGTAGCATGCATGCTTTAAAAAGGAATCGGCTAAATGTTTGTTCTAGATTAGCAAAAGTATGTTTTCAGGTTTTATAATAACATAACTACTGTCTTCCCTCTCCCCAAAATATACTAACCAGCAGCTCTTTTATTAGTAACTATATACTTTTCTAATTACTAACCCATTGCTGATTGCGCCCTCAGCTTATATGTCATCGATTATTTGCTGCTGTCTGTATTATGACAGATTTATTTGTCATCTATACTTACACTTTTAAATGTTTTAAATTTGCCTATAGTAGCACTTACTTTGCTTGTTGAGGACGGCTGTTTCGGGAGATGTGTCCCTTTGTCAACTCAGACCGTAACTTTGAGTTACGGTCTGAGTTGACAAAGGGACACATCTCCCGAAACGGACGTCCTCAACAAGCAAAGTAAGTGCTACTATAGGCAAGTTTAAAACATTTAAAAGTGTAAGTGATTACTAGTAGCTTACGCAAAGATGGAATTAACAAATGACATCTATAGTTTTTTTATTGAATGTTTAACCCTTGTTAATGTATTATATCTACATGCTTTAGGTAACCATGCGCAGCACATTTCTCATTAGTTGCGGATTGGTTTATTTGCTTTTGAAACTGTCCCTTTGAAGAAAGACATTTATATCCATCCCCAGGATGACAGGACAAATAAATAAGGGTTTTTATTTCAGACATAATGATTTCTTGTAACCAACTTGCTGCTTCTATTTAAAACAAGCTCTTAATATGGTTTTTAACGTTCAGTAATATCAGAGTTATAAGTCCCAATCCTCCGAATTGAATTGCATATTTAGCGCTATCGATGGTGAGAGTGACAGTTTTTATCATTTTGTCATTTAATGTAATTATTATAAATATGCGTAAATATATTTTTGAAAATATTTTAGATTTATACAATTGTTAAGTGAACAATCAGTTGCATCAGCTACAATCGAACCACTAAGCATCAGACCTTTATGTAGATAATATTTTAATTTTAATTTATTTTGCATATTTAACGATATGAGTTAAATACGAATAACGAATATTTTTATATTTTTTAATGAATAATACTTTTCTTTACTAATAATGATTACAAATAATTCATTACATTTATCCTTTAATTTTTTGAATTATGATTAAATTATAATTACCTATTTTAAATAATACTTAATATTAACATTTAATACTTTTTATTACTATTATACATAATAATACTTATAAATATATTAAAGTTTTTATTCAACACAATTCAGTTGCCGTGACCACCAGGTTTGAGATTCATTTGTAAACACTGGGTCCTTTGGAATGTAAATAATTTAATCCACAATAAATTTGATTACATACTGAACTTTGTTCCATACATTCAATATTCATTTTATGTTCCACTAATGTAAAACAAACATTTCTTTGGTTTTCAATTACATCAGATCATCTGTAAAGTTTTCATATTTTCTTAGCTAATCTTTTTATTTCTGTAAAATGTAGCTACATTTCTACATCATTTTATTTCTTTACATATTCCTTCTTCTTCCAAACAACTGATACTTCTTTAATATGATTCTTTTACTCTGATCTGAACATTTACTTGGCAATGTTTCAATAACATTGTTCTCTGTCACATATCTTCTTCACGTGCAATCCTCTTCATCAATCTTATCACTACTACATTATATTACATAATATCAGGTAAATTCATACCTAACATTGATATTATGTGTCATTTAATATTTAGCACTTATAAGCAGCAATATATACAAATTGTGATAATGCAGGATGTTATCTCTGTGTTTAAAGATATGGCAGTGGAAGCCTACACTCCCTGTCATCGGATGATTCGGCTGCAGCAACCAATCAAAGTAAAAGTGAAGGTGAAGAAGAGGGTGCCACAGTACCAGCCCCTGCTCCAGGTATACTTCAGGTATGCGTAATAAAATAGCATCAATTGTATCCCTGAAACATCCAATACAAGGTGCTACCCCAACATTCAGGAAATTTTCTATAAAAATAAAATAGCTCACCTTAACTTTTAATTTCTAAAGGATCCTTCAAAAAAGTCCCCTTGGGCATTGATACAGCAATCCTAGTATTTATTCCATACATCCTTGGAAGTCTGTAAACATAACTGTTGAAAGAACATTCTGCGTTTCTTCTCTGAATCTCCTTAATTGTGTTTAAAACATTAGATTAGTAATTAAAATTTTATTTTTGGAAAGAGAAAAAAGTCTCATAGGGCAAGGTTGGGTGTAGAATAACTACTGTGTTTTTTGAAGCCAAAAACTTCCAAACCACTAGCGATGTATGGGTGAGTGTTTTGTGTTGATGCATAACTAGGTGGTTGTTAGCCAACTAATATAAATGTTTTCACCAAATGCATTCATGTAACTGCTTCAAAACTTCACAACAGAAATTCCATTGACAGTTTGACCAGTTGAAACGTATTCCCTCTGGATAATGCCTTTGATGTAAAAAAAAACTTGTTTGATGTTCTTCTTAAATGCTCTTTTTGTCTACTGTAATTTATCCATCTTTGAATAATTTGTACTACAAGAATGTTTTATTTCCGCACATAGCTTTCTCACCAAGTGGTTCCACAAGCATTGAAGGGTTTCTGCAGCCAAAGCAAAATTAATCCATGATTTTGCTCTTTAAAATCTGCTATTTAGAAAATTACTGAAACACTAAAACAGCTGATTGCACAAGCGTACAAATCTCAAAAATGCAGGCTCTGACCATCAAAGATCTTGGCACACTTATTCACAAAGAATTCTGCTAGCTACATCTAATGGCAGCAGGTCGTACCATCAATAGTTCGCACACAGCACTCCAATTCGTTTAAATTTTGGGTAGTACCTTGTATAGTGATTATACATTTGTAGGTATAATTTGTTCATAGGTATTATTTTTAATGACTGCCAATGGTTTTGAGACTTTTTAAATAAATACTTTGCTTTGTGTTCTTGAAGATAGTGATAAATTATATATGTCAGTATTGTTGATAAACATTGAGGTTATAACTTCACTCAATTTTCACTAATCAATTCTAGTGAACCATACCTCACACATTGCTTCTAAATATCAGACGTATTGTGTTTAGAGAATATTTCTAAATATGGAAAAGAAAATTCTTAAGCAAGTTTTAAGAAACTAAATTTAGATAATCACTGGTGTCTATGCAACAACCTGGAAATACATAGTTGGTTTGTTGAACTATAAATCTGTTCATTAAAAGAGAAAGACTGCAACGGGTTGATTTTAACATCTACTCCTCTATTATTTGAAATTATGCATTCTGAAAAGTTATCATCGTGGATTATATACACTTGCTTGACTACAAAAAAGTGTTTTTATTGTTACTCCAATAAATTTAAAAAACTTATTAGTAATAAAATAAAATATATGTTTTTGGAATTAGCTGTGGAGTAAAAAACTAAAGCCACAGCCATGAGCTGGAATGTATTTTTTTAAAATTTACCAATCTGTTGATATATCCACTCAGAAACGTAGTCTAGGCAAACTTTTGGTACTTAAACGATGTCACAAACCCTGACATGTAAGAAGTGGTTGTCTTCCTGCAAATGCGCTATACTAGTTCAACTGTAATATCCATAATAGTACGAGTAATATCCATAACAAGGTGCTTGCACACAAGTACCATTATATCCTCTAAATAATATTTATTGTTAGAGCATTTTTTTAAAATATTTGTAATAAACAATGTGACCAGCAGGAAGGGCTCAAATATTTGTCCATCCCCATCACTAGATCCAGTGTGAATAATATTCATGAAAACACTCTTTGTACACGCAAATATAACTATAGGATAAACCTAAAGATATAGTAAAAATATAGTCATGAAACAGTAATATAATATTAAAATAACACTAGCCTATACTTAATAAACAGAACAATAACTCAAAACTCATATCAAACAAGCATCCATCATTACGCATAACCTTGATGTATACATTTTTAAACTATTTTAAATTGGAGGGCTTGTTTACGCCTTGAACTTCTAAATATTCACTGGTAATACATTGTTAAGGATATCTGTTTCATAATTAACACAAACCATAAAACTGTAGGTCTTATACAATAATAATGTTAAATGTTGAGAAAATATTATTTTTTTAAAGTGTTTTGTTAAACATTTTAACCCATTCGCTTACAATTTTTTTTACACCGACTGAGCCATAAAAAACTAATTTTTTAGACCATTTTTAAAGGTTTTTGTTGATTACTTTTTTTTAGTTCATATTTATGTTTCTTATGGAACCTATTGTTATTTTTTTATTCACAAATACATTTACTTTCAAAATATATACTAATATTTATAATATCTTTTCTTTTATAATTTAATAATATGTAAACAACTAAAATGTTTCAACGAAAAATATCAAACATTATTTTTTTTATTTCAATTATCCTAAAGTAAAAGCATAAATTACCTTTGGAAATACTCCAAAATATTCTTCAGGGTGCAAAGAATATGTTTCAATTTCACAAGAGTTAAGAAAAGTTAACTTTTGTGTTGTATACTTTGGAACATTCTGGTAGGTGAATGCGACGAGGCACAGTCCACACTCCCACCGACTGGTTCTTTGTCCTTTTTGTGGGCTTAGGTGGTTTGGAACATGGAATTTTTTCTTTAGGCCTACCCCTTCTTGGTTTACCCCTATCTCTAGTACTAACTATAATAGGCCTAGGACAAGGATCAAGAAAACTAGGGGCATCATCCTCCTCACTAGCAGTAGGAGACAGAGGGGCAATTATTCCATCAAGGTAAATTTGATCGAGTAGCTCAATTAGATTGGAATTCTGTGAGCTTTCATCATCTGAATTAGATGGTAATACAGGCCTATCTTGGACATTTATATCAGAAATTACATTATTTACATCTAGTGGAGTCCTAGGCCTAACATAACTACAAGAGGGCTGCTCAAGTTGCAACTTATCACTTATTGCAGAACAAGGCAGATTACATTTTTCATGATGTGGTGAACCTGTTATATTACAGTCTATTATGATTTTTTTTATTCATTACTTACATCTACATCTATTTAAGATTCAATGTCCAACTGTCTTATTTCATTATCACTCTCAAATGTTTCCTCAAACAAATCACTGTCCCATTCTCCAAAAATTCTTTCAATTTCACAATCTTTCAATTCCTTCTCACTTTCATCAACAAATAAAATAATAAATCCACTCATTTTTAACTTAAAAAGAACACAAATAACAAATTAAATACAATTTGGTTAGGTTATAAACATATCCCACACAACTACAACGTAAACACAACATCACAGACAATGTCAGCTGATCGGTCGCCAGATAAAACGTAAATATTGAAAGAACGGACAGTCCAAAGAAGATAAAAATACTACCATTGGAAAGCCCAAAGCCTGTAGAATAAGATGCATATGCGATCTATTGGATTTACTGAGAACTAACTCGACACAAATGAGTTATATTGGAGGACGGCGATTCACCGTCGCTACACAGAATGGCACACTGGGTCGCGACGGCGGATCGCCGTCATTGTAAGCGAATGGGTTAACAATACAAACCCATTAAATTTTATATTCAAAACAAAACATTTTGTACTTAGAATAAAATTTTGTAAAATTGTACATTATTTATATAAGAAACTAATACAAATTATGTAAGTCTACATTTAAAACACTTGCTTTAATGCTTAAGTCTCACCTTGCTTCCTTCATAGCTTCTTATCCATGCTGCATACCACTGCTTTCATTTCTAGCAGTTTTGTTTCTGACGATTCTCTGTGAATTTAGGTTTACGCAGCATATGATACCGGTCTTGCTTCAGGTACAAGCCTTAAGCTACATGTCAGTCCAAGAACATCAGCTCGGGAAGTTGTTGACCTAGTAGTAAAGCAACTCAATATGGCTGTTGTACTGAAAGGCAAAGATGGGCCAATCTACCCTGCAGAGCATTTGCAAAACTTTTGTCTTGTTGCTGTCATAGGTGCTCGTGAACGTTGTCTGCGTGATGATTTTAAACCATTACAATTACAAAACCCTTGGAAGAAAGGACGCTTATACGTACGTCAAAAACATGATGTTCTGGCTGCACTTGAACACAGTTCTAGGCATTCTGCGTATCTTTAATATTTAATTGTATAGGTTCCAAATTATTGGAATACTTTGAAAAACATTGGCTGTGATATTTATTTTTAAAAAGTTGGTCCAATATTAATACGGATAAAAATTATTTATTTTAACAATTGAATTTAAAAAATATTTTTAATAATAATTAAATTCGAATATAATTTGCAATATAATAATATTTGGCAAATTTTAAACAAATTTGGACATTTTAAATTAATAATTATTTACAGTTTTTGCTAATAACAAATTTAGAGTTACAGTTTCTGAAGTATATGAGAATGTTGGCTTGACAAGAATAAAAACACTTTGCAAAAATAAAACTAAAGGATATTAATACTATTTACAATTTGTATTATTTCTCTTATATTCAGCATTATTTAGTGGCAAAATATTTTTAAAACTTAACTTTTGAAGAAAACTGAAAACAATGAAAGTTACAAATAAAATGATAAATATGTTACGACTTACAATTATAAAAACTTTATTATCATATGCGTTTCAATGACAATATGTTATTATCCTCAATGATGCTACACAATTTAAACTTAATTAAAAAAACTAAACATAAATTATAATGTTTTTCATAACCTAAACACATTATAGGTTGTGTTTAGTTTTTTCAATTAAGTTTAAATTGTGTATCATCACTGAGGATGATGACATATTGTCATTGAAATGCGTAAGATAATAAAGTTTTTATAATTGTGAGTCGTAGCATATTTATTCTTTTATTTATAACTTTCACTCACAAGCCAGCTCAAATATATGTTTATATTGAAAGTTAAGGTTAACTGTACAAAAATAAGATACTTTTTATTCTAAGAAGTTATCAAAATTTACTGTAATTCTAAACACGATAAATTGAACCAAACGTTTCATATCCTGCTATATGCCAAAGAATAAGTTTTCACCTAAAAAAAAAACAAAAAAAAAACATTTAAAGTTGAAAGTTCAAAATTAACTTACTAAAAGTTGTAAATCATGTCAATTTTTTAAAATTTATCTTGTGAAGTGAAAATTTTTATAGTTTGAGTTTATTTATTTATATTAAAATGTTAACTGATACATAAAATTCTGAACTTTTATTTTAACATTAAAGATATTTTCAATATTTATGTCTAGAAGTTTTACCCGGTGTTAAAACACGTTCACTGTACTGTAAATAGAATGATGGTTATAATTTGTTGTATGAGGCAAAATAAAATGAATTATAACTTTTGTTCTCCAGAATTTTGTTTGATTAATCATAACATTATTACTATAAAATTCCTTTTCAAACAAATTTAACTATGGTTGAATAACAATATGAAGGACTCGGGTTTAATGTATCAAAGGTGTCTAAATTTTTGTTCCAATCATAGCATAAAAAAAGTATCAGCTAGTAGTTATAGACTAAAATTGTTTTCTGTTCCCAACATGTTATCATTAAATACAGATTTTTTCCTTGCAGTGAATGTGTTTAGTTTTTAAAAAAATGCTAAAGTTTTGAATGTTAATTATAATTTATGTTGATAAACACTTGAATAGAATATTTTTTGTAAAAATATGAATAGAAAAATGTTTAATGTAAATAAATTAATATAATTGTTTGAACACCAATAGAAAGTTATAGCAGACAAGATTGGAATTGAGACAATCAGAGTTGTGATGGGGGAAAGATTGTTTTTAGAGCTGAGTCAATGCTTACCATATATCCTGATAAACAAACCTAACCTTACACTTCATTGAATTTGATTTGAACTATGGTCGGTAATAAGGGCTTTCTTACAAACAAAACAAATTTGTACTTTGAACTACTGTACTATTGCTGGGTTTTGTAAAAGTGTGTTTATTTTCTCATGTTTTTTGTGTTATGGTTTTGCCTCTTGTATTATGATTGTTCATTGTAGCACTAGCAGTAAATGTCTATACAAACATTCTAATGATTTTTTTTAAATTGGTAAATGAATCTGAAAAGATAATTCATTCATATATGTCAGACCTTGATTTTAAATACATGTAAGATATTGCTAGTTACATATTACCATTTCAAATATAAATTTATTCGTATAAAATATTTATTTTCACTTCAACCCATATTTTTATGCACATAACTATTTTACAATGACTAACTTACATTAACGCCCATGATTTAAAAAAAAAAAAATTTTTTTGAAAATGTATTATTAAATTGTTTTTATCCAGGTATATGTATAACTTTACAAAAATATCTCTTACTTGCTACGAATGCTGAGGTGTCCTAAAAATAGGACACTGAATCAATGAAATAACATTGCACTAATTATGAAAATATATTCAAAAAAAAATGAAATGATAAACTTAAATATATCATCCTTTAAAGTAATAAGGATGAAACAATTCTTTCTCAAAGCTACACTTTTAACAAAAGGTGAGAGGTTTCGCATTGCAGTTTTCTCCTTGGCATCTTCTTTTACTTGTCTTGATATAAAATGACATCTTCCATCGTATCTGAAATTTGTAATGGATGTTCAAGAGGATATATTGGCTACTCTCACTTCCTTTGAATGCTTTCTTTTCAAATATGCAATGGCCAAATTTCTTCTGAATTCAAGGAGATCCAAGGTAGAGCAAGACACCTATATACAATCCAGACATTTACAATAGTCATGTCAAGCATCCGTTTAAATAAAGACCAGTAATCTTTTTATACATCGAATAAAAACGTTATATTTCCCAACTAGCGAATCATGGCCGCCATTCCACCCATCTATTTGTTGTATGATTTTATGACATTTAGTTGTGGAACAGACATCTTCTGCCTTGACGCCCTGCTAGCCCGTGATGAACGATCCAGGTGATAAACAGTATGAAAATTTGTCCCAACTGTGACACTTCACCTTCTGAATCAAAAGTGCCCCTTGGTTCTTTGGACAAATCCTTGGATCCATTGAATAAAATTTCCACAGATGTTCTGCCAGCAGTTCTAAAACCTACATCTTTCAAATGAAGAAATCTCTGCTGGTAAAGAGATTGTCAAAAAATACCTGCGACTTTTGGGAACTTGAACTGGACCAACATATTTAGATCAACACGGGACCCTAAATCCAAATCTTCTCTTTCGTTTCGAGCTACTTCTTTACCACAGTATAAATTGAAGTTAAAATCAAGCCAAACTAGGTATTTTTATTGTTCTCATTTATTATTTGTGTAATTATGAAAATACTATAAGTAAATTAACTAACTATATTTCTACCTATACCATGACATATGTCTAGCTACTAATTCAACAATTCTAGTATTAGACAAAACGATTAGTTAATTGATGTGTGTGTGTGTATAGTTCTGGTAGAGGTAAAAGCATATGCAAGATTTTTGGACTCGTTAGTTGACTGACTGACTATTACCAAGATAAGTCTCCTATCAAGTCCTAAATACATACATATATATATATATATATATATATATATATATATATATATATATATATATATTGATGTTTTACGTTGTCCATTATTTTTCCATTGCACTGACTTTATGAAGTTGATATATTACTATTGTAAATACTTTTATCCACCACTAAGTGCAATAATTTTACCTTGTGTGATGAGGCACCTTTCGGTCACTTGACCATTGTCGAATCACTGATTAATTTTTTGTCATTAAAAAATTAATCAGTGATTCGACAATGGTCAAGTGACCGAAAGGTGCCTTATCACACAAGGTAAAATTATTGCACTTAGAGGTGGATAAAAGTATTTACAATAGTAATATATCAACTTCATATATATATATATATATATATATATATATATATATATATATATATATTAAATATGGTGATATGTTTTCTTGTAATATAGTTAATAAATTAAAAATATTTAAAAAACAAGAATACTTTTAATGAATATATTTATTCAAAGCTTTTCGCCGATAAAATAGTACCAGCATCTTCAGGAAAATAATTATCTAATAATAATATTTTTACAAAATTAAATCATATGTGTTACAAACGACCACATATGATTTAATTTTGTAAAAATATTTTATTAGATAATTATTTTCCTGAAGATGCTGGTACTATTTTATCGGCGAAAAGCTTTGAATAAATTTATTCATTAAAAGTATTCTTTTTTTTGAAATATTTTTAATTTATTATATATATATATATATATATATATATATATATATATACATATATATATATATATATATATATATATATATATATATATATATATATATATATATATATATACACACACACATACTCCCATAAAATTATACCTGGGCTTTCAGATCGTAAATTTTATTTTTCAGTTTTTAAATTAAATTTTTTTGTTTACTTTTTCAGCAAGATTGTTTCAGTCCTCCCAGATACTCGCCTCTGACAAAAACAAATTTGAGTTTGTGGAACAAAATGGAACCAAATTTACAACAAAAATTATTCTTCTAAACCTGAAACGGAATTAGTTTTATTTTTAGAAACCGCTTTAATTTTCACATTATGTGCTGTTACCATATTTCATCAATATTAAAAATTTTATTTATTATTTTCAAACTTATTCTAATTAACCTTTCCTATCTAAGGTATTCTAGTAATATACAAAAAAAAAAAAAACTTTTTTTTGTTTATTTAGCATACAACCTAATACTTGAGTGTAAAATTTTTTACAATTAATTTATAACTATACAATATGATGAAGTATACAAGGTAAGAAATGTCAATTATCCCTAATTACCTCTAAAAAACATTTTCTTTTATAATTACCTACTGTAATTCTTATGAAAGAATGGGAGTGATTTACAGCATTGTAGTTATATCCTGCATCATATTCTTTAATTTTATTCAATATTTTTGCCACTATCCAATCTTCAGACATGTTTTTTTTCAGTCTCAATATTTTGTATATGCTATTCTATTATGGCTCTCTCTGTGTTCAAAGATAATCAGAGTCAAGTAAAATCTAAGACAAGTCAAAATAGATAAAAAATAGACAAAAAATGATAGAAATTGTTTTCCCAAGGCTTGCCAAGAGATGGGCAATGTGTTTATGTAATGTATTTCCTAAATGTGTTTATGATTGTGAAATACTTTAAAAAATTACAGTTTGCTAAAAGTAAAAGAATAATCATTTTTCCATTAAAGAGATTTTTCAGTAAGATTGGTTCTAGCTCAACCATCATTCTTTGAGCACCACTGACAATATGGAAAAATAAGATTAATACAGACTGTTTAAACTTTGACTGTTAACTTCTGAAAGTAATTCAATTTGTATAAAAAGAAGAAAATTATCAATTACCTTAAGATATTCAAGTATGCTTAAATGTATAGTTGTTTGAGAGGAGTACCATACAGATACACATTTAATCTTTAACCATTCTAGACTTATAATTGCATATGTCATAGGCGAACCAGGTTTGCGAGTAGCCAAGGCAAAAATTATTTTGGGACTAACCGATGAATTTATATTAATTATTGTAAAGTTTCATTCAAAATAATGAACTTCTTTTCTTGAAGACACTAACACCTCATAACAATTACAACTTTATTAAAACTAAAACTTGCCATTTACATTCTCAAACCTAATAAATTTTCTTCTTCCTTTTTTTGATTTTACAAATGATAGTATTTTTAATATAATTTGGTCTTGAAGTGTAGTCATGACACAACTCTGATAGTTGTTGATAAATAAAAACATCACAACAATAGATATAATGAATCTAATTTAATCATGGATTTACCATCAAGACTTGTAATTGTAGAACAAGTGGCATAATAATCTTTTTTGAATATTTAAGAGTTCCTTGATCTTGATCTGTAGGAGGTATAGTAGTTCTTAACATATTCCACACTTGTGATTAATTTCCACCTACTATTCACTGTTTTTTATATACATGCTTATAAAAATATTGTTATCTATTTAACTGAATTTGAAATTCTCATAGCAAAGTGATATTATTTTATATAGAATTTTGACATGTTTGTATTTAGAAAAAGTCAGGTAAATATGATTTATAATATGAACAAAAGTTAGATATTTAAAATATTATTTAGTTCCTATCATGTACGTTATTTAATTTAAAGAATTGTAGTACATTAAAACTAAATTAAATCTCAACTCAATCCTGACATATTAAACTATACAACTATTCTTTGAGCTTAGCTTGTGAGGTTATGTTAAAACAAATAAAAAAACATACACAGAACTCACAAATAAATCATTTATTAACTCATACGCACTTCAACTATTGTAAGTTAAGAGTTTGTAGCAGTAACACTCACTGATGATGACGTCATTTAAACGCGTATGAGTTGATAAATGATTTATTTGTGAGTTTTGTGTATGTTTTTTTATTTGTTTTACATTAAACCATGTTTGAACAAAACTGATGCATAAACTAAAATAAATTTGTGAACATTGATATTTTTGTTTAAAAATATATTTCTAAACACTAAATCTTATTCGTTATTAAACATTTCTACCAAAAAACATTTAAACATGAAATATGTCTGGTATATATAAGAGGTAAATAATATTTTATTTAAACAATTTTGGAAGTTTCTTACTTGAGTCATGAAATATACTAAGCTTTTACACTTGTTAAGTTAAATGAAAACATGTTTAAAATTAAGAATAAGTGAACTTTCCTTCATCTGTCCGAAGATTTTATTTTATTGTGATACTCTCCTTTCTTATTATTCACAATGTACTCCTTTCTTCTTGCTTCACTATGTATTTGCTATTTCAGTTATTCTTCCCACTCTTCATACATCAGGCAACTATTTACGACTTACAATTGATGTCAATTTGAAAGTATTACCTTAGGTTTGTGACTTTATAATTATGTTACTTATACCACCTGATATGGAAAGGAAAATGTACATATCAAATAGACTTAATGTTTGTATCAAAAATAAAGAATTTAACATCACTTCACGATGTATCTTTAAACCAAAACAATGAGATCTGTATGACTAGGTTAAATGAAGCATTCTCAGCTGTTATGTTAAGTAGCCGTTATTTGTATATAACACATTTTGAAATGTTAGATTTAAAAATTAAGAGATATAAATATGTGAACATTGAAAACTAGTTGTTGAAAAGCGTGTTTCAAATACATGTTATGAAAATTATGCCTTTAAAATTTTTATCCTCACTATCCTTAAATGACCTTATTTGGACAAATTTATATAATTATTATTGTCTCTGTGAATAATGATTTATTGGAGCAGAATGGAAGACATTTTGAAGATAATGGTTCATGAAAAATGTAAATATTTTGACAGTAGCTGCTTATGAAACTCTGTCTCCAATAGATGGCTACAAGATTAAAAGCAAAGCATTCCACATAGAAAACATACTTTGTTTACATCTGTATGTGGCTGAAGAGGGATCATTATTGGATATTATTTATTTCAAGTGATTTGTTTTTTTTTTCAAAATGAATATGAAATATAAGGACTTATATAATAGTAAATTATCAACTTAGTGACAAAATGTTTTCGATCGATAATTACCTAGTACAATCAAAAACATCTAGCCTTAGTAAAAGTTTAAAAAATGTTCTCCTAATTATCAATTTGTCAGTTTGTGTATTACAACTGATTATAAAACTTCATTTTGTAAGACTTATATCATGAACAAAAACAGAAGCATTTCTTTTTAAACTTTTCAGTGGATAAGTACTAGAATCTATTAATGATATTTTAGAGTTCCTTATGGATCCCGATATCGATGCCAGTGATAGTACAATACATTTTAACTAATGCATTAGGGATAGACACGTACTGAACTTATTTTGTTGAAAATCATGAAACAAAATTCAAATAATCAATTTTAGAACAAGCTCAATAAATTATTAATATACATTCGAATCCCGGTAATTCGAATTCCAGTAGTCCGAAACTCCCACTAATCCGAAATTATTTTTGAAAATATCAAAACGAGAAATAAATAAATGGCTATAAGAGACGTTCAAAGAAGAAACGCGTTTTGTTTACCTTGTAATGACCTCAGTGTATCAATCCCTTTTGATTAATCAGCCTACAGCAACTCAGTTTCAACACATACTGTAAGGAGAAAGTAGAATTGTTTTGTCATCCCAGTGTGTTAAACTTAAATTTTATAATACGTCTTCTCTTTTAAAAAAACGCAAAACACTTTCGTCGTCGCATAGGTACAACATTCTAAAACGACTTGATGCAGAGGTACCTGCTAAAAAATTAGTGGATTATTTTGGGGCTGGAAATTCAACATTCAGTGACAAAAAAAATTGTTTGTCATTTATGTCTTCTATGAAACAAAGTATCAGTGACCACGGTGCGCGAAAAACAGTGGAAATGAATGAATACCTAGGTAGAAACTGCTCTATACACATGGTTTCTGCAAGAACAATCGTGCAATAGCCCCATATCTGGCCCTTTATTGCAGAAAAAGGTGAGATTCTTTTTTCTGAACTCTACCCCAACAAGGAAGTGTTTAAAGCCAGTGCTCATTGGCTTTACAATTTCAAAAAGAGACATGGAATTCGGTGCCTTTCTATCACGGGAGAAAAATTGTCTAATAATCCGGATGCTATGGAACAGGGGTCCTCACTAGGAATACTTTGAGAGCCAAAAATTTTGCATACAATTTTCCTGAGGGCCACAAGTACAAGAGGCACTAAATAACTGACAAACAATATGATTATAACATACGTTTATTACATTACCAACATAAATAAACTGTTTTGAGCATAAAAAAGTTTGAAAATGTTTTTTTTTACTTAGTTAATTCTTTGATGTTGATGGGCGAAATCTTTCACAGTCCTCTAATATGGCATCTATGTTGGCAGGTAGGGAAGAAACTGAAATTCTTAAAATGTTCTCAACATTCTCACTTGTTAGCCTAGATCTGTACTTGTTTTTTACAAACTTCAGCTTACTGAATGTAGATTCACAGACATAAGTAGATAAAAAAACACGCAATATTTTCTGAACACATTCAAGTAAGTTAGGAAATTTGTCCTTTTCAACAACCCTCCAAAACTCATAGTGAGCTTTATTCTTCATCTTTTCTTCAAAAATACTTTTGAGTTCCGTATCATTCTGAATATAGATTAATTCATTTTTCAAATCCCTAGCTTCATATCCAAAAGCAGAAAGATGAGCTACATTAGCTGGTTTCATTGCCCATGGATTTTCTACCAAGCGAAATGGTTCTTGATACTCCCTGAAGTCACTAAACCTCTGAGACATTTCTTCCTTCAGGTCTTTCAACAGTTTTAGTAAGTCGCAGTTTTTAACTTCAGTAGTTTGAGTAATTAATTAAGTTTAGTAAAACAACGACAGATTTTCAAAACACTCAGTAAATAAATATAATATTTATATTTATAAGTTATAAAATATTTTGACCTTAAACGTCTAAGGGCCGCAAAAAATCGTTCTGAGGGCCGCATGCGGCCCGCGTAGTGAGGATGCCTGCTATAGAACCTTTCCGGTCAACAGTTTCTCGAAAAAGTGAATGAATTAAATTATGTTCTATCAGGTTTACATTGCAGATGAAGTGGCTTATTTTGGAAAGCTTTACCAAAGAAACCTTAAGTTCACACGTACATACTCAACTAACTCTACTCTTAACATTAGCCTGTAAATACTTTATAATATCACCTCCTCAATAGCAACTGCCTTATGAAACATAATGAGTTGTTCTCAATACGATAGGCGGTCAGGCCAAAATGATTTGTTCCAAAAGAGAAGATAAGGATTCCATAAACTCATGAAAGATCAAGTTTGCTTTGGACCAAAATAATTTATCCTTAATAATGGATTAAAATGTGCAGAATGTAAAAATTGCTTTAAAATCCTTTAACATTTTAACCACACTCCTAATATGGATAAAGCAGCATTTCAAAGTAAAGCAATACCGTAGTACACACAAAATTACCAGCCTACAATACAGAAAAACCATATAAATTGTCTCATGTAACAGGGCTAAGAGTGAGACATGTCAATACAAATCTCAACAACCTAATATAACTGACATGGATTTAAACATACTTTGTGTACCAACACAAAGTATGGTAGTACAAACATGAGTACGGTACATCATATCGTGCAGGACAAAGTGTGACGGTCTAACATCTAGAACAAATGTGTGTGGAACCACACCTAGAACATACCTTTTTCAGAAGTTAGCTTTATCTGTAACAAGCTAAAATTTTAAATTGTATTTCAAGATTAGTTCTCATTGAAATATAAATGTCTCTTTGTGTGACTAAATTAAGAAAACAATTTCCATGAGTAATAAATTTAATTAAAAGATTTATCTAATTTTAATCTTAAAATAGGTTTTGGTTAGTTTAAACAAATAGTAAGCATATTTTTTTAGTTTTAAAACTAAACAAATAAATCTCCAATTACATTAACTTTTCACATTAGTAACTAAATTTGAGATCGTCACATCAATAAAAAAACTACTTGTCAATTACCATTTTCAAGTGACTGCAGAAAATTTGTATACCTAAAATTTGTTTTAAACTTTTTTTTTAACTTGAAATTTAAAGTTAATATTTTTATTTAATGTCTGTTAATAACTATTAATTTTTTTATGTAGGCTAATGACAGATCGCAGACATTTCAGAAACAGAAATTTCGAAAAGAAATTCGAAACGTTGAGTGTTTTAAAAAAGCAAAATTGTCTGTGACCTGTCATTAGCCTATATACAAAATTTTTAAATCTGTATGATTTTTTCTTGGTCTAATTTTCTTAGTAGTTTGCAACTAACAAATTTATCCTTGGTCAGTGATTGTTTATGGATTATTGCAGTGCGACTGATTTCTGTTTATTCATCTGTGAAACTAGTTCATTAAAATATTACAGGGTGGCCACTGATATCAATTAATGGTTTTCCCTGATACAAACTTATTTTCCCTGATTTGCAAAAATTCCAAGATAGCGACGTATTGCAAGGGCTTTGAGTACAGTAATTTCAATTTTTTTTAACCAACTAGATGATAAGGTTTTTCTTAATGGTAATCGAGACTCCAAAAGCAAATAAAATACGGGTTATTTATACATTTGGTACCAATTAAAACACAAAATCTGAAGATACATGATTAAAATTCAAGTATTGAAAATTTTAAGAGAAATAAACCTATCCTACTGTAAGGAAAGATCTATCTAAATCAAAGTTAAAAGAAACAAACTTTGCAGCAATAACTCACCAATAATAAGTAGCATGATGATGATATTGAGAGTAACAAACACTATCTATAAATTGTTCACAATAAACTACAGATTAAATATTTTAAGCTGGCTCTTGGATCCTAGGTGAAAATTCTCTATTAGTCACCCAGAAAACATCAGGCACTGCTGTCCCCTTTCATTGGGGCCAATAATCGATACTAGTGCGTCCTAACCCTTAGCCAATCCTATTGAATTTTTACTTCCATAGTTTTTATAGTTTAATGAAGCCTAAATGCATAAATTCATTGAAAATAAGTATGAATTAATTTATATTAATTAAAAAATTAATTTCATTTAATTAATTTTTAAAAAATTACTTTACTTGAAAAATTAACAACCCCGTTAATTCCCCGCATGAGCCATAATGTGATGGGAAACCCTAGAGTCAATGGAAGTCAAAGCGATTGTTTGTAGAAATAGCCTGGGAGTACCTCCAACCTCCCCCCACCTTCAGGATCTCGCCAAGGCCCGCAACCCTCAAGTGCCAGCTTAAAAACATTTTACCTGTACCAAACTACTTTTTTAACAATGTCAGTTTTGCCTCGATTTCATCTAAACTTCTTTGGGTTTCTTCTAAAATTTCTCTTTTTTTTAGCGCTAATAGTAGAACTTGCGCCACTTGAGCACAAAAAGTGGTGGGGGAAGTAGGCCTATGACGTAATAACCTAAGGTAGGTAAATTGCATCTAACCTAACCCACCCCTAGATGTGGGGGTGTCCTCAGCTACGTTCAGGACCATCCCCGGGGGTTGCTCCGGGGGTGGATTCGGGGTTGGGGGTAGTTTTCGAAAAATTTTTTGAAAAATGTGCTTTGACTGATAGGGTGAGTTTAGAGTGTATTATCGCTATAGTTGGGGGTGGTTTCACTAGGGGTAGTTTTTAAATAATATATGAAATTGCCAAAAATTGATCGGATGGATCAAATGACTAAACAGCTGTATGTGGTATGTTTAGAGTCCATTATGGACTGTTGTGGGGGTGGGTTCACCAGGGGTTGTTTTAAATAATATATCAGATTGCCAAAAGTGATCGGAGTCCTAGTGATCTAGTGGGTAAAAGTTACCCTGGAGTCGTGCTCGAGGTAAAGCCACCTAGGAGCCAGGCCTCAGGTAAAGCCAACCCAAAGCCATGCCTTGGGTAAAGTAACCCTGGAATCTGGCCTTAGGTAAAGCTACCATGGAGTCAGCCTTTAGGTAAAGCCTCTTTGGAGTCAGCCATCAAGTAAAGCTACCCAAGAGTCGGGCCAGGATGCTTGCTATATCTATTTCAGCCTCTCAACTAAGACAAATACCTCCACCAAGTCTTAGGTAAAGCTACCTTGGAGTCTGGTCTTAGGTAAAGTCACCCTGGAGTCATGCTTGAGGTAAAGCCACCCAGGAGCCAGGCCTTAGTTAAAGTTACCTTGGAGCATGACCTCAGGTAAAGCCATCCCGAAGCCGGGCCCTAGCTAGAGCCGCCCTGGAGAAAGGCCTGAAGCAAATTCACACTAGAGACAGGCCTTAAGTAAAGGCACCATGGAGTCAATCCTCATTTGAGCTGGACTTTAGGTAAAGCTACCCAAGAGTCAGGCCATAGGTTAATCCACCTGATAGTCAGACCTGAGGCCATGTCTCAGGTAAAGCCTCTCTGGAATCAGACCAATGCAACCCCTGAGTCGGGCAATAGGTTAAGCTACCTTGGAGCATATACTTAGGTAAAGCCACCCCGAAGCCAGGCTTAGGTAAAGTAACCCAGAAATCTGGTCTTAGGAATCGACCTATCACATTGCAGGGGCTCGGTAGGCTTATGCAACACAACGCAAACGGTCGCTGTAAGACGTACAAGTCTATATACCATGTTAAGCCAACAAGCATGATAGCCCACATACTGTGTTAAACAAATATGCATGTAAGCCTTCATACATACTATGCTAAGCCGACATACATGAATCCTTAAATGCGCCTACTATGTCGGTAAACCACTGGCCAAAGCCTTTATGATCTGAGCCTGACACACATTTACAACTCTTCTATCATATAAAGCCTCGGGCAAACAGCCGTATAGTTCATATGGGAAGTACTATATGGTATAACTACCAATGCATAACCTATCACGCCCACATAGGTGACGGTCAATAAATATTAAAATATAAATAAAAAAAAAATTCACGCAACCTATATACATACAGTGTTAAGCCTACATTACCCGGCAAGCTGGCCTGAGCAACCGGGCGGGTCCACAGGTGGCGGATAGTGGGACGGCCTACAGAAATGTAGGTTACCTGTGAATAAGGATTCCGGAAGGTTTCTGAATATGCAGGCCTGGACCAAGGCTATGGTTCAAAGGTGAGGAATTATCCCTCCTCGTCAGTCAACCGGTTGGGCTTGGTAGAAATAACCGAGTGCTCTGACCGGGGAGACTGGGGTAGTTGGGAATTAAGTCCTCACAATGCTACTCTCACCTCCCGGGTGAACCAAGGGCAATGCGACAGTGAAGTAGGGGCGGGAAACTGCCCAAACGACACAGTTGTAAAAAAGAGAGTAAAGCAGGCTGTTCATCTGAGCAGTTAATAATGTCCTGAACTTGGGGTGTGCTTCAAGGTCAGTGACTGAATACCCAATCCAAGGTGGAAGGCATCGTGCCGAAGGATGAATGGCTGCAGGGTATAAAATGCAGTCCCAAACGATCCCCTTGAGGAACCAGACAAAACCTCATTGTATGTTGTCTTGCCAGGGCAGTGGGGACTCTGCTCTGGTCGACCGTTATTTCCCCCATACTCGTGGGACTTTAATGGACCAAGTAAGTATAAGAATTAATTTTGAGACTGCACAGACAGTGGGAGCCAATGAGACGGCAAACCGTGAGTCTGTAGCAGATGTGTCAACGGCAACCATCACTGGGGGTGCGGGGGCGGCTGTCAAGCTGCCGACTGCAGAAACCGGTGAAGTGGCTGTAGAGTTGAGCACGATGTCTAGTCCTGGGGCTGCTCTGTGGACCCAGGCGACTGCAAATTAAGCAGAACAATGATCAAGATCCTCCAAGTGAACCTACAGCATAGCAGGGCGGCGAGTGCTGTCGTGTGTAGGATGCTGGACAGGGGAGAGGTGGACTTGGTGCTCATCCAGGAACCATGGATTTCTGGAGGAAAAATATGCGGGCTGGCGACATCTGGAGGTAAGTTGTTGTATGATAAGGACTCCGGTGTTCCCAGGACGTGTATCCTGGTTAGGAGGGGGTTGTGTGCTTTTGTACTAACAAACTTCTGTTGCAGGGATTTGTTAGCAGTGACGGTGGAGCTGCGGGCGGAGGGGGGGATGAAGAGGCTGAACCTGGCCACGGCATATCTCCCCTTTGACTGCGCGGGGGCTCTGCCAACACAAGAGCTGAGGAGCCTGGTCGAGCACTGCGAGGCTGTGGATGAGGAGCTGCTGGTGGGGATGGATGCTAACTCCCATCACACTTCGTGGGGTAGTACAGGTACAAACACTAGAGGTGAGTAACTTTTAGCTTATCTTAGCTCTAAGAATCTACTAGTCCTAAATCAGGGGGAAGAGCCGACGTTTGTCACTAGGGCCAGACAGGAGGTCCTGGACATTACGGTGGCATCGAACCAGATGGCTAGGTATGTACTAAATTGGCATGTGTCGGATGAACCATCTTCTTCTGATCACAGACATATTAGGTATGATATCTCTCTAAATCCAGCCATGCTTCGCCCAACCAGGGATCCAAGAAGAACAGACTGGGACTCCTACAGGAGGGACCTGGGTGTTCGGATTGAGGAGGCTGGATTGGAGTATGGTGGGAGGAGAGAGCTAGAAGACTCTGCCACATTGGTTGGCGAGGCTATAATAGAATCCTTTACCGATAACTGCCCTCTCAGTGAGGGGAGGAAAGTAGGGGATCCGTCATGGTGGAACAAGAAGCTAGCCAAACTTCGGAAGACCACCAAGAGACTCTTTAATAGAGCAAAAAAGAACGGGGAGTGGGACCTGTATAGGAAAACACTAACCGAATACAACAGGGCAATTAGAGAAGCGCGCAGGAAGTCCTGGAAGGAGTTTTGTCATGAGATTGACAAAACTCGGGAAGGGGCACGACTGTATAAAGTGCTCTCTAAGGACCCAGTTAACCCGGTGGGGATGCTAAGAACCCCACTGGGAAATATAACAAAAACGGCAGGGGAAACTGTGGAAGAATTAATCAGGACACATTTCCCTTCCAGTACCCTGAGGAAACTTGGGGGAGCAGACACTGAACCGGTTACCAAACTCTCCACAAGACGTGGTAAGAGGGAGGACTGGGAAGTGGCAAGGAGGATAGTAACTCCACAAAGGGTAAGATGGGCTATTGGCACTTTTAAACCCTACAAATCTCCAGGTCCAGATGGGATCTATCCTGTGCTGCTGCAGCAGGGAATGGATATGCTGATGCTGGTACTTACTAAATTATACAGGCTAAGCATTGCTCTAGGGCATGTGCCGGCAGCCTGGAAATCTAGTAAGGTGGTCTTTATACCTAAGCCCACCGGTAACCAATCGGCTATCAAACCACTGCATTGGAACCAGTATGCTTACCAACCGGGGAAATCTTGCGAGGGAGCTCTCCATCAAGTGGTTGGTAGGATTGAGCAAATGATCGCTAAGAAAGGTTGTGCCATAGGTGCCTTCCTCGACATTGAAGGGGCTTTCAATAACCCCTCAGTGGAGACGATGGTAAGTGGTGCAAGACGTCATGGAGTGGATGCGACCACTTGTGGTTGGATAAGTTCCATGTTAACAAACAGAAGCATTTCTGTAGAGGTGGCAGGGGAGGTCAGAAGGGCGGAGACAAGTCTGGGCTGTGCACAGGGGGGGGGGGTTCTCTCTCCTCTGTTGTGGTGCCTAGTGGTTGACAACCTTATTGAACTCCTGAATGAACAGGGGTACTTCTGTCTAGGATATGCGGACGACATAGTTGTCCTGATCCTGGGCAGATTCCCTGATACAGTCCTTGAGGTAATCAGAAATCCTCTACGACTGATTGAAGAGTGGTGTAAAAAGGAGAACCTTAGGGTAAATCCAAAAAAGACTGCTCTCATTAACTTCACCAGACAGCGAAAAGATCTGACGACCAGGATGCCCCGCTTGTTTGGTGTATACCTTGAGTTTGTGGGGGAGGTGAAGTACCTGGGAGTTACTCTGGACAGGAAACTCACCTGGAATCCACATCTTGAGAGGACAGTTAACAGGGCCAAAAGGGCACTGATGACTGTGAGAAGAATGGTGGGTAAGAAATGGGGACTGAAGCCATCAATGATGCACTGGATGTATCTGAGGGTGATAAGACCTATGATTACCTATGGAGCTCTGGTGTGGTGGACAAAGGCCAACCAGGCACAGACAAGAGCTAAACTGAGCTCTATCCAGAGATTGGCCTGTCTGTGCACACTGGGAGCGATGTCAACTACACCAGGTGCAGCAATGGAAGTAATGCTTAACCTCCCTCCCCTTGAGCTTGTCCTTAGGGGAGAGGCGAGGCTAGCGGCATGGAGATTGCGCAACTCGAGCAACTGGGCTAACCTCCCAGATGTCTCGGGACATATGAGTATCGAGTGCGTGGTCAAAGAACCCGTCTTGGAAATGGGCAGCGACCACATTACTCGAATGTTTGCACCTGACCAGGTCCACCAAACTGTGATGGAATGGTCAGGGACATTAACATCGGGAGCTCAGATCTGGTACACAGATGGCTCCAAGATGGACTTCGGCACTGGAGCGGGGGTGTATTGTAAAAACCCAAGGGTAGAACTAGTTTTTTCCTTGGGGAGGCATACCTCTGTCTTTCAGGCCGAAGTATATGCTATAAATGCCTGTCTGGGAGAGATAGCGAGAAGGGAAACACATGGGGCCCAGATTGCTATTTTCTCCGACAGTCAGGCAGCAATTAAGGCACTAAACGGACACGTGGTCACCTCGGCCATAGTCAGGGAGTGCCTAATTAACCTACAAGCTCTGGCAAGGCACAATCAAGTCAAGATTGGTTGGGTGCCAGGGCATAGGGGAATACTTGGAAATGAAGCCGCAGATGCGCTGGCCAGGGAGGGGTCCTCGACTCCCCTGATTGGACCGGAACCTGCGGTGGGTATTTCCAAATCCATGGTCAGGATGACAGTGCGAAGGTGGATGGCTGAAAGACACTGTGAGCACTGGATCAGGGCCGAAGGGATGAGACACAGTAAGCTAATCCTTAGGAGACCTTCCTTGGGGCTGCAGAAGAGTCTCATCTATCTGTCTAGGCAGGAATTAAGGATAGCCACAGGACTACTCACGGGACACTGTGGACTAAGGAAACATTTGCATAAAATGGGTATCTACAAGGGTGAACCAGTGTGCAGATTGTGCGGGCAGGAACAGGAGACTGCCACACACATTATTTACAGATGTGGAGTACTTGCTGAAAGGCGCTTCAACCTCTTTGGTGATGGAACGGCTTTGGTGGATGCTGAAGGTAAAACTCTAGTCAGGAAACTCCTAAACCTGGTAAGAGGGAAGGGGTTATTTGACTAGATCAGGGAGGTAAGTACAATATACCTTAAGGTAGCAGTGCTTCGGGCAATTCAAACCCGCTCCCAAGTTAAAAAAAAAAAAAAAAAAAAAAAAAAAAAAAAAGCCTACATTCATGTTAACCTATATATGCTTATATACTATGTTAAGCCAGCATGCAATATACTCTAAATAGCCATATATACGCTGTTAAACAAATATGCAGGTTAACCTATATACATCCTGTATTAAGCCAATATCCCACATAGGCCTATATAATATGTTAAGCCTACATACATATTAGAATACATAATGTATTTAACAAACATGTGTGTAAGCCTGCATACATATTATGCTAAGCCGACAAGGGCCTACAAATTATAACCAACGCATAGCTTAGCTAATGGATATCACGCAGTATCCGATGACTACAAGTTAACATATAGTATCCAATGCATTGCCAGGCTAATCATTAACAGATAATATCAGATGAGTAGCTTACCTACAAAATATCACATAATACCCGATACATAGCTTGGCTAATCATTAATACATAGTTTCTGATGCATAGCTTGATGATGGGTTAACATATAGTATCCGATAAGTACCCTGACTATGGCCTAACACATAATATCCAGTGCATAGCCTCGCTAATGGTTAGCACATAGTATCCGATGCAGAGCCTGACTATAGGTTATCACATATTATCCGAAGCGTAGCCTGACTAATGGTCAACACATCCAGTGCATAGGCTGGCTAATGTTCAACACATAGTATCCGAAGCATAGCTAGGCTAATGGTTAACTAACAGTTAGCTTGACTAGGGGTTAACACATAATATCCGATGTGTAGCCTGACTACAAGTTAACACAAAATATCCAGTGCATCCCCGCGTTAATGGTTAGCACATAGTATCCGATGCAGAGCTTGACGAAGGGTTATCACATATCATCCGATGTGTAGCTTGACTAGTGGTCAACACATAATATCCAATGCATAGCTTGACCAGTGGTTAACACATAATATCCAATGCACAGCTTGACTATGGTTTAACACATAATACCCGATGAGTAGATTGACTAAGGGTTATCTCATAGTATCCGTAGAGTAGGTAGATTACAAAGTTTGGCTAATGGTTATCACATAGTATCTGATAAATAGCTAGGCTAATGGTTAACACATAGTAGCCGATGCAAAGCCTGACTAGGGCCAACACATAGTATCTGAGTCAAAGATTGACTAATGAATAATACAAGGTATCCAAAGCATAACTTGACTAGGGGTTAACAAATAATATCCGATGCATAGCTTGACTACAAGGTAACACATAATATCCGATGCGTAGCTTAGATAATGTTTAACACATAGTACCTGTTGCATAGCTAATCTATTGCGTAACACATAGTAGCTGATGCATAGCTTGACTATGGCTATCACATAGATTGACTATGGGTTATCACATAGTATCTGATGAGAGGCTTGAATACAAGTTAACATATAATATCCAATGCATAGCTTGGCTAATGTTCTACATATAGTTAGCCTACATTCAGTGTTAAGCCAATATGTATGTAAAGTCGACATACATGATTCCCTAGCTGCGTACATGCAAGGGGCTTCCAAAAATTGATATACAATCGCTGTAAATACTATGCCACTCAACAAACAGATTAATCATCAGCTACTAGACACATATCTACGACAATGCAAGAGTAACTTTAAGTGTAACCCACACCTTGACAACAGATACCTAGCCTGACAACAGATAAATAGCATGACGAAGGATACTTAGCCTGACAACAGATACCTATCCTGACAACAAATACCTAACCTGACAACAAATACCTAACCTGAAAACAAACACATAGCCTGACAACAGAGCTAGACCAACGTTTCAACTAAACAACATTGAAAACTGTCTCTTGCCCCGTTTAAACGACCAACTTACACGAAGTTCAAACGAACAACACTCACACCTGGTTCAAAAGGGTTATGGTTAGAGAAGGCACTGCCAAAAGCCTTAACGATCTGAGCCTTAGGCCCTAGACATAATTATAGCTACCAACGCATACCATTATATCTATGTAGAAACTGTTATCAACCGGCCAAAGCTTATATGATCTGAGCTTTACACATATTGTCCAGGTATGTTGTATCAATTACACCCTCTCCACCCATGGACTAAGACAATAGCTACGTAAACACCTCAATCAATTCTTAGGTAAAGCTACCGTGGAGTCAGACCTTAGGTAAAGCTATCTTGGAGTCAGCCCTTAGGTAAAGTCACCCTAGAGTCAGGTCGTAGGTAAAGCCAGCCTGGAGTTGGACCTTAGGTAAAGCTACCTTGGGGTAGTGCCTTAGGTAAATCCACCCTGGAGAAAGGCCTTAGGTAAAGCCACTCTGGAGAAAGGCCTTAGGTAAAACCATCCCGAATTCAGGCCTTAGGTAAAGCTATCTTGGAGTCAGGCCTTATTTGAAGCCTCTTTGGAGCTAGACTTTAGGTAAAGCTACCTTATGGTCAGCCCTTAAGTAAAGCTACCCCCGAGTCAGGCCATAGGTAAAGCCAGCCAGGAGTCGGGCCTTAGGTAAAGTTATGCTTGAGGCCCTGGCCTCAGGTAAGGCCTCTCTGGAATCAGACCTTAGGTAAAGCTACCTTGTAGTCAGCCCTTAACAATAGCTACAGCTACGTAAAGGCAGCTACTATTGCATACACAATCACAATAGCTACGCAAAGACGGCTACCAATCCATAATCTATCGCAATATCTCCATAAATCGGCTACCAATGCATAACCTATCACTATAGATGTGTAAAGACAGCTACCATTACAAACTCTATCGCAATAGTTACGTAAACACCTCCATCAAATCATGACATTAGACAATATCTCTGTAAAACTAGCTACCAATTTATACTCTGCCACAATAGCTATGTCAAAACTGTTACCGACTCACAATCTAAGACAATAGTTACGTAAAGTCCTGTATCAATTCAAGACCTTAGGCAATATCGTCGTAAAGACCAATCCATACTATATCACAATAGTTATACTATATCAATACATGATCTAAGACAAAAGTTACGTAAAGGCCTATATAATTCCATAACCTACCACAAAAGCGCCGTGAAGACAGCTTCCAATACATACCCTACCACAATAGCTACGTAAAATCGGTCAACGACCCATGACCCAAGAAAATATTTACGTAACGATCTAGAGCAATGCATTAGCTAAGACAATTGCTCAGTAAAGACAGACACCAATGCATACCCCATCACAATATCTCTGTACATGGCAGATGGCGTGATGATCCTCTTCCGTACCAGAGTACATTGGAAGTGCTACCTTAGACATGCTAGAGGCTCTGATGATCTTCCTCTTTATCATAGTATGCCCTGTAGATGGAAAGACACGATACTCCACTTCAGGGGTAAAAGATAAATCCTGTTTGAAATGAGAACCCCATGAATAACGTCTGATCATGGTCATAGGCACAAGTATGTAACTGCCCTAAGGCCCTGCCCTGTGATTGTCCTGCAGATGGACTAATGTTATAGCAAGTATAGGTAGCAAACCTATACAGGCAACAGTTAATCCTATACAGATGGTATGACTTACCGATGGTCCGTCATTTTGTTAGACGCCATCTTGACCGACATTTTGTTTGACGTCATTTGCTGCGGTTATGCTGATATATCCAGAGTGCGGTATCACGGTCGGGCGAATAACAATATTACTGTAAAGGTTTTAAACGAGCATTTATATGTCGAACTCTGTGTGTGACTTACCTACACCTGTATTGAAGCGTATAATAATAATAACAACATTGCATATTGACTTAACACATCCTGTAGGCCTATGTACCGTATAATGCATATTGGGTTAATACAGGATGTGTGTAGATTTACAGGTATATCGACTTAACACAATATGTAGACCTATGGAGGTTAACACCCATATATACTAAATAAAGGATGTATGGTTTACGTGCATATTGGCTTAACACAATCTGCAGGCTAATGTAGGGTACCGTGCATATTGACTTAATACAGGGTGTAGGCCTGTAGCGTGGCTTAATACAGGAGGAATGTAGGGAATCATGCATATTGTCCTAATACAGGATGTATATGGGTTAACATGCATATTTTCTTAACATAGTATGTAGGGTAACGTGCATATTGGCTTAATACAGGAGGAATGTAGGTTTACACGCTTATTGGCTTAATACAGGATAACTACATAATGGTGTAATTCAGGATGTGTACTATTGAGATTGGGCATGCATTGATAGCAGTATTACCACTCCAAGCTGGCTTTAACTATGGTTTGACTCAGGGGTTGCTTTACCTAAGGGCTGACTCCAAGGTAGCTTTACCTAAGACCTTACTTCGGGTGACTTTACCTAAGACCTGACTCCAGGCTGGCTTTACCTATGGCCTGACTCCGTGGTAGCTTTACTTAAGGGCTGACCATAAGGTAGCTTTACCTAAAGTCTAGCTCCAAAGAGGCTTCAAATAAGGCCTGACTCCAAGGTAGCTTTATCTAAGGCCTGACTTCGGGATGGTTTTACCTAAGGCCTATCTCCAGAGTGGCCTTACCTAAGGCCCTACTCCAAGGTAGCTTTACCTAAGACCTGGCTCCTGGGTGGCTTTCCCTACGACCTGACTTCAAGATGACTTTACCTAAGGTCTGACTCCACGGTAGCTTTACCTAAGAATTGATTGAGGTGTTTACGTAACTATTGTCTTAGTCCGCGGGTCGAGAGGGTGTAATTGATACAACATACCTGGACAATATGTGTAAAGCTTAGATCATGTAGGCTTTGGCCGGTGGATAACAGTTTATACATAGATATAGTGGTATGCGTTGGTAGCTATAATTATGTCTAGGGCCTAAGGCTCAGATCGTTAAGGCTTTTGGCAGTGCCTTCTCTAACCATAACCCTTTTGAATCAGGTGTAAGTGTTGTTCGTTTGAACTTCATGTAAGTTGGTCGTTTAAACGGGGCAAGAGACAGTTTTCAATGTTGTTTAGTTGAAACGTTGGTCTAGCTCTGTTGTCAGGCTATGTGTTTGTTTTCAGGTTAGGTATTTGTTGTCAGGTTAGGTATCTGTTGTCAGGCTAAGTATCCGTCGTCATGCTATCTATCTGTTGTCAAGGTGTGGGTTACACTTAAGGTTACTCTTGCATTGTCGTAGATATGTGTCTAGTAGCTGATGATTAATCTGTTTGTTGAGTGGCATAGTATTTACAGCTATTGTATATCAATTTTTGGAAGCCCCTTGCACGTACGCAGCTAGGGAATCATGTATGTCGGCTTTGCATACATATTGGCTTAACACAGAATGTAGGCTAACTATATGTTGAACATTAGCCAAGCTATGCATTGGATATTATGTTAACTTGTATTCAAGCCTCTCATCGGATACTATGTGATAACCCATAGTCAATCTATGTGATAGCCATAGTCAAGCTATGCATCGCCTACTATGTGTTACGCAATAGATTAGCTATGCAACAGGTACTATGTGTTAAACATTATCTAAGCTACGCATCGGATATTATGTGTTACCTTGTAGTCAAGCTATGCATCGGTTATTATTTGTTAACCCCTAGTCAAGTTATGCTTTGGATACCTTGTGTTAACCATTAGTCAATCTTTGACTCGGATACTATGTGTTGGCCCTAGTCAGGCTTTGCATCGGCTACTATGTGTTAACCATTAGCCTAGCTATTTATCAGATAATATGTGATAACCATTAGATAAACTTTGTAATCAACCTACTCTACGGATACTATGAGATAACCCTTAGTCAATCTACTCATCGGATATTATGTGTTAAACCATAGTCAGGCCGTGCATTGGATATTTTGTGTTAACTTGTAGTCAACGGATACTGTGCGATAACCCTTAGTCAATCTATGCATCGGATATTGTGTTACTTTGTAATCAACCTACTCATCGGATACTGTGTGATAACCCATAGCCAAACTATGCTTTGGATACTGTTTGTTAAACCATACTCAAGCTATGCATTGGATATTATGTGTTGACGATTAGTAGGGCTACACAACGGCTACTATGTGTTAACCATTAGCCCGGCTATGCACTTTATATTATGTGTTAACTTGTAGTCATTCTACTCATCGGCTACTATGTGTTAAACCCTAGTCAAGCTATGCGTTGGATATTATGTGTTAACTTGTATTCAAACTTCTCATCGGATACGATGTGTTAAACCATAGTCAGGCCATGCATCGGATACTATGTGCTAGCCCTAGTCAGGCTACACATCGGATATTATGTGTTAACCCATAGTCACGCTAACTATTAGTTAACCATTAGCCCAGCTATGCATCGGATACTATATGTTGGTCATTAGCCAGGCTATGCATTGGATATTATGTGTTAACTTGTATTCAAACTTCTCATCGGATACGATGTGTTAACCCATAGTCAAGCTATGCATTGGATACTATTTGTTAAAACATACTCAAGCTATGCATCGGATATTATGTGTTAACCACTAGTCAAGCTACACATCGGATATTATGTGTTAACCCATAGTCAAACTAACTATTAGTTAACCACTAGTCAAGCTACACGTTGGATAATATGTGATAACCTATAGTCAAGCCCTGCATCGGATACTATGTGCTAACCATTAGCCTAGCTATGCAATGGATACTATGTGTTAGTTTGTAATCAACCTACTCATCAGATACTATGTGCTAACCATTAGCGAGGCTATGCACTGGATATTTTGTGTTAACTTGTAGTCAGGCTACACATCGGATATCATGTGTTAACCCCTAGCCAAGCTAACTATTAGTTAGCCATTAGCCTTGCTATGCTTCGGATACTATGTGTTGAATATTAGCCAGCCTATGCACTGGATGTGTTAACCATTAGTCAGGCTACGCATCGTATAATATGTGCTAACCATTAGCGAGGCTATGCACTGGATATTATGTGTTAAGCCATAGTCAGGGTACTTATCGGATACTATATGTTAATCCATCGTCAAGCTATGCATCGGAAACTATGTATTAATGATTAGCCAAGCTATGTATTGGGTATTATGTGATATTTTGTAGGTAAGCTACTCATCTGATATTATGTGTTAATGATTAGCCTGGCAATGCATCGGATACTATATGTTAACTTGTAGTCGTCGAATACTGCGTGATATCCATTAGCTAAGCTATGCGTTGGTTATAATTTGTAGGCCCTTGTCGGCTTAGCATAATATGTATGCAGGCTTACACACATGTTTGTTTAACACATTATGTATTCTAATATGTATGTAGGCTTAACATATTATATAGGCCTATGTGGGATATTGGCTTAGTACAGGATGTATATAGGTTAACCTGCATATTTGTTTAACAGCGTATATATGGCTATTTAGAGTATATTGCATGCTGGCTTAACATAGCATATAAGCATATATATAGGTTAACATGAATGTAGGCTTAACACTGTATGTATATAGGTTGCATGAATTTTTTTAATTTATATTGTAATATTTATTGACCGTCACCTATGTGGGCGTGATAGGTTATGCATTGGTAGCTATACCATATAGTACTTCCCATATGAACAATACGGCTGCTTGCCCGAGGCTTTATATGATAGAAGAGTTGTAAATGTGTGTCAGGCTCAGATCATAAAGGCTTTGGCCAGTGGTTTACCGATATAGTAGGCCCTTGTAGGGATTCATGTATGTCGGCTTGGCATAGTATATGAATCTATGTAGGTTTACATGTATATTTGTTTAACTACTATATAGGCCTATCATGCATGTTGGCTTAACATAGTATATATGCCTACACACCTTATGGCGACCGTTTGCGTTGTTGCGTAAGCCTACCGAGCCCCTGCAATGTGATAGGTCGATTCCCGCACAGACTGTTGACTATTTGAACTCAATGTATAATTGTTGGTCGGTTAAACTTAGCGTAAGATAGTTGTTTAGTGGGAACGTTGGTCATTTGATCTAACCGATCATTGTTTGGGCAATCTGTTATATTATTATAAACAACCCCCACCTAAGGCTTGACTCTAGTGTGAATTTACCTAAGGCCTTTCTCCAGGGTGGCTTTACTTAAGGGCTGGCTTCGGGATGGCTTTACCTGAGGCCATGCTCCAGGTACGTTTAACTAAGGTCTAACTCCGTGGAAGCTTTACCTAAGGCCCGGCTCCTGGGTGGCTTTACCTCAAGCACGACTCCAGGGTGACTTTACCTATGGTCTGACTCCAAGGTAGCTTTACCTAAAACTTGATGGAGGTATTTGTCTTAGTCGAGAGGCTGTAATTGATATAGCAACCATCCTGAACCTAAGGCCTAACCCTTGGGTAGCTTTACTTAAGGGCTGACTCCAAGGTAGTTTTACCTAAGGCCAGATTCCAGGTTTACTTTACCTAAGGGCTGGCTTCAGGTTGGGTTTAACTGAGGATGTGCTCCAGGGATGCTATACCTGACGCTTGGGTGGCTCTACTTCATGCACGACTCCAGGGTGACTTTTACCTAAGACCCCTACTCCAGGGACCGATCATTTTTTGGCAATCTGAAAACAACCCTCAGGTGAACCCACCCGCACATCTATCCAAAATGGACTCTACACATATCCCATACGGTCATTTGATCCAACCGATCGATTTTTGGCAATTTCATATATTATTAAAGACAACCCCCCACCTAAGGCCTTACTCTAGTGTGAATTTACCTAAGGCCTTTCTCGAGGGCGGCTTTACTTAAGGGCCGGCCTCGGGATGGCTTTACCTGAGGCCATGCTCCGTATAGACTATACCTATGTCCTGGGTGGCTTTACCTCGAGCACGACTCCAGGGTGACTTTACCGAAGGTCTGACACCTGGGTGGCTTTACCTAAGGTCTGCCTCAGTGGTAGCTTTACCTAAGGCCTGGCTCCTAGGTGGCTTTACCTCGAGCACGACTCCAGGGTGACTTTTACCTAGGACCCTGATCATTTTTGGCAATCTGAAAACCACCCCCTGGTGAACCCGACCCCGCAGCAGTCCATACTGGACTCTAGACATATCCCATACGGTCATTTGATCCAACCGATCAATTTTTGGCAATTTCATATATTTAAAAACTACCCCCAGGAGAAACAACCCCCAACTATAGCGATAATACACTCTAAACTCACCCTATCAGTCAAGACACATTTTTCCAAAATTTTTCGAAAAACAACCCCCAACCCCGATTCCACCCCTGGGTCAACTCCCAAACTTACCTAGGAACCACCCCTAACACTCAACACACATTGGGAGAGGGTTGGGTTAGAATAGATTTTTTTCCAAAAACTACCCCCTACCCCTCTAAACGTAGTCAAACCCACCCGAAGTTCTACGATCAAGGCCACACCGACCTCCATCATCATCCAAAACTACCCCTATACTGACCGGTGATGTACAGGACAGTTAAGGGTAGTTTGTGCTAAAGTATCCTCATTTCTACTGCTAATCTCTTGATTTCTTTTGAAGCCTCTGCCTGCCTTTTTCGATATTCTACTTCATTGGTTTTTTCTATGCGTCTTCTTTCCAACTCTTTGTGGTAGCGGGATCTTGAATTTTTGGCATATTGCAGCATGGATTTGCTGATTTCTAAATTTTCAAGTCCATCAGCAGATAATACACTGTCAAAAATGACACGTTGAGCTATCAACGACTCCTCAGTCTGGATTTCTATGATGCATTCTTTATTTATTGAAAACCTCCTTTCCAGGGATGCATTCGCATGAGACAGTGTTAATATCATTTTTAAAAAGTTCATCATGTCATCAGATAAGTCGCTTACTGAATTAGCAACATTAATCAACCAAAGCTCGTCCAATCTTTGTTTTTTCTTGTCAAACGACTTCAGTTGTTCAGCTACAAGGAGTGTTGAACAAAGTTCTGTAAACTCTCTGTGTATCTTATCCGCTGATGAACCAACAAGCCAGTTATTTTCAACAAGTGTTTCAAGAGCAAACTTCATTCTGGTTTCTCTAAGTTGATCTTTCAAAGCAATTTCTGAGTTCAGAACCGAAATACCTTTAGTAAATTTACTTTTTAAAGGCGACTTTTCTTGAAGTTTGGAACAAATTGCTACTATAGCTTCTCTACATCGTTTCCTTAGGTGGAAAATTTCCTCATCTGTGCATTCGCCAATTTTGTTAAGGGCTTGTCGGGTTCCATATCCTAAATCAATTTCTTGACATCTCTTTAGGTTTTCAGTTTTATTCAAATCAATTTTGATGATACTGTTCGAGTGTTCTGCTAACTTGTCCTTTTTAACAACTTTAGACATTAAACTTTTCAAAGTAATTGATAGAGAGTCGTAAAGGAAGGGTGCAAGTGGCTAATCGGATTAAAATACTCGGAAGAAAGGCTCCAATTCTTCACTTCGTGATTGAAAAAATGCAAGTTTTACACTTAACAGTTTATCTTTCAACATGGTTTTGAGAGTCACAAAACTTTGACACTTAGGCTCCTTTTTGTCCTTTTCCACTCCTTCCACATACTTTATGATGTTGGGTAGGATGGACTGAGCAGTCTTTACAACATTACTATTTTCAAGCCACCGAACAGCACAATATTTTTTTGGGAATATAGTTGAATTTGTGTAATAAGTATAACCAGCTCTTCTAGATGGTACATGGTGAAATAAATTGTATAATGCCCTTAAAAATTCAACCACGCCCCATCCAGTAGCCTTGATTCCTGCTTTAAAGGTATTGTTGACAGTGTGTAAGCCACAACTACCTATGTCAAGAAGAATCTTGCAATTATCTTTTTTATTGAGGTATTCTTGATAAAGTCTCAAAAATTTAAGGTTAACATTTGGTCCATCCATTGATATCTGTAAAATTTTCTTGTAGTCAAGTTCTTCAATTGCTTTGACAAATGAATCCAATAAATCATCAGCTGTACTATGGCCCAAAAACACTTGAGTTGAAATACCTAAACTGTACTTTGTTATTGCTATCACAAAATCGGACTGATATATCCATTTGTCCTTTCTGTGAAACCTAGTTTAAAGACTCATCAAATCCGAAGACTAAATAAGATGAATCATTCAACATTTTGTTTAGATTATGTTTAAAATATGGGGCGATACCATGAACTAGTAAATATCCTACTTTTGTTCTACCAAGCTGAAACACTTTTGCAATTTCTGAATCTGGAAACATGAGTTTAAAAAGATCTGCACTTCTCTCGCTGCTTCTCATTGATCTGTGTTGCATTAGTGTCTATATCCTTCTGATTTTAGAGTAGCTTCTGGCTGTAAAAATTTGTTTAAACCAATGTTTTTGGAGCCTGAAATTTGTGGTTCAACTGTCAAGGTGGGTAAACTAATTTCTGGGGGTTTTAAGCTTTCTGAGAGGGCTGATGTAGTTGTTCCGGCTATACTTGTAGATCTACTTGCTTCATCTCTAACACTGAAGAAGCCTTTGATATTTTTAGTTTCACACTTACTGCTGAGAGCTAACTTGTGTTTTTTACCAGATAAGTAACAGCTGTTCTTCCCATGTTACTCAAGGAAAAAGTTGTTTGGCACAGTGTACAATAAGCTGAGTACTTGTCAGTTTCTACTCTTTGCAGCCTACTACTCTTAATAGTAGAGAAGCTACTATTAAGGAGCCATGTGTCATTGAAGGTGGTTTTCTTAAATTTCGACATCTGTAAACACACTCTAGATTACATAAAGGTTGCAGTTCCATAAATGATACACTAAACATCGAATAAAAATAATTATATAAATAGTGCTAAATATAGGGAGATGTGATATCGTTAAAGCTGTTTGAAGATGTGTGTGAGAAAGTAAGAACGTAAACTCATTGTAAGATGCAATTGAGTTACTCCTAAGTTTAGCCCTTTAACATTTATATTTCAAATAAAGGAGGTATATAATTTCACTGTTTAGCAAGCCACTTTTGGAAGTCTATTCTACTGAAAAAGTCACTTTTAGTAAAACTTTTTTAAAGTAAATTTTTCATTTAATTGTGCTGTCTCATGAGTTTAATAATAATGTTAACCCTATAAGTGCGATAAAAATTTTTCAGTAAGTTGCATTACATTAATGATTTAATTAAAACACTATGAACTATTGAAAATTAATTTTTCGTTATTAGTTTAGTTAGATTAAAAGTTTTAGCTTCTTTTAGTTTTTAGGTACTTATCAAAACTAAAACTGCACTTATCAAAACTTGTTATATGCAGTTTACCAGAGAGAAATAAAAAAGTGCTTAAATAATTTGCTGAGATGATACAAAGTGATGTTTTAATATTGTGGTTTTTAATATATTTTTTTACTTACATAGGCCTACTTGTTTTTAAAAAGTCAAGTTATAATTAGGGGAGTTTTCATACAATTTTATGAAAGAATAGTTTTTTGTCAATACCATGTTTTCTTGCATTTTTTATCAACTTAAGCTACCAAAACTAAGTCTACAGTAGCCTACAATAATCTTAAAAGTAAAACGCATTATCTAATCATGGAAATATTACACTTTTTTATGTCAAAGTGTAAAACGTTTTAAAGTGTAACAAACTACTGAATGTATTTGTTTGACTTTAATGAGTCAATATAACAGGAAGTCAATCAAATGGCTGTTTTCCGAGTCAATATGTGAGGTGTCTAACTGCAAAATTTCTATTCTCCACTTTTTCCAATTTTAGGAAAATGAAAAAAAAGTTTTAAAGAGTAAAAAACAACTGAATGTATTTTTGTTTGACTTTACTGAGTTTACGGAATTATAACCAACATTGTTGATAAATAAATACAGTATTAGTAGAAATTTTTTTTTGTTTGGTTTTTGTGAGCATTTTTTATTGATTTTAATATGGCCTTTGATTGACTTCCTGTTATAGTTTGCTGCGAGTGTAACTTTAATAAGAAAAAGTTTTAATTTACAAAAATAATTTCAAGCGGCTTCCCTCCATGGGCTTGAAGGCAAGGAGCGCTGTAATTTCTAATTCATAAATAATGTAAATATGTAGGCTTTTAATATTCAAATTTTTCATAAATTAAATCAAATTCAATAAATATAAATTTTTTTCATCTACTGTTTTCAAAAAATTACAATTATTGATGAACTGTTGGCTGAAAATTGTGGTTATTTTTTAAGATTTTAAAGGTATGTAAATTTGAGCCAATTCGGCCTACCATTCTTTTTAAACAATAATTTGTAGTCGGGCCTATCTTATATTTAGATAATTGAAAAAAACCTTTTTAATATGTGTATTGGTGATTTAGTTCTATAAGTCTGAAGTGCGAAGATCATATCTTGGTGTATACCTGCGGGCCGCGCTTAGTCGAGTTCGACAACACTCAGGGTAGATGCCGAACTGAGGAGTTATTTGACTTAAGGGGGGAACGGATGGATAAATCCCCCTAAAAATTTAAAAAACCAATGAATTACATGGAAAATTAACGTAATTATGAGTTGAGTAATACCCCCAAATTTTCAAATGATAATATTTCTTACTGAAACACAATCATCCCCCCCTAAAGCCAGAAGGTGAAGAATATATATATATATATATATTAGTATATATATATTATATATTAAAAAAAATATGGCTAGTGTAATGAGCCAAGCGAGTGAAATTTTGAAATATCGGCTACGTTTCAAAATTTAATTCTGATTAAGTAATTAAAACCTTAAACCCCTTAAAGTTTAGGCGCTGCACGGCACGATATCTTCCGATGTTTCGTTTGTTATGTCCATAACAGCACAAAAAGTAATCACATACTCGCCCCGTCGAAGTAGCTTGGCCGAGCACTGATAGGTGTAATTAAAAGCCTTTGGGTGAATAGACACAGTACAATTGGGAATGTTACGTGTCGCCAGAAAGTTTATTTAAAGTATAAATATTGTTGTGCAAGACAGAATATATTGACACTTGATTTCTAATACAAAATATTTACACTCGAGCATTCATCACTTGTGATACGTTTACATAGCTTTGTGATAAGAGTCAAAATGCTTTCTGTCGACGCAGAAATTATAGTCTCCAAGTCTGAGCGCTAACTACAAGTGAACCAACCGTTCAATCATATGACAAAAACATTTTCAACATGACTTTTGCAAAACACAGATTATAATACAACGAAAAAAGTAACGTTTAATCAATTGTTTTTGTTGACGTTCAAATTTAAAACAATAGTTCGTCAAGACCACTAATTCAATCTTTGTGAAATTTGTATACCATATTATTTGACTCATATTATTATGAGTTTTAAAATTTTATCTCATTTAGGCCTTCTGCAGATATTATAGTACAGCAACTTTATCTCACGACTCCTTTGTCTGATCAAACTTGTTTTAAAGAATAAAATCTCAACTAAAAATTATTATAAACAGTTTTGTGTGATTTTGGATGCGTTATGTTATTGAATATTATTTGATACAGAGTTAGCGAAAACTGTCCGTGAACACACAGGGAATGTACAGTCTATCCTGATGGCTATAGCGGGTTTTCATATTATTGTGCACAATAAAAAAAAATAAATAACTCACTGGAAAATTATTGCAGCCTAGTATCATTTTAACCTTCCAACGACCAATCATGAGAAATATTCAATAAAAATATTATATTCATGAATGTAAAACTGAGTATAAAATTTAGTGAAAATAAGGAATATTCAACTATAAATATATAAATCTACAAATTATAGAATGAAATACATATCGGCATTGTACACAAGGCACTTGCAGACAAAACGTCCACAGTCTGACTGCGCTAGGTAAATACTTAAATTACCCAGACATCCAGGAAAAAACTAACAAAAATAGGTTGAGCCGTTTCCTATAATTCAGTGTGTAAAATAGTGAGCCGGAAACATACTAGAATCAGTTTTATTTACAAATAATGTTACGTGAGAAGAAAAACACTTTTCATTCAAATCTGATTTAAACAGTTGGTTCCAGTGGGCCTCTCCAGTTGAGAGCGGCGGACCAGAATGTATACGGCTACTCTTACCTCGGGAGGCCGCGAAAATTTACGCTTCAGCACACATTATCGCTGTATCAAATCTTATCGAATTTAATGTTCCGATTATATCGCAAAAAGGAGCCCTGAGATAAAGTTGTAATAAATCTACAGTAACTAAAACATTAGATGAAATTTGAATATTTAGGCTAGTGAGTCTTATAATACGGTGTAAAAATTTCACAAAAATTGGATCAGTGATTTTGACGCACTATTATTTCAAAGTTGAACTTAAACAAAAAACGAATGATGAAATGGTACTTTTTTGCATTGTGTTGCAAAAATCACATTTTTTTCATTTACGTGCTCAAACAAACGCAAAATTAAACACGCTAATTAATGGTACAAATAGTTTTTTCTACCTCAAACGGTTCACTGATTGTTAACGCTCAAACTCAGGGGTACATAATTTCCGCGTCTACAGTAGTCAGCTACAGTCGGGTTAGCATGGGCAATATGAACATTTTATTTTACATTCTCTTTAGTTTAGCCAATTACGGCGACTAATAAAATTTGTATCTTACATTCTTTTAATATAAATTTATACAAATACTTTAAACAAAACTTAATTTAATGAAAATTAAATGTAATAATACTTTGTCATTTTAACTTACCTTACCTTTGGTGCTAACAGCGATTCAAGACAAAACTGAAAGACGCCGTACGCAGGAGGGTTATCAGGTACAAAACCAACGGCACAATTCAAGGTCAGCTGTCGCACATTTCGACCATTCCAAACCTCTCTTCCTCCCCCCCTCACATCTGCTATCGTTGCTTATCACGAACCGTTGCCACGGCTACGGCACATACTCCACTGGCTTTCGCAACTTCTTGGAAAAATACGTAACGTATCACTCGAATGTGATCTTAGCGCCCAAATCATTATAGCTTTGTGCAATATTACTATTCGAATATCGATCTAATTTTTCCCTGACTCTTATTAAGATTCCCTGACTTTTCCATGACAAACTGAATTCCCTGACTTTTCCCGGTTTTCCAGGTCAGTGGACACCCTGTATTAAAAAGAAACAAATGTCAACCTATTAATAATACCTACAAACCCTGCCTTTAAAATCTTAATATCAATTTTAAATTGAGCAACTAAATATTGTTTTCTGAACTGCATTAAATTTAAATACAGATTTACGTACCAATTAGTAAGAACATTAACTAAAATTATTAATTAAATTATAATAGATGGAATGAGAGGATAATTAAACAACAATTATACAAGACAAGCCTAGAACTATTTATTTACATGTGTACAAAATGGATCAGTAGTTCTTCACAAGTAACTCCACATAACTGACAAGTTTGCTAACATGTGCTTTTTCCTAAAACAAATGGTACAGATAATTATTTTTAAAAGTATTTAAAACATCTATAATCAGAAGTAACAAGGAAAGTTATTATAAGTTTTAGGTATGAAATGTATCATGTACCTGTAGATTATTTTGCTGATATCGAGTGTCGAGTTTGCCGGATTTCAAATTATTTAAAATGATATATATAAAACCTTCTTTTTTAGGTTTCATGCTTTAATACTGTTATAATATAGGCTAAGTATTAAATAAAAGCTCACATAATTTTGTCTTGTTTGAAAAAAATGGATAAGTCTTGCTATAATAAGTAAGTAATGCACTGTTATAAAAACTTACTGGATAAAAGTTGTGTGCAAAATGTCATTGTGAGGAAAAAACATGTAATCTTGGACTGGCTCTGAGACGTGATCACTCATATGCTCATGGAAACAATATATATATATCTTTAATCTATGCATCTGTGACATCTGATTACTACTCTACACAATCTGTGATTACAATTATTTTATTTCATTCTCTCATATTTCTTTTTGTGTTTTCTCTTCGATTGACAAAGACCACTGTGTGGTTGAAATATATCATTGTTTAAGTGCTTTTATGAGTTTCTATTTCAAGACTACAGAGTGGACTCTTACCAAGGTAAGTCTGTCAGTCTCCTAGTCCAAAAAATCTAAATAATCTTTACCAACCAAAACTAACCTAAATATATATATATATATATATATATATATATATATATATATATATATATATATATATATATATATATAAAGGAATTCTTTGACTAGATAGGAGACTGACAGACTTACCTAATGATGGCAATAGTCCAAAACTGCAATCTCTTGGAAATAAATAAATAGACATATATAAAAACTTATCACACTATTGAAATATTTCGATCAAAAAGATCTTTGTCAATCAAAAAAGAGAAAAAGATGATGACAACTGTGGTTCACTTCAGTCTTTTCTTTTTCTCTTTTTTGATTGACAAAGATCTGTTTGATCGAAATATTTCAATAGTGTGTTAAGTTTTTATATGTGTCTATTTATTTATTTCCAAGAGATTGCAATTTTGGACTATTGCCATTAAGTAAGTCTGTCAGTCTCCTATCGAGTCCAAAAATTCCTAAATAAGCTTTAAGCTCTACTAGAACTAACACACACACACACACACATATATACACTTATCAATCTGAATAATATAATTTAGACAGATTCTGATTTAACCTTCATGGTAAATTGCAATGTATTTTAATTTCAAAATGTTTACAAAATAATAATTTAAATTGACCATTATAGAAAATGTTTTAAAATTTAATTTTGTATTTAATAGCAATGACATTATTACTCTTTATTAAAAAGTTGAATCTAAGTTACAAATTGTGTTTTATATATTTTTTATTTTAAAATAAATCACTAGCAATCAAATTTGAATAAATTAGACTATGAATTGAAAATCTTGACAAAATGAATAATTATTAATTTTTCAATAATAAAAGACCTTATAAAAAGCAGACTTTAGTTACATTTTACAGGAATACTGCTAAACTCTTCTCACTGCTGAAACATATTTCATGCATTTATATATAAGATATATTAGATTGTGTTAGATTAAATAATAACTTAGAATAATTTGATACAATAATGAACTCAGTTAAATTACCTACACTACATTGAAGTGTATTGAATATTTCATTTAAGAAATATTATAATAATTTTTATTTGTATTTATCTTTTGTTAACAAAGTGCATTAACTTTGTATATAAAGTATTATATTATTTTAATATAATAGACTAAGTAAGTATTAAATTTGCTGAAATATATTTTAAATGCCTGCCTCCAAAAGTTCTGAAATATGCAAATTCAGTAAAAGGCTTTATTGGCATCAAAAGGAGTGTGGAGTAAACTGTTTTTCCTTGCTTGATTATATCAAGAAAAAAAAATGTAGTATCAACAAATATACTTACTTGCAGAGATGTTTCTCTGCTTCTAATTCCGATGATGCCATTTTCAAGAGTTGTTTGAGACAGTACAATTGTAAATGGAATCCCAAGACAGTCATTGAGTGCCAGCTGAGATTCAAGGGACTTCTTAGCCAAAACAATAGTTGGCAATAATGTGCTGATGCCTGCTTTACGTAAGCCTTTATTCAGGAATGTTACCAACAGATGTAATTCATTTCCAACAATGCTATCTGTGACAAAACTATTAAAATTGGAGACCAACTTCATAAAACAATTCTTCTAAAATCATAACCCTTTTCTACAATAATTCAAGTATGTGTGATTGATCGAAATAACAATATTTAGACCCTTGCATAATACAAGGATTCCAGGTTTTTACTTCTTTAAATTAATATAATGATGCACATATAGTAACATGCATATGAATATTAATACAATAGATATTATTTTACATTTGTCACAATAATGCTACAATGTGTGACATTGTGAGCTAAATTTTGTTTTTTTACTTGTTCTCTGATTTTTGTTTTCTTTGCCTATTAACAATTTCTTGTAGCACTATTTGCATAATTTTGTATAAGATATTTTATTTTTTATATATACATGTCGAACTTTATGGTTGCGTGTATGAGAAATAAGTAACAAATCAAAGCATATTATTCATTAAAGTTTAGTTTTGCAATACTCTTTTTAGAGGCTAAGGTAATTTGGAGCTAAGGCGACGTCATTTTTTGATTGAACAAATGCACGAATCAATCTGATAAGAATTTTCTCCCTGGCACATGCAAGAAGAAGTTCTTCCAAAATCTGTCATCATTTGCATTAAGCTATCATAAATGACCTTATGTACATGCGTTAATTTGGGAATCCTTGATTGGACACGCCATTGGAAATCACCAATGTTGTAACTCTGTTCTCTGCACAAATTCACATCAAATGAAAGAGTCACAGCTTGAGTACTTATGATTTGCCGAACAACAGGGCTTGATCATATCATGATCACACAAAAGTACTTCGATTATGGTGAATTTTTAATTCTGATTGTGTAATAATCTGAGAATGATGCAAGTGGATATGTTTGTTTTTGTTAATAAACAATGAAATTCGGAACATACAATGTTTCACATGTGACCAGTTGTAGTTAGCTATAGTATGGCAAGTGGTTCCCTTACTTGTGGCAGATGGTGTGGTTACTGGTACACAGATAGTTTTATTATATTTTAAGTATGATGTATTATTTTAAATAGTTTTTATTATTTATATCATTATTAGATGTAGTTTTTATTTCTTTTTTATTATTATAGTTTAGTCATTTCTGACGTGGCCTATATAGTTCAAGATGGCCGACCGTGGTTTGTTGGTCGAAGGCAAAGAGGGGGCAGAGCTTACCTCATGCCTATACACAGCAACCACAGAGAACGGTTGGGGTCAGTCTAGTTTGTAAATTATTGTATTCTAGATTGTAATAGGACTCTCTGTTGATGATGACTTGGTAATCAAAATGTAAATGCGTTTAATCTAAGGTAACTTGTAATTCTATTTATTTTTTATTAGGGTTTTTACCAATTTTTTTATATTATATTATTTAATTATATTATCACTGCTATAATTTTATTCTTATGAAGTTAATTGGGCAATATGATACGACTTACAAACTGTATTTATAATTAAGTATAACAAAGTAGATTCACTGAACCTAAATAGGAACAAATTTTTGTGGTTAAAGAGTTTTAGTATAAATTTTATTTAAGATCTAGCTCAAACACATTTTACTCTTTTCCTAATAAAGTAATTATTATTGCTTTAATAATAATAATATTATGTTATTATTATTTCCTTATGCTTCTTAATACGTACTTGTTGGTCCAGCAGCAAATGCAATCTTATAAGGAGCCAACTTACGATGTAATCGCAAAAGTGTCCTTGTGGAGCCCATCACTAGAGGTTCAGCATAAGCATCACACAAAAATGCCATCACAGCTGTTGCTTCTGTACACTTGCTCTCTACCACATATGGTAACACTGTTTTGCGGCCATCTTTTACCTGTTAATTTATAACATAGGTATCTTAATAACAAGAATTTTTGTAGGTTAATGTTGAAGAAAATCAACATTTACTTTAACCATACAAGCATTTGGCAATTTAAAATTCTGTGTGCACTCTTACTTTAGCATTATGTTAATTCACACTAGCCAGAATAATCAATATTATATTTACAACAAATGGCCACTTATATCCATTTAAAATATTAGGTTGATTTTCATAAAGGTAGGTTTTATTGTTAGGTAGGTTTCAGGGTGTCTAGTAAAATAGCTTGAAGAAATTCCCTGAGTTTTCCCTGACTTTTCCAGGGTGTATAGTAAAATAGCTTGAAGAAATTCCCTGAGTTTTCCCTGACTTTTCCTCTTTTAGATGTCTATAGAAAGCCCAGTTTACATTGATATCTGAAGGATCTTGGATAAATCCAGACTTTGAAGAACGAATTGAGTAACTCTTTTGCTTTTGTGTCTGTAAGGAACACAGAACCAAAATATCGAGCTTTCACTTCATCCGTCTCTGCATCCCAATACCTAACACTCAAATCCATTTGGGCTCTTTGTGATATTTTGTTTAAACTTTCATCAAAGCCAATTACATAGTTAGAATTTGAATTTAATTATGTCAGTAACAGGTCTTTAATATAATTTGATAAACCGATTACAACACTATAGGAAATGTTATCTTTCCCCAATCTCATGTTCTGTGCAATGAGATTATCAGGGAACATCCTTAGAAAGAGGCACACTACCTTCTGCATTGCGTAAAGAAGTGTTGCATTACTAAATTCACGCACCATATAATCTCTGCTTCAGTCACTTTATCTTTTAGTTTATATTTATCCTAAGGAAGGAGGGGAGGTAATGACGACATCTGCATGACGCGCTTGCCCGCTACGGCAATGAAAACTGGAACCTTCCATGTTGAAATAAACAGTGTACAAATAATCACCGTCAAATAAAACACATACTATCACGAGTCTAGACAAATAGCTGGCTACGAATGTTTACACAGCGTTCTGTGTGGTCAGAAACAGACTGAGTTATCTGTTATCCCCACCTGTCCATATGATAACAGAACCACTGCGCACCCCGAGGCCACGGTCCAGGCTAAAACCTCCCAGCTGTACCAACTCGACACGTTTAATATTTATTGACATAAGTCCTGAAGTCATAGCATTGGGCGTCTCAAATAAATAATGGGCATCTAAATAAAGAAGTGTTATTTCCTGACTGCCCTGCCCCTAAACCGCTGGCTTACAATACCAAATATTCGAGAGCAATGGCCACTAGTTTTGTTTCTAATCAAAATAAATATTTTCCCGATTTTTTAAAATTTTCCCTGACTTTTCCCTTAATTTTCCAGAATCTTAAAATTCCCTGACTTTTCCAGGTTTTCCCTGTCACTAGACACCCTGGGTTTGTACATCAAAAATATCATATACCAACTGCAAATTAAATTTTACCCAAAACAATAGCTGGGCCTAACCCAGATGATTTAAATCAGGGGGCCAATTAGCAGCTCGCGACTTAGTTTTATGCAGCCCCAGACAAATGTTAAAAACATTAGATTATTGATTTATTAATAAATTTAATAAATGTAAAACATAAAAATATAAATTGGTATAGTGTATAGGTTGAACACGGCTCTTACCCCAGTGAGAGCTCTGTGACTTGCAAAGTGATCCAATTTTTTCAGACAAGTTAGAAAACAGGAAATGCATTTTGGAGTCAAGTGCCTGAGGGGAAATATCTCAAACAATGTGTCTTTGGTAGGAAAATACTTTCAATAGTTGGAAGCAAATACTTTTGTGAGAGCACCTTTTCAACAATGAAATTTATAAAATCAACTCATGCAATAACCTCAGAGACAACCATCTTTGAGCTCTCACTTCAATTCAGATCAGGTTGCCCCCCACTTCAATTCAGATTGAATTTGATAAACTATTGAACGATTTTGCCAGGCCACAGTGTTCCCATTAGGTACATTCTTTTGGATGATTTTAAATTTAAATAGATTAGAGTTTTTTTAACTCTGTGTTCTGATAGCATAAACAACATGATTAAATAACAACTTAATATTTAACATTATACTTATTTTGATCCTTTGTGCATTGAGCATGATATTAAATGTATGTGAAAACAACTGGTGTAACTTTTATTGATTCATAATATTTAATGTACGAATCATACTGTACAATATACGTATTGCCTACATATGGATCTATGTGTGGAATTAGTTGTGCAACCCTCGTCTTCACTGTAAATATTCAAGTGGCTCTTTAGGGTTAAGAAGTTGGCCACTCCTGGTCTAAATGAAAGGTAAGAGACATGATGTTGGAGTCACACCTACAGATAGGTTAATAGCTTAACATACTTCTAATCACAACAATGCAAGTTTTAATATCTGTTATAGTAGAAAAATATATAGTAAATCAAATTAAAAAGTACTAAAACTTCAGAATTAAGGTGATAGGAATTTTCACAACAATAGCACAATTGTCTTACTAATAACAAGAAAATCCTAATCTAAATATCAACTCTATGACCTTCCTTCTGACTTTTTAAGTATACAATTTTTCTGATAAATAAGTATAAATATATATTTTTCTCAAAATAAGAGGGGAGAGAGCAAGAAATAGATATATATGTATTTCAGTTTGATATATGTCAATTCTAAAAGTCTTTTAGTTTCTTTTTTTCTATGTGTCTATATTGTAAGTTTAACAAAAATTATTATCAAGGAAAGTATTGTGTTGATCTTCCTATCTAATACAAAAATCTTTTTCAATTGATAATTATTTTCTTTAACACTATTTAAGTGATCTGTGGTTGCAGGTCATGTATATGCTGTAGACCGCCCCTTGTCTTCCTGAATAAATTTTTGACAATTTTAATCCTTGGGTATTACTTATGAAATAGACTATTTAACACTGGCATTGAATTGATATGAAACAATACACTTCCAATTTGTTTAAGACTCTTTTTAAAATTAAATTTTTACATATACATAGGAAATAAACAATTTTTTCAGTGGTTTATATTTTTTCAGTCTAAAAAGTTTCATAATATTTTTTATACTAAGTTTCAAAATAGTTTATGGTAACTCTGGAAGGATTAGTCTGGTTTTAAAGTTTTACAAACAAAACAATAAAGTACATAAGTAACAGAATAAACAGTATTCAAAAATAACCCAGACAATAGCGCGTGTCTAATGGGTTCCTACAATTTACATCAAATAAATATGAACAAACTCCATAAAACCTATGATAACAAATTGCTGATAAAAAGCATGTGGCCAAGTGTGATAAATGCAGTTTAAGTGTCAGTTTATACCATGCTCCATTATTCCACATTCTATTTGATTTTTTACAAAAATTTGACCTATCTGATGAGATTTTTCATAATATGAATGCTAGAAGTTAAAATAAAGGACCATTACTAAACTAATATCAGACGTAATGATGGGATTTTTTTCAGTGAAAAACACAAGCTTTAATATAATAATTATTAATTATAATGATAAGTTAATGCCTATAACAAATCAACCCTTACAACTTATAAAATCATGAGACAATGGTAATGAGGAGGTCATCTGGTTGTTGAGGATATCACTTCATTATGAGAAAGTGGTGAAACGGCTAATAGTGTTTGTTGAATGCCATTAGATGGTCCCATGACCTATACGATAAATCATCAGTCAAAAACATTGATTATACTCGAGCATTTTGTGGCTGGACCAAGCTTTTGTTTTGCCTTGGGGATAGTTGCAACAGCCACTGTTATCTGTGATGGTATTTATTGTTTTTGTTTCATATTTTCTTTTTTCTTTGATTATTTGACGTTATTTCATTTTTGTACATGATTTTACTTTATTTATAATTTTTACTTTATTCATTTCTATTTATAATTTGTATCATTTCTTAATTTTGTTGTTTATTTTAAATTTTGTTTTGTTTTATTTCAGGTTAGGATGTTGGTGCTGAATTCATGCAGATTTTGGGGAATTTTTTAAAGTGTACTTCTTATGTATATAGTGGAAGGTCTAGGAGTAAATCCAATAGGTTGTATATATTATATGATGTAATATGTACAAATGTTTGGCATTTCTTTTAAAGACAGTTTTGTGTGTAGCATTTGAGGTGCAAGACTGTTATATATTTACTGCAAGACTTTTATATATGTACTGTGAGACTTTTATATATTTACTGTAAGACTTTTATATATTTACTGTAAGACTTTTATATATTTACTGTAAGACTTTTATTTATTTACTGTAAGACTTTTATATATTTACTGTAAGACTTTTATATATTTACTGTAAGACTTTTATATATTTACTGCAAGACTTTTATATATTTACTGCAAGACTTTTATATATTTACTGTAAATTTGTTGTATATTTATGAAGAGCTTTGATAGATTCATTCAAGTAAACTGCAATTGATTGGATTTATTTCTAAATATTATAAAATGTATAAAGCATTATTGCTAAATAAATATATTTTAATTGAATATTATTTGAAATCCTTATTATTAGAAAACAAAAATACTTTCGGTTTGAAACTTATTAGTTGCTTGTAGGTTTCCCATAACATTCATGCACTAAAGGATCTCTTCCCATTTGTATACCAAGATGTTAGAACAAAAATAATAATTTTAAAAAAACTGTACTTATATTTGCACATTTTATACCTACTAATTACCCGTTGCGGATTAAATAATCCTCATTCCGACGCAACCCAACGAGCAAGAATTAATTACAAACTTAGTGGTCAGAACAACTAACCTACAATATTAGGATAAATTTAATTTATTATTTGTAATCATTGTTAGAACAAAATTATTATCAATTCAAATGTTTTAAATAATAAATAAATTTAATATAAAATATAAGATACGATTTGATGCTTAGCGAATGATTGTAGACCGCTCTTATACTCACACAACAAATTGTTCACTTTACAATTGTGAAAAATATAATATTTTCAAAAACATATTTACACTAATTTCATTGGGTAAACTACGTGGACACAATCACACTAAGCCAATATTGCTACCTTAAATCGCTAAGTTTACTATGGTCACTCTATCGAGCAGCATGTAATCCAACTTGGACAATTGCGACACACAACTAAGATCTAACTGAATGATAAAGACTATTTTTAAATAAATAAAACCTCTAAATCACAAATAACATTTATTTAAACCTTATGTACATTTCGATTGCCCAACAATCATCTTCAGAGGTATTTAAAAAATACAACTAACTTTAAACAACATAATACAACAAATATATAGGCATAAACCGGCAACTACTTCGCCATGCCCCTTATTTAAAAAACTATTACGACCAATCACGTTGCAATAAATTCCCCCTTTACAACTTGGTCCGGTCTTCCAACTCTTGTGGTGAAGAGTTACCATTACAACTATTTCAATTTTACTAAAAAACAATAATATTATTTATTAACAAAGTTATAACTATCTCCTAATTAATGAGTATAACTGAGATTTAGGGATAGGCCCTTTATCACAATTTAATAAATTATTTTCGTCATATTTGTGAATGTACAAACTTTCAAAACTATTCAAAAGACCTTTTGAATTAACAGTTTCAATAATTTTAGATCATTTAATTCTAAAGTGTGTTTAGTGTTTAGAATATGTTCTGCAACACTAGATTTTTCAGGTCTTTGAAATTTTATATGGCTAATATGTTCATTAAATCTGGTTAATATTTTCCTTTTCGTCTGGCCAATATAAATTTTACTACATGAATTACAATTTATTTTATAAATCCCAGATTTATCTATCATCTTTATTTTATCTTTTGGGTTACCTAATACACCAGACCAAGTTGTAGAGGGGGAATTTACTGCAACGTGATTGGTCGTACTAGTTTTTTAAATAAGGGGCGTGGCGAAGTAGTTGCCGGTTTATGCCTATATATTTGTTGTATTATGTTGTTTAAAGTTAGTTGTATTTTTTAAATACCTCTGAAGATGATTGCTGGGCAATCGAAATGTACATAAGGTTTAAATAAATGTTATTTGTGGTTTAGAGGTTTTATTTATTTAAAAATAAACATTACGCCACAGTTGCTTCATACAGTGATAAAGACTAGATTAAGAGCTTGACCTAAATGGCAGCTAATATATTGGTTATAAAAAGCTGTTAGGGAAGCAATAAAAATCCTATATTATTTGTCCTGTGATTCCTAAGCCAAATATAAATAAAAGGGTCACTTTGTGGTGACAGTTTTAAGAAGTAAAAAGTCGCCAACTCATGAGAAACGTGTTGCACGTGTTTATCCGAAGCACGGAGATGATAATACCTGAACAGGTGTCGAGCAAACTAATTAATAAAAAGCCTAACTTTTATGATTCTTACTCATGAGATAGTACTTACTACTAACTTCAAAGAATGTCTGCTCTGAACTTTCCAGCGAATCAAATAGCGATGTGCCATGATTAGTTACAGTCTCCAAAATTTCACTACCCCAAGTAAAACTGGCTGATATATGTGAAGTTTCTATCTCATTTTTCTCAGAGCTACCGTGCACCTCAGAAAGACTGAATCTTCCAGGATCTGCTGAAAACTGTTAATACAATTTTATGTTAAATTAACAACTACTTTTTATTTAACATAAAGGAAATCATTACTTATTTGAAAATCCATATGCTAATCTGTAAATTGCATAACATTTAAAAAGTTCTGAATAAAGGCAAAAAAATGTCGTCTTCAGATGCTATATAAGTTTTTTTCACTAAATAAGAGATGTTTTCATTTTTTTAAAATGGCAAATATAATCTTACACTAAAGCAATAATTGTCTTTTGTCATTTCAAACCAGTTAGTACTGCAGATTACAAATCATCACACACTAAAACTGGTTTAAAATTTTTTGATGGTAAATATCTGAAATTTCAGAGACAATTTTAAATTGTTGTACTTGACGATCAAAAGTTTACAACAAATAAGTTAAAAGCTATGAAAGGGCGAAGAGTAAAGCAGTAGAAAATCTTTTGTCTCAAGGACAAATCCCCTTTCCAATGCTCTGATTTAGTCAGTCATTCACTGCATAGAATTAATATACAAATACTAAAGGAAGAAATGAGCAAGATCAAAAATCAAATATAATGGGCTGTAATATCTAGGCAAAGAGGTGAACGAGACAAAGTGGTACTGGTAGATCGATATGTACCTACAGCAGTGAAGGTCGACAAACACTGAGTCAGAGGGCTCTCCTCGCCACTCTAAATGCCATGTAGGCAACTAATTCTCTAGCTACCTCAGGAGTTATGCCTCAATTTTATAAAATAACGAGTCAAGTTAAAATAAATTATATGTTCCAGCATATAAGTCGAGGTTCAAACACCAGGGTTGACTTATACAACAAACCTAAAAAAATGTTTAAACTTCAGGGTAGTTAGAATAACTGATGAACAAAAAACACTGACATATTTATTTGTAATATAAGATATTTATAGTACAGTACATTACTTTTAAAAAAAATTTAAACAATAGAGAGTAATTTAAAAAATAATTACTTGCAAGACATTTCTCTTTGTTGTAAATCTCTAGACTGTTACAGATTTCACGTATCTTGTCCTTACTTTATCATCATTTGCTTCCTACTTTATGCTGTCTTCCGAATTCCTTCTTACATCATTTATCTTTGCCTAGGCAACTTCAAGGAAAATATTGGGAATTTATAAACAGTGAGAGTAGTAAGGTGAAATATTAGGGCTGTTTGTAGGTAGCAAAAGGAGCTATTTAAATAGCAAGGATGTATGTATACATCAAAGGACTATCCTAAATTAGTACAAAAAGGTGGGAGTAAATAGGAGTAATTAGGGTAAAACAATAAAAATAATAATAATTGCTATTACTTACTAAAGGTTTTATAAAATAATTAAAAATAACAATAAGAGAGAAAGGAGTAAAAATGAATATCATATAAAAGAAGGCCTTTAGCAACACTTGAATCGTAAATACAAAATGCACTAATAAATAAGACAAAACAAAATTATGAAGTTATCAACTTATTTATGTATGTAGATAAACTAAGTATCTAGACAACTTAGCTATTGTGCTTATTGCAATGAAGACAGAAATTGGTATGTTATTATTTAGCTTACAGTATTGGAAGCCTGTGAAAGTCATTCACCTAAGATTTCGATACCGTATTACCTAACCTTCTCTTTTGACATATGGAAATCATCAACAATACATATCATAGTATATAATAAATAAAGACGAGTTTAATAATGAACTGAAACATTTATTGGTATTTTCCTCGACCTACAACCTAAATAAATCACCATTCAATAGCTTTCTTAAATTACCTAAAATCAGCATTCAAAATTAGGTTCAAGTAATATGCCCAGATATACAGTAGTCAATTACAAATAATACTTCCATACTTTCAACTAACTGTTTTACAAATTAACTAATACAAAGAAAAATGCAAAAGAAAAATGTTGACCAAACTATGTAGCATATACAATGTTTATTAATAAAAAGACTAAACCATACCTAATCTGTAAACATGAAAGCAATCCATATTAGTAATAAAGTGTTCCCCTCAATACCCATACACCTTTTGCCTCCTAATACTTCCATATTACCAAATAATTTCATTTTCTTGTAGCTACACAATACTTTATAGTAAGTTGAAATTAATATACTGCTTCTTACCAGTAGTTTACAGCCTACTTAATTTAGGACTGTGAGAATATAATTATTTTACTATAACTGAAAGTAGATCGTTTGAGAATATAATTATTTTACTATAACTGAAAGTAGATCGTTATTGTATGAAATAACCATAGTTAAACCACAATATACAATACCATAGTTTTCTTTGATCAATTGTTTCATGAAATAAATAGGTATGTTATGAAATAATGACAACATATTTTAAGGATTTCATATTTTAATAATAGCTACGCATTTTAAAAACACTTTGTATAGTTTGTAGGTTACCTTCCTCCACCACATCTTTCTCTGTCGCTGCCACCTATAGAAGAACTGCTGCCCTTCACTTGGAGATAAAAAAGCAAAATATCGGAAACACTGTGTATGAACAGGATGGAAATACTGCAGACCTATATTATGAGTATTAGATGATCGAGCATCACGAGTACTGGCTAAGGAAAAAGGCAAAACACCTTTATTCAACTCTCGAGCACTCATAAACGCATCTTTATAATCTGAAATAGTTAGGAATTGTTTTAAATTATATTTTAATTACTAAGAAATAAAATAGTATTCAATGACTTTGATATATTATGAAGTTGATTTTTTCTACAATTATTTTTACCAAAAATAATAACTAGTATTTTTTTTAAAATCTCTTACAAATATTATGTAGAAGCTAAGTAGTGATAGCTTGGACTGCGTAAGAGACTAATAGGCTTATACTGTTAACAATTTTAGAGCCTATTTTCCTAATGTAAGGGTGTCTCAAAATAAGGGTAATATTCAGAGCTTATTTCTTAGGGAAAATTATTGAAAAAAGTTCATATGACCATAGATCTGAAAATGCTTTGTTAACGAATTACAGCTGGTGGAAGATTTTGTTACAACAAAATCATATTAAAATTTGTAGTGTTAGCCCTACAAACAATAAATATGATAGCAAGACCTAATTTAAAAACAAATAAAAACATACACAAAACTCACAAATTAATCATTTATTTACTCATATGCGTTTCAATGACAAAGTCATCATCATCAGTGAGTGTTACTACTACAAACTCTAACCTACAACTAGGGTGAAAGTAAGGTTACACTTCCGTATTTATACAGTATACTTCTATTTGATGTATCATGTTTAAAGTAGGGTTAATAACTGTTGTTTTGACAAGTGGGCGTGGCAAAGCCTACTGTATAAATACAGAAGTGTAACCTTACTTTCACCCTAGTTGTAGGTTAGAGTTTGTAGTAGTAACACTCACTGATGAATAAATAAATGATTAATTTGTGAGTTTTGTGTATGTTTTTATTTGTTTTTAACATAACCTCACAAGCTAAGCTCAAAGAATATTTGTTTAAGACCTGCTTTAATCTAGTAAACTGTAAAATATTACAAATTTATTACTTGCAGTTTTTGTGTTGTACATCTTGAGGTTTTTATAGAAATTTGTATAACAAACAAGTGTAACCCACTTATAATTTACTTTTAATATTTTGTTTTAATTTTTGGACTCAGAATCTGAAAAGTAAATGAATAATTCAAATAAGAATTTTGTATTTATTATTATCTTAAATATTCTTGTTTTATATTTCAAACTTTTTATATTTATTATTCTACAGAGTTGATTTTAATTTATATATAATACCTAACTCAGTGTTAATCTACCAATCAATTACTACGCAGTATTATGAAATGACAATATATGTTATTAAACATATCCAACAATTATTTAGTGAAAATAAATTAACTGTCTACTCTTCTTACCAATTATGGAAGTTCCAGTTTGTTGAGAGTCATGGTGTAAGAACACATTCTCGTCTCTATTTACCACATTGGTATAGATCCATTCATTACGAATATTCTGAGCTAATAGTTCACCCAAAGGTCCAAACTTAATGCGACTAACAATATCATTGATGACAATTGGTTTTATAAATCCATGCAACTCACATAGTTCTAGTATTTTGGGTAAATTGTTTGTCATTATTAAACCTATAACAATATCAGGTTTTACAGTTTAGAAATATTTTTAAATTATAGATTTTGTCTATTACCACTAATTAATATCTACCTTAAAAATAATTTGTATTAAAAAAGATACTCTAATTTCTTAAACGATAATTATAAATTTTTTAAAAGTAAAATCCTACTCATGTCAAGAAAGAAAAAAATTATAATTGGTTGCTTATTTCCAGGTTGTTTGTTTATTTTATTCGTTTAATTCAGTTTTAACCTTAAAGCACTATTTATGATATTTTGTGGTAACCATGGCAACAATTTAAGGTTGTACAAAGGAGGTTTCGACAGCAACCAGATGGGGGAAAAACTTCATATACGTCTTTGAGAAATTAATTTTTTGTTATTGGAAAGTTGACGCAGTGCCAAAGCGCGCTAGACTTTGAACTTGAGGATTCATAGTTCGAATCACGATAAACCTCCAAATTTGTATAATTTAATTATTGAATAAATAAATATTTGAAAAAAAAATATTAACATCAATTGTCCTCCACTACAGGTTTGAAAAAATGTATTTGAAACTTGATTAGCTGAATAAAAACGTATTTTATTAACGATTGAAAATTTGTACAAGATAAATATCAGGAGAATGTGAGCTAATAGAAGGAATTTAATAAGTAGACCATTCCCATCTCCTTCAAAGTAGTCTCTGTGCGAGGACTTTAACTTTTACAGTTACAGAAAACTAAATCTGGTGAATAAGGAGGACCATATTTTCTAGATCAAAATCTGTATTGTTTTCAATGAGGAATTTATTCCTCATATATATATATATATATATATATATATATATATATATATATTGATTTATTGGTATAGTTGCTTACATAATCTTAGAAAATACCCCAAATCATAGGTAAAGAAAAGATACCTACCTAATTTTTCTGTGACTGCTTCTTATTTAGTTCAATTTCTTTCCAAGCCGATTTTGGTTCTAAAGGTATATTTCCTGGAGGAGCTACAAAGTATTCTTCTTCAGTTTCTGCAGCATTGCTCATTACAGCATCACGACAGTTACCATCTGTCACCTCATCTGATCTAAGTTGTAAGTTGCTAGAATAAAAAGGGTTGTTAAAAATATCTCGAAAAATTTCCAAAAACTCCAAAAATATTAATGATACTTTAAAAATCAGCCTTTTATTTTAGGTTAGCTGCAATATTTCAAGCAGCATAAAGGATTATTCTCTTTTAAAGTACACTATGTACAGGAAAAATCTCATTATATCAAAATCCTCAGGACTGTGGAAACATTTCTTTAAACTGACATTTTGTTATAATGAAACGCAAGTTAATTCTTACAGTACAGTACTACAATAAATTAAATAATGCTATTCTAATTTTTTTAATTTATAGAAGTCATTGTTGTAGTAGAGTGGCTAAAAATAAACTGAATACAGTGTTCTTCAACAGCACTTTTCAATTTAGTTTTGTGTAAGAATAAAATTTATGTTAAAGTATATTCACCATATCATACATGTTTACAGTATATTTACAAAATAGTAATCTATTTTGCAAAGTATAGACAGAATAATAATAACAAAACTCTAGTGCAAAAAACCAAAATTTTCTTATTTAAAATATGAAATTGAACGTTCATTTTTTAAAAAATTTTGTTATATTTCACTGTGACTTTTATTTGTAGTTTTGTTTATTCAAATGAATAATTCAATTGGGTCAAAATGATGAAAAGAAGTGAACGGAACATTATGTAGAGTAGTTAGGTACAAGTGAATTGTATCTAAAGTTTAATATTTTCCAAAGGTTGTTTCATCTCCACTTTCACTGCCATCTGAATTGCAGATGGTTGCAAAGAATTTAGCCCTATTTCCTTTACATTTTCCACAATTTTGTCGTCACTTGGTTCATATCTCACCAGCAAAATGCTAACCCCATCAACATAGTTGTCAAATGTTTCAAAATTAATACAACTGTTTGAAGCAGAAACAACAGCATTCGGTTTTTTCATTCCCCCCCCCACATATTCAGGTTTTTGTCCAATCAATTTGAAATTTTTTCAACACTTTACATTTGTCAAATCTTTTACCAGGTACCTCATAGATGTAATCATGTCACAGGTATCTTTCAAGTTAATTTTATTTTCAGTGTTCAAATCTCGAATCAGTAGAATTTTCCGAAGTAATGGTGTCCTGTAAGTTATGCTGAAAGAATTGAACACATACGTTTCCCAATCGGCTTGTAATTGTGAGCTGAACAATTGTCAAGTAATAGAAGGGGTTTTTTAAAATGTTCTTGTCTGACTGCACCAACCATTGTTGAAAATAGGTTTTGTCATCCAAACGTGTTTGTTTCTGTGATAAGTACATGGAAAAAAGTTCACGTTTTTAAAACAATGAGGTTTTAAAGACTTGTCAATGATTAATGGCTTCAGTTTTTCGTTTATGTTCGCATTATAGAAAAATAATGCTGTTACACGATGTTTAGATTTCTTCCCATCTTTGCACGTTTTCCCTTTAGCAGCTAATGTATGATGCTGTAATAATTGACCAGTTTTGTCATCAATTATACGTTTTGTTAGCAGTAAAAATGTTTTCCTGGCCATATACATTGATTACGTTTCGAATGGTTTCTGTTCCACATTCTCTTAGCTTTATTGACAGAAATGGCTAACTCTTCTACACAAATCGGCTTACAAGTTATTCCATATTTTTTGCGGAATCGATAAGGCCATCCGACTCTTGCTTGAAACTAATCATAGCAAAGTAATTTTGCAACATCCAAAGCCTTTTCTTGAATTATTTTCCACTAATTAGAATAGTGTTAGACCTGGTAAGACTATCAACAAACCACTAATAAACTGCCTTGTCTAAATCATCACCTAATGCACTGCCAATTTTTTCCATATAGGTACAAGACCACAGTCAGTTGATGCATCTTAGATTTTTTTACAGTCTTGTTTGAGACCTTTTGTTACTTGAGATCTTTCTATCAAACCATTTTCACTTTGAAAGATGTTTCATTGTAAAGGTTTTTATATGGCTCTGATAAACACGCTGTTCAATTGACTTAGAATCTCCCATACTTTGTTTGGTGGTACACTAACATAGGCTTCTTTTATATCTATACAGAAAAAAAATGTCTTAATTGTATGATTGCTTCTTTTTCATCACGAGTAAAAGTATAAAGATGGTCAAACTGTTGATCTCCCGCTCGAAATCCTGCTTACTCTTCAGCTTCCATATCTTCAAACTCTGCCTCTATTCTGTTTAAAAATTTCCTATATACTCTGCTAATAGTAACCACAACAGAAATTCCTTGATAGTTTTCTCAATTAGTTTCTTTTTTATATATTGTAGATATGTGTGAAGTCTCCTTTACTTTTGGTATACCTTCTTAACTTATACATCACTGTAAGAGTTGTACAAGGTAAGTATATAATTTTTCAATTTCTAATTAGATTAGTTCTGAAACTATTCCTCCAGATCCAGGGTCTTTATTAGTTTTTTGTTCTTAACATATTTGTCTAACTTCTAACGTTTTTACTCTAACCAGAGAGCCAGTAACACTTGTGTTACATTCCCTCTTGGTTCATAAAGGCTACTCTGTTCCCTTAAACAGATTTGAAAAATGATTGGCCCATGTTTGTCCTGTGATCGAAGATATAAAATCTTTTTTTTTTCCATGTCGCAATTGGTTTAGTAAATGGCAGGTTTCGGAGCTTTTTTTGCCCTCCTATTTACGTGTTAATTCTACAATTGCTCTCCCAAAATTCTTTATTTTTTGGACATAACAGTTTTATCCCTCTTGCTTGTGTTTCTTTATACTGTATTCTACTCTATATTCTACTATACTTTATACTGTATAGGTTCTAATGTACTATGCTTCCAGTGTAGGATGAATAGTGACTATATAATATTTAGTTTCTTGTTGTAATTGTAGTGGAGGTATAACAAGTGTAGACTGTTGTACAATCAAATGTAATTCTAACACATCCCATAGATATAAAATTATCCTTCCTTGCTTTCTTGTTCCATGTCACAATGCACTTATACCTCACTTTTTGCCTGTTAATAAAAAACCTTATGTTGCTAAAGTTTATTTCTTTTTCTTTATATACCAAATATAGAGCTTAACCAGATAGCTATATTTTCATATACCTTTGTAATAATGTGATACAATATAGTGTGAAATTCTTCAACATTTGATTCAAACAAGACTGTTTTGTAAAGCTATGATAACAGAATTTTACATTTCAACTCGTCAGTATCAAGTTTTATTATGTTGTATTATTATGCCGTTTAAAATAGTGTTGCTTTTTAAAGGGAAACATTCTTCATAAACAGTTACAGGTTAGGCTTATATTTTTTCAAAATTTAAGCAATATTTATAATTACTTACTTTTCTTCTTGTTTAAAATGTATTTTAAGTCATAACCCAATATTTCAAACATTTATTGTTTTACTTAACTATTTTTCAAAAGTTTTTACAAAATCATTTAGTTTTATTGCTTAATATATTCAAAACTATGTAAACACTGTAAATAAATACCATATAATTTTTTTTAAACAATAATTTTTAAAACAATTTAATTCCATTAACTTACTACAGGATATTGATGTCAGTTGCTATTTTAAATGGTGTGTGTGCGTCTGTGTGTATGCATGTTATTACAACTATTTGCAATTATTTATGTAGTTCAATTATTTGGTTATTGGGCAAAGAAAAAAATATATATGATACTTCATATTAACTAGGGATGGGCTGATTCTGATTTTTGATTCCAGAAATCGTCGATTCTAATGGTATCGAGTAATCGTCAATTATCGATTCTCTATTGATTAAAGTACCAATTCCAATTCTTGTTTTTTTTATTATTAAAATATCATTATTAACTATTAAAATATTTGTGCAAGTAATTTATTGGAAAAATCATTAATTATCAACTATGCCTTATTTGTTTGGAATGAATTGAACGATTAAAGCAAATGTTGATTCAAGATAACAAAAATATTATTATTTATGATGCAACAAAGATCATCGGAAGCATTTCTGGTCCGTCTGTCACCACTAGACTCTCTCTGCTGTCTCTCTCTTACCATAGCAGGCTCAACTCTTTCTCTCTCTCTGTCTCTGGTCGCTACTACTCTGATACCGCTTCATAGATGTCAAAACAAAACAATGATAAAGTAGTCCCAACTTCTCCTGTTATACAAACTAAAAAGGCTATTACTGAAATTATATTTTAATTGTGAGCTGAAGTTCACATTTGTAATTTTAAATAATTCATTACTTTTATCCAATATGTTTGAGATGCTTTCAGAAATACAGGAAACCTATTACATTAAAACAGAGCTTTTAAAAGGCTTCACCCCTGACCAAAATATTAACTAGCTTCATTATTAGAGAATATCATGAAGCTCCAAATAACTGAAAAGAATCTAAAGAATAATTTTAGAATAGAAAATTTTAGGTATTGGCCCATCCCTAATATTAAAGTAACATCTGTCACTTATTAACCTTGTTACACCGATCATTTCCTTACTTTAAAAATAATTTTAAAAAACTATGAGCAATGATAATTACTAAGGTTTAAAATATTTACTGTTGAACACTGCTGCAATTTTTATCTTTAGCCTTTAGACATTTGAGTTCTGAGTCCTTCTAGAGAGCTGGCAGTCCATATTTTTCCTACTACATGAGATGGAAGGATATACGATTCATTAAGGTAAACAATTACTCTCTTCTCTTGCCAGTATCTTTTAATCTGCCTCAGATATAATATTCTCTTTTCTCTAATATCATGTTCTTCAACAATCGTTTTCCTATATTTTCAATTTTTTTCCATGAAAAACCTAATGACTAAGATTTTTTTAAGACTCCAAGTGCTTCCTTTAAATTTTATCGAGTCCTGTAAATTCAATAAAATTTTCTTCATTGTTGGCAATTCCTTTTATGTCTTGTAGAATGCATGGACGATTTTTTGCAAATACAATAATGTATCATGTCCTCAATTTGGCAGCGGGGAGCAACTTGACTCCACACAAACGCAAGATTACACAAAAAGTGGCAAAACCTAAGATGCTCTTCACATTCGGCGATTTATTGCAGGTGTATCGTATCTTAATAAAATAAGAGATTTAGTGCTTATCAATCATATTAGTTTTTATTTGTTCGTTTAGTAGTAATTATTGAAACTATATGATGTGAATATTTTTTTTAAACAAGAAGTTGTAAAGCTCTAAGTGTTATGTTTTCTCTCGCCTCTCAGCAACATTCGGCACAGTTTCGTGTGTGTTGTTTCATAACAATTAGTGAATATTTATTATAGTTTTTAGTAATTTATTTCATAATGAAATTAGGCCTATATGGTTTCGACATTTAAAAACAAGCAAGAGTTTGATTTTATGCCAGAGGTTGTTTACTGCGATTGCCGGGGAAGGTGTGATAAACTTGCCTCACATACATCAACAAAACATTGGGGTGAACAAACTAGACAAAAATAATCAAGCCACCATATCAGGATTTTTTGTTCCTAAAGCTAGAGTAGAGCAGAGTACTATTTCACAAATTTCACATTTAATTTTTCAAAGCCTTATATGTTGAGGCATAAATCCAAAGCAATTGTACCATCATAAACTTTAAACTTTAAAACACAATAGGTATTTTTTTTTCAAGCAGTTATTAAGTAGCTAACCATATATATTTTTTACTTTTTCTAGCATTGCAAATATGACAAAGTACCCCTTGTATGGGCAATAGGTATTTTATCACATATATTTTAAATGGAATCTATGTAACGGAATGGAACAAAACTTTCAAAGTTGTTGACATTTAATTACACATTTATCATCTTAAAACCAATACAACCAACTGGACAGTATCTTACCATGTGCTCTTTTTAATACATACGAGGAAATACAAAAAGTCTCCAATGCAGTCTCACCAATAGTCACCTTCAATTCTCTTTCTGCCGAGGTCGAGTCTCCGATTTGTTCAAAACCTTTACAACCAATGTATCAAATTTCATTGTTTTTGTACCGAAACAAGCCCAGTTACATCCTTGTTATTGATATCTATTGGCTAAAACTTCTGGCGTTGCGTCACAATCAACAAGCTGTTAAAGAATTCCGCCACATTTCCTTTTTAAAAGCTTGTGGCGCATGCTAAGCTCCTAGCTTGCCCCTGTGAATGTCACATCAGCTCTTTCGCGATTGCTCTCCCATAGCTGTAAGCTAAATGCCTTGCTAATTTTAGGTATACTCTCAGCATAGCTCCCCCATCATCACTAATGACCCTATTGTCTTGTGAATGACCGAAACTAATACTGCAATACGGGTCCCTGTTTGTATTTGACCCAGAATAAGTTCCTCAACAAATCTACCGAGAGCTTTGTAGTGTACATTAAACTCTACAGCTATTCGTTTTCGTTTTACGACTTCTTCAGCCTCCCCACTAAGTCTGGTCGCAAGTAATAGCAAAAGTGTAATAAGTTATTAGAATTAGCAGATCAGTAACAGAAATATGTACTGTGATGTCTTGTTTTATTGAAGAATCAGGAATGATCAAGTGTGTTCCATGTATTACAAATTCAAAAATTGTGGCTAAAGATGGTCCAGGGTTCATTTAGTCAGTTTTCTCTGCCAGAATAGCAACAATTGCATCAGGAAAACCAGAGCAAAATATTTTGTAATGTTGAAGGACATTTAATTGATCATCTGAAATCTAGCTCATAGCACGGTGTTGTGACTTTTCAGGATCATTCAAAATTAAAGAAAAAGAAATCAACGAAGAACATGAGACATTTTTGTGATAGCTTAGAGTTGGTAGGACAGCTTACACTTCAATTAAAGAAGGTAAAGGGTGCAAGTTTTTTGAAAGGCTGTTGAGTCTAAATGATTTAAATAATGTTGATATTAGTGAACTCAACCATTCCAGGGAATTTTATGAAAAATTCAGAAAAAAACATTTTTTTACAATGAAGTCAAAAATCCTGTCAATCTATATGCGAATCGGATATTTGTATTCTTACTGATTCGAAATCAGCCCTCCAAGTTCTGGCGTTGCCATGTACTACGTCATACTCCTTTAGAGTTGCTGAATTGAGGAGGTTAATTGTGATGTTGCAAGATAAGGGCAAAGGGATAGTCTGCCAGTGGGTCCCTGCCCATTGCGGGTTGAGAGGGAATGAAGAAGCTGATGAAGTAGCAAAATTGGCCTCAGCAATGCAACCTGCTGACCGGGAGATATACTCCCTCTTATATTGTCAAAAGTCTGCAGAGCGATTTTTCAGGAGAAAGTGGACTGAAGAATGGTCACGCTGTCCAGTCGGTCGATCCCTATTTAACCTTCAGAATTAACCGGCAAAAGAAGATGTGTATAGCAGAATCAAAAGAAGTCTATGTACTTTTGCGGCCAGAGCTCAGACTGGACACATTTTAACCCAGGTCTATCTTTACCGGTTCAATTTAGCGGCATCACCAGAATGCACCCTATGCCCAAGTGGAGAAGAAGACCTGGAGCACATCCTCATTAAGTGCTGTTATCCAAATCTGGCCAGGGACCTTTTGTGGGTAGAAGGATTGGACATTAATACCATTCTAACAAATAAAAATCATTGGAACTCTGCAATGACAATTTATCATGGACATCGGGCCATCGGCTACAACTGAAACTGGATGCCTGCTGGAAGAAGTAAGTAAGTCAAAAATTATAGATCTTTTAAGTAATACAAATCCTACAACAAATCAACTACCTTTAGTAACTATTACAGCAGATAAAATAACACAGGACTTTCCAAATTACTTGTCTTATTACTCTAGTTGATGGTGTTCACACATGTATTATCATTGACATATCTCCCCGTGGCACTTTTCACAACGGTGAAAAAAAAAATCAAATCTGCCCTTGACATTTTGAATTTAAATTAGGATCACAACTAAATAGAACTAAATAAATGCGCATTATTTTGTCATTTTAGTTCCAAAATTATCACTATATGGGTAATAATATAGAATGTACGTAAGCCGGGGAACCTTCTATCTATATGTTCCATAATTTTCAAGGAAATTTGAAATGTTCATAAACAGAATTGGGAGGGGGAATATTGAGGGTAAAAACATTTTCTGCACCCCTGATGGACACTGTCAAGAGTTACAGAATGAATACTAAAGTAATAATTTCCTGTAATAAAGCATACTCAGTTTAAGGTTTAGCATTGAAAAATAATTTGGGCCCACCAATGTAATGTTTTTTTAAATAGTAGATACCTTTAACTATAGTTAATCATTCATTTATAACCAAAAATATCCTAACTAGACAAGTGTTGGTATTTTTAAAATAGTTATATTTTACGTATTAAAATAGTGCTCTGCTTTATAAAGAAACAATTATTTTACAGTTTTGTGATGGTATATTTTTATGTTATTTTCACATTTTCAAACTTCTCAATATTTATGGTTTAGGCCGATTAAAATCACTCGACTAGATATTTTCTGATTTATATAATTGGAAAAAGATAAAAAAATGGAGTTAACCTACTCTTTATCAAGTATTAACATTTCATTTTAATAACCAAATTTATCCTAGTCATATACTTTGTTATGTATATATTAAAATGACTATGTAATAAATTGATATAACATTGTATAGTTAATTCCTGAAAACGTACTTGTTAAATGAGTGTGTTTAAAACACCAAGTTCTGTTTGTGTGCAGTTTTTAACATAAGTTTTAACTTGTATTTATTGTTTATGACATTTAAAACCAGGGTAATTCTTTCTTTGGTATTTGTTCCCTTTCCTCACGTTATCGATATTAGCAACAAAAAAAATTAAAACAAATGATGCAGAAAGTCATAGAGGGGGGGGGTGGAATACGTTTTCTCCAAACATTTAATTTTTTCGGATGTGAGGGAAAGTTTTTTATTTTTTTCCTATCTGTTTTCAGTTTTTGCATTGACCAGTAACATTTTTTTAAAACAAAATCGCTAATGTCGCTAAAGGAAATAAATACCGCTTCACTTATTTTATATGTTACTTTACTTTGTAAAAACAGTAGGCTATAATTTTCACAAACACCAATGGTTTATGGTACAGTACTCACTTTTTTGTTCACTCAGACCATATGTTTTTACTGTATGCTACAAAATTGTGCAATAATGGAAAATTTGGTGATATAAAGATTCCACGACTCTGTCCATATGTAAAAAAATTCCTATTCTACCCTAAAATAACATTATTACTTTTTTTGCCCCAGAATATTCATTTTTTTAAGAATTTATGTAGGGATTGGTTTTTGGTATGCAGTATCTACGGCGCGCCGTACTACGTTCAAATATATTTTAATAAACATAAAAAGTCTCCAGTTAGGATAGATTTGGTTGTAATTTTGGTATTTATTTACCGTGCCCACATGTACAATTTTAGCAAAAAAAATTATACCGGCCGACGCAGAAAGTCATCAGGGATACGACAAAAATAACGAAAACTGTCGCTCAAGGAATTAAATACCTTTTTATGAAATTAAAGTTGAGTAAAAAATTCAGTGCGGAGTAGTCAGAAGTACTACATTCGCGTATCAACAGCACGCCGTACTATGTATAGATATATTTAAATATAGCTATAAAGTCTCCAGTTAAGGTAGAATTGGTTGTAATTTTATAAATTACTATATACCTATATTAAAATATACCTGTAAAGTGTCCAGTCAATATAGATTTTGTTGTAATTTTATACAACATTACATTATCTAATTAGACAACTACAACCGCAGAGTAATACTTTTTGCCAGGTGACGTCATGTGATCTCTATTCTAGCCTTACATGTGTGCATTTGGTTAAACGTATAACCAAATCTATCCTGACTGGATACTTCATAGACATATAAAATTAACCTTCCGTGGGTATATAATTACCAATATAGGTTCAGAACATGTTTTTGATTCCTTTTATAAGCATTGTATAATTGGGCAATGTGCATTTTTACCAGCATTATTAGCACCACATATGGGGGAATTACAATTTTCCAAAATTATTAGCTTTTGGGGTGTGAGCATGAGTTGTAATAATTTTGTTCGTATGCCGATGACTTTCTGTGTTGGTCGGTATTTTTTTTCCGGTAAAATCGTATATATGGGAACAGTAAATAAATACCATAATTTTAAACATTACCTAATTAGACGTCTGCTTCAAAAGTAATACCTTTTGCTTTGCCAGGTGACATCGAGTGATCTCTATTCTAGTTTTATGTGGGTACCTTTATTTGGTTAAATTTCAAACAAATCTATATTAACTGGATATTTTATTCAGTGATTTTATATGTTACAGGAATTCCTGCATATTGGCCGACATTTTAATTTGGAATAAATATTTAATTTCTCAAAATCTAGCCTAAATTTTATAAGTCCTTGTATGATATATATAATATATATATATATATATATGTTACTTACTGTTTTTCCAAGGGTGTAATCATAGGTTCTACACCATGTGTATCAACTACTGATAATAAATCTGCCACTTCAATAGCTGACTCTAATATTTCAATCCCTTTTTCGTTACCAAAATCAACAAGTGACAATCTTTCAAGGTGTCTAATTGTTTCGTCATCAATTTTAGTTTTTGGAGGAAGTTTTGTTTTATCTACTGAGAAAATAAATGTCTCTTTAGGAATTTTAGAATTTAACCTTCTCAACTGATTGTACCTATACCAACTTCTGTTTATAACTCTAACTTCATGAAATAAATGCCAACATTTTAACATAACTGGCATGTCTCTTCAACTAAACTTAAATAAAATTAAACGGCTAACATGAAATTTATAACTCGATATTCACTTTCCTTACGAAATTGAGAGTACTTTATACTTAACTACAAAACCACCATTTAAAAATATGAGCATTGATTCACAATAGGTAAAATTACAAAACACAGAATCAATCATCTGATAGCAATAATTCAATTTTTTTAATACTATATTACAATTTAGGAAAACATTTGTACATTTCAAACTTTCAGGACAGAACTCCGGTGAAGTGTCGAAAAAAACAACTGAAATATTTTTAAATTTGAACTATGTATGAAAATTTAAAACTGATGAACATTGGTATAGCACAGCACCTCTCAACCTTGTTTCAGTTGCGTACTCTTTACCAAGTTATTATTATAAATTGTACCCCTGGATTAGATTATAGTCTAGAGGGAATAATAAAAATTAAACTAATAAAAGCAAATTAAAATAGACCCTTAAATGAGCACTATATTGTTTGATTATATTTTAGCATTGCATTAATTTTAACAGGAAATACGTTCAGAACAGTAGCGGTTTGTCCAAAAAGGCTCTGGAGCGGAGCCCTCCCAATTACAAAAATTAATTTTTAATTAATATTCATTTGTCTTAAATTAGGTTAAGAAGAGCTTAGAATTATTTAAATGTTAAAACCATAAAATATTTAGCAGTTGACGCACGAAATTAGCCGCAAGCTCCGCGCGGGGCTCACAGCAGAGAGCCCCAGACTAGTGCATTGAGTGTGCGTGGAATAAGCTGAAACAGCCAAAACCGTGCGGTGACGTCACTCGACGCTTTAGCATAGGCAATCACTTAACTACCCAACCTAGCAACATTTCGTAAATCACACCGTAACACGTCTATTAGTTATAGCAATGTTAATATATTAATCAATAAGTATAACTTAATAAAAGTTGTAGGTGCTTAGAATGTAAAACGAGTTAATGGGTATCAAATTTCAAAATTGTCTCCGCACCTCGTAAATCTGGCTAGATCCCTAGTCATGAGCCCCACCAATGTAATTGGGCAGGAGCCGCCACTGGTTCAGAGTTGAATAATTTTTAAATTCAACTTTTGCATTACTGTTGTTATTTTTATTTTAAAAAATTATAAAATAATAGGAACACTATATCCTAGTTACATTTTTATTTGCACATTATTGGGACCCCAATCCTTGTTTTGCTGCATACAGTTTTAAAAGTTCAGCTCGAAAAAAGCCGAGTACAGTCTTATACCTGGGGCTACATCCACCTTGTTTCAGTACTTATTATTGATATTAGCACAGGCTGGAAATGTTTTCCCCACCAATACAGAAGATGGTAAGGCAACAAAACCTTCAGTGCCTTGTCAGACAGATGTTCATATTCATTATTGAGGACTAGCCAAAAGTTTATGAGAGGTTTTTGTCTTGAAAAATTATTCCAGCGTACTGTCATTACATGTTTCAGACTTGTTTTGTGTGCAACTTCTTATGTGTTTGTATTTGGGTTATTGAGTTTGTTTTTTAGGCAGTTGTATAATTTGTCAATCATTGTTGTGTTGTATCCGTTAGTTTGTGTTATATGTTTTATGGTGTTTAACTCTTGGCAGTGTTCTTCTTTGTCTAACCTTGTTTGAAGCAGGCGATATATCATGGTGTTGTAAGCAGCTAGTTTATGTTGGTGTGGTTGGTTTGAGGAGATGTGAATGGTAGTATTGGTATTGGTGGGTTTTCGGTATATGTTGAATTTATGTGTTTGTTTATCTGTACGTAAAATATTTACAAGTGTTTTAGTGAAAACTAGTAGCTCACATGATGATGGAATCAACAAATATTTCTATATTTGTTAAAAATGTTTTCTTTAACAATCAATAAAATAGACAAAATTGTTCAAAGTTTTTTCTTCTTAACACAATATTGAAGGGTTATCTTACTTGATAAATTACAAAAATCTTACTTGCTGTAAAATTTTGTAATTAAAAAAAAATATTAACTAGAAGAAATAAACCAGCTAATGCTTAATGTTCCATATCTGCAACACAAAGTATTTTGTAGACACTACCTCTATCTCTTCAATAATTTAGTAACTGAACTAGGATGGACAGTGCTATATGTTGTACCACATCTTATTTATATTTTGCTATATAATACATGTTTATTTAATTTAAAAATTTTTTATTTTAAATTACTTTCTTATTTTTATTTTTGATTAATGCTACAAAATTTAGACTTTATACTTTGTGAAGATGTTTGCAAAATTACAAAATCTGGCCAGAAAATATTGAATACTTTTTTAATACCTCAGGGTGATGATAACCTCCATTCAGAGATTAGGAGATTGTAGATTTACATCTACTCTAGCTGATGAAATTCTTATAGAAGGTATAAAATTATTATTATATAATCATTGAAATATAGATGAGTGTGAGGATGAACTTGAACTTTTGGAACCACTTCTTTTCAAGTAGTTCTTTTCTTGCAAGCAACTCTACTTCCTTGTAGAAGAAAAGAAATATGCAACTTCAGGAGAAATATTCAACATCTTTTGCAGATTCAAATCTACCAAATGCTATTTTGTCTTTGTATACTGCACATACAAGCCCTTTCTTTATGACAAACTTTACTCTCATATACTTGAACAAACTATTTCTTACAATATTCTGAAGGAGCCCAACAAGGTATTCAATCTAACAAAGACTGTTACAGATCTACCTTAGTATTTGTATAAAGTAATAGGAAGAGAAGAAGGGTGTTTAACATGGCCTGGTTCGTCAAGATTTGTGCCAGAGGTTTACCTAGATAGTAGTATTTTTTTAAATAATCTAGGTATGCTTCAATCGGTGTTAAATTCAAATACTAATAGATTGAAAACTGTTATTATCCAATTATTTTCCAATTGAATAAATACCATTTTCTTGATTCCAAAGAAAAACAAATCGAATTTTTACTTTATTTCAGCATTAACAACAAAGAAATTGAGAAGGTTTTGAATCATGATTTTGACAGTAAAATTAGTGATTATGAAATGGTTATTACTGACCTTGAAAGTAAAATTGAAACTGGGTGATACAGATGTTATTACAAAATTGTTACTGGTAGTTGGCAGAAATATACCAACAAAGTATTGTTGCAGAAGATTAAAACAATATTTCTTTATAGTCACTGATGTCTCAATGGGATTTGAACTGAATCACTACATGTTTGAAATCCATATTGAAATAAGAGACCTTCTCTATACTTAATATTTTGTGACTGATGTATTGCAATGCTTTATTTTAAACAATGATTTAAGTATTCTTGGAAACAATAAATATTTCAGAAAACAAAAAAAAAAGCTAGCAAAAAGGCACAAAAACCATTCTATGAAATGAAGAGATAAAAGCATTAATACAAATTTTACAACTTTTTTTAAAAAAATGTTTTAACTTGCCTATAGTAGCACTTACTTTTTTTGTGTTGAGGACGGCCGTTTCGGGAGATGTGTCCCTTTGTCAACTCAGACCGTAACTGATCTCAAGGTTTACGTAGGTTAGGGTGGCTGTTAGGACCACCCTAACCTACGTAAACCTTGAGATCAGTTACGGTCTGAGTTGACAAAGGGACACATCTCCCGAAACGGCCGTCCTCAACACAAAAAAAAGGAAGTGCTACTATAGGCAAGTTAAAACATTTTTTTAAAAAAAGTTGTAAGTGATTACTAGTAGCTCACGCGAAGATGGAATCAACAAATGTTAATATTGCAAGCCAAGCATCAACCATCCATCGATACCGTAACGTACATCTCAAGGTAACAGCCACCCTAACCTACGTAAACCTTGAGATCAGTTACGGTCTGAGTTGACAAAGGGACACATCTCCCGAAACGGCCGTCCTCAACACAAAAAAAAGTAAGTGCTACTATAGGCAAGTTAAAACATTTTTTTAAAAAAAGTTGTAAGTGATTACTAGTAGCTCACGCGAAGATGGAATCAACAAATGTTACAAATTTTAAATAATTAAAACTGTAAAATAAATAAGAAATAAAAGCAACAAAAGAAATAAAAAAATGTATTATATAAAAAAATGTAAAATATATTTTAAACAATGATTTACGTATCCTTGGAAACAATAATAATTTCAGAAGACAGAAATATAAGTTTATAAGGGCAGAAATATTTTTAGGAATTAAAGAGATAAAAATTTAAAAACTACTTTTAAATAATTAAAAATATAAAATTAATAACAAATAAAAATCAACAAAAGAAATAAGCAAAATATATATTATACAAAAAAATAAAAAGTCCAAAAAGCAATGTGACTGATTCTTTTCTTGACTTTTCTTAAGAAAAGTATGTTCTACTCCTTTACACTCTACTTTGTAGTTTTGCTATACCAAGGCTAAATGTATGTGTGTTTATTTATGGGGTGTGAGCTTGTGTGTGTGAATGTCTGTGTGCACATTCCCTGTGCAAGAGTGAGTTTCTGTGACATTTTGCACAATTATTTGGAAGAATTTACATATCCAAACAGCATACAAAGACATAAAACAATTACACATTTCCTGTTTGTCCACTAAGAAGGTCTGCAACTGAGAATGACCAAAGGGATTACTGATCTTTTTTTGGTTGGCTGCATTAAATGTATGTATACCACAAATGTCAAACTGTTTCTATATATTTGCCTCTAGTGTTTTTCCCTCTGTATTTCAGCACCCTCCAAATTGAAACGTTACGCAGTGTTTCACAACCTACCATGATAATACACTCTATAGTTGAGCCTGTATTAACTGTACGATGACCTCCCGGTCATTTTACTTGATAGGAAATACCTGGGAGAGAAGAAGGGTGTTTGACATGGCCCGGTTCGTCAAGGCTTGTGCCAGGGGTTTACGAAGATAGTAGGTTGTGTACCCATGTGAACTGTCCGGTGACTTCCCTGATACTCTAATTGAGAGAACTTACTTGGAAGAGGTGAAGAATGAGTGCATGATTCAGATCACCAAGACTTGGACCCTTGGTACCAAGGGTGTACCAAGATAATTAATTGATTCTATAGGAGTACCCGTATGAACTGGGGGAGAGGGGGGGGGTCTATTTGTCATTCTGTTTGAAATAAACCTGGAAGAAAGAAGTTTGTTTGATATAATCCAAATCTTCAACAATTGGCATTTTGGTTTACCAGGATAGTAGAGTTAAAAATATTACTCGTATAATCCGTTCTTTTATTACAAGGTTATGTTGCGCTTAGTGTTAAAATCTTGTATCCATTTTCTGTGTTATGTTGCTGTTGCATTTAAAATTAATATACAAACTATATTGTTAATTGATATTGGTAGTAGTATCAGTTGGTGTAGAAATAGAAAAGCAGGTTTTACTTAGCATTTGGTAATACTAAAGTTTGACGTAATATTAAATTTAAAACTAAATTAGGATAAATTATACTTTAGATAGAAAATGGCAAAATTAGTTTGCTTGGAGAAGATAAAAACTACACGCCCTATTTATCTCTCTTCCTTATCTTTCATTTTTGTTTGTTTTCTGTTAATTAAATGTACCCTACTGGATACGAGATATGAAAGAATCTTCTAAATACCAATGCTTCAGGGTCTTACCGCTGTTATCTAAGAACCTTCTTACTGAAACAAATTATAAGTAGTGGCACAAATTCCACCTCTTCTGATTTACACGTCCAAACTGGACAACAAGCGATTATGTAGCTTCTGTTTGTCAATTCTAGGTCTCCATTTGTTAACCGACCTCTTGGTAACATGCTATACACATAATACCAAGAATTTTTGCATGTTGCCAAAAGTTTTAGCGTATATGTAGTATATGTTTGGATGTGTAAACTCTTCCAAATAATTGCACAAAATGTCACAGAAACTCACACATGCACAAGGCATGTGCAAACAAACACATACACACACACAAGCTCATACCCCATACATAAACACACATACATTTAACCTTAGCTTAGCAAAACTACAAACTAGGGTGTAAAGAAGTAGAATATACCTTTCTTAAGAAACTCCTATCAATCCTGTTGTTTTTTTAATTTAAATTTGTTTGCATAATATATTTTTTAATTTTTTGTTTCTTTTGTTGATTTTTATTTTAATTTATTTCATATTTTTAATTATTAAAAAGTTTTATTTATGTATTTATCTGTTTATTTCTTAGAAATCTTTCCTGCGGGTTTCTGTGCCTTTTTACAAGCTTATATTTCTGTCTTCTTTAATTATTATTGTTTCCAAGGCTACATAAATCATTGTTTAAAATAAAGCATTGTAACAGATCAGTCACAAAATATAAATAATAGAAAAGATATTTTATCTCAATAGGATCAGTAAAGTATACATATAAGCAAGTAAAATAACAACTCTAAGAAATTACTATTATCTTTTCATTTAACTAATTGACCATAATTTCTGTCATTGTAAACAAGTAATATAAAATAAATTTTTTACTGAGTCAATTTCTACTGAGGCCAAAAAAATTATTTTAATTACTTTTGATTTCCTAATTACAATTAATATAAACATTTATATACACATGGCAGAATCACAATATTAAGTAACAAATAGAAGGCGTATTTCTTTGCAATTTTCTATTTTCCTCTCTAGACAGTATATAGTGTTGAACTATTATTTTTGTTTGTTACTATTTATTCGCTTTTTTTTGTAACTAAATTATGAAGCTGATGGTGATCAACAATTTCTCATTCTATCCATCTCTTGTATTACTTTATTATCGTAATGAAAATTTCTATTATAATTTTATATACATCTTTAAGTAATTGATTTCTAGTAATATGAAAGTTAGAAGTGAAAGGGGCTGAATTTCAAACATGTAGTGACTCAGTTCAAATCCCACAAAGACATCAGATTTTTATAATTTTAATTAAAGAATAAATATTTGTAATCCACTGGAGGTTGAAAAAGAAAATGTATTTGAACTTGGATGAATAAAAACGTATTTTATTAAGGATTGAAAATTTTTACAAGATATATATATGGATAGTGTGACCTACAGACTAAAGTTTACAAATGTACTAATTAAAATTGTTTGTGATCCTCCATTTGACCCAGCCTAGTCAACTAAAAAGCTTGTCATTTCATCCTACTGCATAGTATAGAAAGTTTTTTTATATTAAGTGATTTTCCCTCTAAAGAAACCAAATATCGTTTTAACCTTCTCTAAAGTACTTTATTGGTATATTTTTGTCAGCTACCAGTAACAGTTCTAAAATAACATCTGTCTCACTCAATTTCAATTTTACTTTCAAGGTCAGTAATAACCATTTCGTAATCACTAATGATACTGTCAAAATCGTGACTCAAAACCTTCTCAATTTCTTTGTTGTCAATGTTGAAATGAAGTAAGAATCTATTTTCTATCTTCGGAATCAAGAAAATGGTATTTATTTAATTGGAAAATAATGTAATAATATTATATCAAAATCTGATTAAAATTATTTCAACTCTTTGTTTGCAGATGTTGCTCAATTTAGATGTAATCTCAATTTCTAAACTATTATTATCTGAATATAACACTATTTTAAGCGTACCTAGATTATTTAAAAAAAAATACTACTATCTTGGTAAACCCCTGACACAAGCCCTAATAAACCAGGCCATGTTAAACAATCATCTTCTCTTCCAGGTAAGTCCTATAAAGTAATGTCAGGGAATTAGAGAAGTCACTGGACAGTTGGTACAGGCATACGGGCACTACTACACAGCATACTGTCTTGGTAAACCCATGGCTCCAAGCCTTGATAAACTGGACCATGTCAAACACTTCTTCTCTTCCAACTAAGTCCTATCAAATAGAGTGTTAGCGAAGTCACCAGACAGTATACACGGGATCTACTACATAGCCTACTACCTTGGCAAACTCTTGGCTCCAAGCCTTAAAGGACGGGACCATGTCAAACACCCTCTTTCTCTTCTAAGCACGTTCTATCAAGTATAGTGTCAGGAAAGTCACTAGGCAGTTCATACAGGCAATACTCCACAGCATACTATTTTGGTAAACCTTTGGTCCTAGCCTTGATGAACTGGACCATGTCAAACACCCTTCTTCTCTTCCAGGCCCGTCCTATCAAGTAGAGTGACCGGGAGGTGATTGTACAGTTCAAACAGGCTCAACTATAGAGTCTATTTTCACAGTAGGTTGTGGAACACTTCGGCAAATTTTTATGTGGAGGGTGCTGGAATATAGAGGGAGAGACAAAGAAGGCAAGTATGTAGAAAGAGTTTGATGTTTGTGATATACATATATTTAATATTTCTAACAGAAAACCTATTTTTTTTTAATAACTTGGGAGCGGGTTTAAACTGCCCGAAGCACCGCTACCTTAGGTATATTGTAATTACCTCCCTGATCTAGTCGAAGAGCCCCTTCCCTCTTACCAAGTTTAGAAGTTTCCTGACTAGCGTTTTACCTTCAGCATCCTCTTCCAGAGCTGTGCTATCACCAAAGAGGTTGAAGCGCCACTCGGCAAGTGCTTCACATCTATAAATGATATGTGTGGTGGTCTCCAGTTCTCGCCCGCATAATCTGCACACTGGTTCATCTTTGAAGATACCCGTATTATCCAGATGTTTCCTTAGTCTACAGTGTCCCGTGAGTAGACCTGTGGCTATCCTCAATTCCTGCCTAGACAGATAGATGAGACTCTCTTGCAACCCCAAGGAAGTTTTCCTAAGGGTTAGCTTGCTGTGTCTCATTCCTTCAGCCCTGACCCAGTGCTCACAGTGTCTTTCAGCCATCCACCTTCGCACTGCAATCTTGACCATGGATTTGGAAATACCTACCACCGGCTCCGGTCCAATTAGGGGAGTTGAAGACCCCTCTCTGGCCAGTGCATCTGCGGCTTCATTTCCAAATATTCCCCTATGCTCTGGCACCCAACCTATCTTGATTTGATTGTGCCTTGCCAGGGCTTCTGGGTTATTTAGGCACTCCCTCACTATGGCAGAGGTGACCACATGTCCGTTTAGTGCAGTAATTGCTGCCTGACTTTCATAGAAAATAGCAATCCGGGTCCTGTGTATTCCCCTTCTCGCTATCTCTCCCAGACAGGCATTTATAGCATATATTTTGGCCTGAAATACAGAGGTATGCCTCCCCAAGGAAAAAACTAGTTTTTTACAATACACCCCCGCTCCAGTGCCGAAGTCCATCTTGGAGCCATCTGTGTCCAGATCTGAGCTCCCGATGTTACTGACCCTGACCACTCCATCATAGTTTGGTGGGCCTGGTCAGGTGCAAATGTCCGAGTAAGGTGGTCATTGCCCATCTCCAAGACAGGTTCTTTGACCACGCACTCGATACTCATATGTCCCGAAACATCTGGGAGATTAGCCCAGTTGTTCGAGTTATGCAATCTCCATGCTGGGGTTTGGTGCTCGTGGTTGATTGCTTCCTACCTGTTGCACCTCACCCCTCACAACATCCAAGCCCTGGACGTTAACATGCTCGGCTCGGTTTTGGCCTCCCCTGCGTTGTGTGTTCAGGATTATTGGCCCTCCCGCTGTTCTCGCCTGATCTCTTCTGAGCCGCCTTCTGGCCGCTCCACTCATACGCTTTCTCCGTAGAGAAAGCGTGCTTAACTCTACAACCATTTCACTGGTTTCTGCAGTCGGCAGCTTGGTAGCTGCCCCCGCACCCCCAGTGGTGGTTGCCGTTGACACATCTGCTACAGACTCACGGTTTGCCGTCTCATTGGCTCCCGCTGTCTGTGCAGACTCAACATCAATTACTTACTTGGTCCATTAGCTTCCCAAGTATGGGGGAAAGAACGGTCAACCAAAGCAGAACCCCCACTGCCCTGGCAAGACAACATACAATGAGGTTTTGTCTGGCTCCTCAAGTGGATCGTGTGCCACTACATTTCATACCCTGCACGATGCCTTCCACCTTGGAATGGGTATTCAGTCACTGACCTTGAAGCACACCCCAAGTTCAGGACATTATTAACTGTTGCTCATGGAGCGAACAGCCTGCTTTACTCTCTTTTGTTACAACTGTGTTGTTAGGGTAGTTTCACGCCCATACTTCACAGCAGCATTGCCCTTGGTTCCCCTGGGAGGTGAGAGTAGCATTGTGAGGACTTAATTCCCAACTACCCCAGTCCCCAGTCAGAGCAGTTATTTCTACCACACTAAACCGGTTGACTGACAAGGAGGGACAATTCCTCACCTTTGAACCATTGCCTTGGTCCGGGCCTGCTTATTCAGAAACCTTCCGGAATCCTTATTCACAAGTAACCTACATATCTGTAGGCCATTCCACTATCCGCCACCCGTGGACCCGCCCAGTTGCTAAGGCAAGCTAACTGGGACAGAAAACCTAAAAGATCAGTAAGTTCTTTTGCCATTCTCAGATTTTTAGATTTTTATATTTTTGTTGTATAATATAGTTTTTTTATTTCTTTGATGTTTTTTATTTCTTATTTACTTTATATTTTTAATTATTAAACATTTTTATTTATGTTTTTACCTCTTTATAGAAATGTTTTTTGTGCATTTCTACAGGCCTATATTTCTGTTTTCTGAAATTATTATTGTTTCCAGGGATACATAAATCACTGTTTAAAATAAAGCATTGTAACACATCAGTCACAAAATACAAAGGATAGAATAGGTCTTTTATTTCAATATGGATTTCAAACATGTAGTGATTCAGTTCAAATCCGACCAAAACATCAGTTTTGAAAAATTTTAATTAATTAAGAAATATTTGATAACTCGCTACAGGTTTAAAAAAATCAGTGACTCAGTTGATATCTGACCGAGACATCAGCTTTTTTAAATTTTAAATTATGAATAAATATATGAAAAACTGTATTATCATCAATTGTCGTTCACTACATGTTTTAAAAAATGTATTAAACCTGATTGGATGAATGAAAACATATTTTATTAACAACTGAAAATTGTTACAAGATATAATTTATATAAGGACAGTGTGATTTAATAGAAGAAATTGAAAAAGACCCTAAAGTTTACACTAAAATTGTTTGTGATCCTTCACTTTATCCTGAAGTGATTTTCCTTATAAAGAAACCAAATATTGTTTTAACCTTCTGCAACAATACTTTGTTGGTATATTTCTGTCAACTACCAGTAACAATTTTGAAATAACATCTGTATCACCCAATTTCAATTTTACTCTCAAGGTCATTAATAACCATTTCATAATCACTAATGGTACTGTCAAAATCATGATTCAAAACCTTCTCAATTTCTTTGTTGTCAATGTTGAAATGAAGTAAAATTCTATTTTTTTATCTTCGGAATCAAGAAAATGATATTTATTCAATTGGAAAATAATGTAATAATATTACACCAAAAACTGATTAAAATTATTTCAAGACTTTTTTGCAGGAGTTGCTCAATCTAGATCTATTAACAGTTTTTAATCTATTAGTATTTGAATTTAACACTGATTTAAGTATATCTAGATTATCGAAAACAAAATATTACTATTTGTTGATTCCATCTTCGCGTGAGCTACTAGTAATCACTTACACTTTTTTAAAAAATGTTTTAACTTGCCTATAGTAGCACTTATTATTATATAGCACAAGTGCTACTATAGGCAAGTTAAAACATTTTTTAAAAAAGTGTAAGTGAAAATATTACTGTTTTTCTATTATATAATTTCTTGACAATAGATTCTTGCATGAGATAAGGGAAACCTATCTGTCATGGGGATTGGTTTTACTCACCATCATATTTTTCTGTTATAAAAATATAAAAATTATTGAAAACAAAATATTACTGTTTTTCTATTATATAATTTCTTGACAATAGATTCTTGCATGAGATAAGGGAAACCTATCTGTCATGGGGATTGGTTTTACTCACCATCATATTTTTCTGTTATAAAAATATAAAAATTATTAAATAAGATTGTTTTATAAAAAATATTAAAATTTTATGACTTTTTTGGCAAAACACCCTCTTTTTCCTAGCATTGGCAGCAATATTGTCATAGAAATTCCTTGCTGAGTTCATTGGGTTCAATTTATTCTTAGCTTCTACACAATGACTTCTATTTATTTATTATTTTTGTAAAAGTTGTGATGTTTTAAAATGATTATATCATCCATACTGCACATATTCAAACTCAAATCGCATAGCATTTCTCTAACCCCCCTCTACCGTTTTTTTAAATAAAATTTCTTTCTTTAATTTACCCACATAGAAATTATTATGTATAATTTGAAAAGATTTACCAATTGTATCTAACAATTTCACTTAGGCAGTCTGACTGTAAAAAACCATCAAACCCCACTATTTTTTGTTTCGAAATCCCATAAATATCCACTGAAATCTGATTTCTGAATAGAACCTAGTTGGCATTACTTTTCAAATATTTACAAAATATCTAGAACAACCCTGGTTTCTAATTTGTATTAATTTATTTTAGCTATATTTTCAAAATAAAATAAAATAAAAAGTAAAACAGTATTAAAAATGCTTAAGTTTTATTTTTAAAGATATTTTATATTTATTTTAGTAGTAATTTTATCAGTAATTAATAAATAAATAAGAAAAACTCATATATTACTTAACATCAAGAAAACCAAACCAAAAAAGTAGAACTGATCAGTAACAAAAGTATTGGGCAATATTCAAACTTATTTCTTAAATATGATATTGTGCAGTTATTCAATTGATATTTGGTAGTCTGTATTCCTTATTTGTAGAATATCATTTTGGTGGTTAGTTATTATCTATTTGTAACCAAATATTTCTACATAAGAACAAAATCACAAAAATGTGCAAAATTTAAAACTATTTCACCAATTGCAAACCTCATAATTTTGTTCTTGTAATTATTACAATATTGTTATATTTGATCAACAAGCTCCTACATATAATACTGAAGATGGTTTAGTTTCAACATCAAAGATATTCTGATCATAAGAAGAGTGATAAAATAAAAATCAATAAGAATAATACTCAATTTATTATTTAACTTTTAAATTAAAATCAGATAACTATAAGGTAAGAAAAAATGTAGACCCTTTATTTTTGTAAATAAAATCAAAATAATTTTATTACACACAGTTTGTAGAAACTAATGTCTTTCTTGTTCTGCCACATCACTGAAAACATTTTTGTAATTGGCTATTTGGTGTAAAGTCAAATGTCAAGCTTACACTTTATACATTAAAATTTTGTTACATGTTTTAGTTTCTATTAGTTTTCTTAATTTAAATTTGGAACTCACATTTTAAAACAATTTAAAACATATTTAAAATCGAATCCTGATCATATTTTCCAGACTCTCATTTTTAAAAGTTGTGGAAAAAAATATGTAAACAAATAAACTGGAATTGATACTTGAATCATACTTATAAAAATGGTAATTTGTGAATAAATGTTTTTGTTTCTATAGTTTTCCTTTTTTTACACACAGTTTTAATCATAAAATATTTCAAATACTTTTTAGTGTTATAAATAATTTATAACACTAAAAATTATTTTTTTTAACCTTTGAAAAATGTCTTTATTGTTTACAGAAAATTTAGCATAAAATATTATTCAATTTCCAATTTTTAAAAAAATAGTAGTTAAGCTTTTCTACTTTGAAAGTAATATATATCTTTACTACAAATGCTTCAACACTTATATTGTCAGTCTTTAAAAAGACATTCAAAACACATAATTAGCTAATTTTCTAAAAAGTTTTAAAAATGTGAGATACTAATATATTATAATATAATTCCCAAATGACAGAGTGTAATATGATATTATAATATTGCGTAATCACAAATTTTTATAGCCTTCATAGGCCATGACTCTAGTTACAGTTAAACTTGCTAATAAAGTTTAAAGAAATTATGTATATTCATAATAAATTGGGCAAATCAACTGGGATGAGAAACTCTGACATTTAAGTATTTGACAAATATAAAACATCATAAAGTCTGATTTCAATTATTTATAAATGTGATTTATTTGTGAATCCCTCCCTACCTTCTCTTCAGAAAATTAGGAGTTTACTATAAATGTTTCTTCAGTAAGACATGCTTACTTGTCTTAAATTTAGCACAGGTAGTAGGTAATAGACAATGTCTACTTCTTATAGATGGACATTTTTTTCTCTCCACTGTTTGCACTTTGGTAGTAAATTCTTAATATATTTGTCAGTCATTTTGCAAGAAATATGAAGAATCATTGATTTTGGCCCTTTTCACCCAATACGGTTAACAAACTTAGACAACATTTTATCTGATAATATTTTTTCAGCAGTTTATAGAAATAACTCATCTTATATTGTAAAATTCCAATACTGATATAAGGTTTTGATTAAGTATGCTACAGTATCAAACAATCTTCAACATCCAAATAAAACAAAATTTCTAGAGAAAATAAAACATTTAAAATAAATCTAAGTTTTAAGTATGGAACATAGACCATGCCACCCTAACACATATAAAAGTACATAAAGCTAACTTCAATTTACTGAAAATATCACATATATCGAAATCGTTTTCTGCTGTTACTAGCATAAAAAAGCTTTTACTTTAAAACTCTAGTTGATAACAGAGAACATCATAGATAAACATGCTTTAAAATTTACAAAACTGTGTTATAGAGTTATTCTTTCTTGAGTTTCCAAATCATATTTTGTATCATATTTGCTCAGAATAAATAATAATAAAAGTTTTTTTTTTATCTGTATTCCATAATATTTTAATATTGTAGTGAGCCATTGATGTTTTTCTGTTTAAGTATTTTCATAAATTTTGCAAAGAAAACATCGAATAATAATCTTAATAATCACTTAAACAATAGTTTATGACTATCCAAACTTTAAATTTTGTAAATTTGTTAAAACTTACTGAGACAGAACGTTTTTGATGGCTATGTGGCGATCTTCATCAGTGTCTTCCTTATAAATAATATTCAATTTAGATATGAGGGACAAAAATTTTCAAAGTATGTAGAAGTATTGTGAGCAGAAATTCAGGTGAATCAGGCATATTATTACACTGCATTACCTAAATTGGTAGTTCTGGGTTAGTATTTGATTGAAACATTAGATTTAAAAAATCTTGTATTAGAAAAGAAATTAATCTTAAATTTTCAGAAATAAATTGCATTTTTAAAAATTTCTATAAAAGTTTTATTTAAAAAAAAAAAAATATATATATATATATATATATATATATATATATAATATAATATAATATATTATATAAATAACCTGGATTTTTATATTCTGCATCTACCAGTTTTTGTGGTTCTTACACCTGTACACAACTAAAATTATTCCTGTTTTATGTAATTTGGAAACTCACCAAGTATTCTTGACATCTTATTAATTTTACTAGAACAAAAAAATATAAATAATTTGAAGTGAAAGTCAACACAAGGTGTAGCAAGAATAAGAAGCTAGGAACAGCAGAAGAACATACAACATGATTCCTAGATGTAACATTGTTTACAATAACAACTCTTATTTACAAAGACGTTTTGCCTTACAGTATCTTACTATGTAAGACATAAAGCTTTAGGCAATATGCCAATGCTAAGCGAATTATGGAAAAGCAATGTAGTCAAAACAAAACAATCCTTTGAAAATTGATTTACATTTTATGATTAAATATTTTGGAAGATAATAGAATAATTCAAGTATTTCTATAGAATTGTTAATACTCATTTCTCTTGTAAAATAAATATTCAGTCTGTTCACACATTACACAACTACAAATAGTAAATTTTATGTAACAATATAAAACTTTATGAGAAGACAATAAAGATTAATAAAAAATAATTTATATTCATAGTTTGACAGATTGGTTGATATAAGTCAATAGTGCTTTACATTAACAAATTTCAGTAAAAATGTACCTAGTTTCTGAATAATATTAATATTTACATATACTCGTTTGTTTCCATCTTGTACTAAAAATACATTTTAAACATAAAATAAACACTTAGTTAAATACACAACTCACAATTGGATATATCTCCTGAACATTTTAAAATACAGAAACAAAATAACCTGATGTCTGTCGTTCAGGAATTAATTTACTTATGTAAGTAAAAATTATTAATTAAATCTACAGCTTTTTGTAATAAATATTTTGTAAGATTAACTTTTAAATGACTTTTCTACATAACTACCACTTACATTTATTCATTCATCATTTTCGGATACATATTTTCCCATACATAGTGTATAAAAGTTTACCATTTGCCATGTGACCACTTGCTAACAATTAACAACTCATCAAATTCTAGAACAGTTTCCATTCTCTTCATAATGTGTGTCTTCCTCATTTAAATTTATGGGAACCTATTGAGCATAAATAAATAAAATAAAATTTAAAGTTTCAAAGTCACAATTTCTTATACATCAGTTTTTTATATTTGAGAAAGACATTTTGAAACACGTGTAACTGTGGGCCTCTAATTTTCCCTAATCCTTTCATTGAGTTTTTCAACAAGTTCATCACTAACCATAGACAGCATGCCACTTCACTTTTCATATTGAGTATTAGTGCATTCTGCATGAAAGAGATACCATTTTTTATTTTTGTATAACTTATAATGTTTTTTTTTGTACCAGGCATAATTTATTATGAAATCCATAGGTAGAATTATTTTGGTCTAGAAAAGATAATAGCATAGACTTCACTGTCAGCAGGAAAATTTATTATAATAGCAATTTTCAATGCTAGTTTAAAAATCTCAGAGTGATAGGTTGACATTCACAACTACACAAGTAAATGTGTGCTGAATGTAGGTTATAGTACAATCTGGATTGTATCAGTATGCCTAAACATTCAACAACTAGTTGTTATAGCATTTTACTTTTTGAATAACCTTCTTACTACACACAAGTGTATAAATTAAATATTTTAAATGAGGAACAGGATTTTAGGAGATATGTTTATTAATGTAGATACAACACCTGAATCCACTAACTCTAAAATCACTTAAAAACAAATGCAATAACCCTAAGCTATAAAACCCTCTTGAAAACTACAATGTTCTTAACCATGCTTAGAGATATTTACAACAGACAAACTTACCAACACCTTTTGTAAATATAATTACAAAATTGAAATTCTTTACACAGAATAACTTCAAATAACAATTTAAAATAAACGCACAATAAAAAACTCCTCTAGCATAACTAAACTAGCATTCCATAGTTTCTACATAAGCCTAGAGGAGGAGCATTTCGTTCATATTACCAAGTAAACATAAGAAGAGCCAAAACACTAAAAAATATAACCTTTAATCAAACATTGAAGCACACCTCAGATGGAAAACTACAAATTGTGTACAAATTAAATAAAAATAACATACTCTACATGACTATACAGTATGAAATGTATAAACCTTTTAAATTATATACTACAGACATATTCAACACTAAAATACATTAAATTTAAAGTTTTAATATTTTTCTCCCCAAAAATTGCATTAAAATCATCTGATAATTTAGTTCCCTCACTTCACTTATCCTGAAAGAGCCAATAAGTCCCTATCAAAAAGACCATTATGGACTAGTTTGATAATGCAGAACCTCTCCTGAAACAGCTATCCTCACTTAGATAAAAATGTAAGTGCTACATTATATAGGTAAGTGTTTATATAATAATACATATGTTAAGACATGTTAGTGTACTCAAGTAGATCAAGTTCAAGATAGAAACAAATAATATATTTGATCACCGGTTTTATCCATTTATCACTCATGGCTCATCTTTTAGGCGCAGGCATCCTAATCTTATTTAAATCAGTAGCTTATATCCTGTGTTGAGCTAATGCATGAAATGACCTTATTTTGAGTTTATGTTTATTATGTTCCCATTCATCTCAAAACTACTATCATGCTCTTTCTTTACCCCTTTCATGTTCCACTAAGAATCAGAGCTAAACATTTCATACCTTAATTATAATTATATATTCTACTGTTTTGTTTCTTTTCTTTACAAGAATATCTACTACCTAATTTTTGTCTATTCATACCTGTAAAGACAAGTGTTAAAATTCAATATAATCGTCAATATTGTTTGAGTACAATTTTAAAGTGACTATTATATACTTAAAAATTTTTACACGCTTGCCTAAATAGGTCTTACATTTGTTTCGAATTAGGCCTCATTGAAGCAATACACTCTATTCTAAATGAAGTTTTTGTATGTATTAAAGTGAATAAGTATATACATTCTGTCACCGGCAGACGAGAAGATCATTGGCCCAAGGCAGGTCAAAACGATAAGGTCATTCCTAAAAACATTCTAACAATAAACGTCACATATAGAGAAAATTATAATGCAAAAACAGGATCATATATAATTTATTTTCTGCACCCTTTCTTATTAAAATTAGTATTTTTACCTATCTGTAAATACTTATATTACTTACTAAAATATGTCTACTTAAAACTACCGTATGTAAAAACACTACCTTAGGTTATGTTTGTAGGTCAGACATACATCTACAGCACATGCGTAGAACTGTAAACCGAGCATGACTCTTCTACCAGGGCTATTCTCATGTGCCGGTGACAATATTTGTCTTTCTTAGGTTTTCCTATTATGTGATTGCTGTTTTACCTTCATGTTTTATTGAATGTTGCAGTTAAGAACTCAAGAGGAAAATTACTTTCTGAAATATGGAAACTCTCTATAACAGTTGTTTTAAACCTGTTGCTGCTGCTTAAAGGTTGTCTTATAGTCACATTTCCTCTTATAGTCACACAATGCGGGAAGAGGGTTTTACATATTCCTGTAATGGGGACACCTGTACTGGTCTGAAAGTGATCTAGCCACTTAAATGTTAGCCATTTAAGAGTAGAGTGTGTTTCTTGTGTAGTGTGTTATACATGAGATGTCTTTTCTGAGTTTTGCTGTTAAAGTATTTCAAAGCTAAGGGCTCTCTCTAAAGCTTTATCTTATACCTTTTTTCTTGTAATAGTAATGCATTTTTAAACATTTTTCTGGTGGACGAAACTAATATTTTTGGTGTAGAACTTTTTTCTCATCAATTAATACGCTTAGCAACATCTTTCACTTGATTTATTTAAGACCTTACCTCTTGGTTAACTATCACAGTCTATTTTAAAAAAATCAAAAACACCTCTATAATCTTAGACAGCTGTAGGCAGAAATGTTTGTAGAGGGAATAAGGTTCAGATAAACAAACATGTATGTATATATATATATATATATATATATATATATATATATATATATATATATATATATATATTTTGACAGACTTACCTTGGTAAGAGTCCACACTGTAGTCTTGAAATAGAAACATATAAAAGCACTTAAACAATGATATATTTCAACCACACAGTGGTCTTTGTCAATCGAAGAGAAAACACAAAAAGATTTATTTTATTTCATTCCCTCATATTTCTTTTTGAATTTTCTCTTCGATTGACAAAGACCACTGTGTGGTTGAAATATATCATTGTTTAAGTGCTTTTATGTGTTTCTATTTCAAGACTACAGTGTGGACTCTTACCAAGGTAAGTCTGTCAGTCTCCTAGTCCAAAAAATCTAAATAATCTTTACCAACCAAAACTAACCTAAATGTATATATATATATATATATATATATATATATATATATATATATATATATATATATATATATATATATATATATACATGTCTGGGTGTGCGTTAGTTTGTGAAATTTTAATTCTCTTATGGGAATTAATAATGCTATCAATAAAATAAATTTATTTAATTGCTTAAACAATAGTTTATGACTATCCAAACTTTAAATTTTGTAAATTTGTTAAAACTTACAGAGATAGAACATTTTCGATCGCTATGTGGCGATCTTTATCAGTGTCTTCTGCTTGGAGATGTCGGGTCAAGCGGTGACAGTTTTAAAGGCAGGTTTTCAAAAGTATCAAAAAGTATGTGTAAAAGCCTAGTATGTATCGAAAACCTGTCTTTAAAACTGTCACTGCTTGACCCGAAATCTCCAAGCAGAAGACACTGATAAAGATCGTCACATAGCGATCGAAAACGTTGTGTCTCAGTGTGTTTTAACAAATTTACAAAATTTAAAGTTCGGATAGTCATAAACTATTGTTTAAGCGATTAGTTAAGATTCACCGAACTACAAAATTCAAGAATAAATTTAATGTTTGAATAATTTCATGTATTTAGATATATTTTCATAGAGAGAAGTAAAAGAAACATATATAGTCACCTACCTTCTTTTACACAGGCTAAACAGATGGCCTTCCCCATTCTGTTTTTTTAAATTTGTTTTTGGTTTGAGCTTTATTTTTAAAATTGTAGAACTCTTAAATCTTATCTCCTGGCAAACGCCTCCTAAATCTGCCTACGAACACAGTGATATTTCCTTACACAAATTACATTTTTAAGTTATGAAGCAAAGGATTTTACCAGTTAAAAACAAATATTTATAAACAACTAACTAAAGAATTTCTTAACCAATTGCTTTTGCTAAAAAATACTCTCATCCTATAGGAGGAAGAAGTTTATGTATCAAATATGCAAAAACTGTGAGGAGTAGTGAATACACATACTTATGTACATCTAATGTTACTAAGTAGCTTCAGTAATTTAAATGATAGTTATAATTTCCATATACAAATGTACAAAATAATAATATCAAGTTTTTTGGTACAGATTTACTGAATAAATAGTTACAGACTTGTAATTTGTGTACTAGCTTGCCAATATTTTTCAATAATTTATGCTTTAGTAGAAAAGAGAATGTTAAATATTGGCCACATTTTCCAAACCTAATTAAATAATAATAATAAGACAAAATATATAATTTCTTGGGTGTTTTCATCTTCAAACCAAAATTTAAAAAGTTAGAATTAGATAGTTTCATTACTTTCTCATATTTACTGATGCAAAATGATTGTTAGAAAAAGTGATTTTGCTAATTTATCTAATATTTTCAAAAAAAGAATATTTTTTGAGTTCTACCAATAAATATATTTTTTTCAAAATGGTGTGATTTCTGCTACAAGCGAAGTTTCAACTTATACGATAACATAATTTGATGCCCAAAACTATGAATATAGGTATATCTCTTTAGATAATTTTAAAAATTTATCTAAAAATAATTAAAGAAGTATGGTACTAGTTTGTTATATTTTTTGCAGTAGTTTTACGTTTTTGATTTCGTAGTGCTTTCACTTAAAAAAATACTACCACTAAAAGAAATAAAGTGGTTTCATAAAGGCTCCATATTTAATTCAATTGGCCCTACTTATTCAATGTTAAAATTTTGCTGACACAAATGATGGTGCTAATCTCTTATAAAACAATATTGTAGGATCAGATAAACTTTATTAGAAACTTAACCTTTTTATTAAACTTTTGCATTTTTGTTTATATAATTCCTCTGCAATTTTGATAAATTAAAAAATTGTTTTTGAAATATGAATGCCTTATAAATAACAAACAACAATAAAACTCTTGAACATATAAAAAAGTTGATGTCACACTTAGCATTTTTGTTTGTTTAATGAGGACAGTCATATGGGTATTGTAGACCAGACCATAACTACAACACTGTAATCCCCCCAAACAACATCCTCATTAAAGAAAAACAAACTAAATACTACTATAGGCAAGTGTGACATACTATCATATGATCAAGTGCTTCAATGTAAAACTAGTAGCTCAAATTAGAGTTGGAATCAAATAGTATAAACCGAATACATAAAACGAAATGTAATAAAGCATTTTGTTCCTGTTTTTATGGAATAAAACTATTTATTGAGAATTGATAGCTCTATATATTCATGGTAAGTAGTAAATGGTGGTAATAAATTTATATTTATTAAATTTTGTAGCATCCGGTGCGTATGCTAGAAATATTTTCTTCTAATAAGGAATATCTAGACACAGTAAATAAGTTTTACCAAAGTGTAGACGATCCTTGCTATAGGTTTTAACATGTATTAGAACCTTCACTCATAATAATATGTTTAATTTAGAAAAAGCAACAATAAATATTTATTATGAATGACTTTGTTCATATCGTTACTTCTAATAAATTTTAAAACGAAAGTATAACAATCCACATATATTTCAAAATCAATTTTATTTACACATTGTACTATTCTTATACAGTACATTTAAATATGGGAAAGTAATAAAACTTAACTCTTTAAATATTTTTCATTTTATTATTTATTCCTAAATTCTTAAAATAAGTCTTTTTGCTATAATATAAAAACATAAATTGATTATTATCAGTTAATTGTAAAATAACCAACAAATGGGACAAGACAACAGCTTTGAGCGGCTTCATTATCAACATTCTTCGCACTGGAATCGAAGCTAATTTTTCTGATCAGTAACTCCTTTAGACATTATTTCAAGAGACCTGAAAAATATATATTTTGAATCATTAGTGATTATATTTGAAAATGTTACTTATGGTGAAAGTTAGAAATTAAGTTTAAAAATAACTATGAATCTCCATTACAGCAATTCTACTGTCAGGGATGTGAAAATGCACAAACTAAAACATTTAATAGGTTTTACTTTTTGTAGATTATGTAATAAAATCCACAGCTAAATTGATATATTTGGCATGTAAGAGGTAAAATGCCAATCTCCACTGCTATATAAATTGATAAATATATTTAGTATTTTACTATACTTAAAAAATGGGTAATTATTCACCAGTACTATGTTTGCTCATGCAAAGGCTTATGTTTATTAACATAAATAAATTGTTTAAAAATTGGTAAATGTTATGAATGGGACAAATGGTACTTAAGGGTTAGTAAATTGACAATACTGTCATAAAACATATGTTAATAAGTAACAAATTTTAAAGAAATGAAATTCTGTTTTTATACATATCTTGTATAAGTATATATATACACACAAACACACACACACACACACACATATATATATATATATATATATATATATATATATATATATATATATATATATATATGTATATATATTATAAAGAAAGAGATTGTTAAAATAAGAAATAACTATTGTTTAAAGCTACTTGTGAAGCAGTCTAGCATAAGTAATAGATCTATTATACATCTTTAAACTTGAAGGTTAGTTTAAAAGGTTAAACAAATTTAAATTCATAGAAAAATCTAAACCTGGAATTCAAACAATGAACTAACAGAGAGGTAGACTAATGAGGGGGAAGCCCATAAGCCTTTCCTTACTAAAGTAGTTTATTTTGGCAAAAACCATAATTTCCAAAAAGAGGAGTGTGGAAAGAGGGACAATGAAATTTACACGACTGATAGAAAAAATGCAAGAAAGCCCAAGATTGGTTAAATTTAGAAAAACGAAGATCATTGGTAGACAAGATAGGATAAAGAGAAGCGATAGAGGGGAAGAGTGATCAAAGAGTCAAGGAAAGAAGATTATTTAAGTTTTAATAATCTTAGAGAAAAAAAGTTTAGAGTGCCAGATATGGCAACAGTTTGGAAGCTAGAGAGGACTCCAATCCTAGGCACCGAAGATGGCAAGATACTGACGGAATTGTACTGCTATCCTTGGACATAAATGGTTAACGATGTCAACACATAAGAATGCAGTGGGTCGATCAAGCTGCTTCAGTTCCACTTAAGTACCAATTAAACAATTATTAAAGATTAATTTTGTGTAAAATTTAATTTAAATCAAACAAAGTGAATTCAAAAATTGGGGTAACAACTAAAATTATAAGTTACAAGCATAAGAGAGTAACGTCACGCCTAGAGATAGTTCAAATTTAACAAACATTATAAGATAATATGAGATTTAAGACTAACAGCTACTAATGTTTAAAGATTTCCTTTCTGTTTGTGTTACCACTGCATTGTGAGCCATCTTTCATAGTTCAATAAGATTGTCATCCCTTGTTACAGGGATCCTCTCGTAGATATTAGTTATACCTAGTCCATTTAGGTGCTATTTATAAGTTTTATTTCACAAATGAGTTATCAAAGTTACAGACATTAAAAACTTTTGTGAACATTGTCACTCATATTTATTAGGTTTTAAGATTATTGTGAAACCCATTTTGTATAAGAACTACTTTGAGATTATAATATTTGAATTTCCTCGTGAGAGCTTTAGATTAATATGAAATCTGTTACAAAACTGGCCAAATTAAAGTAGTTTTTTACTATAAAAAAAAAAAAAAAATTAATACAGGCAAAGATCTGGGTTGACCAGAGGAAAGATTTTGTTGGTAGTATAATAAAGGTGGTTCAAAATGACCCCTTTTTATTCAGGTAAAATGGTTTGGAGGAAATTCATACTGTTCAAATACCTTACTATAGACATTTGAGTGCATTTTTTCCAAACATTACAATATTTTTCTTTTTTGATACATTTCGGAGTAGCTTCATTCTCAAAACTCTATTAGTACTGTTCGCCTAAACCTTAAGCATGTCTTTTTATCCTGGTCCTCCATTACTTGCAGACCTGCTTCCTATTGGTTTACGCCTATTCTAGACTCATCCAGTTCAAATACTTTGAAATTTTAAATTTTTGAAAACAATATCTGACTGTGAGGTTATTTGTTCATTTATTATATCTGATTTTGTTAATTTATGTTTCTTTAACTTTGATTAAACAAATCTAAATCTTCTAAAATATTCTTTCCTTTATTAGCAAATTGTAAAATTGTTACTGTATTCTGCATTTATTCTGGTGTATGCCCTTCTATAAATAAAAGTAAAAAAAATATTGTATTGTTGGAAAGGCAAAAAATGTACTCAAATGTGTACAAATAATTTTAACAGACGTGAAAATGAGTACATTAAGAATTTCACCTTATTATAAGTTTGATTAACAAAGCGTATGTATAATGTATGTATAGCGCATGATTAAACATATGTATAACGTTTACAAACACATTTTATGATTAGTTAGGATAAATTTCAACAGATATAAGTATAATTATGTCCATACAACATACATCTGCAACACGATCAAACTCAAACCTTGGAAAAATGAATTGCAAAGGGTCTATAAAATGTCTATGTGTGCATACTTGTTATAATATCCCAAATTTCTTTCAGGTTGTACATTAATAGACTAATTTAATTGCCGGGTTCTTGCTATTTAATTTGGCTATTGATTATTCTACTTGACATTCTTCCATATTAAACACCGCAAAAATATCATCCACATATCTAATCCTAGTACGTAGAAAATATGGAAGGTCTCTTTTCAGTTCATATTCAAATCTATTCATAAATAAATTAGCAATAAACGGAGATAGGCTACTCCCCCATGGCTGTACCATCTAATTGTCTATAATATTCATTTTTAAATTGAAAATAATTTTGTTTCATGCAACATTCTGTAAGTTTAATATATTGATTGATTTTCTGCCTCTCTACTTTATTACATTCTAAAAATTCTCTAAGGTATTTTATCGTCTCATCAATAGGAATACTTGGAAATAGCGAGCAGACATCAAAAGAAACCAATACTTCATTATTGTTCAATTTTACTTCTTTAATTTATTTACAAATTCTATGCTATTTTTCACCGTATAAATTTCCCTTTGGAAATTGAACTGAGAAAATTGTCCAACCAACCATTTAGATACATATGCTATGTATCTATATATTTATCTATTTTTGTTGCTATATATGTTACGTTGTAAATTAAATTAATTTTGTTCAGTACTTCTGAAGATTGTTACCTTACATCAAGTGATTAAATAAAGTTATTTTGTGGTTATTGGGTTTGTTATTTAAAATATTATAACATAGGCCACAGTTGCTCAAGAAATCGTTAAATTCTTAGTCATATTTATTTTAGTCTTTAATTCTAAATTATAATGTACTTTATATTAGTACATAAATAACTTAAAGTAGTCATAACTTGAGCATGAAGAAGACTAAAATATATGTATATATTATAAAAATGCCTAAAAATTATTTCTTACAATAATTCAATTATTGTTCAGAATTTTAGTTATTAAAGACAAAAAAAAAATAAAATAAAAATGTGGATAGAACTACTATTTAATTATACTGTTTTATTTTTATCGGTATTGATTTTTTACAATAAAAAATTATCAGGAATTGATAGATTTTGTAGCTACTACATTAAATACATAGTAGACTATTAAAATTTATATGTAGACTTACACATTTCACCGCCCAATAATTGTAGGCTCATCTGCCATTGCTATCTCATCATTGGGTGCTTTGCTACCTTTCCTCTTTTTTGAGTACCACATGAAGCTTATCCCAGACACCAGGTTCAAAAGGAACACAATCCAGCCGAAGTAGAATGAGAAGCCATATGCATAAGTGGCCCCACGAGGATGTACAACAGGCAAGTTTTTTATCTCATAGTCAATGGAGTTCATGAAAACTTCAATGACAACAATCAATGATAAGCCTGCCAACAGCAAAAATGAAAATCTTAAAACTATTACAAGATCTAACTTATACCTTTTACTTCTGATGTTATTAAATAAAATATATATTTACAATGATTAGATATTTTGTATTTTTATTTGTTTAATATTATTTGATTCCGTCTTCAAAATGAACTACTAGTTTACACTTATAGACTTCAACATATATTAATGTGTAAACACCTACAAATAGTTTTAAGTGATTATAGTCGCAATATTTAAATGATGATGGCCATTTAGGGAGATTTTGTACCTCAAATTGTTTCAGTTCAAGTTGACAATGATATATATATATATATATATATATATATATATATATATATTTTTATAAATACAAATTTTTTAAAAAGTGGTAGTGGATGACACTTCATGTTATTTTTTTTCAATTTTTAATTCATTAATTAAATATAATTAATTTTAGTTTCATGGGGAAGAAATACTTTTCACAAAAGGGGGCAATTACACAACATAGTTATTTTGTCCTATTTGGCTTAAAATAAGTGATAACTTATGATTTCATAAAACAGCTGATTTTATGTTATAGGTTATGTGGCAGAACAGCTGTTTTAACGCATAGGTTATGATACTTTATTTATATTAATTTTAATTATTTAGTAACAAATTATTAAAATAAAATATTTCCTTGTTGATTAGTAGGAACTGACTAAAACATTTTGTTTAAATTACTTGTTTTAGTATAAGCTAAATAAACAAATTGTACGTGGACTAGGAAGTCATTATGACATCACCTGGCTTATCTATTAGTGAAAGTATCCATGTTTACATACTAGGTGTAATACAACTAAATTAGCTTTGCATCTATCTATTTATTCAGCCACTTTAGACCCAATATAGAATACAGCCCCCCTATTATTTTTTATACTCTCCTCTTTTCCTTGCTACAATCATCCAGTTTACACTTTCTCCAGTCGCTTAGAAACATTAGTGGTCTTTATTTTCCAATTTTATATTTGGGGTCTTCATTGTATTATTACCTTATTCTATAAGCCTTCACCTGCTGTTGTTTCCCTTGAATTTCAGTTCAACCCTTCCTTTGACATTTTTACCCTTATCCATTAATATATTTTCTATTATTTAGTTTAAAATGTACCGCTTGCCATTCCACCTCTCTGTGTGCTTTCTCCATGTTTTTCTATGTCAAGGTCCATACCTTTGTTTCATTGGTTAGAACTGGAGTGATACATTGATTTGAATCAGAAGTCTGCGTCTAGTAAATACCACCCAATCAAGATTTCCCTGAACTCTTCTTACTTTTTTTGGGGGGTAGGATTAAAATTTGACTCAAGAATACTTACTCCATAATTTGGTATCGAAATCTTGTTGCTGTTCATGACGAGCTGGTTGTTAATTCTTATTACACTTTTGCTATTACTTGCGACCAGACTTTTTGTTAACTAAAAGTTGTTAAATTGTTAACTTACACCTGGAGGGAACGTTTTCGTATTACGACTTCTTCAGGAGGTTGAAGAAATCATAAGACGAAAACGTTTCCTCCAAGTGTAAGTTAACAATGTAACAACTTTTAGTTAACAAAAAGTCTGGTCATAAGTAATAGCAAAAGTGCCATAGTTTGGGGCGCTATTCATGCTGTGGTGACTTCTATAATATTCATTATTGTCTTTAATTTTCATAAAATTTGGCATGTTATGAGTTACAAAGAGTAAAAGCCTGACTTTTTAGCTCCTGTATCTCATTCATCCTTTCAAAATCAGGTTTAATATTTACTGTTATGACAATGTTGCCGATGAAGCATTGGTGGTTTAACTGTTTCTTAATATTTGGACACTTTGCTCTAGCCAATCTATTTTTCCAAATATTTTAGTTTAGCATCATATATTATAAAATTGACAAGTAGTATATTATAACACTATAGCTGGATGTTATCAAGTAAATGAAATCACAATACAGACCTATATTTGTTATAAAATAAAATCATTGAAAACATTATAATAATTTTTATTCAGTTTTGTTAAATAGTTGTGAAAATTACCATTTCTGAGTAATTTAAACAGAATTCTGTATTCCATCTTCAATTTGAACTACTATTTTACAAGTAGACATATATATATATATATATATATATATATATATATATATATATATATATATATATATATATATATATATATATATAACAATATATAACAATATATATATATATATATATATATATATATATATATATATATAAAACACACACCACACACACACACACACACACACACCACACACACACACACACACACACACACACACACACACACACACACACACACACACACACACACACACACACACACACACACACACACACACACACACACACACACACACACACACACACACATATATATATATATATATATATATATATATATATATATATATATATATATATATATATATATATATATATTAGATATGGTGATATGTTTTCTTGTAATATAGTTAATAAATTAAAAATATTTCATAAACAAGAATACTTTTAATGAATATATTTATTCAAAGCTTTTTGCCAATAAAATAGTATCAGCATCTTCAGGAAAATAATAATCTAATAAAATACTTTTACAAAATTATTTTCCTGAAGATGCTGATACTATTTTATCGGCGAAAAGCTTTGAATAAATATATTCATTAAAAGTATTCTTGTTTATGAAATATTTTAAATTTATTAATTATATATATATATATATATATATATATATATATATATATATATATATATAACACCACACACACACACACACACACACACATATATATATATATATATATATAATACGAGACATTTGTCTTTAGTAGCACTTACTTCCTTTGTTTAATGATACCAGACCTATCGGGAGATGTATTGTCAGTTCAGACCATAAGTCTAAAACTATTGTTACAGACTGTAGTGTTACTATAGGCAAGTGTCTATGCCAAATGGTTAAGAATATTTTTAATTTTATAAAATTTTAAAAAGATGAAACCTTACATGTTAGTAAGTGGATGCCACCAGCCAGCCTCTTGAACATGTACCTTGGGTTTCTGAAGGTGTAGATAGAGAACAGAAAACCCATCACCATCACAATTAAACTTATTATGGAAAACATTATCTCTGTTCTGGTGTAGCCTGAAAAATAAGGTGTACTTATGACATGAACTTATCAGATCAGTTTTCTTTAGATAAAAAGCCAATAAAATAATTAGAAGGGATTATATAATGTACGTAATAAAACAGATTGATGGTAAGTAGTATACATGTCACAATCAGAACATATTTTAGTTTCCTAAAATGAAAATTGGTTTCTTTATGGTAATAAGTATAATTTTCATGTTTAGATTTAAGAGAAGTAACAAAATTAGCATTTGTTGATTCCATCTTCACGTGAGCTACTAGTAATTACTAAGCACTTAAATGTTTTAAACTTGCCTATAGTAGCACTTACTTTGTTTGTTGAGGACGGCCATTTTGGGAGATGTGTCCCATTGTAAACTCAGATTGAGTTGACAATGGGACACATCTCCCGAAATGGCTGTCCTCAACATGAGTTGACAATGGGACACATCTCCCGAAATGGCCGTCCTCAACCCTGAGTTGACAATGGGACACATCTCATGTCATCTCTCTCATCTCTCATGGGACACATCTCCTGAAACGGCCGTCCTCAACAAACAAAGTAAGTGCTACTATAGGCAAAGTTTAAAACATTTAAAAGTGTTTAGTGTACAAAAAATTAATTTTTTTGCATTTCCTAAAATAATCGATTTTTTTGTTTTAAATGGCATAGATATATTTTTTATTTTATCTTCACAGTCTTTTTTAAAAAGAAGTATGATGGGCAAATTAAGTAGTTTTTTGAATGAAGTGTTTTTTTTAACATTCTTTAACAAATAATAATACAAATACACCTTTAACTCATTTTGATACCAAACATTTTCAAAGGAATGAAAATTTGGTTTTTCAATTTGATACCAAACATTTTCAAAGGAATGAAAATTTGGTTTTTCAAAACAAAATCCTCAATCAAATGTTTCAAAAACACTTTATGCCTACAACACATGGATTCCAGTGAAGGTGACAGGACAGTGTGCCATATAAACTATATGTTCAATTGAATATGCATATAGCAATATAAAAGAGAAGAACATAATTTGAAGAAAGACATTTTAATCTTAGCTGTTCAAAAATGACATCTTTGAAATGTAAATGTGTTATGGATTTGAAACGTTTTTATTTTTGGGTAAAGGGTATTTTTTTTAATGACTAATAACAGTTTCTTATAACATTTCTAATAACATTGTTTCTTACAGTAAGAAGAAATATGTAAATAAAGTAATAGTTGAGAAAAAATAGTTTTGGGATAAATAGATGGACTCTTCTTGAAACAACTTAAGTAAAATAATTATAACAAAGCTAGAAAAGTCAGATAAATAAATTATGATATAGATGTCAAAATCTATGTTTCAAAATTTTGTCAAATTAATAACCATGTGCAAACCCCGTGCATCTCAATATGATCCAATCCCCTTGATGTAGACCTATATACAAGCTAAGATCAGTATATTTTATTTTGAAACTTAAATTATGTAAAAGTGTGCAATTAAATAATGATTACTACTAGCTACTTACTGAGGATCGTATCATCCAAAGTGGGATCTTGCCGGATTTTCAATTCAGAAGGAAACACGTCATGAAACATGCATTTCCCTAGAACAAAAACAATTGTTATTTTGTTGATCTCTTACACTTTTTAAAGTTACTATCATAATTTATATACTTGTATTTTAGTAAATCCAATAATACAATGATATATCTCAGCAGATACAATTTATCTCTATTGTTCTATCCTGAGAGACGCAAACTAAACCTCACCATGGATATAACTACTGAGCTATCTAGTCCATTTTATCTTATAGCATTCATCTTGTGTTTGCTGACAAATTTCAATGTGTTAGTAGTGTTAGTCAAATAATTAGAGAAAAGCTATTCGATTTTAAAATGACTCTTGGGTTTTGTAGTCCATTACGTTTGGCGAAACAATAAAAAAATTTACATTACTTTACAACTACCCGAACTTTAATTTTGTGTAAATTAAATTTGTAAAAACTTACTGAGACAGAACGCTTTTAATCTCTCTGTGGGGATCTTCATCAGTGTCTAAATGTTGCACTTGGAGTTGTGTTGGGTTAAGCGGTAAACAAGTTCAAAAGCAGGTTATCAATAGTGTCAAAGAGTGAATATGATTTGTATTCGTTCTATTCGTTTGGTATGTTTGTATTTTGTGTTTTGTAAACCTCATACTGTTATAGGGTGTTGAAATGTGGTGGTTTTTTTGTTGACGTGTAAGAGTTTTGGGTTATTGTTAATGTCTGTGTATCTGTGCCAAGTTTCATTTAGGTAATTTGGGAAGCCTAAGTCGGTTTCGTTTGATTGATTGTATGTGCTCTTTGAACCTTTGTTGGAAGCTGTGACCTCTTTGGGCCTATGTAGAATTTGTTGAAGTCTGTACAGTTTAATTTCTATAATTTCTTTAAGTTTATTTTTGTTGTTGGTATTGTTGTATTTCGTATTGCAGTTTGTTTTTAGTTTTAAATGCTTTTTTATATCTTGATTTTTGGAATTTGTGAGCTATTTTATCTGATCTTCTGTTTATGTATGGTATTGTGTTTAATTTGTTTTCCTTCCCTGTAGTGTTGTATGTGGTATTTTTTGTACATTTTGACATAGTGTGTCTATTATAGTGTTGTATCCATTTGTGTATGCTAAGTGTTTACTGAAGTCTAATTCTTTTTTTATATTTTCTGCGGTCATTGGTATTTTTTGAGAATGGATCTAAAGAGAGCATGTTTGTGTTGGATAGGGTTGTTTGAGATGTTGTGGATGAGTGTGTTTTTCATTGTTGGTTTTCTGTAGATGTTGAAGCTGTGTTTTTGTGTGTGGCTTTTTGTTATGGTGAGGTCAAGGCCCTAAACCCAACAACAACGCCAAGTGAAACATTTAGATACTGAAGAAGATCGCCATGGAGCTATTAAAAATGTTCTGTCTCAGTAAGTTTTTACAAATTTACACAAAATTAAAGTTCGGATAGTCGTAAAGTAGTGTAAAGTTATTAATTTAAAACTACAACAACTGGTACGTTTGTGTTTTAATTTGGAAAACACACTATATGCTATCATCTTCTGATGATTCGTTATTTCCTTGAAATTAAACATGAGAGTTAACTCTCTTTTTTGAAAAATCCCTCATAATAGAATCAATTTGTTGAAAAAATTGGTAATTGTATAGAATTACAGGATCTACTTCAATTTTGATGTATATACATATGTTGCTTAAAAATATTTTCTGAACAAGAATGAATTGCCTTTGGATGTTCCAAATTAGAAATAATATTAATCCAAAATAACTTTATTTTACAAACACATACGAAACTTTATAAAAAAAGCACTATGTTATAATCTATTACAAATAGCTACAGAGTATATATATATATATATATATATATATATATATATATATATATATATATGGTTAGGTTAGGATTTGTTAAACACAAATAATTTTCGCAATATAAACTATCTGAAGTAAAGAGTGGCTTCCATTTTTTCAGACTATGTAGACCTATGTGATGTAGCCTCAAGTGGTTAGCTTGAGTTACAAACCTGATTTATTTTTATCCTAACTAAATAAAAATATTACCAGATATCTAGATCTGTATTTTAATAGTAATGTAATTAAAATATTACCCTCTACTATAAAGAAATATTAAATTTACAAAATTGCATAAGTGTTTAAAAAGAGAGGTTAGTTTTAATTCTGTTCAAATTGTAATCTATTTCTAGTTTGCAACATTTATAATCACTTGTTTCTTATTATTTGATTCTATTTTCTCTTAAGCTAGCTACTAGCTTTTAGGGTAACGATATGAATTGATTACGGGTCACATCTCCCGAAACGGCCGTCCTGAATAATCAAAAAACAAGAGCTACAATAGGCAAATGTAAAGGGGCTACACACTAAGCGAACGCGCGCGGTCGTGCGAGAGAGAACGCTCACGTTCGCTCCATGTGTACACTAGATCAGAGGCGCACGAATATTTTCGAACGCATTCGTTCGGGAGGCGGTACATCAAACAAAATAGGGACCACACGTGCTCGGCTTCAGTTATAGTGTGTATTTGAAAAAAAAGGTTTATTCGTACTTTGTTGTTATGTTGTGTGTTTAAACATGGAGTGGTGTAACCTGATTCGTTAAAATTAATAGACTTGTACAGAAATGTCTATGGAACCCCAATCATGATTATTATAAAAAAAAGAAAGAAAAATGATTCTTGGGACGAAATCAGTGAGGTAATGCAGAGTTACTCACAAAACGTTAAAAAGAAAATGGAATCCCTGTTGAGATCGTTCAGACGTGAACATCAGAAACAAGAAAATACAGTAAAAACCGGGAAAAGTTTCCATCCACCGCTGTTCCTGTGACCTCCTGTGCCTTCGTGTTTTCCTCACCTCACCTCACTCATAATATGTACGAAACACTAACAACGATTACGTATTTTTCTGATGCCATCTTTATTATGTTAATAGATATGAAAATATGAGTATTTTTCACTTTCTGTCACCACCACAAAAACTTGCGAACGCTAAATAATAGTTAAAAACGAATTCCTTCGTTGCAATGTGGACAGCAAACAACTTTTGAACAAAAACCGCACAGATTACCGCACTGAAACCGCACCGTAAGCCTTCGTTTGAATTTCGCGCAGTGTGTAAGCACCTTAACACTTTTTTCTTGTTTAAAATGTGTTTTCAAATAACATAACTACAGTAAATAGGAAATAGTGATTTAGTGATTCTTTAGAATAACAAAAAATGAAATAAAAGAAATATTGTAGTCATAAGCAAACTTTTGTAGATTTGCTTTTGTTGTATGATTCATTCCTCACCTTGTACTGAAAACTGAATTATCCTTTTAAATTGCATTTTCCATGCGAAAGAGATTTTTTTATTTATTGTCATGAGGTTACTATTATTATTCTGTTGTCTCAAGCAGTATTAATGCTTGAAATCTCTAAAACCAACTCAATTCAGTATTAATATTGGTACCTCTGAAGATGGTTGCAGTGAAACCGAAATTTATACATTGTGTAATATCACACATTTTGTGGTCGGAAATAGGGGTATTTATTTATTCAGCAACAAACTCTGGCTTTTCATAAACTCTACAAGTTCTTGGTCGAGGGAGCGAAAGTCCTGTTCACTGGGAACCAAGGCAGGCTGACTTTCCTGACCAGTCGTCGACCAATTTCGGCATTTTCAGACTTAAGTAAGCGCTTGGGAATAAAAAATAGCAAATAAACAGGCTTGAGATTCGATAAAAAAACTTACACTAAGTTCACAAGAACAAATTTCTTTAACGTATTTGAATTTCTCAATGTCAAAACCTTTTATATTCCAATTACATGTTCCTTTGAGCCGACTCTATACTGGTGAAACATTCCGATTTTAAAGAAATGTCTTGAAGGAAAAGCGTCCTTAGCAAATGCGAGGCCTGAAGCAAAAATTTATGCGAAATGTTTTTTAAAAAGTGGTTATTCCCCGAATTTCGCGTAAAAAGGTGTGTTTAAAACAATTTTTATGAAGTCATTTCATCTCAAAACACGCAAATCATTGCCTATTATTTATATTTTTTCATTTGCCAGGGTTGAAACGCCGCCACTATCAAACGATGTTTTGTATTCCTTTGGTTACGATGCCGATATTTCGTCCGTAGGTTTTGTTATTATAGGCCTACAATAATTTAACATATTGCACGGGTAATCAGACAAATATCTTAGGCACACATATCTGTACATTATTATATTATTTTCGTTCAACCAAAACTTTTTACTTATTGTTAAACCCGAATAAAGCCTCACAGTGCTAGCCTTCCTCAGCCTGAGGCCCACCCAGAGGACGGCTCTGCCTTGAAGGTGTTACTTTGGAGGATGTATTGTTCACGACGGACGATATAAGAATGTTAAACGTTTTTATTTAAACAATTATTGACATTTCGGACTTATTACATAGTTTTAATTTATGAGAACAGCAAGGCACTAATTTGTTTAATAAAAACTTTATTACTAAACATTATTTTACTTTATAGTGATTAGTCCTTTTAGCACTCTTTCAATTTCTCAAAGGTTACATTATTTTCTAGAAATATATTAATTTTTTTCAATTTCTACCTAGCGCATGCTGTCACATATTTACAGCTATTAAAAAATCTGCCTGACTGACATTGGAAAATTCAAAAATTAATGTTCAAACCTTTTATAAAACAATTATTCTTGCTACAAAATATTAAAAGAAATACAATTTTTCTTACAAATATAAAGACTTGTAAAAAATCGTAGCCTATCTTTAAGAGTTACAAAAACCTATGAGAAATATAACTGACTTTAAAACGTTGATTGAATTATAACACTAGTGGGTCAGGCTTAATCTTGCAAGAGGTTTTTGCACAGGCAACATTATTATTTTATCAGTATAAATTATGAGGTTTTGTACAAAACTTTATGAAACTAAATTCAGTTACAATCAATGCAACTTTGAATTTAGAACCACAAAAATATTGAAATAGTTGATAGTTTGTTTAATTTACGTGGCTTAAAATAATATTAAAATAATCTGAATTCTATTGAATTATTTACAAAAGAAAAATTCAAAATTCACAGTTTTTCAAAACATTACTTTTGTAGAATACATTACTCGCTACTTACAATTTCGAATGCTTTTTGAAGCACGTATAATGTAGCTGCTCGGTCATTGAACCCACTGACAATACATGCCGTTCGAAATAGAGCTCGTACTTTTGGAGCGAACCCAAAATTTCCCTTTGACTTGAAACCGCTCGGTACCGGGGCCAAAATGTATTTAGAAGTTGGACAATAGCACACCTTGCCACTAATCAAAAGTGCTGACATCTACAATCCGCTGCGCGAACTTGCCACACGCTCCGTAATAGTCCAGAGAGGTACCGGGGCCAAAATGTATTTAGAAGTTGGACAATAGTACACCTTGCCACTAGTCAAAAGTGCTGACATCTACAATCTGCTGCGCGAACTTGCCACACGCTCCGTAATAGTCCAGAGAGGTACCGGGGCCAAAATGTATTTAGAAGTTGGACAATAGCACACCTTTTTTTTTTACCCGGGTCTGAGCCCCCAAAACCCGCCCAGCCCTCGTGGCAGCCAACCTCTAGCGAGCTACCTCCGTCTCACATGCGCATGCGGTTAGTATTCCTACCGCGAATGAAGGAAACGGGATTGATTGCCCATGTACCAAGCTCATAAGCTCTTTCCATGGAGAATCAGGAGATAGTGAAATGAAACAGTACGGTAAGTGTCGCGCTAAGAGCGGGATGAAAAAACCTGGCAAGAAAGAAACCCTGCCAGGAAAAATCCCGCGACAGATCATGCAGGAACCCTGGGGGTATTACCTTGCAAATACCTTGTTAGTAAATATCCCCTTGCCACTAATCAAAAGTGCTGACATCTACAATCCGTTCCTCGAACTTGCCACACGCTCCGCAATAGTCCAGAGAAAAAGAATCAATTAGAACGTTCAAAAGAATAATTGATTACCCGAAGCAAGCTCTCCGCTTTGAAATGGCTAATTGATACGCATCGCCTTGCTTCCCATTTGCTAAAGACAATTTGCTCTAGAACTATTGTGATTATGCTGCGCCGGGCACAGTAGGCCTAATAGGTCAAGAAGAGCGGTAGTGCACCATTTAGCACTAACTCTAGATAGATGTGATGTGTGTGTATATATATATATATATATATATATATATATATATATATATATATATATAGTAACATATATATAACACACATATATATATATATATATATATATATATATATATATATATAACTTTGCAACACTGTTTTCTTGTATTCACTCATCACTTACACTTTAATGTACTTAAACATTCGAGAGCTATTAATTATGTGCTCTCATTTTCAATCTTATTTTAAAACTCTCAAAATAAAGTTGAAAATGAAAGCACAAGCTCATGAAAGTTGACCAGCAAATATACTAAGTAAGATTCTTGTTTAAGTACATTAAAGTGTAAGTACACACACACACACACACACACACACACACACGCGCGCGCACATACACACACACACACACACACACACACACACACACCATCCCTTGATACTGACATTAGCATATTTTTGAAGAATCAATGCTCTAATGGACACCGTTCCTTATGTAGGTAGAAATATGAAGGATATTTTTATCACTTATAACTGAAAATTTGAAATAAATTAAAATGAGTTTCATTACAAGAAATAAAAATTACAATAATCATTATAACTGTGCTGTAGGTAAATGGAGGGTCTAGAAAATATTTTTTTAGTCTAATTAATTCAACTGTTAAATATAATATTTGGGTTTAAATATACCTGACATGCAAAACATAATAATTATAGTTTTGACAAAGTGACGTTAAAAGGCTAAACGATCGATCCGTTTTTCAGAATTGTGGAGACCATTTCTAGATGCGCTTCATAAAAACGTTTTTCTTTCTCGAGGAACGCGTCAAAGATACATTTCTTTTAACATCTTATACCCTCCATTGTTCAACTGTAATTTGTTTTAAGTTGGTGATGAAAGCAGCAGATGTATAGACATTGTTAAGATATACTTATATGAAAGGTTTATGGCGTCGAACGTTTTCATAGTTTTCCATTGCTTGAGTAGCATAAAATGATGTTTTCAGGTGTAGAATGTTTAAAAAGTTTCCAGGAGACTTCCCAGGACCCCTCAAATAATTTTCTGGCTACAGCATTAGATCAAGGAAACACAAAGGTTGAAAACTGTCAAACAAAGAAATAGGTAAATAATAGGGGTTCGGTATAGGTGAAAAAATAAGTTTAAAGCAGACAGAAATAAACGTATTTAATTGTAATGTTAAGAGAAAAATATATCGATCCTTTCGATAGCCGTAGCAACGTCCTTTAATATCACCTTTAAACAACTGGAAGATCGTATCTGATACTGACGTAGCCCAGCTCATTACAGTAAATGTGAGTTTAATGTAGTGCTAGCTTCGCACACACGACGGCGCTTCAAGTGGCGGACATTCACGTCGCATCAAATATCTGTGAGTTATCGAAGACGCTCAGCCAACACATCCTCTCCACAACTCGAGGGAAAACTTCTACATGGATTGTGTTCTTTATTTATCTCATTTTATTGCGATGCATTATTCCATTTACACTTGAGTAAATATTTTATTTACAAAGAAAATCAGATGCAACAATACTTTTCTAGATACTCCATCTGCTTTGGTGTTTACGATTAGCAGCCAAGAAAATGATTTCCGAGAATTACAAAAAGATGAAAGCCCACTGCAGAATTTAAAGAAAATTGAATACTTAAAAGAACTCCTCTAAACGTACATTTAATGAAGCTGAATCTGATTTAAATTCACACATTTTATAAGCAACGCTAGATGAGGAGTAGGCGTAGCAATATCGTCAATGTTTGAGGTTAGACTTCCGTTCGGTTGCCTGGCAACAGAATAGGTATATCCCAAACAGATCGTAGCTTCTTCCATACAGTACATGTGAGGTTTCTTGTGATTTGAAGGGAATCAGCCAGTACATCTATTATTACTTGTGAAATACACGAAGGAGCTGTGAATGGTATAAGAAATTATAAATAAATCATTTTGAAATATCTTTTAGAACTTATAAGAAATTTTACATTTTATTCTACCCATTCGCCTTGATATATATATTATTAAAAAATCTAATGGTGTATGTGTGTGTGTGTGTGTGTGTGTGTGTGTGTGTGTGTGTGTGTGTTTGTGTGTATTACTCAATAACGTAAAAACTACTGGGCCCATTGAACTCAAATTTTACATAGACATTCTTAAAGTACCTGGTTGACAAATAGGGCTATTTTTATTTAAAAAGTTCACCAGGGCTCCGACCACTGGTCTTGGAAAATTTTCTAAACACCTAATTATCTATACTCCATTATATACTTGGCTTAATCAGCTGATAGTAAATGTGTTTTTAATCACCTGTAAAAGTCACTTTTAAACATATTTATACAGGTGATAGTAAATGTTTGTTGTTATTCATTTTTATGGTTAATTATACTTTACAAATGTCATTCTAAAAGATGAAGCTGTTCCTTCTCTTGGTTTTCTAAGATAATAATCACTAAGTTTAAAGTTTGATATATTTATTGAGATTTAATTTCAGTAAATTAAATTGTTTTCACATACTTGAAACATATATGCTGAAATCGACAACAGTAAAATTCCTAAAAGGAAAGAGAGTAACCTATCACAACGTTCTGCTAAGGCAGGGCCAATGTCATCTCTGCGAGGAAGGGAGTCTTACCAGTCTTGAAAAGTCCTTTATGGAAACACTCAACTATCCATACTACATTGTACCGACTTGGCTTAGTCAGCAGATAGTAAATTTATTTTTAATTACCTGTAATAGTCACTTTTATACACATTTAAACAAGTGATAGTAAATTTTTGTTGTTAATCATCTTTCAAGGTTAGTTATACTTTACAAATGTCATGTTACAAGCAAAAGTTTTCCTTCTCTTCGTTTTTTAAGACAATAATCTATAAGTTTATAATTTTATATATTTATTAGGGTTTAATTTCAGTAAATGTAATTCTTTTCACATACTTAAATCATATATGCTGGAATCGGCAACAGTAAAATGCCTAAAAGGAAAAAGAGTAGCCTATCACAACGTTCTGCAAAAGGCAAGGGGAATGTTATCTCTCGAAGGAAGGGAGTCTTCTCAAGAAAGACAAGTCCTTTTGGAAATCAACGCTGAAAATGCAGTATTGCAACGTTTTCCTGAAGCATCGGAACACAGTCCGGCTCGATCATTTTATAAAAATTTTTTTGTGTAAACATGCTTATACTAAAAATTGTTTCTACGAACTAGAGTTAACTTATCTCTTCACTGTGAAATGAAACTCCTCTTAACTCTTGAACGAATGAAATTCTTTGTATTTCGGAATGTAGTAAGCACAATACAAATATATGTCTACCCTGTACGAAATACTCTGCTAATAAATAATAAAGTATCTCCTTGATCTGTTGTATTTACAATTATTTTATAAAAAAATTTGTTTATATAATTACCATAACGAGAACTTTGTGTACGAGTACCGGAACACAAAAAGCAGTCCAGCAGTTTCAGCTTCACGCCTGTTGGTGTTGCACAAGCAGATGACTTATAAGCAACAAGTAGACTGTTTACACACTATGTTGAAGCCCTATTCATTTTCATGCTAAAGCTATCGATATATCCTTTGTTTGCCCTCATTACAGCATTTATTCATTGTATCTGAGTTATGGTTAAGCTTCTGTCTTATTTTCCGACAGCTAACCTCTTACGAAAACTTATTCTTGCGATACGAAGTAGATACGTGACGCCTAAAGAACAATACTACATCCCTAGATAGAAAGTTGTCCTAGTACCTGCTATAACACACAGTTGTCCAGGACGTATTTTAGTTAATTGCTCGTGCAGGGTTCAACAAAGACCATATGTTTGGCTTACTACCAGACAGTAAATTTACAAAGGCATTAATATTGCCAAGGCATTGTTTGGAAAATCACGCGCAACATTTTTTAAAATAGACTGTAGAAATGGGCTGACGGAATAAATAGCGGCAGCTAAATATATTCTTAGTAACTTAATTTTACAGTTATATTTGTTCGTACAAAGTTGTTGAGGAAAACAAAAGTTCTAAACTTTGTGCTGGTAGGCCAGAGTGATTGTTAAAATAGTCTAACGTTGTAGCGTTGCCTCTGGACGGTCTTGCCGGGGACAGATCAAAGTAATGACGTCACAGTTAGTCATCATAATAACTTCACTTAGTACTGCAACGAGTTGATTGGTTAGTGACGTCACATCGGTTGTTTCGCCGCCCACCCCCAGTAGCATATAGTGAAAATAGTAACATATATCGACGTTGGCTTGATATTTATTAAAATGAAAAAAGTTTTACGCAACCAATGACAGTGTAGAGGGTGTGAGTAGAGCTTCTCGGTCACTGAAAGATGTCATGATCGAGTTACTTCAGGTTTTCTCTTATATTTTGAGAACTACAGATGTTCAATTGCTTTGAATACCTAGTTGTGTGTAGGGTTGCAATTTTGTCTTATCACTGTAATTGAAAGTTTTTTTACTATAACCGAAAACTAAGATTTGAGAAGTATTAATCAAAATTCAATGGAATTTTGGTCTCGTTTAATATAATTTTGTAAAGGCATTGTAAGTAAATCTAAGTAGGAATGTCTGCGAAAGATTGAAGTTAACCCGCAAGATGGCTAATTCAAGATATAGATTTTATATTTTTATATTAATTAATAATATATATTCCCCTAACAAACAGCATACTAAATTATTTTTTAATACATAATATGATTTCTTATAACCACCCTTTACTCACAAGTAGGATATAAAGATACAACGGTATAGAAAGAAATATAGCTGACACGAGATAATTTCTAATCACTTGTGAAATTATGCCGATTTAAAAATTTCGTAAACCAAAATGTTTGAAATTCGTTGACATTTTTTTCTGTTTTCAATGGATACAGAGCAAAACTGGGTAAAAACAGCTCGTGAAACTTACAAGTAGAGAGTGCGTTATGGGCCAGAGCATGCAAGATGTTTTGACTCGTAGACTTACAAACTGATCGTAGTTCGCACAATAAATGTTTGCAAAGTTCTAGACATTAACCGCCACCTGATGGCCAAGACGTAACGGTTCTAACTAACCTTGGGACTTGGCGTATTGGCAGAGGAACGACCTGCATTTATTCCCTAAACATCTAAGAGACAAATGTTGCAACAGCCTGTTAGAGGCCTGACGAATATCGCCTGTAACTGTGAGTTTACTCAGCTGACTAGGTTCTGCTGAATTTCGCTCTTAGAAGAGAAAAAAGAACGGTTGATACCAAACAAGGAACTGACTTCAGGAGACATATTTTTGTGTTTTCTGAATTGCGGTCAAAATGTTAAAACTGGCTTTGAAGTTTAAATTGTTCAGCAAATTTTATAGAAGTCAAGTAACGTTTCGAACTGGATTTTATATCGTATAAAATATTATTTTGAATCATTAGTGGTAACAAATGTGTAGAAGGTCATAGAGGCTAAGAATATTGATGATTTGTTAGAAAGCCAAAAGTGCTAAATGTAAGAGAACAAATAAAAGGCCCGATAGCAAAATTAACGCTAACTTATTACGTGTTTTGTAGGTTTAAACCGATCTGGGGGCCGGGGGCTACACTATAATGAGATTACCGCCTGTAAAAATATGGAAGGATTGTAAATATAGATGGGAATAAAATAGAGGCAATAAACTCCATGGTAGATGATATAGGGAGATCATAGTACCAGTTGTGTAGGTTTGCGAACCTATTCGGGTGTAATATATCCGTTACACTCCTTGTAAGAAGAAGGGTGAAGAAAAGTTGATGACACTTTGCAGGACCATCAAAATGTCAGGGGTCTTCTGGGAGGCTATGACATTCCGTGGGCAGAGATGAAGTGGACCAGCTTCACAATAAACTGTCCTCTGAAGATAACATTTTCTACGAAATGTCACGAAGAAAAAATACTGTGAAATAATTTGTACTTGTAGTGGCGGGACGTGAAATATTTTTTCAGGCTCCAGTATAGTTGTGTAGTTCTGCAGTAGTTTGGCGTTGTTGGGATACAAATATTTTGTCGCCGTTTGATTTTTGTTTTCCTTATACAAAGCTGATTTTCTCTGTTACTCTACTACAGTTATGAAGATGAGGTAAAGGACAAACTCTAGTAGAAGTGGGCTACTTCCATTATGGGGCAATGCACACTTTGTGATATTTCATATACTTGAAATAACGAATGTTACGCGACAAGAGTTTAGTACAAAATGTAACAAACATGCTTGCCAATAGATCCCAAGTACACATCGCCTTCTTGAACATCTGACAATCATCTTATAGATCTCCTTCTCTGATAATCTAAACGTAGTCTTGGCTAGCAATTTTAAGTGGTTCAATCTACAACGGCGCCAATTGGATTTATTACAACGATTACAAATAATTTGTTCTTGTAATTTTAAGGTAATCACCCAGTGAAGCTGGTGTCTTTTAGAGCATAAAAAGTAGTACATTTTTCAAAGGGATTATAAACTAATAATAATAATAAATTTGAATCCAAAACAACTTAGAGATGTTTGGAAGTAAACCCTTGATATTGAGTTCAGGGAAAAAACCAAAGGATGTTCTCCCAAGGTTTAATTTTATAAAATATAGTCATATAAAATCGAATAAAATACGTGTGTTAAGACTTAATTAGCAACAATATCAACGTTTTGAAAAGCGATACAAAAATAATTATAAACAGTTTAGAAAAAACCCAACCGATCTAAGAAAAAGCAAACATATAACTTTTACTTACTAGAAAGTGAAAAAGAATTTTTCAATTACGAAAGAATAATTTATTGTAAGCTTAAAACCCACAAAGTTTGAAGTCGGCGCCGCAATCATGCCTTATATTTGCTAATCCATCAAATCCATTCCAAACATTTCCGAAACAATCAACTTTTAAATTGCTTGATTTCCCGTGATTAATTATAGCAAACCATGGATTTCTCGCGAAACTAAAATTTCAAGTGTTTCGATATTATGAGAGTATGCGGGACGATAATTGATCCTTGTTCTTGGAAAACCATACAATATCAGGTTTTGTCCGTAAAAATACACGATTGCATATTTTTTGTTTAGATATACAAATTTCAACGTTCAGTATGTTGAATATGAATCCAAAGTACAAAGTTTGGCGCCGACTTCAAAATTTTGTAGGTAATAAGCTTATAATAAATTATGTTTCCGTTATTGGACAATTATTTTACAAATTTTAGTAAAAGTAAAAATTATGTGTGCAGGCTCTTTGAAGTCGGTTATAAAATAT
>JBAIZL010000002.1:330994319-331046819 GCA_036971475.1 Prosapia bicincta
ATTCTTGATGTTTATAATTTAAAGGGTTTATTTGTCTAGATACTTATCAAATTCTTGTGGATTATAATTCTGGATGTTTGAGTTTCTAGATGTTAATAACTCTAGAGGTTAATTGTTTTTGTTTATAATTCTTGATGTTTATAATTTAAAGGATTTATTTGTCTAGATCCTTATCAAACTCTTGTGGATTATAATTCTGTATGTTTGAGTTTCTAGATGTTAATAACTCTAGAGGTTAATTGTTTTTGTTTATAATTCTTGATGTTTATAATTTAAAGGGTTTATTTGTCTAGATCCTTATCAAACTCTTGTGGATTATAATTCTGGATGTTTGAGTTTCTAGATGTTAATAGCTCTAGATGTTAATTGTTTTGTTTATAATTCTTGATGTTTATAATTTAAAGGGTTTATTTGTCTAGATCCTTATCAAACTCTTGTGGATTATAATTCTGGATGTTTGCAATTTTTTTTTTTAATTCTAGAGGTTAATTGTTTTTCTTTATAATTCTTGATGTTTATATTTCAAAGGGTTCATTTGTCTAGATCCTTCTCAAACCCTTGTGGATTATAATTCTGGATGTTTGTAATTCTAAGGGTTCATTTGTCTGTATCTTTATAGTTTTTGTGATGTCTAATTCTTGATGTTTGTAATTCTAGATTTTTATAACTCTAAGATAAATAGTTTTTGTTTATAATTCTTAATGTTTGTATTTCAAAGGGGTTATTTGTCTAGATATTTATAGTTCTTGTGATTTATAATTCCAGATGTTTATATTTATAATTCAAAATGTTTATTTTTCTAGCTGTTTTCAACTCAAAAAGTTCATTTGCATACAGGTTATACATCCCGATGTTTATAATTTTAGACGTTTATAACTCTAAAGGTTTATAATTTTGAATATTTATAATTCCGGATGTTTATAGTTCTAGTCATCTATAACTCTCTCTTTCACAAGTCCGAGTATAGTAGTAGCGCTGTATGTAGTGTCAGGGAATAAAGGTTTCACATATCTATACGACCCGCTAGTCTGCAAGTATCATGAACGACTCTGCTCACACGAGCCATCATTTTGTTACCCTCAGTACCGGGGCCTCTCTTTCACTTCCTTTCCCCTCTAACACCTCATTAAGGGATTGTAGAGGGCACATATTTTCCAGTAAGCTCAATAGAGGCGACGTTTATTCAGACACGAGGAGCTGCATAGATGAGCCATGATCCCAACGTTTGACTACGTGGGTTTTCCGATCGTGGTATTTTCGATCCTAGTGTTTGAACACCTGCTGATGTGGCGTTTCCGACCGATCGGGTTCGAGACGTGGGATTTCCGATCTGCCACCACACTTCCTATATAAAGGCATACTAACATAAACAATATTATATGGGGGTTAATAACGGAACATCCCCACAACCTGAACATTCATATGGTTGTTTGACAATACATTCAGTCGGATCTGAAAGTTGGAGGCGTGCACAAGTTGTAGGCTGAATTGAGTAAGTTTACAGCGTTTTAAAGTGTACGTTTACCGACTGGAGGATCGGACACGCTTAAGAAGTTGATAGTTGACTTATATCGCGAGAAGCAAAATGGAAATTACCACTACAACCAAAGGGAAACCGTGTCTTGTGAAGGATGGTTATCGCTATCGAGTACAAACAAACTGAAAAGTATACTAATTGGTTTTGCGTCAGAAACGAAAAGAGTAAGTGCAACGGGCGTATAAAAATTGCAAATGATGCAATCATCTCTGAACAGCATCATTCCTACGTACCAGACGAAGCAGACGCTCAGATACAAATACGTCGACATAACTGTAAGAAAAGAGTCCGTGAAGAAAAGACAGTGCCGATTTGTAATATTTTTAAAGAAGAATTTCAAGATTTAAAGGATAAAGGTTTAGATTTTGTTTAAAATATGCCAAATTATGAAAGTGCAAAGACTTCCTTGTGCAAAGCAAGGAGAGAAGTTTTAGGGACGACCCATAACCCTGGCTCTAGTACAAAGATTTACCTCAGTGACGAAATTTTACAACTAAGTGATATCAGTAGTTTTTTGAAAATTGACGATGGTGATGTTCCTGGCAAAAAAATTCTTGTGTTTGGATGTAGAGAAGCGGAGAAACTCCTGTGTGAAAATGACACAATTTTTATGGATGGGACATTTGATAGTTGTTCGAAACAATTTAAACAACTATACAATATACATGTAGACATTGGAAGCACGGAAGGAGAGACTAAAATATTTCCTGTTTTATTTGTTCTTCTCCCAGATAAATACCAAGAAACATAAAACCGACTTTTTGCCAAACTAATTATTCCGGATTGGTCGCCGAAAGTTGCACGATTAGACTCTTAAATGGCTGCAATTGAAGCTATGGAGAATGTGTTTTTTTTAATATAGTTCTGTCCGGCCTGGATAAAATGTGAAGGGATATTTTTCAAATGATTTACATAAGTTATTCTGGAGTAGTGATGGGACGAGTCGAGTATTTCGTCGACTCGATTAAATCGGCGTTTAAACTTGCTAAATTTGCCGTTTCAGCTGCTACCTGCTAATTTTGGAATTCGTAAACTATTTGACCGAGTCGATACTCGAGTATCGTAGTATAAGAATCGAGCCGACTCGATTCTCTGTTGACTCGATACCTTTCGAGTAAAATACTCGACTCGTCACATCACTATTGTAGAGTAGTGAATTGAATGGTAGGAAACCCCACGTGGTTTTGTCAGTGGTCGGAACTCCCACGGATGAAATTTTTGTGATCGGAAATACCACGCCTGTGTCTGTGGTCGGAAGTCCTACGGTCGGAAAGTCCACGCCACCCAACGTTTACTTTAATTACAGAGAATTAGGCCGGTAATGACGTGCGTTAATCGTTATTCCTAAGCGCGAGTAATGCAACCAGGGGTAACTGTTCTTCTCACTCTATTCTCTAAATATCTGTCGTTGATATGTATACAAGGCAACGAGGAACATTAATTAAATTTGCATAGGATATTGTCTTCTAATAATAGCATGGCTGCAATTAGCACTAGAAAATCCTATCGCTCCGCAAGAACGACAATAGACAGCTTGAATTGTAAACAGAAACATTTTAAGATAACCAACATAACATACAGTTAATTAACCGCATTAAATAATACACACATTGTCAATTGCCAAATAGTACAATAGGCGCACAAAGATATGACCGGGAAATTTATTTGTTTAGCTTCCGTACGTTGGCAACAGATGCTTGTTTGATATCAATCAGGATTGAGTGTATCTGTGTCTCGAACATTCTTGGCCAGACGAGCTGGCATTGCACATCTGGCAAGATCTCAAAGCGCCATGACAGTTCTTCGATATGATATTGCTCAGGTGATCGCTTTGAAGTAAATCAAGCGTGACACCGTTTGAAGAGTCGCGACAGAAGTGGTTCGTCAAACGCTCTTTAAACAAAGTGTTATCAAGAAGAAGAAGAAGTATGGGTTGCACGTTTCTAGAGAGAAAATATTGCCAAATATTCTAAAAACAACTAATGATAAAAATTTCACAACGAAATCCGTCAACAGTTTTAAAATTAGTTACACTTTACTCGACTTTCATTTAAGGATTTTCTTTGAGTTCTTGATGTCTCTATTCTGTCAAACAATAATATAATTTATTAAGTATGTTTTAATATAGATAAATAATTTATTTAATCCCTAAATATTAATTTAAATTAATATCCTGTCTAGTTTTAAGATTAGAAAACTGCCCCTTTATGCTTTGGTTTTTAATAACAGCAAAGTATTTCTTTTATGACATATATCTCCAAAGTTGAGAAGTGCTTTGAAATTTATAATCGGTCTAAACGTGGTAACATAATAACAAAGGAACTTTAGGAGAACTCGGTCTGTTAGTTTGTAAGCTACAGACCATACAAATGACCATTAGTTTGTACCATACAAATGACCTGTCTGCCATATGGTCTCTTATTTACTGTTTGCTGGTAATTATATGCTTTTCGATTCTACTCTCTACTGAAATTTAAGTGTCTTTATAGCGTTTCCTACGTTCTCTGGCAAATTTTACCACTTCCCCAACTCAGGCAGGTTTCTCATATCTTTGTGTTCCTTATTGTGTCTGACTTTCGTTCCTACAACCATTCCAAGCAACTTTATTTTCGAGATTATCCTAGATAACGTGTAGCTTAACCACTGACGGGATCATGGCTACTTCAGGTTAGTGACCTATCCCAAGCTATGCTAACCATTTCAACACCAGGGTAAAATTTAATCCCCTTTGGTCCTCAATATTTTAGAGAACATTGCCTTTAAACCATATAAAGCACTCGTATAGTATATTTAAGGGCAAATTTAGATTTAATAAGAACTATTTCGTAACTAAAATATTCATGCAAAAACATTGCAACGCTGTATCTACATTGCCTACTCAACTCCTTCCGAATACAATTCTAAAGAATAATATGAAACTTTTTTAAAATAAAAACGTTTACATTCTCTAGTCTGTTATTTTAAATAGTAAGTCAAATAATAATTAGGAATATTAATGTATACAATTCAAATATCTATGAAAAGTGGTTGGAAAAAATGAAGGGTTAACCAGTTATATCGTGTACTGAAAAGAATATCTGCAAATGAATAAATTATATTCATTAGAAAGTCGTTCCTAAAATAAAATAATAAATTGGGTATATATTATTATTTTACACCTCAACAACAGTTCACATTTTTTTCAGTCTCTACTCGTACTTTACCTTTCCATCCCTTCACTCTCTTTCCGTCCACTGTCACCCTACACTCTGGCTTCACACACACACACACACAAACACACACACACACACACACACACACACACACACACACACACACACACACACACACACACACACACACACACACACACACACACACACACACACACACACACACACACACACACACACACACACACACACACACACACACACACACACACACACACTACACAGAAACGCACACATACACTAATATTAAGAATAAATTAAAGCAAAGCTTCCAACAAATACGTTTTCCATTTCTTTCAATAAATGATTAAAAGTTGTACTCAAGGCTGACGTAAATCAATTTCTCAAACTCTATAACCTCTTGAGAATAAGGAGTCTGGTAATCATAAGCTGGTTTTGTTTTGTAATTTGACTAATTGTCTTAAAGAGTCGATACTTTCCATTTAACATTTAAACTCTGCAGTATTTAGGAACTTGCGTTCTTTGTATCACAAATTATAGTTTCACTTTGTGATTAACATTAAAACAATTCATGAAATTCAGCAACAATAATTTTCTAAAATTATGTAGTTTACCATTTTTAAAAAATATTCAAGTGGTGTATATTACATTTGTAATAATATTTGTGTAAAAATGTTTATACAGTTTTGTGTATAGATTAATTTGTTTGTAATTATTTTTTGTATAGATGGTGTGTGTGTGTGTGTGTGTGTGTGTATGTGTGTGTGTGTGTGTGTGTGTGTGTGTGTGTGTGTGTGTGTGTGTGTGTGTGTGTGTGTGTGTGTGTGTGTGTGTGTGTGTGTGTGTGTGTGTGAGTGTGTGTGTGTGTGTGTGTGTGTGTGTGTGTGTGTGTGCGTGTGTGTGTGTGTGTGTGTGTGTGTGTGTGTGTGTGTGTGTGTGTGTGTGTGTGTGTGTTTGTGTGTGTGTGTGTGTGTGTGTGTGTGAGTGTGTGTGTGTGTGTGTGTGAGTGTGTGTGTGTGTGTGTTTGTATTCGTAAAGAATTTAGCTTTCATTACATGCAACAGTGTGTTTTGTATTCGCATTCATGTCAGTGTGTTCTGCTTGAGATGATTATCTTGTTTGAATTAAAAATCACCGCCATGAACTTATTATTACTTGAGTATTGTCACAACAACACTAAGACACTCAACTCTTAAATGTGTAAGGAGACACATCTTCGTTTAGGAGCGGAATGTTGAATGATAGCAACTTTATGCTGGCATTTTATGGTTATTTTATTAAATAGAAATATCATATCTGAAGAATTTATTAAAAGAAAATAAAAAAATGACAACCATATTATTTTTTGAAGTTATACATAATATTTCTATATAGCCGTTTATATAGTAGCCTAGTGCTATACTTGAAGAAACATATTGTGGACCTAAAGTAGAAATATATTGAAAGATTATGAGTAAGTAAAGTAGAAGAGTTACGAAGGCAGGACTTGGCGAGATTATAATTGAACTAAACTATAATAATTACTCAAAAAAGAACATACTGAGTTTAATTGTTTTTGAGCACACTAAGCAATCTTAGTCAATGTCTCATGAAAATATTGATTGTTCCGATCGAAAAATGTTTACTAGTTCAAACGTAAGGCTTTCGTCAAACGTCACGGAAAACACAATCCAAGAGACAATATACGAAATAATTTAAAGAAAAAGAGAAATAGAACGAAAGATCCACTCACAATTCAAGTTAAGCGGCCTGAAAGTGTTTGTGATTGAAAGATTTCTAATTTATAATATATAAATCGGCTATTATTTTAAATATTACTCAAAATATAATTATCTTTTAAAATAATTGGGCAAAGTAATGAACAAATTTTGTTTGTTATTTACAAAACAATTCTGGCAAGACCGGATTGGACGCAGGACAACAATTCGTGACTTAGGAATTTCTCACCTATAAATCGTATTACCTTCAATTTGTCAGACTCAGTAAACTACAAACACAGATATGTATAAAGAAGAAAATTGTTCAGTAATCGTCTGTGTGTTTTACGATTTTTTAGATCTCTAATTAACTGATCAACACTGAGAGAAACACTTAACTACAAATAACAGTTATTAAATCAATAAGGATGTGACATAAGCAGAAACAAAGATTGTATAGACTAATCAGTACTTCTATTAAACAGTTCGATCTGTAAGTAATACTTACAGAACTGTTTGGTTCCGTTGAGCACCGTTGGATCGCTGCCGTTCACCTCTTGCTCCAGAAGTGGCGAGCTTACAGTTGTCGTTTCTGTCAAGTTAGGTCCGCTCTTTACCGAGATTGTTGTGTTTGTAAAAGCAGACCTACAACAAACAGTTTTTTGTGGATATTTTGTGAGTTAAAAGATTATTAATGGTAGTTTGGGATTTATATTTAAATATTTAAATTCGTCTGGTTCGCCGCCAGTGGTTTCTGATCAATCAACAGTCATAAACCTTAAAAACTTTCTCAGAACCAAATAACCAAGTAGGAAATTTAAATATAAATAAAAGTCAGAAAAGCCTCTAAAGCTATTAGCCCACAACCAGTCACAATATTGTAACTTCAACCAAAATTATACAACTCTAAATGTACAGAAACAGCAAATCACAGGAGCAAGGAAGAGACCCCCCACGAAGAAGACAAGGCCAGTGGGTAATGATCATTGAATATAATCTGATGCCCCTACAAAACATTTAAAAAACTAATCGGAATTTCAAGTAATATTGCTGGTAATATAAGTTATCTCTTATTCATAAACAATTAGTTAAAGTTTTTTAAAATCATTATAACCTCCCTCCTTCTGCGTACATATATTTTTTCACCCAGGGACGTGAATGTAGTTAGTGAACGTCTATTACATTTCACCAAACTCCGTATAAATCAAGAGACACTTTCTAGAAACAATAACACCTCACTCATTTTACAAGTTGTTATTTAGTCTCTGTTGGACAGAGATTTGTAAAGCCGCACGGAGAATTCGTCTGTTTTCGGATTTCGTAATTCGTCGAATTTCGTACTTTGTAATTTTAACTTTTCACGTAAATAGTCATAGAAAGTATTGATTAAACTTGGGAAGATATTACAAAATGTTTTAGAGTGTAGGGCCTATTTAACAGGGATCTAAAAAAAGGAGAGAGAATAAATAGGGCACTATTTAGTGTGAAAGGAGAGAAGTTTGATGTTAAAGAAGTATGAAATTATATTCGGACAATTACAAGCTAATCGATTATATCCATATATCAATTATTTGATTAAAACATTATTTAATACTTAATCATAGTTTGTTCAGCCGCGGGTTTTTCACCTGTTCCCTGGTTCTTAACCTCATCTCAACATACAACAATTACCCAAGCCAATTCAGTATCTGAAACGTTTAGAATGCTTTTTTTACTTTCATTTGTCAGTAATTGATTCGATTGTGAAAATAGACACTTTTGATTAATTACATCCGAGAGAATAATTGCTTCTCCTGAAACAATTTTTTTGCAGAGCAAGTTCTTTGAGTAAGCTCTAAAGATTAATTACACTTAAAATTAAACAAGGGATGTAATTTTTGAATAATTCTTTTTACTAACATCGTCAAATTTAGTTTCGATTTATATTAGTTTTAAAACGTAATATATTTTAAAACAATGGTGTACCTTTCTAACTTACATACGCAGGGCCACTATACACACACACACACACACACACACACACACACACACACACACACACACACACACACACACACACACACACACACACACACACACACACACACACACACACACACACACACACACACACACACACACACACACACACACACACACACACACACACACACACACACACACACACACACATTTTGGGGGCGCCGACATCTGTCAAACAATTTTTTTAAAACTGAACCTTTAAATAAAAAGTAACGCGTCGATAAAATCAATATTACAATATTCTCTTCTTTTCCCTACAAAGACGTTTTGATTTCCCAGGTTTGTCATTATTCATGTCAGACGAAGAAGAGCGTTCGGCTGTTCATTTTGCAGCGTGTTATTTTTACAAGTTGTGTGTCAGAATTTGGAATCAGCGATATTTCGTGTTAGGAATGATGTTAAAGGAGGGGTATTTTTACAATAAAGAAGGACTGTCTAGGGAATAGAATATTTTCAGTTTTGTGCTGTGACAAGTTTAATTCACCAACTGAGGGGTTGCGTGGGGTTTTCATGTAGACGTTTAAATTTGTGATTTTACAAGACTATTTTAACACAACTAAACTTAAAATTAACACATTTCGTAAAGGTTAGGTACTGAGAAAACGAACTCTTAATTGAGGCGTACAAACTCCTTAAAATACAAAGGTAGTAAATAGCTCTGAGTCGTGGTTAACGCACAGCTGTCGAATAGTTTCCTACAACGATGAGACAGAATACCAAAGAATCTGTTTCGACCTTGAGAAGGATAAGCTCCGGTTATTCTCTGTTTGTGTACGATAAATCTGAAAAGCTTTCCCCTCTTCCAAGTCATTGCTTAAAATAATAAAGGCTCACGAACTAAAGTATTTCAGTATAGATCAGCGCAATGATGGCAATATAAAGAGGGCCAAACAGCGTAGCTATAAGGTAGTAATGAAGGTTGGAGTTATGCAGGTCTAAACGCAGGCAATGTACTTCCATACCACCATACACACATTATCCCTATTACAAGATGACAATCCTGCTACAGAGTTGAGCTATAATTCTGATTATCAGATGGTTTAATTTGTTAAAACAAGTTTTTGCAAAATCTGAACCTCAACACGTTTTCGAAATAGTTTTTGACGTAATATCAGTTTTAGTAATTACTGCAAATGTTTTAGGAGCATTTAAATACCTGCCTTTCGTAACAATGTTACTTTAATATCTGTTAGAACACAATTAAGCATGGGGACCATTAGAAGCACCCTTATTTATCAGTAAATAGTTGCAAGTACTCCTAGTAAATGGGAATGTCCCAAAACCAGATACATGTAATAAAATAACAGAACTAGGAAAGATGTGTAAGGAGAACCTCTTTTATACAAAACTATTACATTTTCTATTTTCGTAAAAGTTTTTCAACCAATTTATTCAACTTTACCTCATTTGGTCACAGATTATTTTATATACAATATCAAGACCACAGTGGTACAATTTATTACAATAAATTATTTATTGGAAGAAACCACAATGCCAAAAAAAATTATAAAAAATAAATATAATTACAATTTACCTACGATTAAACCCTTATGTACATTTCAATGACCATGTCATTATCATCATCATCATCATCAGAGGGTCTTATTACAAAATTACAATCTAGAATACAATAATTTATATTGTTCAGACTAGCTTGTAAATTATTGTTTTTTAGATTGTATTTTTGTAATAAAACCCTCTGATGATGACATGGTCATGGAAATCTGTACACATAAGGGTTTAATCTTAACTAACTTGTAATATTAGTTATTTTTCATTATTTTTTGTTGTGGTATTGGGTTTTGCCAATATTTTTATTGTAACAGATTATTTTAGTTAAGACCTAGTCTCGGTATCAAATATTAAAAGATGTATTAAAGTGTCAGAGAATCTATTCTGAGGTCCATAAAATGCTTATTAAAGTTTTGGTGACCGCACCAAAATTAGAAAGTAGAAATAAATGTAAATGTATAGTCTTAAGTATTTTCAACTTTTCTTGAAGAAAGGCTAAGCCCTTCTTACTAAACCAATAGGGCTAAGCCCTATTGTCACTTGATGAAGACAAATATGTTCGATAGTGCTCAATAGTATGGGCCAGACATTTTTCAGTAAGGTTTTGAACTCTTGGCGTAAACGTATTCCGATATATATGAAAATAGTTTTAAGGGTCCGTGACTAGCCTAGCTAAGAGTGTAACAATAAGTATGCAATAAAGTTAATTATCTAGGGAACAGGAGTGTATTTATTCTTAAGAACTAACTACCTGGTTCCCAAAAAACCTTACATGCTTTAAAATACTTGACGGTAAAATTATTTGAGTTTTGGTATCAACATATGGACAATTATGGACTATTTCAAAATTGACTCAGACAAACAGACCAGTGGGGAAGCTTGGGAAATGCCAGTAATGTGTGCGTTTTGCTTGAACGCAGCTTGGTCTTTTACCACGATGCGAACAAAGTGGCTGTACCGAACTGCGGTTGGTTTGACTGTATGCTTTATTCTGTAAAGAAGAACATGTTAGTGTAACATATCTTAGTGGTTCTATGTTTTTACTCTAAGGAGGGTTTGAAAAATGGGGGACTAAAAAAAAGATTAAACTGAAGGATAATGTCTACAAACGTCCACCTCGAATTTGCGATCATTTAGCGTTTTTCAAGAAATAAACTATATGACAAAGGATAAAATGATTTTAAAGAAATTCAGTACATACCATCCCAATAGGCTTTTATCTAGGTAAACAAATATGAAACAATGTTTGAACAATTCAAAAAAATAATGATCATAATTTTTAAATCTTTAATATTGCTGAAACTATGAGCTTGAATCTGGAAAACCTTGCGCGATGATCACAGCACATCATACTGAATGAAAAGTGTTTACTGAACGCTTGAAAATATTAAAACTTAAACTTTTCAAAGCCTAATTCTTTAAAAACTCTTTTAATTTGATTGTATTGAATTAAACCGCTTCAGTCCTGCTTTCACAATTCCCCCAGTTGTTTATTTTGTAGTGGACTTCAAAATAATAATGCAATTCTATTAAGTAAATTGTAGGCCTAATACAATTTGTATGAGGGACACAACTCATGGTTAGAGCGGTTAGAATAATAGTACTCGCATTTTTAAAAGTATTTGTAATTTTTACCGATAAACCTATCCGGTTATTTGTTCTTTTGATGAAATTTATTTCTTTAAAAATACAACATGTTGGCCGACCGGAAAATGTAGCTTTTTCCTTCAGTGTTCATTGGATATTTCTGGTTAAGTATGATGTGTCTGACTTTTCCAAAGATTTCTCAAACACAGCATATGAAAATAAAATCTTAAATTTTTTGTAAGTTGTATCCAAATAACATTTATAAGTGAGTGATTGGGGTATATTAACTAGACACACTCACCTGCATAGCCTGAACAGCCCCGAATGGCTACGGATGAAGTACCTCTTGGTCACATTGATATAGATGCCATTCTTTCCTCCGGACACGCTCACCCAATGTTCGGTCGACATGGAAATGCTCCACAGCACGATAGCGATCCCGACAAGTCCGGTGCACAGAAACAGCAGACGTCTTTCGAACATGAACTGCTTGTGGATGGCTCTGGCCCGAGCCGTCATGATCTCCACCATGCTGCCACCCTGCACACAACGGCAATACACATCATAAGGGGAAAACAAGAATATAATTGTGATATTTTAGTACGAATATTAGTACACACACACACACACACACCATCACGCACGCACACACACACACACACACACACACACACACACACACACGCCATCACGCACACACACACACACACACACCATCACGCACACGCACACTCACACACACTCACACACACACACACACACACACACACCATCACGCACGCACACACACACACACACACACACACACACACACACACACACACACCATCACGCACACTCACACTCACACACACACACACACACACACACACACACACACACCATCACGCACGCACACACACACACACTCACACACACACACACACACACACACACACACCATCATGCACACGCACACTCACACACACTCACACACACTCTCTCTCTCATTCTCTCTCTCTCTCTCACGCACACACACACACACACACACACACACACACACACAAACACACACACACACCATACACACCACACACCCACCCACACACACGCACACAAGCGCACGCTCACACACACACACACACACCATCATGCACACGCACACTCACACACACACACACACACACACACACACACACACACACACACACACACACACACACACACACACACCATCACGCACACGCACACTCACACACACACACACACACACACACACACACACCATCACGCACGCACACACACACACACACACACACCATCACGCACACGCACACTCACACACACACCATCACGCACGCACACACACACACACACACACACACCATCACGCACACGCACACTCACACACACACACACACACACACACACACACACACACACACACACACCATCACGCACGCACGCACACACACACACACACACACACACACACACACACACACCATCACGCACACGCACACTCACACACACTCACACACACTCTCTCTCTCTCATTCTCTCTCCCTCTCTCACGCACACACACACACACACACAAACACACACACACACACCATACACACCACACACCCACCCACACACACGCACACAAGCGCACGCTCACACACACACATACAAATATATACTCTATTATGGATAAAAGTAGATACTGTAAAGCATTTACTCTACTCCAAGTTCTATGCATAAAATAAAACGTTTAAATACTTTTCACCTTGCTCCCTTGTTAATCTAAATATAACGTATATGAAAAGTGGACAATAAATAAATAAATATATAAAAACCTGTTGTTCATATATATATATATATATATATATATATATATATATATATATATATATATTTATATATATATATATGTATATATATATATATATATGTATATATATATATATACATATATATATATATATATACATATATATATATATATATATATATATATATATATATATATATATCCTTCATTAACGCATCTATTCACTTAAAATTCCATATTCCGCTTTCCTTTCGGTGGTCTTTCTTCTTCTTCTTCTTTATTCTCATGAAACGATAAGATATATTCACTGCCTCAATAATTCCACAATTTGTAGGATTTTTCATATTATTAAAAGTTATTTAAAGCTAATAGTACTTTATCCATTCACATTTTTGGGATATGGACGGCCTCTACATTCTACCTGTAAAGATTCTTTGCGTGTTCTGGAGTCGCCATACTCGTACGGTTTACGCAATGTTGTTTTAATCGATTTATTTATGTAAACGTCCAATGGATGAAGTTAGCCTGTAGGCTATTCCTTACAGGAGTAATTGTCCCTAATTTCTATCAGTATCGTCTTAATAGCCTTTGTATGAAAACACTGGAGTTATTCATACACTGACTATGCTTGCTACTCAAGTAGCTCTACCAGACATTTAGACCACACTTTCATTCCATGTTTATCGATCCAGCCTTTTTCATGAAAATTAAGTATTATTTTAGACATAACTTTCTCTGCTGGCATTTCCTTTCAGTATTACCATAGGTGGTAACTATGTTTCATCATCAAAAAAAAGCCAAAACAACTGTATATCGTGTTTTCCTGTGTCCAGATATTTAAACTATAATATACTTTGTAGCCTACCTTCTCTATGTATAAGTATTATGATGTTGCATCAAAAGTTAGAGGTATTTCATCCAATAGTCCAATATCATAACTAGATATTTTCTAGCGTTATTGACGACTTTATGGAGAGCGATTGTTATAGTCTCGTACACTGGGGGACGTCTTTGTGCTTGCGTTGACCATGTAAGTATACTGAGGCTGTTTCATAAACCTACATCACGACGGTTCACAGTAAAATAAAAAAGCTAAAGCGAACATATTAGCGTTAACAATTATAAACCCTTGCTACAAATATTTACACAACCCTTGCAGGGTTGAATACAGTTAGCATCATCAGAAGGTTACAAATAAACAAATAAACCCATTTGTAACCTATTTGTTTATTTTAAAACTTCTGATTATGTTAACTGTGTTAGCAAAATGTACATAAAGGTTTTGTGAATATTTATAGCAAGGGGTTTATATAATTGTTTAGTATCTAGCATCTTGGATTATCATTCTAGTTATTCCATTATTTCATTACAAATTCCATTATTTCTGTATAAAAGTATCAGGCCTTTTAGCGACATTCGAATGAAAAGTTCTAGTTATTCCATTATTTCATTACAAATTCCATTATTTCTGTATAAAAGTATCAGGCCTTTTAGCGACATTCGAATGAAAAGTTCTAGTTATTCCATTATTTCATTACAAATTCCATTATTTCTGTATAAAAGTATCAGGCCTTTTAGCGACATTCGAATGAAAAGTTCTAGTTATTCCATTATTTCATTACAAATTCCATTATTTCTGTATAAAAGTATCAGGCCTTTTAGCGACATTCGAATGAAAAGTTCTAGTTATTCCATTATTTCATTACAAATTCCATTATTTCTGTATAAAAGTATCAGGCCTTTTAGCGACATTCGAATGAAAAGTTCTAGTTATTCCATTATTTCATTACAAATTCCATTATTTCTGTATAAAAGTATCAGGCCTTTTAGCGACATTCGAATGAAAAGTTCTAGTTATTCCATTATTTCATTACAAATTCCATTATTTCTGTATAAAAGTATCAGGCCTTTTAGCGACATTCGAATGAAAAGTTCTAGTTATTCCATTATTTCATTACAAATTCCATTATTTCTGTATAAAAGTATCAGGCCTTTTAGCGACATTCGAATGAAAAGTTCTAGTTATTCCATTATTTCATTACAAATTCCATTATTTCTGTATAAAAGTATCAGGCCTTTTAGCGACATTCGAATGAAAAGTTCTAGTTATTCCATTATTTCATTACAAATTCCATTATTTCTGTATAAAAGTATCAGGCCTTTTAGCGACATTCGAATGAAAAGTTCTAGTTATTCCATTATTTCATTACGAATTCCATTATTTCTGTATAAAAGTATCAGGCCTTTTAGCGACATTCGAATGAAAAGTTCTAGTTATTCCATTATTTCATTACAAATTCCATTATTTCTGTATAAAAGTATCAGGCCTTTTAGCGACATTCGAATGAAAAGTTCTAGTTATTCCATTATTGCATTACAAATTCCATTATTTCTGTATAAAAGTATCAGGCCTTTTAGCGACATTCGAATGAAAAGTTCTAGTTATTCCATTATTTCATTAAAAATTCCATTATTTCTGTATAAAAGTATCAGGCCTTTTAGCGACATTCGAATGAAAAGTTCTAGTTATTCCATTATTGCATTACAAATTCCATTATTTCTGTATAAAAGTATCAGGCCTTTTAGCGACATTCGAATGAAAAGTTCTAGTTATTCCATTATTGCATTACAAATTCCATTATTTCTGTATAAAAGTATCAGGCCTTTTAGCGACATTCGAATGAAAAGTTCTAGTTATTCCATTATTTCATTACGAATTCCATTATTTCTGTATAAAAGTATCAGGCCTTTTAGCGACATTCGAATGAAAAGTTCTAGTTATTCCATTATTTCATTACAAATTCCATTATTTCTGTATAAAAGTATCAGGCCTTTTAGCGACATTCGAATGAAAAGTTCTAGTTATTCCATTATTGCATTACAAATTCCATTATTTCTGTATAAAAGTATCAGGCCTTTTAGCGACATTCGAATGAAAAGTTCTAGTTATTCCATTATTTCATTAAAAATTCCATTATTTCTGTATAAAAGTATCAGGCCTTTTAGCGACATTCGAATGAAAAGTTCTAGTTATTCCATTATTGCATTACAAATTCCATTATTTCTGTATAAAAGTATCAGGCCTTTTAGCGACATTCGAATGAAAAGTTCTAGTTATTCCATTATTTCATTACAAATTCCATTATTTCTGTATAAAAGTATCAGGCCTTTTAGCGACATTCGAATGAAAAGTTCTAGTTATTCCAATATTTCATTACAAATTCCATTATTTCTGTATAAAAGTATCAGGCCTTTTAGCGACATTCGAATGAAAAGTTCTAGTTATTCCATTATTGCATTACAAATTCCATTATTTCTGTATAAAAGTATCAGGCCTTTTAGCGACATTCGAATGAAAAGTTCTAGTTATTCCATTATTTCATTACAAATTCCATTATTTCTGTATAAAAGTATCAGGCCTTTTAGCGACATTCGAATGAAAAGTTCTAGTTATTCCATTATTTCATTACAAATTCCATTATTTCTGTATAAAAGTATCAGGCCTTTTAGCGACATTCGAATGAAAAGTTCTAGTTATTCCATTATTGCATTACAAATTCCATTATTTCTGTATAAAAGTATCAGGCCTTTTAGCGACATTCGAATGAAAAGTTCTAGTTATTCCATTATTTCATTACAAATTCCATTATTTCTGTATAAAAGTATCAGGCCTTTTAGCGACATTCGAATGAAAAGTTCTAGTTATTCCATTATTGCATTACAAATTCCATTATTTCTGTATAAAAGTATCAGGCCTTTTAGCGACATTCGAATGAAAAGTTCTAGTTATTCCATTATTTCATTACAAATTCCATTATTTCTGTATAAAAGTATCAGGCCTTTTAGCGACATTCGAATGAAAAGTTCTAGTTATTCCATTATTTCATTACAAATTCCATTATTTCTGTATAAAAGTATCAGGCCTTTTAGCGACATTCGAATGAAAAGTTTTCTTATCTAGTTTTAGGAGTTCAAATTCATACTTTCTACATTCACGTATGATTGTTTCCTTTGGCGAATGTCCAAAATACTTTCGGCAGCACAATTTCCTCTAATTGTATAACTTGTAACTTGTGATTTATACGTAACAGTATAAAATCTTTTTGACTTGCTGAAATTAATTTAATAATTGGTTGTTAATCTTTTTACAAGAATAAAAAGATATACAGCTTAATATTTACTGTACAAACTCAAATCACGGACTGATTCGTAATTCTATCCAGGATGCCTCTTTGTAAGATTGTTGCATTTATAGAGTGAATGAGTAAGCACAATTGCAAAGAGCGAGTATTTAGCAGTTACAATACACCACTGTATTGCCTGCTACGAGAGATAACTAACAGATCAATATGAGTGTGATAAAGAATTAATTATGTTTACTTTAAACACACAACACCTAGTTAATTGCTACCTATTACACTACAAATGTATGCATCCGGTCTATAAGAGGCAGTGTGGTTTTATTCAACATTTTTTGTATGGTAAAAGTGCGGAAAGTTCTAATCAGTTGGGAATGTGATTTCGCCAGTAACAACGCAAAACCACTCCACTACGTGGAACGACTAAGTTTTAACTATCATAAATAGTTGCAGCCTTTTGCGGTTTATTGTAAAATATCTACAAACACAGAAAGCAAACTGGGTGGATATTCGGACTAGAAAGATATGTTAACACATGGTGAATTCAGTACCATGTATTGTATTGCATCAGAAGTGATCTATTTTGTACTTATGCATGGGCAGTGGGTGTAGCACGAAAAGACACGCACAGTAACCGAAACAAAAATATAATGGAATGATGGTCGAGATTGAAAAATAGGATAGATCACGTGATTACGTGAGGATTACGTACGAGGCTTGAAGAAGCAATGAGGACTACAATAGAACGAGAACTCGTGAGTTATCTTGCATGTGACGCAAAGCCGATTAGTTTCAGAAAGAAACTAAATTATGCAGAGCTTTTTATATGACATAAGTTTGTAACAATGTTAAAGGGATTTATTTGAGCGTCGGTTAAATGGAGTACAGTGTTGCCAAATTGTCGCGACTGCATGGGGTCTTTAATCCGAATTCCCTCACTTTCGTTTATAACTACAACAACCAGTAAGAAAGACAATTAGAATGTGCTTTAATCTCAGAACAATTTAAACGAATAGTTATATTTTTCGCACATTAATTATTACAATTCTAACAAGTAAAAATTAATTCTGTGTATACGTAGATGCACAACACACATACACACCCCCCCCCCCACACACACACACGCGCGCGCGCGCACACACACACACACACACACACTTACAGGCGCTTTTGCGAAGTATAAATGTGGTTTCAATGTCTTGTACGAACAATGTTTTTTAAATTCCTTCTATTAGCGCACACTCTTGTGATATATATCTTGTACAAATTTTCAATCGTTAATAAAATACGTTTTCATTCATACAATCAAGTTCAATTACATTTCTTTTAACGTAACCATCGTAAGGTTAACTACTATCTACCATAATCAAATCTGAAATCACCTTTATACCTTCGTATCATGGTATCGGGCACAAATACTGTCCCGTAATACCACGTAGAAACGTTTGATGATAAAAAAATATCTGAGTGACCAGCTGAAGAGGGGTCAGCCATTCTTTCTACTACGAGTAATTCCTTAACTGAGTTTAATTGGGCCAGTGATTCATTAAGAGACACTAATAAAGTTTGAGAATTTTACGGTAATGGAGTATTTATTTTTGTTAATACAAGATTCAGAAGTAACCTAAAATAACTGAATAAGCATAAAAATTTACTTAATAAACGTAACATCCTAAGCCAACGTAACATCCTAAGCCAACGTAACATCCTGAGCCAACGTAACATCCTGAGCCAACGTAACATCCTAAGGCAACGTAACATCCTGAGCCAACGTAACATCCTAAGCCAACGTAACATCCTAAGCCAACGTAACATCCTAAGCCAACGTAACATCCTAAGCCAACGTAACATCCTAAGCCAACGTAACATCCTAAGCCAACGTAACATCCTAAGCCAACGTAACATCCTGAGCCAACGTAACATCCTGAGCCAACGTAACATCCTAAGCCAACGTAACATCCTAAGCCAACGTAACATCCTAAGCCAACGTAACATCCTAAGCCAACGTAACATCCTAAGCCAACGTAACATCCTAAGCCAACGTAACATCCTAAGCCAACGTAACATCCTAAGCCAACGTAACATCCTAAGCCAACGTAACATCCTAAGCCAACATAACATCCTAAGACAACGTAACATCCTAAGCCAACGTAACATCCTAAGCCAACGTAACATCCTAAGCCAACGTAACATCCTAAGCCAACGTAACATCCTAAGACAACGTAACATCCTAAGCCAACGTAACATCCTAAGCCAACGTAACATCCTAAGCCAACGTAACATCCTAAGCCAACATAACATCCTAAGACAACGTAACATCCTAAGCCAACATAACATCCTAAGACAACGTAACATCCTAAGCCAACGTAACATCCTAAGCCAACGTAACATCCTAAGCCAACGTAACATCCTAAGCCAACGTAACATCCTAAGCCAACGTAACATCCTATGCCAACGTATCATCCTAAGCCAACGTAACATCCTGAGCCAACGTAACATCCTAAGCCAACGTAACATCCTAAGCCAACGTAACATCCTAAGCCAACGTAACATCCTAAGCCAACGTAACATCCTAAGCCAACGTAACATCCTAAGCCAACGTAACATCCTAAGCCAACGTAACATCCTAAGCCAACGTAACATCCTAAGCCAACGTAACATCCTAAGCCAACGTAACATCCTAAGCCAACGTAACATCCTAAGACAACGTAACATCCTAAGCCATCGTAACATCCTAAGCCAACGTAACATCCTAAGCCAACGTAACATCCTAAGCCGACGTAACATCCTAAGCCAACGTAACATCCTAAGCCAACGTAACATCCTAAGCCAGCGTAACATCCTAAGCCAACGTAACATCCTAAGCCAACGTAACATCCTAAGCCAACGTAACATCCTAAGCCAACGTAACATCCTAAGCCAACGTAACATCCTAAGCCAACGTAACATCCTAAGCCAACGTAACATCCTAAGCCAACGTAACATCCTAAGCCAACGTAACATCCTAAGCCAACGTAACATCCTAAGCCAACGTAACATCCTAAGCCAACGTAACATCCTAAGCCAACGTAACATCCTAAGACAACGTAACATCCTAAGCCAACGTAACATCCTAAGCCAACGTAACATCCTAAGCCAACGTAACATCCTAAGCCAACATAACATCCTAAGACAACGTAACATCCTAAGCCAACATAACATCCTAAGACAACGTAACATCCTAAGCCAACGTAACATCCTAAGCCAACGTAACATCCTAAGCCAACGTAACATCCTAAGCCAACGTAACATCCTAAGCCAACGTAACATCCTAAGCCAACGTAACATCCTAAGCCAACGTAACATCCTAAGCCGACGTAACATCCTAAGCCAACGTAACATCCTAAGCCAACGTAACATCCTAAGCCAACGTAACATCCTAAGCCAACGTAACATCCTAAGCCAACGTAACATCCTAAGCCAACGTAACATCCTAAGCCAACGTAACATCCTAAGCCAACGTAACATCCTAAGCCAACGTAACATCCTAAGCCGACGTAACATCCTAAGCCAACGTAACATCCTAAGCCAACGTAACATCCTAAGCCAACGTAACATCCTAAGCCAACGTAACATCCTAAGCCAACGTAACATCCTAAGCCAACGTAACATCCTATGCCGACGTAACATCCTAAGCCAACGTAACATCCTAAGCCAACGTAACATCTTAAGCCGACGTAACATCCTAAGCCGACGTAACATCCTAAGACAACGTAGCATCCTAAGCCAACGTAACATCCTAAGCCAACGTAACATCCTAAGCCAACGTAACATCCTAAGCCAACGTAACCTAAATGCTGTGTTCAATGCCGAAGAAAGACGTAAAGGGGTGATTTTTACAAGAATCGAGTAAAGTTCCTTAAATAGATTTTGTACGACACAGAAAACAAATAAACTGTTACAATACCGTAACAGTACGGTTTAAGACTCTGCTCGTGATATAAATAATTAGTATCAATTCTGGAAATATAATCGATAATCGATACTCATTAAGATTTCATAAGCATTTATAACAATGTTTGCATCAAATCGACTTGGGTAATAGCACATTTCACAAAACGTGAAATCTTTATCCCTAGAAAGTAGAGATTGCGTAGAAACATGTACGTTTACAATGGAAAACCTGTTGCCGGTCAAAGATAAACAGTTTTGTCAACTATTTCAGACAAAAGTAATTAATATGTTTTATAAGCTTTAAAAGTGTTTCGGGAAATGTTGACGCTCATTTTAATGGCTTTTGAAGCGTAAACAAAGTAAAAAGCAAGAATAACTATGGAGGCGTCTGTTCCGCCCTGCGCTGGTTGTGCTGAGGGACTTGCTAGCGCCAGTTTGTGTTGTACTTAATTTTATTGTAACATTTGTCCATTCTAAATGACGTGTTAGCAAGTGACGAGGAGCTGCCGCGAACTGTAGAAATATTGGGAGGTACTCCGGATGCTTTGGTGCTACTGTACTATGGAATATATAAGTTAGGTTATCTTTAGCCACATAAGTTTCATAGCACATTAAAAAAAACAAATAAAATAAATTCATCAAACTTTAAATAAATTTTTTAAATTTAATAATATAGTTATGAAATATATATAGTATAGAATATATATTATATATATATATATATATATATATATATATATATATATATATATATAATATGGTTATTAACATATAATTATAAATAATTATTTATTTGTATTTTGGTTCATTACATTTAATGTTGTAATAAAACGTATTTAGCAGGATAGTCAAATTGATAGACCAAATCTGGAATATTCTTACAGTAAATGTTTTTTCTTAAACTTTTGAATATTCGCTTCAAACATATTTAATTATGATGTAGCCCTTATAAGAATATGCTATGAGATATACAGTTGCTGTAAGAAATTTAAACAAAATTAAATGTATGAAATACTAAATGACAAATTTATCACAATCATTTTAAAAGGAATTTAAAATATCAAATTTTTTAAACGGAAACCCTTTTGTTGAGTATATCGAGTTATAAAAATAAATTTAAAATCGCTTTACAAATGGTTCATACCACACGGAGTCCTAAGTCGTCCAGACCCATGGAGTCCTAAGCAGACCACACCTCAAGCAGCCCTAAGCTGTTCACACTTCGTGAGGTGTTAAGGGGTCCACAACCCATGTAGTACTAAGGAACCCACAGCCCAAGCAGTCCTAAGCGGTCAACATCCAATGGAGCCCTTAAGTACTAAGCAGTCCATATCCAATGCAGTCCTAAGCGGTTCACACCCAATGCAGTCCTAAATAGTTCATACATCATGCAGTCCCAAGCCGACACACAACATGCAGCCCAAAGCAGTCCATACCTCATGCAGTCCTACGCATACGACACCTCATGCAGCCCAAAGCAGTCCATACCTCATGCAGTCCTACGCATACGACACCTCATGCAGCCCAAAGCAGTCCATACCTCATGTAGTCCTACGCATTCCACACCTCATGCAGCCCAAAGCAGTCCATACCTCATGCAGTCCTACGCATACCACGCCTCATGCAGCCCTAAGCAGTTCACACATCATGCAGTCTTAAGTAGTCCATACCCAATGCAGTCCTAAGTAGACACACCCATCCAACCCTAAGCAGCCATACCTCAGGCAGCCTTACGCATACACACCTCATGTACCCATAAGCTCTCTACACCTCATGCAGTACTAAGGTGTCCACATCCTAAGCAGGTCCAAGCAGTCCAAACCTAATGCAGTTTCAAAGTCCTAAGCTATCCACACCCAATGCAGTGCTAAATAGTTAACACCTCATCCAGTCCTAAGCAGATCACCCCCCAAACCGCTCTCTGCAGTCTAAACCTCAGCCTTACCCATAAACACCTCATGCAGCCCTAAGCAGATCCCCCCCAAACCACTCTCTGCAGTCTAAACCTCAGCCTTACCCATACACACCTCATGCAGTCCTACGCATACCACACCTCATGCAGTCCAAAGCAGTCCAAAGCAGTCCATACCTCATGCAGTCCTACGCATACCACACCTCATGCAGTCCAAAGCAGTCCATACCTCATGCAGTCCTACGCATACCACACCTCATAGAGCCCAAAACAGTTCATACCTCATGCAGTCCTACGCATACGACACCTCATGCAGCCCAAAGCAGTCCATACCTCATGCAGTCCTACGCATTCCACACCTCATGCAGCCCAAAGCAGTCCATACCTCATGCAGTCCTACGCATACCACACCTCATGCAGCCCTAAGCAGTTCACACATCATGCAGTCCTAAGTAGTCCACACCCAATGCAGTCCTAAGCAGACACACCCATCCAACCCTAAGCAGTCTATACCTCAGGCAGCCTTACGCATACATACCTCATGTACCCATAAGCTCTCTACACCTCATGCAGTACTAAGGTGTCCACATCCTAAGCAGGTCCAAGCAGTCCAAACCCAATGCAGCTTCAAAGTCCTAAGCTATCCACACCCAATGCAGTGCTAAATAGTTAACACCTCATCCAGTCTTAAGCATATCACCCCCCAAACAGCTCTCTGCAGTCTAAACCTCAGCCTTACCCATACACACCTCATGCAGCCCTAAGCAGATCCCCCCCCAAACCACTCTCTGCAGTCTAAACCTCAGCCTTACCCATACACACCTCATGCAGCCCTAAGCAGATCCCCCCCAAACCACTCTCTGCAGTCTAAACCTCAGCCTTACCCATAATCACCTCATGCAGTCTTAAGCAGTTCACACCCAATGCAGTTCTAAACAGTTCACACCTCTGCAATCCTAAACTATCTCTACACCCTTAACCAATCTACGCTGATTAGTAGAAAACAAATATAAAGAAAGACTAGAATAAAGCAACAAATATTAATGGCAATTTATAAAGTTTACAAGGAATGGAAAAGCAAAGTACAGAAGAGAAATAGAAGATAAAGGATCAGTCAGTTAATAAAATACTGAGTTCTGCTTACCTCCGATGGCGTCGGCAATTTCTGAAACACAAATAACAATAAGTATTAAACAAAATTTACTGTCAATTAAATAACAAAATTGGTTTTAGTGGTAAATAATATTTTTATGTATTAGTGAATCTCTTTCTCTCTCTTTCATGTTATCTAATTCTGCATGTGTGCGCGCGCGCGCGCGCGTGTGTGTGTGTGTATAGATAGATAGAGGGAATGAGAGAGAGAGAGAGAGAGAGAGAGAGAGAGAGAAAGAGAGAGTAGTATTAATTTACAGAGATTAGTAAATGAAAAACAACAATTACATTACAATGCCACATTGATTGAAAAGCGACCGATTGAAATTGTTTAATCATTTCAATTAAAATTATTAGAAGGTATATAAAATCAGAGTCTTTAGGATTTGTTTACCAAACTAATTTTAATGCTCATTATAAAATACCATATTATCATTTCATAGATAATAAGGAGAAAATTTTAATTTGGAAATATCTTTAAACAAAAGGAGGCACTGACGAAAATTTCCTAGCACTGTCGAAAACATCATTTCTATGTAGGTATTTAAAATTTTACCTAAATTAAATATCAGTAAGACGTTAATTGGTTCAACAATAACTTTAAAATTCAGCCGATCGTTATGGACAATAAAATACCCGAGAAAAATATTTTTAAAACAATTTTCTGACAGTAACAAAAACATAGGTATGATTCCAGAGTGGAATCGCAAAAATATTTACGTCTTGGACAATTGGGTTCTCTGCAATTACGTTGAATCTATCGTGCGGTTTTAGTAAATAAATTAGCAAAACCGTTTAAAAGTATTAAACGAACGAACAAAATTAAAATGTCCTTAATAAGACTCTGATGAAATTAACAAGAGATATGTAATAAATATAATGAATAGATATGTTTATATAATAATATAATATAATATTTTATACAGATATATAAAAAACACGAGTCGATATGTAGAAAGATCTTTCACAAAATAATTACATACGAAATGTACCCTATACTAATCACATGTGTATACTCTATATGTACATAGACTAACGATACACGTTAGGCTACTTTTCAGATGTGCGAGTCTGCTTTTAGAGATATGGCAGTTTTTTTTAGTTTTTAGGCTTACTAAAGGCTAAACATTTATCTTCTTATACATAAAGGAATAAATAGTGATGTATATTTTGAATAATTCCATTTGCATTCTGTTGTTAGAAATTAGTAATTACATCTAATGATATGTATGACGAGGTTCAAGCTGTCTTTGCCTGTGCAATGTTAGCGTAAAACATTGAGCTGAAACACTGGATATCCAGTACAAAAGGCTGGAGCATCTTGTCGTTATACAAGAAAGTTCTCAAGTTTTATGGACTTACGGGTAGCAACCCTGGGGATGCACCCCAAGAGGCAATCTGCAAGTTAGTGTTACAAGCCATAGCGAGGGATAAATGCTATGTCCGCAACTCCGTCGAATACAGAGAGATTAAGACGAAGGTCTTGATAGGGGATGCTCCGTAGTGAATCTCTTCGAGCAGCTCCGAAAATACCAGAACCATACGGCTCTACAACTCACAATGTACCAGTACGCAGATGCAGGTGCTCCCTGCTCCCCGCCTCAGAAAGCTGCTCCCTGCTCCCCGCCTCAGAAAGCTGCTCCTTGCTCCCCGCCTCAGAAAGCTGCTCCCTGCTCCCCGCCTCAGATAGCTGCTCCCTGCTCCCCGCCTCAGATAGCTGCTCCCTGCTCCCCGCCTCAGAAAGCTGCTCCTTGCTCCCCGCCTCAGAAAGCTGCTCCCTGCTCCCCGCCTCAGATAGCTGCTCCCTGCTCCCCGCCTCAGAAAGCTGCTCCCTGCTCCCCGTCTCAGAAAGCTGCTCCTTGCTCCCCGCCTCAGAAAGCTGCTCCCTGCTCCCCGCCTCAGAAAGCTGCTCCCTGCTCCCCGCCTCAGAAAGCTGCTCCCTGCTCCCCGCCTCAGAAAGCTGCTCCCTGCTCCCCGCCTAAGAAAGCTGCTCCTTGCTCCCCGCCTCAGAAAGCTTCTCCCTGCTCCCCGCCTCAGAAAGCTGCTCCTTGCTCCCCGCCTCAGAAAGCTGCTCCCTGCTCCCCGCCTCAGATAGCTGCTCCCTGCTCCCCGCCTACGAAAGCTGCTCCCTGCTCCCCGCCTCAGAAAGCTGCTCCCTGCTCCCCGCCTCAGATAGCTGCTCCCTGCTCCCCGCCTCATAAAGCTGCTCTCTGTTCCCCGCCTCAGAAAGCTGCTCCTTGCTCCCCGCCTCAGAAAGCTGCTCCCTGCTCCCCGCCTCAGATAGCTGCTGCCTGCTCCTCGCCTAAGAAAGCTGCTCCCTGCTCCCCGCCTCAGAAAGCTGCTCCTTGCTCCCCGCCTCAGAAAGCTGCTCCCTGCTCCCCGCCTCAGATAGCTGCTCCCTGCTCCCCGCCTCAGAAAGCTGTTCCCTGCTCCCCGTCTCAGAAAGCTGCTCCTTGCTCCCCGCCTCAGAAAGCTGCTCCCTGCTCCCCGCCTCAGAAAGCTGCTCCCTGCTCCCCGCCTCAGATAGCTGCTCCCTGCTCCCCGCCTCAGAAAGCTGCTCCCTGCTCCCCGCCTCAGAAAGCTGCTCCCTGCTCCCCGCCTCAGAAAGCTGCTCCCTGCTCCCCGCCTCAGAAAGCTGTTCCCTGCTCCCCGTCTCAGAAAGCTGCTCCTTGCTCCCCGCCTCAGAAAGCTGCTCCTTGCTCCCCGCCTCAGAAAGCTGCTCCCTGCTCCCCGCCTCAGATAGCTGCTGCCTGCTCCTCGCCTAAGAAAGCTGCTCCCTGCTCCCCGCCTCAGAAAGCTGCTCCTTGCTCCCCGCCTCAGAAAGCTGCTCCCTGCTCCCCGCCTCAGATAGCTGCTCTCTGCTCCCCGCCTCAGAAAGCTGTTCCCTGCTCCCCGCCTCAGATAGCTGCTCTCTGCTCCCCGCCTCAGAAAGCTGTTCCCTGCTCCCCGTCTCAGAAAGCAAGCTTCTAGATAGGATTTGTATTAGTTGTAGTAAACTAAAAAATATATAAATAATAAAAAAATCCTTCAATAGAATGTACGAGTATACACTTGATAAATAAAAGACCTTAATGGAAAACCGTCTTAAACGCATCACGCCAAGAACATTTAAACATTCATAAACATCAATATAAATTAATAAACGAATAATATCAAACAAATTATAAACATATTTTCTAAATTTCATTGACCTTGAGAAAAAAATAAATGGAGTGAACACCAAGAATAGAATATTTACTGTTGACAGCCGTTTTGAAAAAAGTAGACTTTTTTTATAAGTTCAAAAGGTAGTAACTACCACCGTGGAAAATAATCCCTTTAAGGCAAATATTTAGCAAGTACGATTCCTTCTAAATGTACAACATTAGTATAAATGCAAGTGATACTACACGTACTTAAGCTATAGTCGATTTATAAATAAGTAATGAGTTATGTATCAAGGGCATTAATGTTGAACGTTGGCAATCTTGCATTATTGGGAATAGAAATTTTAATGAGTAATATTATTAATCATGTAATTAATTAATTAATCATAAATAAATTTAAAAAACAAAGAAAATAGTTGATAAATCTGTCAACTAATATCAAACTAGTTGAAGACATAGTTCTATTATGAAATACATTTTAGAAGCTTAAACATATTTTCCCTTGGAGCAAAATTAAATCAATCGCGTCCCACGCAGAAGTCGTGTCGATGTCTAAACCGTAACGGACAGTTTCAACTGAGGTAGAACAAAGTGATGTCTCGAAGTAAGGAAGATAGGCGCGTTAGTTAAAACTATACGACATCTGTATCCCCGGCCATTTACGCTTTCGTCTCTAACTACACAGGGAAGGTACAATGCGACACTATTCGTTTCGTGTAAGCAATAAGCAACAAAGTCTTATAGTTTAGAGTATCACGGTTTCGTTCAAAGAACACGACGACGCCGATACAGCTGACAAATTACAGTTAAAGTTTTGGCAACACTGGCATTGTTAACAGTTTCATTAAGACAATATTGTGTGCCAAATGTTTAATCTCGTCGCGGAACAAAACCTCATTTTGTTCCACTAGGAAATGTGCGAATATCTCACACTGGATTGTAACTACCGCTGACAGCAGTATAACGATCATTTTACCCGAGCCTTTTCCTCAAGATGTTTAGTTTTGACAAACTCTCAAACACATCTGTCACGCATTAATAAATGGCAGAATATTATTACCGTCTGACAAAGAACAAAAAACCTTTGAACCATAATTCTGTTTTGTATTTAAAAATTTTTCTAGTTTAAAAATTTACGTGTCAATATTAATTTTCGTGCTTTTCAGAAACTACTATCTAGTGTTTTTTCAATTTTAGTACGGCGAATAGGGATAATTATGAAACCCTTTGGAAGGGTCGTCTACTTAAAGTAGACTTGCTTTCAGTCAGAATAAAGCCAGATCTCTACTCTCTACCTTGTTACACGTCTCTACTCTGAGAATGAGAACAGAAATCCTAATTCTAGTTGTAAAGAAAGGGTCGTCTACTTCAAGTAGTCTTGCTTTCAGTCAGAATAAAGCCAGATCTCTACTCTCTACCTTGTTACACGTCTCTACTCTGAGAATGAGAACAGAAATCCTAATTCTAGTTGTAAAGGAAGGGTCGTCTACTTAAAGTAGACTTGCTTTCAGTCAGAATAAAGCCAGATCTCTACTCTCTACCTTGTTACACGTCTCTACTCTGAGAATGAGAACAGAAATCCTAATTCTAGTTGTAAAGGAAGGGTCGTCTACTTCAAGTAGTCTTGCTTTCAGTCAGAATAAAGCCAGATCTCTACTCTCTACCTTGTTACACGTCTCTACTCTGAGAATGAGAACAGAAATCCTAATTCTAGTTGTAAAGGAAGGGTCGTCTACTTCAAGTAGTCTTGCTTTCAGTCAGAATAAAGCCAGATCTCTACTCTCTACCTTGTTACACGTCTCTACTCTGAGAATGAGAACACAAATTCTAATCCTAGTTGTAAAGGAAGGGTGTAACAATGTAACAGAGTCCATTTGTTTGGCCTCTTACCAACAAACACACAAACCTAGACAGTTGTGTTTTTGTTTCTTCTGACAATATTTGTAAACAATTTTGTATCTTGAAAACGGAACACAAATTTTATAACTGTTTACAACATCGGGGTACTCGCCCGTCAAAATACAGACAAATAAATTACCATCTGGCTGTAAATAGAGTGATTCTGTTTTAGATTGTCTTTTACGTAGGGAAACATCCACTATAGCACTAGTATCGTCTATAACAGTGTTCATATCTCTAATTTGTTTTTAAGAAAGGGAGAGAGACAGATTGAGTATTATTATTTTACAAACGTCTACTTATGCTGGACCAGCACTTACTGATACCAACACCAGCTTATGCTGGACCAGCACTTGCTGATACCAACACCAGCTTATGCTGGACCAGCACTTGCTGATACCAACACCAGCTTATGCTGGACCAGCACTTGCTGATACCAACACCAGCTTATGCTGGACCAGCACTTGCTGATACCAACACCAGCTTATGCTGGACCAGCACTTGCTGATACCAACACCAGCTTATGCTGGACCAGCACTTGCTGATACCAATACCAGCTTATGCTGGACCAGCACTTGCTGATACCAACACCAGCTTATGCTGGACCAACACTTGCTGATACCAATACCAGCTTATGCTGGACCAGCACTTGCTGATACCAACACCAGCTTATGCTGGACCAGCACTTGCTGATACCAACACCAGCTTATGCTGGACCAGCACTTGCTGATACCAACACCAGCTTATGCTGGACCAGCACTTGCTGATACCAACACCAGCTTATGCTGGACCAACACTTGCTGATACCAACACCAGCTTATGCTGGACCAGCACTTGCTGATACCAACACCAGCTTATGCTGGACCAGCACTTGCTGATACCAACACCAGCTTATGCTGGACCAGCACTTGCTGATACCAACACCAGCTTATGCTGGACCAGCACTTGCTGATACCAACACCAGCTTATGCTGGACCCGCACTTGCTGATACCAACACCAGCTTATGCTGGACCAACACTTGCTGATACCAACACCAGCTTATGTTGGACCAACACTTGCTGATACCAACACCAGCTTATGCTGGACCAGCACTTGCTGATACCAATACCAGCTTATGCTGGACCAGCACTTGCTGATACCAACACCAGCTTATGCTCTACCAGCACTTGCTGATACCAACACCAGCTTATGCTGGACCAACACTTGCTGATACCAACACCAGCTTATGCTGGACCAGCACTTGCTGATACCAACACCAGCTTATGCTGGACCAGCACTTGCTGATACCAACACCAGCTTATGCTGGACCAGCACTTGCTGATACCAACACCAGCTTATGCTGGACCAACACTTGCTGATACCAATACCAGCTTATGCTGGACCAGCACTTGCTGATACCAACACCAGCTTATGCTGGACCAGCACTTGCTGATACCAATACCAGCTTATGCTGGACCAGCACTTGCTGATACCAACACCAGCTTATGCTGGACCAGCACTTGCTGATACCAACACCAGCTTATGCTGGACCAGCACTTGCTGATACCAACACCAGCTTATGCTGGACCAGCACTTGCTGATACCAACACCAGCTTATGCTGGACCAGCACTTGCTGATACCAACACCAGCTTATGCTGGACCAGCACTTGCTGATACCAATACCAGCTTATGCTGGACCAGCACTTGCTGATACCAACACCAGCTTATGCTGGACCAACACTTGCTGATACCAATACCAGCTTATGCTGGACCAGCACTTGCTGATACCAACACCAGCTTATGCTGGACCAGCACTTGCTGATACCAACACCAGCTTATGCTGGACCAACACTTGCTGATACCAACACCAGCTTATGCTGGACCAGCACTTGCTGATACCAACACCAGCTTATGCTGGACCAGCACTTGCTGATACCAACACCAGCTTATGCTGGACCAGCACTTGCTGATACCAACACCAGCTTATGCTGGACCAGCACTTGCTGATACCAACACCAGCTTATGCTGGACCAGCACTTGCTGATACCAACACCAGCTTATGCTGGACCAGCACTTGCTGATACCAACACCAGCTTATGCTGGACCAGCACTTGCTGATACCAACACCAGCTTATGCTGGACCAGCACTTGCTGATACCAACACCAGCTTATGCTGGACCAGCACTTGCTGATACCAACACCAGCTTATGCTGGACCAGCACTTGCTGATACCAACACCAGCCTATGCTGGACCAGCACTTGCTGATACCAACACCAGCTTATGCTGGACCAGCACTTGCTGATACCAACACCAGCTTATGCTGGACCAGCACTTGCTGATACCAACACCAGCTTATGCTGGACCAACACTTGCTGATACCAACACCAGCTTATGCTGGACCAGCACTTGCTGATACCAATACCAGCTTATGCTGGACCAGCACTTGCTGATACCAACACCAGCTTATGCTGGACCAGCACTTGCTGATACCAATACCAGCTTATGCTGGACCAGCACTTGCTGATACCAACACCAGCTTATGCTCTACCAGCACTTGCTGATACCAACACCAGCTTATGCTGGACCAACACTTGCTGATACCAACACCAGCTTATGCTGGACCAGCACTTGCTGATACCAACACCAGCTTATGCTGGACCAGCACTTGCTGATACCAACACCAGCTTATGCTGGACCAGCACTTGCTGATACCAACACCAGCTTATGCTGGACCAACACTTGCTGATACCAATACCAGCTTATGCTGGACCAGCACTTGCTGATACCAACACCAGCTTATGCTGGACCAGCACTTGCTGATACCAATACCAGCTTATGCTGGACCAGCACTTGCTGATACCAACACCAGCTTATGCTGGACCAACACTTGCTGATACCAACACCAGCTTATGCTGGACCAGCACTTGCTGATACCAACACCAGCTTATGCTGGACCAGCACTTGCTGATACCAACACCAGCTTATGCTGGACCAGCACTTGCTGATACCAACACCAGCTTATGCTGGACCAGCACTTGCTGATACCAACACCAGCTTATGCTGGACCAACACTTGCTGATACCAATACCAGCTTATGCTGGACCAGCACTTGCTGATACCAACACCAGCTTATGCTGGACCAGCACTTGCTGATACCAATACCAGCTTATGCTGGACCAGCACTTGCTGATACCAACACCAGCTTATGCTGGACCAGCACTTGCTGATACCAACACCAGCTTATGCTGGACCAGCACTTGCTGATACCAACACCAGCTTATGCTGGACCAGCACTTGCTGATACCAACACCAGCTTATGCTGGACCAACACTTGCTGATACCAACACCAGCTTATGCTGGACCAGCACTTGCTGATACCAACACCAGCTTATGCTGAACCAACACTTGCTGATACCAACACCAGCTTATGCTGGACCAGCACTTGCTGATACCAACACCAGCTTATGCTGGACCAGCACTTGCTGATACCAACACCAGCTTATGCTGAACCAACACTTGCTGATACCAACACCAGCTTATGCTGGACCAACACTTGCTGATACCAACATCAGCTTATGCTGGACCAACACTTGCTGATACCAACACCAGCTTATGCTGGACCAGCACTTGCTGATACCAACACCAGCTTATGCTGGACCAGCACTTGCTGAATATTGGCTGATATACAAATCTAAGATACGATTTAGAGGAAGAATTAGTAAAATATGATTTAGAAGTTGCGTAAAATAATTCCAAAACTATGTAACCCTATAATTTAATAATCCTAAATTTCTAACATTATTATTTAAACAAATAAAATATAAGGAAGGCACTTTTATAAATACAAACATATCAGTATGATTAAAACAAGTATAAACTTTATATATTTGCTTGTTCAGGAAAATGATGGCATATTCCTGAACTCTTATCTTTGAACTAACAAAGTCAACACTGATATTATAGTAGATAACATAGATATAGAGTAGACAATTTTATAAAGTAGGTTGTTTTATCAGATAGACATATATAATGAAGTATTTTTATCGACCACAATCAGACTTCAACAATCGTGTATAGAATTTAATATCTAGTCTCTTGTAATATCTATGTTATGTTTATGTAAATAAAATTTACATAAAAACTGCTTTATTGCTTTCATCCTGGGGCTGCGGCGGACCCTACTCGCTAACAAAATACAGGTGACCCACTGAATAAAAGATGTTTTTGTAACAGCAATTACATGTTTGCTGTATGTGGAAGGAAGGTTCAGTTCACTGACTTCAGTGTAGCCTAAGATTTTTAGTCATAACGATTTAGTGACTATAATCGTCCATTTTTAGTGGTTGACACAGCATCTAATTTTTGCTGAAGACATTTTGATTAAAAATGCTATGTTTCATCCTGTGGCTGCGGCGGACCCTACTCGCTAACAAAATACAGGTGACCCACTGAATAAAAGATGTTTTTGTAACAGCAATTACATTTTTGCTGTATGTGGAGGGAGGTTCAGTTCACTGACTTCAGTGTGGCCTAAGATTTTTAGTCATAACGATTTAGTGACTATAATCGTCCAATTTTAGTGAATGAAACAGCATCTAATTTTTGCCGAAGAAATTTTGATTAAAAATTCTATATTTCATCCTGGGGCTTTGGCGGACCCTACTCGCTAACAAAATACAGGTGACAGACTGAATAAAAGATGTTTTTGTAACAGCAATTACATTTTTGCTGTATGTGGAGGGAGGTTCAGTTCACTGACTTCAGTGTGGCCTAAGATTTTTAGTCATAACGATTTAGTGACTATAATCGTCCAATTTTAGTGAATGAAACAGCATCTAATTTTTGCCGAAGAAATTTTGATTAAAAATTCTATATTTCATCCTGGGGCTTTGGCGGACCCTACTCGCTAACAAAATACTGTTGACACACTGGATAAAAGATGTTTTTGTAAAAGCAATTACATTTTTGCTGTATGTGGAGGGAGGTTCAGTTCACTGACTTCAGTGTGGCCTAAGATTTTTAGTCATGACGATCTATTGACTATAATCGTTCATATCTAGTGGTTGACACAGCATCTTGTTTTTACCCAAGACACTTTGATTAAAAATGGAGAATCTGTTCTCATAAGATATTTAAACTCTTGATCGGAATTGAACAAATCATAGCCGAAACACGTTTCTTAAGGCGGGTTGATGCGTTGATAGCAGGAACAAAGTAAGGCACTATTGCTGCAGGAAATATAAGGATGCCGAAAAGATCGCCAGAGTGAGCATTTTCCCCCGTGTTGCGGATTTATTGAATAGACTGAAAACCCCACTAGTGATATAATTTTCCATAAATGACTATTTTTTAAAATCAAATGGTATATTTTTTACTTTACTTTCTATACAATAAAATAACATCGTTTAATAAACTGACTTATCTCTCATTTTAAAACTGTCCGTTTTCGATAAGTTGCCCTGAATTTGTAGTGTTTCCAGAATGGTCGATGGGTAAATGAGCAAATTAATCCCACAGGGTTTAATTATTTCCAGGCTTTTTGTCTCGCCCACTACGCGACTTTCTGTTTCATTTCACTTCCTCGATAAACCAAGGAAAGAGCTCGGCAGCCTGATACGCTTTCAGTCCTGAGTACCTCCATTCCTAAATTCTCGCCACTTATCTTGGAGTGCAGGGGATAGGTAGTTCGAGTTGCTCCCCATATATTCCCCTTACGTTCACTTGTACAGTCTTCTAGGCTGACTTGTACAGTAGGGACGAGTTGTAACACAATGGCGTAGAGTATATTTTTTTACGATATTTGTTATCACAGCAATTATAAGTCAGATAGGAATTAACTACTGTTTATAATAAAAACATCTGATAGTAGGCACAAAGCAAAGAATTGCGAACTAAGGAACAGCTGACTTGATTGTTCTAGCCCAGACTGCTTCATGTGGGGTGCGTGCGCCGAGGCGTTCAGCTATGTGACGCACCCTGTACAGGTGGAAACAGGTATCGCTGGCCACCACTGGGGCTGGGAGGGTTTCTAGTATATATTATTAAGAAAAATTTTAAAATCAATATGAAATTTACTCGTCAGGGTAGATTTAAACAAGAAACTGTATTTATAAAGTCCATTTTTGTACAGAGCAAAATCTAATTTTGAGTTTATGCAAACGTCATTCAACGAATAAAAGTGTTTCTTACACTTAAACGCTAGTATACATAGAGACAACTAGGAACGTCACGATAATTATAGGTAGAGTAGATTATCACTTGGTGGCTAAACCGAAGTTATAGTGTCATGAACCACATGCGGGTTGTCTTCTTCGAAATATGCTTCTACTTGGCCTGTTGCTAGTTCACGTAAGTGACGTTTAGAGTTGGAACTGTTCGGTTGTTACGTAGCACTGTTTATTTATGACTTTTATTTTAGTGGGGTTATTGTTTTAGTGCTAACCAATGTATGTCATTTTTTCAATATCTATATGGCCACACAAATGTTTTAATTGCCTTGTACAGCCTCAGTAAGGGAAGCCTGCGCACACAGCTACAGGCCTACAACTGTACTATTTATTAGAGTTGTAGCAGATATTTTTCTTTTAAACCATTAGGTTTCCAGCAGAATCACTTTAACATGAATAGACCTATCCCTTATTGCATTATTAGTCTTTGTTGGTATTTATATTAAATAAAAGTTAATCAGTCTCGTTTTCTTAGAATAAAAATATCAATGCGTTTTTAAAACCATTATATACGTATTGAAGTATATACTTTATAAAGAGTATACAAAACACACACACACACACACACACACACACACACACACACACACACACACACACACACACACACACACACACACACACACACACACACACACACACACACACACATACATACACACACATACACACACACACACAAACACACATACACACATACACACACACACACACACACACAGACACACACAGACACACACACACACACACACACACACACATACACACACATACACACACACACACACACACACACACACACACATACACACACACACACACACACACACACACACACACACACACACACACACACACACACACACACACACACACACACACACACATACATACACACACACACACACACACACACATACACACACACACACACACACACACACACACACACACAAACAAATGCACGCACGGACAGTTGCTTGAAATTTTAGGGTAATTGGAAAGCAATTCAAGTTGTAGAGATGGTGAGGGAAGCTTAAAAAAATAATAAATAAGAAAGTCTTGTTCATAAAAGATATATATAAATAAAATTAGAGAGTCGAAATGAAAACAAGTGTTCAAACTTTTATACTCAAGTATATTTATTTGAAACGAAAATATAGTTTTGTAAAATTATTTGTTTTCATCCTAAACTTGACGTAAGGCTTACTTTTACAAAATTTGGAAATATACCGTATTATATGTTACGGTATTTAGTTTTGTCTAATTTCATTTAGGTAAAGAGTAAGTACCACTATAAACAAGTGTTTAGTATATGTAACGGTTTTGTAGATATCATTTTGTAATGTAGGGCGATTAGGTTGATACATTTTCTATTTTTACAATTTCATGTTTTGCATTCAGACAATGCGTGTCAACAAGATGGCGTGTTGCATGTCTTGCAATATCCGTTGGGTGCATATTTAAACCACCTGTGTTCCTAGTCGATCTGTCCTCACGTACAATGTAGGCCTACTTCCACTGCCTTCACACATTGCAATAACTTTAGGAGTCACTATATAAACCATCAGTCATCGCACATAAATGCAAAGAATTCCGTAGAACAGGATACAACTTTGTTCATTTTAATATTTTAAACAATGAAGTTTTTGAGCTGTCGAGAGGTGACATTTTAATATAATTTAAACACACATACAGAAATAGATCTAGTTTTGTAGTGAAGGTTTACCAGTTTTCCAACCATTACTTTTAGGTTTCAATAAATGTGGTTTTTCCACCATTTATGTTTGTTCTCTATTATCTTCAGCTAAATCCAGGTTTCCAAAACTAATTCCAAATCCGGATTAATGGTTAGCCGCTTCTCTTCACCGTGGTCGTCTTTTAGTATGCGATCCAGTCCTTACGGCGCCTTTCCCTCTGACCAAAGTACCAGGGGATAATTCATCATTTCCTTAGTCCCACCTAATCCCATTCCTTCGGGATACAAGGGAATGTAGCTGTACACATCGCTCATTTCGGTTTGACATTAGATCTATTTCAGGTAAGCTACCTTGCACAAACGTTTCCATATTTTCTCCCTCATCCTGAAGAACATTATTTCCAGTTATATAGGCCGATCGTATCACAATAACAGTTATACTGGGTGATCATATTAGTTGTCATACCACAGTAACAGTTATTCGGGTTGACATACCACAATAACAGTCATGCTAGGTGATCATACTAGTTGGCATACCACAATACCAGTTATGTAGGCTGATCGTATCACAATAACAGTTATACTGGGTGATCATATTAGTTGTCATACCACAATAACAGTTATTCGGGTTGACATACCACAATAACAGTCATTCTAGGTGATCATACTAGTTGGCATACCACAATACCAGTTATGTAGGCTGATCGTATCACAATAACAGTTATACTGGGTGATCATATTAGTTGTCATACCACAGTAACAGTTATTCGGGTTGACATACCACCATAACAGTTATGCTAGGTGATCATACTAGTTGTCATACCACAATACCAGTTATATAGGCTAATCGTATCACACCACAATGCCAGTTATATAGGCCGATCGTATCACAATAACAGTTATACTGGGTGATCATATTAGTTGTCATACCACAGTAACAGTTATTCGGGTTGACATACCACAATAACAGTCATGCTAGGTGATCATACTAGTTGGCATACCACAATACCAGTTATGTAGGCTGATCGTATCACAATAACAGTTATACTGGGTGATCATATTAGTTGTCATACCACAATAACAGTTATTCGGGTTGACATACCACAATAACAGTCATTCTAGGTGATCATACTGGTTGTCATACCACAATAACAGTTATACTGGCTGACATACCACAATAACAGTCATACTGGGCGATCATACTGGTTGCCATAACCATACAACAATTATACGGGCTGATCATACTGGTCGACATAACAAAATAACAGTTATACGGACTGATCATACCACAATAACAGTCATACTGGGCGATCATACTGGTTGTCATAGCCAAACAACAATTATACGGGCTGATCATACTGGTTGTCCTAACCAAACAAAAATTATACGGGTTGATAATACTGGTGGACATACCACAACAACAGTCATACTGGGTGGTCATACTTTTTTCATAACAAAATAACAATTATACGAGCTGATCATACGGGTCGTCATACCACAACAACAGTCATACTGAGTGATTATATTTTTTTCATAACAAAATTCCAGTTATACGGGCTGATCATACCTGTCGTCATAACAAAATAACAGTTATACGGGCTGATCATATCACAACAATAGTCATACTGGGCGATCATACTGGTTGTCATAACCAAACAACAATTATACGGGTTGATCATACTGGTGGTCATACCACAACAACAGTCATTCTGGTTGATTATACTTTTTTTCATAACAAAATAACAATTATACGGGCTGATCATACTGGTCGTCATAACCCAACAACAGTCATACTGGGTTATCATACTTTTTTCATAACAAAGTAACAGTTATACGGGCTGATCATAATGGTCGTCATAACAAAATAACAGTTATACGGGCTGATCAAACGGGTCGTCATAAGAAAATAACAGTTATACGGGCTGATTAAACTGGTCGTCATAACAAAATATCAGTTATACGGGCTGATGAATCTGGTCGTCATAACAAAATAACAGTTATACGGGCTGATCGTAGCATAATAACAGTCATATTGGGTGATCAAACTGGTCGTCATAACAAAATAACAGTTATACGGGCTGATCGTATCACAATAACAGTCATACTGGGTGATCATACTGGTCGTCATAACAAAATAACAGTTATACGGGCTGATCATAGCACAATAGTCCTACTGGCTGAGCGCCTAAAATCATCAACAAAATTAAACTTATTGGTTTGAGTTACTATGTTTCAGAGGTTTCTAACTTACAAAAACCATTATTGTTCAACACCAATTTTTCCATCTTTGAGTATTTTTAATAATCTTTGTGAGAATTCGTTCGGTGTTCTATTTCATTTTCGTTTTCAGGTCATAATATATCCGAAACCACCATATGACCGTCTAAAACTCGTATTTCATCTTGATTTCCCCCGGGAAAGCTGAAACTTTCGGGAAAACTTGTTTACAAGACAATCAAAGAAATGTATGTTTTATACTTTACCCGAAGAAAACTCCTACAAAATTCCGTTTTAACCTAAACTCTTGTAGCTTGTTCTTCTATATCAGTCTTATCCATCGGTAGTTAGGAAATCTTATTCTTCTTTAACAGCTTCAGGACAGTATTCCTTTTTCTCAGGCACAGTATTCTATATGCTCTCATGTTTTACTAGAAGTTTTAATGTAATTATACAGATAAGCGTATAAAATGTATGTAGGAACATAAAAATGTTAATATTACAACATACTGATGGAAACAACACAGAATAAGTTGCTGCTATAAACGGTCGGCCTTACAACATTAAGTTGCTAGGGGTAACGTTGTAATGAAGGGTCTTAACATATTGGACGCAATGTGCGTGATAGAGGGATTGGGGATTCGAAAGCGGCTCCGGGGGTGGGATTCGAAAGGTCGACAAAGATTACAGTAGGGTATATAGTCAATATATTCCGCTGTTTCTTACATAAACATGAAATGGAAAGTCGATAGCAGACGAAGCCGCTACTGTTTAATGTGCGATCGATAGTCGAAAAACAAGAAAAAGGCAGTAGGCCTAGTTTTAATTTGTAAAAATAAATTTTATTAAATATCGCCTAACTTGGTTCAATAATGTCTACTCACTAAAAGATATTACATAACATTTAACTCCTTTCCCCCTTTATTTACTAACTTCTTCTTATCCTTTCCTATATGGATATTATAAATTTAGCCTAAAGTTTACTTTCGCATCTTTATAATTCATATCTTTTAATTTCTAGTTTAGTTTTAGATTTTAATCTTTATGTTCAATTATTTAGTGCACAAACTTCCAATCCTTAATCAAATACATATTGCTTGCGCAATCAATATTAAATATATTTTTTAAAAGTGGATGGCAATTGATGTTAATTAATTTTTTCAAATATTTATTCTTTAATTAAACTTTAAAAAAGCTGACGTATCGGTCGAATTCGAACTGAAGGACTACATTTTTAAAATCCAGTACTTTGGCACTGAGCCAACTTTCTCATTACTAGAAATCTATTACTTGAAGATGTAAATGAAATTATAAGAGAAAAGTTCCTTGTAATAATGAAGTAATTCAAGAGATGGACAGAATGAGAAATTATTGATCACCATCAACTTCATAAATTAGAAACGAAATAAAATTGAATAAAGAGTAACAAACAAAAATAATAGTAAAACACCATGCCTACTGTATAGAGAGAAAAATGGAATATTGCATAGAAGTTCGCTTTCTATTTTGACACGTAATATTGGGATTCGCTCATGTGTATATACATATTTATATTAATTGTAATTATGAAATAAAAAGTAAATAAAAATGATTTTTTTTGACCTCAGTAAAAAAACATATAATTGACTTTAAAAATTTTTGTTTGTATTACTTGTTTATGAAGAAAAATGAGGTTGATAAACGAGTTAATTCAATAATTATTCTAACTACAGTAATGTTTCGGAAATTTATTTGTTGCCTTTACCAAGCCTGAAAAGGTTTTGCTATAAAATACAAAGTCTTTACTTTTAACAAACAAATTCCGTTTAGTTATTACGTTCTTAAATTTCCTTTAACGATTTTAGTGAAGCGTAGGAGGCCGACATTTTGTTTTCTAACATTGAGCTTTTATTGGTTAAGTGTAAGTACTTTCATTTTTATATTACAATAGTTTCAGGATCTGATAACAAATAATTTGCCGAAACGTTCAATAAAATGAATTGAATCGTTTATCAACCGTGTTTACCTTCGTAAAACCGTCAAACGAGAGCATAAATAATCACGTAAGCTTGTAAGTGAGTAATTAATGTATTTTATACACTATTTATGCTTAGCGATGTGGAACACCGCCTTTTTCTTGAATAAACATACAGTTCATTCACGAGTCAAGAATACTGAATTTATTAACAATTCGGTAACGTTTCGACAACTATATTGTTGTCCTCTTTCAGGGCTACACGTACAATAGACAGAATTAACCTTTTACGTCCAAAAAAATTCAAACACAAAATTAATATGAAATTAATAAACGTTTGAGTTATTAATACTAATAAATTAACAATACAAACAACACAAATAATCACAAATAATTAAAAGCACTTTATAAAACGGTATTGTCCATGAGCATAAGATCTATAAATTCTATAAAAACAATTGGTGCGTCAAACTAATAGAAAAAAACCCCTCAAGAGTTTTTAAGCTTTATAAGTAAAGGATTTATTACAACGGCTAAATGTTTAGTGTCGTCCTTAATGTTAGATTGTTTTTCCGTCCTTATAAGGAGAATTTCACATAAAACTCGTTTACTCCAAGTTTTCGTCCTAAATAACTTTTTTCGTGTTTAGTAAAACTTAGTCACATATAAGTAACTTATGTAAACACAAGAAACGAATGGCAAGTATTACTGAATATAATTTTACTGATAATAATAATTACTGATAAAAATATTGAAAAGAACCCCAATACCACAAAAATAATCAAAAATAACAAATAAAACCAGTTACTTAAGATTAAACCCTTATGTACATTTCGATGACCATGTCATCATCATCAGAGGGTCTTGTTACAAAACACAATCTAGCACACAAGAAGTTACAAACTAGAATGATTCTAGTTTGTAACTTCTTGTGTGCTAGATTGTGTTTTGTAACAAGACCCTCTGATGATGATGACATGGTCATCGAAATGTACATAAGGGTTTAATCTTAAGTAACTTGTTTTATTTGTTATTTTTGATTATTTTTGTGGTATTGGGGTTCTTTTCAATATTTTTATTGTAATATATTGTACCACTGTGCTCTTGATATTGTGTAATAATTACTGAGTTTAAGTAGGTCAATTCACTGTTATAACCCGGATTGAGAAGTACGCGTAAGCAATATACGTTGGTCGTAAATATCGTGGAATCTATTACTTAAATACAGCGTAGAAACGACATGTTTTATTACAAGTAACACGACAGCAAACAGGGAACTGAAACTATAACAGGATAACATAAATAGAACGGATCAATATACAATTTATTTACAACTGAATAAATAACACACAGAGAAAGAATAACTAATAAGGGACAATACAAATTTAAGGGTTACAATATTAACAAGACAATAAACAACAAAATGTTTAGTATCGCTTGGCCATAATTGGAACTCTTATTCGTGCCGAAGCTCTAGAAGCAACATAAACAAGTTCCTGCTTCTAGAGCTTGTTTAGAATAAAGAGGAGAAATACAGAAAATGTTATTAAATCAAATAAAAGAAGTTCATAAGGAGAAAAACTAGAGCTCACGGGAGAAACTGGATGCTTAGTGAATGAAAGAAATATGGTCAAGTAGGTAAACTGATAGTGGGTTTCCAGTAGTAGATATCATAGACCATGACTAATTCTAAAACTTTAAAAATCCCAGATTTTGAGACAGAAAAAATAAATAAATGTATGTAAAGCTGAAGGAAGGTAGAACAAATATACTGACGTCGTGAAAGAAATATTTTTTTCTAGTTCAAGTTATCCTGCCAGTTTGACTACAGTCCCTTAAGAAGGTTTAAAAAAAATATTGTGAATATGGGTAGAATTAAGGTAAGTAAAATCTCCCTCACATAATATTCTGGCCTGTAGTGACCCCTTGTAACTAGTGTCGCGTAGTATACCCGCTCTCACGATGAAAAGATGTCTTCTTTGTAAGATGAAAGATTAGGAAGAGTACATGAAATTAGGTAGAACGAAAAAGATACAATTTTTTTTGATGTTGGGAACAGTGGAAGTTTGAGTAGGCAGGTTTGCTCCCCTAAAGTCTGAAACACGGTAAAAATTAATGTCTAAAGGCTACCCTTGTATTTTTCACAAACGTTTCATTAACAAGAATGTGTAATCCCAATTTGTTGAAGCTTTTCGTCAGCTTACAATCTGTTTGAGTGGTGTGACTTGGCGAAAACCATTAATATATTGATATAATCTGATAGAAAGTCACTGGCTATCAAAACTGTAGAGGAAAAAATGTATAGAAGCGATAATTATACTTGGAGTTTAAGTATATTTATTTTTAGTTGTATACTTATTACACTTATTAGTATAATCATTTAAATCGTAGTATAAATAATTGCACTTATAATAAGTAGGCCTATATTTATTACGTAATTTAATTATTCAAATTAATTGTGTAAACCCCTAAATAAGTACTTATTATTTGCATATATGTATATATATATATATATATATATATATATATATATATATATATATATATTAAAACAACATAGGTTATTCAAATACAAGAATATTTATTAATTTATATCCAAAGCTTTTCGTTGGTAAACAGTACCAACATCATCAGGAATGAAAATTACAGTTATATATATATATATATATATATATATATATATATATATATATATATATATACGTATATATATATATACGTAAATACATATTCGTGTTTGTGTGTGTTGTTTGTATACTATATATTTATGTAATTAATAATTAGTTTAAAACTAATATTGTAAAATCTCATTATATCAGACTAATTGGTTTAGTCACTGGTTATCAAAACTGTACACAAAGACATGTATAAAAGAGATAATTATACTTGGCATTTAAGTATATTTATTTTCAGCATAATCATTTAAATCGTGGTATAAATAATTGTGCTTAAAACAAGTCTATTTATTAGGTAATTTAATTATTCTAATTAATTTTGTAAAATCCTAAAATCCTAATTATGTATTTGTATTATATATTTATATAATTAATATCTAGTTTAAAATTGTTATTGTAAAACCTCATTATATCAGACTAATTGGTTTAGTCCTAGAGTTGTCGGTTTTAATGAAAGTCCGTTTTAAAGCAAAATGTTATCTATTTCAAAAACATGGTTAAAGTCCAAATAAAATGCAAACAAACTGTAAAAGCCTAATACAAAGAAACGAACTGATTAAAAACCTGGCTGTGTTTTATAAAAAGCTATTAAAAATCAGTTAATAATGGAACTGTAACGTAAAATTCAATAACAATGCCAAAATATTTGGTTAGGAAAGCTTCATATTGGTTTTAGAAGCATTTTGAAACCGTTTTAAGGAACAGAAGGCACGATTCAAGTTAGTGATTTTTGTTTGTACAAGTTTTTACGCGTTTACAAAACATTGTCAAGTCAGTATTACAGATATTGCTGTCTTCACTACGTTCAGTTCGTTTGCATTATTTGTAGGTGTATTGCCACGTAGTATCATCAGTCGTGTAGGCGTCGTTACGTGACTGGTGGGTAGCATAATCTATCTTCAACACACAGTCCGTTATAAGCGATATCCGAGTTAATAGCATTGTTATAATGAAGTTCTACTGTATATAGGCCTGTTGTTGTTATGGAAGGAATAACTGATGAAGTTATAACTCTAAAACTGTTGAAATAACATTTCCTTAAGTTATTCTATTCCTATTAAAAAAAATAGGAAGAAATAAACATAAAGTTATTACTATTGTTTATAGTGTAAACAAGATTAACCACTACTGATAGTAATAATACTATCAGTATTATTATAAGATATAAGATTTTGTAAACAAGATTCTCATAATAATAATAATAACTCGTTGTTCTGAGAAACTGGGTAGAAGTACTGCACGAGTGAACAACGGCGCCTGTGAGGGCCTAACCATTCTCGCCAGAAAAAATAAAGTTTAACGAGCACACCTCAGAGTAACAGCAACTATTTACAAACTTTCAAACACCAAATTTTGTTAGCTAGAGTGTTCTAAGTAACATAATTTGTGTAAAGTATTTAATAGGATGACATTTGAAAAGTTAGGTTACCTTAGTTCTGGCTAGTTTTGTATTCATTATTATTTTAAAAAATGTTTATATTATTCCTGACTTAAATAGTAAGATACATCCTAAATGTTAGAAAAAATACACTTTATACCTGAAGGCTGAAAAATATAATTACCATTTGGAGCATAACAGGTTAACTAAAATGTGTATATAGGCGTATTTAGACTACATCGTTTTAAAATTTAGTCTAATTCCATCTAAAAGTACGTAATACTCAAATTATATAATAAATAAATTGCGTTTAGTAAATTAAATAATTTCACAAATTTATTGTCAAAATACAAATCTGGAAAAGAATTATATTTACCTTGATCGATATTTTCTTGACGAAGAAACACAACAATCAGATCACGAAATAGTGTAATAAATTATTTCACTTAAAATATCTTACAAATACTTACAAAAATCAACAAACAATTAAGCTAAATTCGCGTTATGCAACAAGGAAAGAAACTAGACTATTGCAATTTCAAAGAAGGTAAGCTAAATATCGCCGTACTAGATAGGACCAATCAGAGTAATGGGTTCGGGGCTACTTCTTCTTCTTCATACGTAGCTGGTTATTATTGTCGAGTATTGATACAACGTGTGCAGTGAACGATGGACATTGCTTTATTAACAATATTGCACTAGTGATCTGTTTTTTCGTACAACCGAGTAAAGCCTAACTTTCAATTTATGAAGATATAAAAATTCATTTATCTGATTTGATATACTCGTAAAAGTGTTTGAACTTATACTGATTTCCTTTAAATATAAATACAAGTAGGGCAGTAAAATATGGTGTTCAAAATTCTTATTCGACTGTTCGAGGCAAAATTTTATATTTAATCTTACTGTAATACTTCAATCTGTGACTAAATTTGTCTTATAATATGTAAATAGAAATAGCGTTTCTCCCCAAATACATTGTATGAAATAACGAGGTAAATATATATATAGTTTCTTAAAATTTTTTAATGAGAATGACATATATATATATATATATAAAGAACAAAAGTCAAAATACAAATACAAGAATTATATTTGAATTTACAATTCAAAGCTTTTCGTTGGCTAACAGTACCAACATCATCAGGAATATTAAACAATTTTGACTTTTGTTCTTTATTAATACACAAGAAAACATATTACGATATTTATATATATATATATATATATATATACATATACATATATATATATATATATATATATATATATATGTATATATATATATATATGTATATATATATATATATATATATGTATATGTATATATATATATATATATATATATACATATACATATATATATATATATATATATACATATATATATATATATATATATATATATACATATACATACATACATATATATATATATATATATATATATATATACATATACATACATACATATATATATATATATATATATATATATATATATATATATATATATATAGAGAGAGAGAGAGAGAGAGAGAGAGAGAGAGAGAGAGAGTAACCGTACTGTTTCAGGGTGAACCCTGCTATATTAGTAATTTTGGACCGTTATAAACGAATTTTTTCCTAACATCTTTTTTTATATTTATAAATTTATTTATTTACATAAATATCAAAATTTAGTTCGTAGAGAAAAAAATAGCAATTTATATAAAAAATTGAATACCGGTAAAAAAATAATTACTTGTATTAATCCAGGCATATTTAAATTCCGACTAAAATCATGTCGTCCTACACAGTTTATAAAAATTTAAATATTTGATTATATATATATATATATATATATATATATATATATATATATATATATATATATATATATATGTGTGTGTGTGTGTGTGTGTGTATGTGTGTGTGTGTGTGTGTGTGTATGTATATATTGTAAATGTGATAAAAGAAGAAAACAGGTATATATATTATAACCTAGGTAGCTGTAGAAAAACGTGAATATATTTAAAAAATTATTTATAAATTGTATTTTAAAATAAAAATATGTAGTAATATAAATGACAAATATATAGGTTAAAAGGAAATAGTAATATCATTTAATTTAAAACGTTTAATTAAATTATTCATAAATACCATTTACTTGTCGTATGACATACATTCATTATTAATATTACGAGTGAAGCCGAATGAATGTCAATAGAAGTAATATGTAACTATTAAAAAATATAAAATAAAATGTAGCCTAAAGATTTAATTAAATTTTATGTTAGTTACAGTAAAACACATTTAAAATACAGATAGTTGTAGATATGTATAGGAAACCTATCATAGGCTATATATGTGTACTTATTCCTTTAGTCACGTGTTGCATTACTCAGACATAACTTATTAAATATAAATAATATGAATATAAATGGAGAAAATATAAAGGGATATAAATCATGTGTGTGTGTGTGTGTGTGTGTGTGTGTGTGTGTGTGTGTGTGTGTGTGTGTGTGTGTGTGTATGTGTGTGTGTGTGTGTGCGTGCGAGTGTGTGTATGCGCGCATGCGCGCGTGTGTGTGTTCGTGCGTGCGTGAGTGTGTTGTACGCGTGCGTTTTTTGCATGAGTGTATGTACATTAGCGTGTCTATCATACTTCTTTTTAGGCAAGCCGACTCTCCATTTTCAATCCATAGCCCATACAGGTTTTTATTATTTACATAAAATAAGTTTTTCAGAACGCATCGGGGATTGTACGATGGGAAATAAGCTAATGAAGGGAGTTATTTTAAGATTTATCTGTGTATTTACTTGAAACAATTATTAACTGAAAGCAGTTACCACGCGGTTAGTTAGAACGCAATTGTAAATAATTAGAGTTTAGATAACGGAACCACGTGAGGCAATAGCTTGGATAAAAACGTAAGTAAAATTAAGAAATCATAACTCTCACTGGAATTAAGTATTAAACAATTCATGTTGAACAATTAAAGAAAAGTTATAAGAAAAAACTGCAAATACTTCAATGTATCACTACTTCAGAATGAAAATCTTTGGTTGACAGAAAACAAGATAAAATCTTTTACAATTGATAAAATAAAGGAGTTATTAGAATACGGGTATTTAGGCTTATTATATGAAAAAAAATATGCAATACTTATTTATCAAGTTACTGGGCAAAAATATCTTCTTACTGTCATTTCTGAAAACTCCAGCTGAGAATATAAGTAAGTAGTGTTTTTTTGGCAAAGAAATTGATAAACACTATCTATTAAAAAATGAAAAAAGCTATTCAAAATCAATAGGTTTTGTATGTGGTAGCAAGGAATTGTGAATATGTGTAATATTGGTAGGGCGTAGGAAGAATTATGGCATGTCGATCTACGGCAGAGTAGCGTACCTAAGTATAGGTAAAATTTTGTAAGATGGCCCTTGCGGCTGTGAGCCTCGCCGAAAGGCCGAGGACGAGGGGAGTTGGAGGTGTTCGCAGGTCATTGTAAAAAAACACCGATCCTTGGACTTCCGTTGACTCATAGGGTTGACTCGTTATTTTGTTATTTATTAATAGTGTTTTATGTATGGTAGAAATAACAACAAATGAAAATAGGGCGTTCACGGAAGTGCGCTAATAGAATTGTCAAGGGTTGGGACGGGTAGGCTACGATTTATGGCCCCGATGAGTGATAACGACAGTGCGTGATGTTTTATAGATGACAATACACAATCTCTACCTAAGAGCCAAGTGGCTGCTTATAAAATATGACCTACAGACCTAGTCTCTATTGGGGTAATAAAGAGATGCTAATCGTGACGGGTTTTTATATGAGAATGAGGATAACAAAGGATTAATGGGATTCGATACGGCTAAGAAAAGATATCCTTGAACGTTGGTTTGGAAATAAGGGAAATTATGACACAACAAAGGCTAAGTTGCTTACCTGAAGTAGTGGTCTCAGCTGGGATGAAGTCGGGTGTCTTCCAAATACGCAGTTAGAAAATGTTAATAGTAATAAAACTGGGTATAAATGGGAATAGCATAATAACTGTTGAAAATTAAAGGTATTTATCGAAAATATGTGAAGAGGAAATTGTCACAGTAGATTTATTTCTGAGCAACAGAATTTCACCAATTTTGTAAAATTAACACATTTTTAGAATTGTTAAGTACAAATTCACCAACAAATCAAACATTATAAAAAACAGTACCAAATCAATACCTCACATCTTCATTGTGTAAAATTAAACACGCAAAACAATTGACTACATCATCAGTGACTTGATTGAAAATCTTTTTGAAAATCAGGAGAAATTGAAATGTTTTAAAAATAAAACCAAAAACAAACACAATATATTATATCAATTCACTTTGTTATTATAGGTTAGTGATGAAATACAAACACAATTCGAAAATACATTTTGGAAAAACTATGCAATAACAAGACGCACACAAGCACACAACTCACGCAAGTGCGCCGGCTCACTTACTAAAGATACGTCCTAAAAAGCAAAACAAATATAATTAGGTTTACTGTTGGCACAGAATTACAGAAAAATTAAATATTATTAAAATAAAGCACATCACATGAACGTATCTATGAAAGAAAGTTATCTTCTATTTTTTGCTGAATGTTTTCAAACAAATATTTTTCCCCATATTACCTACCTTACGCGGTAATTTCAAACTTTATTGGGTTTATAATAAATGAAGCCATATTATTCAGGCAAATAGTTATTTCGCCAAATCGCAGAATAAACTGTATCTATTCTCTTCATATATTATTGATATTTATTATTTTAAAATTGAAAATATATGAAATAACATTAGTAAACTGTAATTGAGATATTATAAGATACGTTATCATATAATTTAATTAAATGAACCATATTTTTGATAATATACAATATTGAACTTGAATAAACATTTAAACATAACCTCCAAAAAGCCTCTATGTGAACCTCTGTATTATTCGATCACTATGTTAGGTTTCGTGAAACTATGGGACAATGTACATTTTTCTTCGAAAACCTGACGTAAAATCATATGCAATAACATACGTCATACTTAAACAAATTTACTTCTTTCGGAAAAAGAGATGTTTAAAGAGGTTTGCATTTTGAAAAGACGGCAAACACCAAACTAATAATCAATAAAGGGGGGTAAACCTATGTTCTCACTATTTTTTATATATGTTAACACTTTATAACTTGAATTATTTGCCTTTCAGATCTCTTTTAGAAGAATTTATACTTAATTACCTCTAAAGATGGAAGTTATAGACGATAACAATATATCGATGTAGTCCAAGACGAATTGCTGTAGGTTAACAATTAGATTAACTATTTTGTAGTACTTTTATGATTTTAAAATTATTTACATCACATTATGCAATAAATTTTATAGCACTGTAATTATAATAAATTATTACGGTATAGTGGAACATATTTTGAATTCATTTGCATTACTCTGTGTAGCCTACATATTTATGTAATAAACCTAGTACACAGAAATATGTAATCATAAGTTACGGTTGGTATGTAGGCCTACTTTATTTCATATCTCTACTTATAACTTCATTCACACTACTTATTGATATAGCATATGGTCAAAACTGGATCAGAAGGTTTACAAATTCATAGACCCTCTATAACTTGAAGTCTAAGTTGTTCTCTTTCGGAAACTCAACCTGAACATGAGATTTGGGAAAAATTCTAATACTGAATATTTCAAACAAAGAGGTTCATGCCTTACCCTACGTATCTTGAGCAGAAATTCAAGGTTTAGATTATAAACAAAGTGCTTAGAAAATATTGCAAAATTGATATTTAAAAGTACTGTTAAAACTATGTTGTACAGAAACTAAATCTTGACCATATAAAAAAACATAAAAGGGGGAAAAGTAAAATAGTTGACTTTACATGTAACCTGTCTTCTGTTCTAGGAATTGTCAAGAGTTTACTTTCGATTGAGAAGATCAAAAATAAAGAAAGCTAGATTCATCCAAAGGGAAATGTTTTATAGTAGAATCACTTTGTGAAAAACCGCAGGTGACTGGAAGGAGAATTTGGTTTGAAGGGGGAGGGGGCACAAGGCGATACTACCCTCGCCTCTTACTTTCGCCAGGTAGATGGCCAGCTGACATGGTTCTCAGTCACCATTATTTTCACAAGCGCTGTAAACTATAAACTAAAAAAATGATTTCTTTTTTAATACATATTAGTGCGGAAATGTTTTAGCAACGATACCTAGTGGTAACGCATATGTAACTTGTCAAAAGCTCATACAACCCACCGAGTTTTCATAAAGTGATCCACTTGGGCATTATAACCTACCTTTCCTTTTGAGGTTAGGCCTCAGGTTATGTGTGACTGTATGTTTGTATGTTTGACTGTATATACGTATTGTTTCTTAAAAGGTTTCTCTGGGTGTACACGATACCTGGTCATTTGGTATCGATTTAAAGTACGAAAGTTGTGGAATAAAAAACAAATTTAATGTAGTTAATTGGTAGAAGTTGAATCTAATAGGAGTTTTAATGCGATGTCTTTAGAGGATATTATTTTTGTTAATTAAACATTTCTTTTTTCTGTGATGTTTAAATTCTATTTTTGTTGACCATTTCGTTAAAGTCAAAGTCAAACTAATTTTTCAAAGTTTTGCTCTTCTACAATTTATTGTTTCAAATTTAATCATAATATAATGAAAATATGGCCTTTAAATACATTTAAACTCGTGTTTAAAAGCGTATATCCTTTACTGTAGTTAAATTATGCTCGAAAATAAAATTAATACGTTGTTTCTAGGCCTGTTAAATAACTTCGTCAATAGATCGTTTATGCAAAAAGGAAAAAAGGTGAAAGAATCCGGTTGGAAAA
>JBAIZL010000002.1:331051819-331059319 GCA_036971475.1 Prosapia bicincta
GAGTCACAACAATCTATAAACATTCACTTAGATACTATAACAAATATCCCTCTAGAACGTAGAACTTACAGAGTCACAACAATCTATAAACATTCACTTAGATACTATAACAAATATCCCTCTAGAACGTAGAACTTACAGAGTCACAACAATCTATAAACATTCACTTAGATACTATAACAAATATCCCTCTAGAACGTAGAACTTACAGAGGCACAACAATCTATAAACATTCCTTTAGATACTATAACAAATATCCCTCTAGAACGTAGAACTTACAGAGTCACAACAATCTATAAACATTCACTTAGATACTATAACAAATATCCCTCTAGAACGTAGAACTTACAGAGTCACAACAATCTATAAACATTCACTTAGATACTATAACAAATATCCCTCTAGAACGTAGAACTTACAGAGTCACAACAATCTATAAACATTCACTTAGATACTATAACAAATATCCCTCTAGAACGTAGAACTTACAGAGACACAACAATCTATAAACATTCACTTAGATACTATAACAAATATCCCTCTAGAACGTAGAACTTACAGAGTCACAACAATCTATAAACATTCACTTAGATACTATAACAAATATCCCTCTAGAACGTAGAACTTACAGAGTCACAACAATCTATAAACATTCACTTAGATACTATAACAAATATCCCTCTAGAACGTAGAACTTACAGAGTCACAACAATCTATAAACATTCACTTAGATACTATAACAAATATCCCTCTAGAACGTAGAACTTACAGAGTCACAACAATCTATAAACATTCACTTAGATACTATAACAAATATCCCTCTAGAACGTAGAACTTACAGAGTCACAACAATCTATAAACATTCCTTTAGATACTATAACAAATATCCCTCTAGAACGTAGAACTTACAGAGTCACAACAATCTATAAACATTCACTTAGATACTATAACAAATATCCCTCTAGAACGTAGAACTTACAGAGTCACAACAATCTATAAACATTCACTTAGATACTATAACAAATATCCCTCTAGAACGTAGAACTTACAGAGTCACAACAATCTATAAACATTCACTTAGATACTATAACAAATATCCCTCTAGAACGTAGAACTTACAGAGGCACAACAATCTATAAACATTCCTTTAGATACTATAACAAATATCCCTCTAGAACGTAGAACTTACAGAGTCACAACAATCTATAAACATTCACTTAGATACTATAACAAATATCCCTCTAGAACGTAGAACTTACAGAGTCACAACAATCTATAAACATTCACTTAGATACTATAACAAATATCCCTCTAGAACGTAGAACTTACAGAGTCACAACAATCTATAAACATTCACTTAGATACTATAACAAATATCCCTCTAGAACGTAGAACTTACAGAGACACAACAATCTATAAACATTCACTTAGATACTATAACAAATATCCCTCTAGAACGTAGAACTTACAGAGTCACAACAATCTATAAACATTCACTTAGATACTATAACAAATATCCCTCTAGAACGTAGAACTTACAGAGTCACAACAATCTATAAACATTCACTTAGATACTATAACAAATATCCCTCTAGAACGTAGAACTTACAGAGTCACAACAATCTATAAACATTCACTTAGATACTATAACAAATATCCCTCTAGAACGTAGAACTTACAGAGTCACAACAATCTATAAACATTCACTTAGATACTATAACAAATATCCCTCTAGAACGTAGAACTTACAGAGTCACAACAATCTATAAACATTCCTTTAGATACTATAACAAATATCCCTCTAGAACGTAGAACTTACAGAGTCACAACAATCTATAAACATTCACTTAGATACTATAACAAATATCCCTCTAGAACGTAGAACTTACAGAGTCACAACAATCTATAAACATTCACTTAGATACTATAACAAATATCCCTCTAGAACGTAGAACTTACAGAGTCACAACAATCTATAAACATTCACTTAGATACTATAACAAATATCCCTCTAGAACGTAGAACTTACAGAGTCACAACAATCTATAAACATTCACTTAGATACTATAACAAATATCCCTCTAGAACGTAGAACTTACAGAGTCACAACAATCTATAAACATTCACTTAGATACTATAACAAATATCCCTCTAGAACGTAGAACTTACAGAGTCACAACAATCTATAAACATTCACTTAGATACTATAACAAATATCCCTCTAGAACGTAGAACTTACAGAGACACAACAATCTATAAACATTCACGTAGATACTATAACAAATATCCCTCTAGAACGTAGAACTTACAGAGACACAACAATCTATAAACATTCACTTAGATACTATAACAAATATCCCTCTAGAACGTAGAACTTACAGAGTCACAACAATCTATAAACATTCACTTAGATACTATAACAAATATCCCTCTAGAACGTAGAACTTACAGAGACACAACAATCTATAAACATTCACTTAGATACTATAACAAATATCCCTCTAGAACGTAGAACTTACAGAGTCACAACAATCTATAAACATTCACTTAGATACTATAACAAATATCCCTCTAGAACGTAGAACTTACAGAGTCACAACAATCTATAAACATTCCTTTAGATACTATAACAAATATCCCTCTAAAACGTAGAACTAACAGAGACACAACAATCTATAAACATTCACGTAGATACTATAACAAATATCCCTCTAGAACGTAGAACTTACAGAGTCACAACAATCTATAAACATTCACGTAGATACTATAACAAATATCACTCTACAACGTAGAACTTACAGAGACACAACAATCTATAAACATTCACTTAGATACTATAACAAATATCCCTCTAGAACGTAGAACTTACAGAGTCACAACAATCTATAAACATTCACTTAGATACTATAACAAATATCCCTCTAGAACGTAGAACTTACAGAGACACAACAATCTATAAACATTCACTTAGATACTATAACAAATATCACTCTAGAACGTAGAACTTACAGAGACACAACAATCTATAAACATTCACGTAGATACTATAACAAATATCCCTCTAGAACGTAGAACTTACAGAGTCACAACAATCTATAAACATTCACTTAGATACTATAACAAATATCCCTCTAGAACGTAGAACTTACAGAGACACAACAATCTATAAACATTCACTTAGATACTATAACAAATATCCCTCTAGAACGTAGAACTTACAGAGTCACAACAATCTATAAACATTCACTTAGATACTATAACAAATATCCCTCTAGAACGTAGAACTTACAGAGACACAACAATCTATAAACATTCACTTAGATACTATAACAAATATCCCTCTAGAACGTAGAACTTACAGAGACACAACAATCTATAAACATTCACTTAGATACTATAACAAATATCCCTCTAGAACGTAGAACTTACAGAGACACAACAATCTATAAACATTCACTTAGATACTATAACAAATATCCCTCTAGAACGTAGAACTTACAGAGACACAACAATCTATAAACATTCACGTAGATACTATAACAAATATCCCTCTAGAACGTAGAACTTACAGAGACACAACAATCTATAAACATTCACGTAGATACTATAACAAATATCCCTCTAGAACGTAGAACTTACAGAGACACAACAATCTATAAACATTCACGTAGATACTATAACAAATATCCCTCTAGAACGTAGAACTTACAGAGACACAACAATCTATAAACATTCACGTAGATACTATAACAAATATCCCTCTAGAACGTAGAACTTACAGAGACACAACAATCTATAAACATTCACGTAGATACTATAACAAATATCCCTCTAGAACGTAGAACTTACAGAGACACAACAATCTATAAACATTCACGTAGATACTATAACAAATATCCCTCTAGAACGTAGAACTTACAGAGACACAACAATCTATAAACATTCACGTAGATACTATAACAAATATCCCTCTAGAACGTAGAACTTACAGAGACACAACAATCTATAAACATTCACGTAGATACTATAACAAATATCCCTCTAGAACGTAGAACTTACAGAGACACAACAATCTATAAACATTCACTTAGATACTATAACAAATATCCCTCTAGAACGTAGAACTTACAGAGACACAACAATCTATAAACATTCACTTAGATACTATAACAAATATCCCTCTAGAACGTAGAACTTACAGAGTCACAACAATCTATAAACATTCACTTAGATACTATAACAAATATTACTCTAGAACGTAGAACTTACACAGACACAACAATCTATAAACATCGACTTAGATACTATAACAAATATCCCTCTAGAACGTAGAACTTACAGAGTCACAACAATCTATAAACATTCACTTAGATACTATAACAAATATTACTCTAGAACGTAGAACTTACACAGACACAACAATCTATAAACATCGACTTAGATACTATAACAAATATTACTCTAGAACGTAGAACTTACACAGACACAATAATCTATAAACATTCCCTTAGATACTATAACAAATATTACTCTAGAACGTAGAACTTACAGAGACACAACAATCTATAAACATTCACTTAGATACTATAACAAATATCCCTCTAGAACGTAGAACTTACAGAGACACAATAATCTATAAACATTCCCTTAGATACTATAACAAATATTACTCTAGAACGTAGAACTTACACAGACACAACAATCTATAAACATTCACTTAGATACTATAACAAATATCCCTCTAGAACGTAGAACTTACAGAGACACAATAATCTATAAACATTCCCTTAGATACTATAACAAATATCCCTCTAGAACGTAGAACTTACACAGACACAATAATCTATAAACATTCCCTTAGATACTATAACAAATATTACTCTAGAACGTAGAACTTACAGAGACACAACAATCTATAAACATTCCCTTAGATACTATAACAAATATCCCTCTAGAACGTAGAACTTACACAGACACAATAATCTATAAACATTCCCTTAGATACTATAACAAATATCACTCTAGAACGTAGAACTTACAGAGACACAACAATCTATAAACATTCCCTTAGATACTATAACAAATATCCCTCTAGAACGTAGAACTTACAGAGACACAATAATCTATAAACATTCCCTTAGATACTATAACAAATATTACTCTAGAACGTAGAACTTACAGAGACACAATAATCTATAAACATTCCCTTAGATACTATAACAAATATTACTCTAGAACGTAGAACTTACAGAGACACAATAATCTATAAACATTCACGTAGATACTATAACAAATATCCCTCTAGAACGTAGAACTTACAGAGACACAACAATCTATAAACATTCACTTAGATACTATAACAAATATCCCTCTAGAACGTAGAACTTACAGAGACACAACAATCTATAAACATTCACTTAGATACTATAACAAATATCCCTCTAGAACGTAGAACTTACAGAGTCACAACATACTATAAACATTCACTTAGATACTATAACAAATATTACTCTAGAACGTAGAACTTACACAGACACAACAATCTATAAACATCGACTTAGATACTATAACAAATATCCCTCTAGAACGTAGAACTTACAGAGTCACAACAATCTATAAACATTCACTTAGATACTATAACAAATATTACTCTAGAACGTAGAACTTACACAGACACAACAATCTATAAACATCGACTTAGATACTATAACAAATATTACTCTAGAACGTAGAACTTACACAGACACAATAATCTATAAACATTCCCTTAGATACTATAACAAATATTACTCTAGAACGTAGAACTTACAGAGACACAACAATCTATAAACATTCACTTAGATACTATAACAAATATCCCTCTAGAACGTAGAACTTACAGAGACACAATAATCTATAAACATTCCCTTAGATACTATAACAAATATTACTCTAGAACGTAGAACTTACACAGACACAACAATCTATAAACATTCACTTAGATACTATAACAAATATCCCTCTAGAACGTAGAACTTACAGAGACACAATAATCTATAAACATTCCCTTAGATACTATAACAAATATCCCTCTAGAACGTAGAACTTACACAGACACAATAATCTATAAACATTCCCTTAGATACTATAACAAATATTACTCTAGAACGTAGAACTTACAGAGACACAACAATCTATAAACATTCCCTTAGATACTATAACAAATATCCCTCTAGAACGTAGAACTTACACAGACACAATAATCTATAAACATTCCCTTAGATACTATAACAAATATCACTCTAGAACGTAGAACTTACAGAGACACAACAATCTATAAACATTCCCTTAGATACTATAACAAATATCCCTCTAGAACGTAGAACTTACAGAGACACAATAATCTATAAACATTCCCTTAGATACTATAACAAATATTACTCTAGAACGTAGAACTTACAGAGACACAATAATCTATAAACATTCCCTTAGATACTATAACAAATATTACTCTAGAACGTAGAACTTACAGAGACACAATAATCTATAAACATTCCCTTAGATACTATAACAAATATTACTCTAGAACGTAGAACTTACACAGACACAATAATCTATAAACATTCCCTTAGATACTATAACAAATATTACTCTAGAACGTAGAACTTACAGAGACACAACAATCTATAAACATTCACTTAGATACTATAACAAATATCCCTCTAGAACGTAGAACTTACAGAGACACAATAATCTATAAACATTCCCTTAGATACTATAACAAATATTACTCTAGAACGTAGAACTTACACAGACACAACAATCTATAAACATTCACTTAGATACTATAACAAATATCCCTCTAGAACGTAGAACTTACAGAGACACAATAATCTATAAACATTCCCTTAGATACTATAACAAATATCCCTCTAGAACGTAGAACTTACACAGACACAATAATCTATAAACATTCCCTTAGATACTATAACAAATATTACTCTAGAACGTAGAACTTACAGAGACACAACAATCTATAAACATTCCCTTAGATACTATAACAAATATCCCTCTAGAACGTAGAACTTACACAGACACAATAATCTATAAACATTCCCTTAGATACTATAACAAATATCACTCTAGAACGTAGAACTTACAGAGACACAACAATCTATAAACATTCCCTTAGATACTATAACAAATATCCCTCTAGAACGTAGAACTTACAGAGACACAATAATCTATAAACATTCCCTTAGATACTATAACAAATATTACTCTAGAACGTAGAACTTACAGAGACACAACAATCTATAAACATTCACTTAGATACTATAACAAATATCCCTCTAGAACGTAGAACTTACACAGACACAACAATCTATAAACATCGACTTAGATACTATAACAAATATTACTCTAGAACGTAGAACTTACAGAGACACAATAATCTATAAACATCGACTTAGATACTATAACAAATATTACTCTAGAACGTAGAACTTACACAGACACAAC
>JBAIZL010000002.1:331064319-331106819 GCA_036971475.1 Prosapia bicincta
AACTCATTTGGGTATGCGCCGCCCACGCTAAAACTAGTAAAAATATACTTGGCACTTGACTACGTTGGTCGGAGAGTGATAGCGTTTTTTTAGTGATCACTTGCAAATTAGAATAACTACGAAAATCCGTCTTACACTCACGCCAATGGGAAAGGGTTTATTACTGGGCTGTAAGTTCCAAATAAATGGTAAGAAGCGGATCGAAATTTAGTTAAACATTACCATATATACATATATTACCTGTTTTATAATGAACTTGGCAGTACTGTATAGAACAATTGGCCAAATTAATAAGTTCCGTGTACAACACGTTCTTATTGTACTGCATAACAACTCAAACAATAAAGAAACATGGTTATGAACGAAATAAGCTATCGTTCAATTTGAATTAAACCCTATTGGGCTCTATAAACAAAAATATGCTTCAGCTAATAGAAATTCAGCGTTTGGTCATTTTTTAATTAATATATTAACAACTGTGAAACAGACACATGCTTCAGTACATTTTGAAAAAGGTCACAAAAGTTGCAAACAGAAATATGCATTTGCACGTTTTGAAGAAGCATAAACGTGATGCTTTACATCCTAACATCATTATTACGCTTTAATATATTTTACGAAGAAAATGTGAACAGCGCAAGGAACAAGAATACTGTTTCGTACACTTGAAAGAAGATATTCTAGCAACGTTAGAAACTAAAATTTACTTCAGTACATTTTTAAGATATGTTTGAGACATTAAGAACTGAAATGTGTTTTAGTAAAATTTAAAGAAAATATTCTATTACCGTTAGAAACTGCAATATGCTTTAATAATCTTTAAAGATATGCTAACAACTTTACAAACAGATGTATGGTTCAGTAGATTTTGAAGAAAATATATTAGCAACTTTACAAACAGATGCATGGTTCAGTAGATTTTGAAGAAAATATATTAACAACTTTACAAACAGATGTATGGTTCAGTAGATTTTGAAGAAAATATATTAGCAACTTTACAAACAGATGCATGGTTCAGTAGATTTTGAAGAAAATATATTAGCAACTTTACAAACAGATGTATAGTTCAGTAGATTTTGAAGAAAATATTTTAACAACTTTACAAACAGATGCATGGTTCAGTAGATTTTGAAGAAAATATATTAGCAACTTTACAAACAGATGTATGGTTCAGTAGATTTTGAAGAAAATATATTAGCAACTTTACAAACAGATGTATGGTTCAGTAGATTTTGAAGAAAATATATTAGCAACTTTACAAACAGATGCATGGTTCAGTAGATTTTGAAGAAAATATATTAGCAACTTTACAAACAGATGTATGGTTCAGTAGATTTTGAAGAAAATATATTAGCAACTTTAGAAACAGATGTATGGTTCAGTAGATTTTGAAGAAAATATATTAGCAACTTTACAAACAGATGTATGGTTCAGTAGATTTTGAAGAAAATATATTAGCAACTTTACAAACAGATGCATGGTTCAGTAGATTTTGAACAATATATATTAGCAACTTTACAAACAGATGTATGGTTCAGTAGATTTTGAAGAAAATATATTAGCAACTTTACATACAGATGTATGGTTCAGTAGATTTTGAAGAAAATATATTAGCAACTTTACAAACAGATGCATGGTTAAGTAGATTTTGAAGAAAATATATTAGCAACTTTACAAACAGATGTATGGTTCAGTAGATTTTGAAGAAAATATATTAGCAACTTTACAAACAGATGTATGGTTAAGTAGATTTTGAAGAAAATATATTAGCAACTTTACAAACAGATGTATAGTTCAGTAGATTTTGAAGAAAATATATTAGCAACTTTACAAACAGATGTATGGTTAAGTAGATTTTGAAGAAAATATATTAGCAACTTTACAAACAGATGTATAGTTCAGTAGATTTTGAAGAAAATATATTAGCAACTTTACAAACTGATGTATGGTTCAGTAGATTTTGAAGAAAATATATTAGCAACTTTACAAACAGATGTATAGTTCAGTAGATTTTGAAGAAAATATATTAGCAACTTTACAAACAGATGTATGGTTCAGTAGATTTTGAAGAAAATATATTAACAACTTTACAAACAGATGTATAGTTCAGTAGATATTGAAGAAAATATATTAGCAACTTTACAAACAGATGTATGGTTCAGTAGATTTTGAAGAAAATATATTAGCAACTTTACAAACAGATGTATAGTTCAGTAGATTTTGAAGAAAATATATTAGCAACTTTACAAACAGATGTATAGTTCAGTAGATTTTGAAGAAAATATATTAGCAACTTTACAAACAGATTTATGGTTCAGTAGATTTTGAAGAAAATATATTAGCAACTTTACAAACAGATGTATAGTTCAGTAGATTTTGAAGAAAATATATTAGCAACTTTACAAACAGATGTATAGTTCAGTAGATTTTGAAGAAAATATATTAGCAACTTTACAAACAGATGTATAGTTCAGTAGATTTTGAAGAAAATATATTAGCAACTTTACAAACAGATGTATGGTTCAGTAGATTTTGAAGAAAATATATTAGCAACTTTACAAACAGATGTATGGTTCAGTAGATTTTGAAGAAAATATATTAGCAACTTTACAAACAGATGTATGGTTCAGTAGATTTTGAAGAAAATATATTAGCAACTTTACAAACAGATGCATGGTTCAGTAGATTTTGAAGAAAATATATTAGCAACTTTACAAACAGATGAGTGTTTTAGTAAATTTTGAAGAAAATATATTAGCAACTTTACAAACAGATGTATGGTTCAGTAGATTTGGAAGAAAATATATTAGCAACTTTACAAACAGATGTAGGGTTCGGTACATTTTGAAGAAAATATATTAGCAACTTTACAAACAGATGAGTGTTTTAGTAAATTTTGAAGATGTGCCAACACCGTACGTACAAGTATATGCTTGAGTAAATTTTAAGGAAGATATCCTAACATCGTTACGCAGAAGAATATGCTTTAGTAAATTTTGAAGAAGATATGCTAACGTCGTTACGCAGAAGAATATGCTTTAGTAAATTTTGAGGAAGATATCCTAACATCGTTACGCAGAAGAATATGCTTTAGTAAATTTTGAAGAAGATATGCTAACGTCGTTACGTACAAGTATATGCTTTAGTAAATTTCGAAGAAGATATCCTAACGTTGTTACGTTGAAGAATATGCTTTAGTAAATTTTAAAGAAGATATCCGAACGTCGTTACGTAGAAGAATATGCTTGAGTAAATTTTGAGGAAGATATCCTAACATCGTTACGCAGAAGAATATGCTTTAGTAAATTTTGAAGAAGATATGCTAACGTCGTTACGTACAAGTATATGCTTTAGTAAATTTCGAAGAAGATATCCTAACGTTGTTACGTTGAAGAATATGCTTTAGTAAATTTTAAAGAAGATATCCGAACGTCGTTACGTAGAAGAATATGGTTTAGTAAATTTCGAAGAAGATATCCTAACGTTGTTACGTTGAAGAATATGCTTTAGTAAATTTTGAAGAAGATATCCTAACGTCGTTACGTTGAAGAATATGCTTTAGTAAATTTTGAAGAAGATATCCTAACGTCGTTAGGTAGAAGAATATGCTTTAGTAAATTTTGAAGAAGATATCCTAACGTCGTTACGTTGAAGAATATGCTTTAGTAAATTTTGAAGAAGATATCCTAACGTCGTTACGTTGAAGAATATGCTTTAGTAAATTTTAAAGAAGATATCCGAACGTCGTTACGTAGAAGAATATGCTTTAGTAAATTTCGAAGAAGATATCCTAACGTTGTTACGTAGAAGAATATGCTTTAGTAAATTTTGAAGAAGATATCCTAACGTCGTTACGTAGAAGAATATGCTTTAGTAAATTTTGAAGAAGATATCCTAACGTCGTTACGTTGAAGAATATGCTTTAGTAAATTTTAAAGAAGATATCCGAACGTCGTTACGTAGAAGAATATGCTTTAGTAAATTTCGAAGAAGATATCCTAACGTTGTTACGTTGAAGAATATGCTTTAGTAAATTTTGAAGAAGATATCCTAACGTCGTTACGTTGAAGAATATGCTTTAGTAAATTTTAAAGAAGATATCCGAACGTCGTTACGTAGAAGAATATGCTTTAGTAAATTTTGAAGAAGATATCCTAACGTCATTACGTTGAAGAATATGCTTTAGTAAATTTCGAAGAAGATATCCTAACGTCGTTACGTTGAAGAATATGCTTTAGTAAATTTTGAAGAAGATATCCTAACGTCGTTACGTTGAAGAATATGCTTTAGTAAATTTTGAAGAAGATATCCTAACGTCGTTACGTTGAAGAATATGCTTTAGTAAATTTTAAAGAAGATATCCTAACGTCGTTACGTAGAAGAATATGCTTTAGTAAATTTTGAAGAAGATATCCTAACGTCATTACGTTGAAGAATATGCTTTAGTAAATTTCGAAGAAGATATCCTAACGTCGTTACGTTGAAGAATATGCTTTAGTAAATTTTGAAGAAGATATCCTAACGTCGTTACGTTGAAGAATATGCTTTAGTAAATTTTGAAGAAGATATCCTAACGTCGTTACGTAGAAGAATATGCTTTAGTAAATTTTGAAGAAGATATGCTAACGATATTCATGGTTACGACCAAGAATATGATATTATACATTTTGAAAACAATGTGCTAGAGACGTTATAAAAAGACACTAGCACTTAAAAATTTAAAAATAAATATAGTGTCAACTATTATTAATAGAATTATTCTATTTTACTCTTAATAGCATATCTAAGAACTCTAAAAAACTACGGCATAATTTGTATAAATTGGGCCCCATTTAAAAAAAATATTGTCTTGCATATCATTTAGTGAACATGGCATTATTTACAATATTAGTGAATTTTTGTTGTCTATATTACAACAAAAATCTTCAAAATAAAATCTGTTGAAGTACAATCTTTACATCATAAAGTTTCTATATTTTATTTGTTATGTTCATTGCTTCATTTTTTAAAAAAATATGCCTTTTTTTTAGAATTACAATGTAACCCACGAAACTACATTTCGAAGGGTTTCATTTAGCCTTGTTATTTCCTTGATTGTAGGCCTATACGTGTAGTCTAGTCACGAAATCGACACATAACAGGTAACATATCGATAGTTTTAATACAGTACCAACATATCGAACTTATTATTAAAATGATTCCATATGTTTTGCAGAAATAATAAAGTAAGTAAGAAGTGTTACGCTAATATAAAACTAAGTTAATTTTTTTCCTGCAACTGACCTTCAACCGTATTAAATTAACATTGTTTTTGGCAGCTGCTTGAAAGTAGTATTTTTCAAAGCTCTGTTTACGAAATGTTTTCAGAAAGTTTATTTGTTGGAAGTAAATACTTTAAAACATCAGAGATCCGCGGAAAGCGGTCAGTGTTCACATGTAACTCTAAGTAAACATATCTGTAACATTAAGTCTACGTGCGCGCTATCGTATCGTGCCCGATTCCTCCAATGACGTCATTTGCGTTTCAAAAAAAAAAAAATCGTATACATTGCATCCAGTAAATACACTTTTATAATTACAAACATTTCAAAATGGTTGTTAACGAAATTGTAATTGTTAACATTTTTAACTTTACACTTTTTAAAGCCGGTGTATTACTTTTTACCGTAATTAGTAATTAAATCTTGTTTACTAAATTGAAGGGATCGTTTAATTAATTCATCTATCATTTCTTAACCCTCTTTTTAAAGGGGTAAAAGGGTTCGCACTTCTTTGTTACTCTTTTAGCCATGATTCTATATCCACCCTAATCTAATCGATTGCGCGCAGACTTTACTACCTCTTGTAGGAAGGAAGTCATATTGGGTGACAGAAGTAAATCTAGTAAACAAACTAAAACTCAAGTAGTGATATGCGTCTTCAATAACCTTCCTACTGTCGTAGGGGACATAATTAAATAATAGGCCAGTTTAAAGCTAAAAGGATATGATTTTCTGATACGATAGAAGTTTGAAAATACGCTACGTTTGACGTTTTCATTAAATATTGTTTCGGTAAAACAGTAGACACATCTCTATGATTACAATGAAAATATTGGAAAGAACCGCAATACCACAAAAATATTCAAAAATAACGAATAAAACAAGTTACTCAAGATTAAACCCTTATGTACATTTCGATGACCATGTCATCATCATCGGAAATGAGAGCACTGTAGTTAATGAGCTCTTGAAAGTCGACTACCAAATATAACATATTAATTCTTGTTTAAGTACATTAAAGTGTAAAGTGATATATATATATATATATTAAACCAACATAAGTTATTCAAATACAGGACTATTTATTAATTAATATTCAAAGCTTTTCGTTGGCAAACAGTACCAACATCATCAGGAATGAAAATTACAATAATGCAAGCTATAGGCCTAAATCATATGTTAAATTAGAAACAGAATTGTTGCTAAATGTATACAATTGCCAAGTTTATTTTTTTGCTGTAACATTGAAGACATTGAATATAGTATCACATTTAGAATGTATTTGTATTTGTTCTTTTATTAACTTGTTATTATTACTGTATTTATATATTTTGAATGCTTCATATTTATTCATTCTTATTCCTTTATCAATTTCTTTTATAAGTTTCATATTTTCAATATTTGGAAATTGGTGCTTATTATTAATACAATGATTTGCTAAATTTGATTTATATATTTCTGGATTTATATAGGCATTCAAATGTTTTTTATATGTTTGTTTTAATTTTTTCTTGGTTCGACCTGTATAAGCTTTATTACAGTTTTCGCATTCTAATTTATAAACACAACCTTTTTCATGCATATTAATTGTTTTATTATTGTTATTTATTATGTTTATTATTTTGTTATTAGTTTTGTGCAATTTTGATATTTATATTTTTAAATAATTTGGTGATATTTTTTTTATTTCATGGCTTATAAACTTGAGCCTATAAACGTATTTCACAGCAACAAAATAAACTTGGCAATTTGTATAAAAAGCAACAATTCTATTTCTAATTTAACATATGTTTTAGTCCTATAGCTTACATTATTGTAATTTTCATTCCTGATGATGTTGGTACTGTTTACCAATGAAAAGCTTTAAATATAAATTAATAAATATTCTTGAATTTGAATAACTTATGTTGTTTTAAATTATTAAACAAGAAAACATATTATATATATATATATATATATATATATATATATATATATATATATATAAAATAATTCTAACAAAATATACAATACTATACATAAGACAATAATTGGATCTTATTAATTGTAAAAAATTATAACATTTTTTTCGATTAAGTATTTTAATTAAAAATTTATAACATAAACCACAATCGACAATCAATTTCAATTTCAGGTTTTCAGTAATATTACTGCCGAAAATAAATTTTTCTGGCTTCAGTTTATATTTGAGATAAGAGGGGTTGTGGATGAGGGGGGATTGTTCTGTTATGTTTAAAGGCAGGAAGAACAAACAATTGTCTGAAGTTGGGGGGAAATATTGATTAAGTAGCGGATAACTGTCCCGCATCTACTCATTTTCTGTGTTATACAAAACCCTGTCTAACTGACAACATTAATAATAAATAAATAGAGCTAAAAATATTTTTACGGAATGAATTCAATATTTTTTCTAAAGGGAATATATTTTTGTTTAAACATTTGTCGATACTATTATAACAAATTTGTTTTTATTATTGGCAACTTTAATTTGATTTTTCACAAAATACAAAAATACGAATAAAACTTCAACTTTGTATTTATATATAATATATCAATTATGTATTATCACAATATATTTAAACCCGTCCTTAATTAATTATTTCAAATACTTTTTATAGGGTATATTATATTATATTTTCTCTAACTTTTTATTTTACAATCACAGAGAGAGAGAGAAAAAAAATAGGGAAATTGAAGTTAGGGAGAGCGGAAACAAGAGTAAGTGAGAGCTGAGGAACTGAACTTGGTAGAAAGAGAGAGTGAGAGAGAGAGAAGAAAGGTGGAGGGAGATTGGGATGGAAAAAGAAGAGGGTAGAAAAGTGAGAGAAAGAGGGATTGAGAGGAGAGAGAGATAATACTTTTTATAGGGTATATTATATTATATTTTCTCTAACTTTTTATTTTACAATCATAGAGAGAGAGAGAAGAAAAATAGGGAAATTGAAGTTAGAGAGAGCGGAAACAAGAGTAAGTGAGAGCTGAGGAACTGAACTTGGTAGAAAGAGAGAGAGAGAGAGAGAGAGAGAGAGAGAGAGAGAGAGAGAGAGAGAGAGAGAGAGAGAGAGAGAGAGAGAGAGAGAGAGAGAGAGAGAGAGAGAGAGAGAGAAAAGAAAGGTGGAGGGAGATTGGGATGGAAAAAAGAGGGTAGAAAAGTGAGAGAAAGAGGGATTGAGAGGAGAGAGAGAAAAACACTGATAAAGCAATGAAGAATGGAGGAAAAGATAGAAGGGGAGAGTGGAAAACTGGAATAAAGAGATAAGGAAGAAGAGAGAGAGAGAGAGAGACGGACGTGGGTAAAATCCCCACTTCCCATTGTTAAAAATTAAAAATATATTTCGTAATTTAAAAAATAATGTTATAACCTGCAATTTGTTTGTTTGTTTTAAGTTTAGGTGTTGGTCGTTGTATTGTCTGTCATCGCCTGGCTTAAGAGTAGTTGTAATTATAGAAAATATGTAAAGTAAAATATGTGTCCATGTAAACACTGTAGCCCTACATTAGTGCAGTGTGACAGAATTTCTGTAAAGAACGCCAGAATTCTTTCAACATATGCTACTCACGATTCTTTCTTCGGGGCCATTGTTAATTTTAAATGTGCGTTTAGACTTTATAACTTCCCATGTGAAAATACCTAATTTTATAATAAAATAATTAGTGCTTTGTGTCTTATACGGCGGTTGTTCATTCATATATTAAAAAATAAAAATGTTGTCATTTAAAACAACTCTGATATATGTATTCCTGGTTATAGATTACAGCAGTAAATATAGAAAATGACTTTATTTGACTTATATTGTTAGGATGGTATCCTTATGAGTACCATATGGTATCCAAGGGATACTGCAACCACCTAAGAAGCTAGGTTTGACCTTAGATATTCATTTTTACACTTTGAGCTTGGATGAGCAAATCTTAAGAACTATTTTGAAAAGAGAGCTAGGATGGATATATTTTAGTGGGAAAGGGAAGAAGAGAGAAAGGATCTTAGAGGGCCACGTCGAGAAGCGAGGATAAAAGGATAGACAAAAGGAAAGGAGAAGTAGATGGACTATTTGGTGAATGAGTGAAAGAGAATTTTTACATCTGTCAAATTACCTACGCAAAAATTTTATATTTAGGTAAAATGTTTTGTTTCAACTATTTTCACCGCCATCTTGATTTTGGAATTACTTAACTGTAGAAATATCAGTATGTTCATTAGTTTAAATAGCTAATTTATATATATATATATATATATATATATATGCCTAAACAATGTAACCTACCTGAGTAACTTCAAATTGCATGTGGTTTACCTTAACTTATACCAAATTACGTAATTAAAATGCCAAATCCTAAACATTTTTCTAACTTTGATATTTAATTAGTTATGATATTTAATTAGTTATGATATTTAATTAGTTATGATATTTAATTAGTTATGATATTTAATTAGTTATGATATTTAATTAGTTATGATATTTAATTAGTTATGATATTTAATTAGTTATGATATTTAATTAGTTATGATATTTAATTAGTTATGATATTTAATTAGTTATGATATTTAATTAGTTATGATATTTAATTAGTTATGATATTTAATTAGTTATGATATTTAATTAGTTATGATATTTAATTAGTTATGATATTTAATTAGTTATGATATTTAATTAGTTATGATATTTAATTAGTTATGATATTTAATTAGTTATGATATTTAATTATCTATAAGTATGTATTTGTTAATTAAGATGTTATTGAATAACTGTCGAAGATAAAAGATCCAACCAAATTTTACTAAAGTTATCCCATAGCATACATCTATAAAAAAATATGTAAAGTTTATTTTTTGTTTAGTGGATAGCATTATACCATAACCTTCTAAACTTCAAACAATGACCTTTTTACAGGCTAATCACACGTAAACGAGACTGACATACGGCTCGCCAACATAAAACAATACCACTCACCAGCATGAGAAACCTTTTAGATTAATTATTAAGTTTTTTATTAATTAATTAATTATTTTATATAATTAATTAATTATAGAAAAAAGAGTTGATTAAATAATAATTATGTATACTCTACTATACATAGCGTAACTTCCAATGTTTTCGTATTGAAAAGTGTTACTTAAAATAACATTTTAAACTAAAAACCTGATTATAAATAAAGAAAAACATAAACCACGATTAAAATTTGAAAATATACAAATAAAACATCCACTTACACTTGTTAACACTGGCTTGTATTAAAATGTAAACACTTGCTTGTAATATCAACTACTTTTGTGTAAAGCGTGGGTGGAAATATCAGGAAAATCTGTATCATTATAGGACCGTATTCCCGAGTTACGTATGTAGAGTTACAGTCCGGGGCGATAATGACACATATCTCCAGAAACGAGCGTCCTCTTTCAGACAAAAAGTAAATGTTACTATAGGCAAATGTTAATGGGACACATCCCGGAGGGACAAGGGGTGTAGCTTTGGAGAGTTTTAAAAACTTGAACCTCTTGCAAAAATATTTTACACTATTTTGACACTTAAAATCACAAATAAACCATTAAACATTATATGTATTTTTTTTAACACGAGGCGATTTAATAATTTAAGCAACAAAAATAATTAATTTTGTATTAAAATGTGAAGGGAAATATTATAAACAGTTTTTATTTATTATTCGTATATAACTAAATTATTTCTAACTGCGTAAATAGTTACGGAGTTCTTTTGATTCATAAAAATAATAGTTAATATACATCTGCTTCTTACTGGTGGAGCAAATTTTTAATTCATTATCTATGACGGATTAATAATTTTGTTATAAAATTCAGAGGTTTGGGGGCATGTGGTTAACATGTCCCCTGGTTACCCAACTCTGTATATGTGTAAACTAGTAGCTAAACTTAAAGGTGGAATAAAATACAGTAAACTCCCGATTATCCGTGGAATAGGGTGGCCCGGCAACGCCGGATAACGAATTCCCCGGATAATCCGCTATGAACAAAGAATACGCAAAACTATCGATAATCGATTATTATGCCATAAGTTTACACAAATAATGGCCCCGGTTAATGCAACTCACAAATAATCTTAAGAGGACAAAATAAACATAGAAAATAATTTAAAATGTCGATGTATTTGACGGATTATAACATGTACATTTATATATCTAACTATTTACAATACGTACATAAGTATATGTCAAAAGTAAGTATGTATGTACATATGTAATTTCCTTTACACATAATATTCTCACTTTATAACAAAAAAATCTGTCACTTTCGTCTGTTTTTTTGTGAGCATTGATTTAGCGTTAATGTGCGATCTACGTTTTTGAGAACCATTTTGTCGCACAGTGTCTACTTGTGTCACAAAGCCATAAAGATCGATAATGTATATGACAGACATGTATAATGCATTTGTCACGCCCTAGACCCTAGACTATTTATAGCCGAGATTAGCTGACATTTGTTTACAATCTCATGATACACATTAGGTTTTCGGACGTCCAAGCATTTTGTCATTGTCTCTTATATACAGTAGTCTGCTCGCTCCTTTTATTTCGCTGGCCCGCGTCGGGATGGTTCCCCTTCAATGTAAGAATTAGTACGTACATATTTACATATCTATTCCCTTCATCTTAACTTCTATTAAGCCTTATATGTATTTACGTCGTAATTCACCGTTTGGAAATTTAAACACATGAATCTGACTGGAATAAGAGTTGGATATTTGTAAAACAATGGCAGACCCCGGATAATCCACAAACCGGTTAATCCGCCCACGGATAATCGGGAGTTTACTGTAATATGAATATGTCATCAATTTACTAACACAGTATGAACTCTCAGCATTTCGTTGTAAAACACGGCGCTATATTATACTGCATTTCTATAAATCTATATTACAATATTCGGTACAATATATTTGGTTATAAACAGAAGAAAATTAAGTTTACTACCGTAAGATAACAATGTAAGCCTTAATATACCGTACGTTATTGCAAACCGGTAATAAAATTTTTCCATTCGTCAATCGTTACATGCCTAATTTGTTTTCTTTCCAAAACCAAATCGGATGTAGTTAAAGTGAAAATGGGACAAGCCTCGTTTTTTAAGAAATTGAGTTAAGAGCAGAAATAGTTGTGGCAACATGTACCATTTACTGCTAGAGTCCTCTAACTGAAGTTATGCTACTTTTGATATATATCAGCACTGAAACATATTAGATCATCCATACACTTAGGTCGAATACATTTGCCAATCTTTAATACTTAGACTGTTATCTAAGATTATACCATTTTATCCAGCTCTGGCTCTAACAGTCTCATTTAACTTAACCGGATACTTTGAAGCTATTTGTAATTTAGTGTAATATAAAAAATTCTCTGTTTTATAAGGTAAACTTGAGCTTATAAATTTGAATGTATCTGTAAACTAATGTTACGTTTCTGTAACGATTTTAAGTGTAGGTTTTGATCGGTATTTCGGATTGTACATTTGTAATATTATTTTCTATTTTAGAACTTATTTTTATGTAACATATGTCAATGTGAAAACTATTGGTAGTAGAGTTAAAAAATTGCAATGTAAAGTCCCTCATTTTGCTCTTACGCAGAGTAGAAATTGTATCTACTTTTTTTTCAAATATTACCTAAACAATTAAAGTAGAGTATTCTTTAAAAGAAATTCCTGGTTAACCATAAAATTTCTTTAGTTTGTCTATTTCTGTTATCAAACCTTTAAATTACATAAACGTAACTGCTTATTTTAGAGTTTAATGGAAGAGGTTTTAATAATTTTCACTTTTATTGAAAACTTGTGTTAGTTTTATAATTATTACCGTGATTAGTGTCTATATATCAAAAAGATTGTTTTTTTAACAATATAGTATATTATAACGTCTGCCTCTATTGTTATATCTGAAATATGTTACCTTTTTTTTTATAAATGGATTGCACAAAAATGCACTCTTTAATCTTAACATACTTTTTTGTTTTTATGAGTGACAATTTATATTTTAAAACAACAATTTTAAAAATCTGCTTGACATTTTCTACGATAAGCTAGCGTCCAAGTTTGTGAACCTGTTCAGTCAGGTTACCCTGGCTTACATTAGAAAGCCTAATTATACTATCTTGTTAAAAAAAGTATCATGTCTTAACTGGACACTTTGCAGCTATTTGTAATATAGGTATGTTGTAATGTAGTGTAATATGATGTTCTTTTTTTATAGAGAAATCTTACGTTTTTATTTAAAAAATGTGGTGTTAAATGTACATTTTTAGAAATTTTATGTGGCATATGGAAATAAGAGAAAAGTATGGTTGACCCTACCTTTATTTAAAAAATACAATTTGTATTTTTGCAAGGTTGTTTTTTAAATTTGAAAAATTCTGTTGAAGATGTCAATGAAATATTTGGAAAAGCTAATCATTTGAATAAGTGATAATGATTTTTTTGTTATTTTATGTAAACCTGTTAACTGTAATATGTTTTGTGAAACGTTTTTTAAAATAAAATTTATACGTTTATAACTTACATGCAACTACGTTTTTATGAGCTTACCAAAAATATAGAATAGTTTTTTTCACATTATATCTATGACAATTATATTTATAAATATGGTATGAAATATAAAACATATTCTATTATCTGACGAACTTATAAGTTATATATTTAATACGCTGTATTAAAGATAAATAATTATGTTTCTAAAAACTCACCAGCTTTTCTGATTTTCAAAAAACACTTATAGTCCCAAAAACCAATACACTACGCGAACGCACATAACTTTTTAAAAAAGATTCATCTGGAGACTTTTTAAAAAAGATTCTAGCCTGAGCTTGTACCGCGACTGAGTTGCAGGCCGGTAAACAAGCCTTGGCAAACTATTGTTAACACAGCTGATCGCTCTGCAGTGGTGCCAACTGTAAGAGAGAATCCATCGTACGTTTTATTCTCGCGCATGTTTCCTGAAGGAAGAAATATTCAGTTTCAAAACAATTACAAAACCTCTATGTTACGATGATGATTTTTTATATTTATTAAAATTCAAGTTTTTGTATTTACACATTTCAATAAGAGCCTATTAATAAACTTTTTTCTCGAATATATTTACTGTATGGTCTCTAAAAGTTTGGTTTGGTTAGACAGTGGTCTGTTGCTATAAACCGCCTTAGGTCCATTGAAACCACATTAAACGGTAAAAGATTTCTAAAAAGGGCTTCCATGTATTTAAAAGTGCTACTCGTCTAATGATACTTACACAAAAAGTTGATATAAAAAATGTTTTGTTTATAACAGTACCATAATCATTTCAAAGTAATATTGACTCACCGAGAAGGATTTTCAGTACAACTATATTTATTAACTATGATCAAAATCCATATTCAATAACGTTTTTTAATAAATCTATTATTATTAAAAGATTAAACTAAAACATTCTAAAGAGACAAGAATTATTCGGCACTCTCTATCGACAGGTATCAGAAATACAATTTGGATACAATAATCAAGTTAACATGTTTTCTTAAATAAACACATTTCTTATAGCGTTCTGATAAATAAAGAAAAAAGTTGCATTTTTAAAAGTAAAATTTAAACAATAGCATGTTTGAATTCATCGAAATGGATTTACGGAACATTTTTAGCCGGTTAAGGTGGTCCTAATCTCAAGTCCCTATGCAGGCCTTTATGTAGCTCAACCCTGGAGCGCATAAAGGTCCATTTTACACGAATTTGGGTCGAGCTTATCAGAAGGGGTATTATTGGTACGAAAGACATTTTTGAAAATCTGTCTTGCCCTTATAGTTATGGACAGAAATGTCGTATGAGAGCATGAGAGGCTTAGCCAGCAACTAGCCTAAGCCTTACAATGTCATTTTACTTCTTTGTTGTATTAATACGGTATCATGGCGGCTGGCCTTCTGTGTTCAATGAGATGGGAAAGTCACACGTTTAAGGTTGGTTTTGTGGAGTTAGCGTGATACGGTTTTGTGGGGTACGCAAGACGATTCTCTTTTCCATTTCAATGGAGTAAATAGTTTTGTCTGAGGAGGAGAGTAACCCGGGAGGCAGGAATTCTACTTGATATGATTTTCTAGGCAGGATTCACGAGATACCTTTCTAATTTTAGACTTTCTCAGACGGTTATGCACTATATGTTCTGTAGGACATAATGATGACCTGGTACTCGAGGTAAGAGAAGACTAGCTGAAGTAGACCTATTCTAAATCAGATATAAAGAAGGAGTAGATACCAGTCATTCTAGCAAAAGCAAACGAAAGAAATATAATATACGCAACGTCAATTATGGATAAAGCGAGAAGTAAAACTAGAAACCCATAGGTGGACACAATGAGGCAAGTGAAATTATCTAAAACAACAATTATACAATATAAGACCAGCGGTAGGGCGCCAAAGAGATGGGCTGGTAACATACATCCAATACCTGAAACCAAATATTAGGTAGACAAACATGAGCAATTATAGTCGGGAATAAAGAAAAAAAAATGAAATTCTGCAATATTTTTCATAACATACACTGAGTAGACTTTTGTGAAATTTTGACGAGTTACCAAATGTAATGTGTTTGGATACAATTTCGTTTTCATAAAATTTTACATTTATAATAAAACAAGCACAGGAAAAACATTTTAATAATAACAATTATATCATTTAAGTTGTTTAAAAAACAACCAATTCATGGAGATAAAAGAATGATCAGATGTTGCAGCAGCTAATTCCTGTTTTAAATGACACAGGGAATTGTTAACTTGAAATTGCTAGACACCATTAGAAGAGCTTGAATTTAACTGAACTTACTTTAGTCATTGTAGAATTTTATCAAGTCATTCAGAAAAAAACAAGGGGTTGTAAGCTCGAGGCTGGTAGGACTTATTATAGAGCTCAAGGTCTGTATATTATCTGTGGTAGAGCTGTAAAAATTTTAATCTATTTTTACTGAATTAGAATAATTTTAGTGAATTAATACTAGAAGTATGTTTGCGTACTCAATAGCTACCATATTTATAAACATATGAATTGTAAATGCCACCTACATAGTATACAAAAATAAGGTAAATAAATATAAAGTATTTTAACTTGTTTAGCGAAGACCCAAGGACGTCACCCATACACGTCACGAAGCTCCGCGGTTAGTATGTGGGTGTGGTTTGAAGATGGGGTTGCACGTTGGAATGCAGACTTCGCAACGAGGGCTTCATTATTGCATTCTTGTTTTTATTAACATTCTCTTGTGAAATTCATCAGTAAAAGGAAATTCTGGAAAACAATTCCTTTTCGCTTATAATGAGAAACGTTAAACGATAAATAGCAGTGGTAGCGCTACGTTGCGCACCAAGAAGGGGACTTACATTTTGTTACGTCATCGAGCGTAACCAGGGTAGCTAAGAAGTGGTGAAACCCTTTCCGTTCGTTACGTTCGTTAGGTTAATATGAACGTTACACCTAACACTCATTGAACATTGAAATTTCTATAGATCTAACTCGCATCAAATATAAATATTTTAAAATTCTTACAAACTCAGAAAGCAATAAAAGTGTTTGGTGACTTCTGGCGTTTTTGCAATATTTGCCTTTTTTTAACCCCAGTTGCAGATTGAATACAAGCTCAGGAGTGTTAGTTTTTGGCTGGAAAGAAAATGTAATTTTTTCATTTGAAAAAAAAGTTATTTGTTTGGGACGGATAGAAGAGCGCTAATGCTGGGGAAATTTTTAATTTCAGAAAGCAATTAATAAATTACTTTTTCTTTTTCTTAAAAAGGTTTTTTTGTACAGAATTTATTTTACAAATTTATTTTAAACTCCACAAATATCTCGGTATATTTAAGTACTCAGGAAATCGCATTTCACTTTATTATAATATAATACATCTTGTGCTATTCCGTAGGAAAAAAATAGTAAAATATTATAAATAGTTATGAAGGTTTTAAAATTTGAAATAGCATAAAAATTATTTTAAAGTGAGGAGGACAATGTTCTATAACGTCGCCACAGAAAAATGTGAAAAGATTGTTAACATGGTTAAGGGGTATAAAACCCCCTAGGACTGACAATTATGGAAGGTTTACAAGATTGGTTATCTAAGTTTAGGGTTACCTTATGTAGGTGAGGAAAATGATCAATGAGAATAAAAAAAGCGGAATGTTTAAACATAATTAATCATTATTTTTTAACATAATTAGCGAATGAGTGGGGGACAAACAAGTGGATCCTTCCAGTTTCTTGCCCAGTGGCATGTCCACTACCATAGCCCATGATTTTTCAAAACAATCCTCTTTTCGGTTCATATTTTGTCTAATATGTTATTCTGTTTAATCTATAAAGCAAACAATCGTGTCTTTTCATTTCTGGTTTTTTACCTCTTCACTATTTGCCAACAATTATAAACCTTTCCATCGTCTTGTACACTTAAACTAGCCAAACCTTTATATTTATTTCTCTTCAATTCTCTACATGAAAGTGTTATCCATTTCTCTTCATTTATCCATTGTCTTCTGTTACAAGAAATGTTCTTCTTGCAGTTCTTCTTGCAGTTCTACTTGCAGTTCTTCTTGCAGTTCTTCTTGCAGTTCTACTTGCAGTTCTTCTTGCAGTTCTTCTTGCAGTTCTTCTTGCAGTTCTTCTTGCAGTTCTACTTGCAGTTCTTCTTGCAGTTCTTCTTGCAGTTCTTCTTGCAGTTCTACTTGCAGTTCTTCTTGCAGTTCTTCTTGCAGTTCTACTTGCAGTTCTTCTTGCAGTTCTTCTTGCAGTTCTACTTGCAGTTCTTCTTGCAGTTCTTCTTGCAGTTCTTCTTGCAGTTCTACTTGCAGTTCTTCTTGCAGTTCTACTTGCAGTTCTTCTTGCAGTTCTTCTTGCAGTTCCTCTTGCAGTTCTTCTTTCTAGAGAAATATTCTCGTCTTGACCAGTTTCAATATTCTCACCAGCTCTTATTCAAATGTATTTTCTCATTTCCTCTTATGAAACTTCATTTTTTACTCATATTCATTTCAAATTCTATTAAAAACAATAAACTTGAACCTCTATAAAAAGATATATCATAACGCCACGCAAATCAGATCGCTATGTAAATAAGAAATAATTAAACAATGCACCTGATCTTAGTAGGCTACTATAGTAATAGCAGCTGATGGCTTAAAGAGTTTCATAAAATAAAAATATTAGATTCTATTGGTGCTTCCCTCGTGAATGTCAGGTTAAACGAAATCAGTATCGCGTATTCTTCAGAGCCTACGTTCACAGAGATGAAGAACTGGCAGAAACGGTTGACATTCTCCAGACAATTATTAGATTCTATTATTAAGATATCACGTACTCTCACCCTATATTCCCGCAGAAATAAAAAGACATGGTTGACCTCTGAAATATCTAGCAGACTACGCCTTCAGTCGTCAAACGACAACCACACATACAGGTCTTCAGTATCAAACAGTTAATGGATGACTACATCTTTCCATCGCGGTTGAGAACAGATCTACTGAAGTAGAGATCCTGAGTAAGTAAACACATAATAATCTTCTATCCCAAGTTGCAAGAAATCATTATGTACTTACCTTAACATTAATATGATTTATCTACCCTTCTTATTCTTTTTATTCCAAGATTGTGTAACGGGTAGACGCCTTCTGTTCACTTCGTTTGTGAGCCGCCCTGGTTTACGTTGAGTGACCCTGATCGTGCGATGACCGTGCGTTTAGTTTCATTTACCCCTATTCCCAGTACTAGAGGATTAAGCCCTTTCTGTAGCCCTACCCAATTCCACCGACTCATCTTTTAACTATCTTTCCTTCTTCTACATAGTGCATCAGCTAGACACCTCTGCTTACCTCGTTTGTGAGCAGCCCTGCTTTACGTTGAGTGACCCTGATCGTGCGATGCCAACATTTACCCCTATTCCCAGTACTAAAGAATTATGCTCTTTTTCGTATTACAGCAATAATCACCTTTTCCTAATACGAGTACAGTAATACAAACACCATCTAATTCTGATTTTTAATTAATATTTATTTATTGTTATTCTGACAACATCAAACATTTTCCAGATGTAAAACGTCACCTCAACCAATAAGTTTTCTTTTATTTAAGCTCGATACACGGTTTCCCTTTACTTTGATTGCCAGTACACAGGAGTTCCATTAGCCTTCGACCTTAATTCTGTTATACGGGTGGGGCGTCGATTGTATTCAATAATTTATTGGAAATATGCGAGCAAATTTAATTCAAGTCTTATCCCCGACAAACTTGTTCCCGAGTAAAGTTCAAAATGGCGATTAAATTTAATGACTTTGTTAAATTAATAATTTTATAAGGGTTTATAAGGGCGTGAAAAGAATTTATTTAAGACATCATGAAAACAAGACATAAAAATTCATGATTACCAGATAGAGACAGACAATTTCATTTCCCCTTCAAACACAATTAAAAGCCTATAGCCTAGCTAGTGAAACTACTGTCGCCACACACTGAGTAGGTCTACACCGTTGAAATACTAAGCTTTAAACAAACTACATTTGAAGTTGATTGATGTAATCATATTGAATTCACTGTTTAAACTAATTTTAAAAATATATAACTAAATGAATACGCAATTGCTTACTTGCTGACGCGTTTCAAAACATTCGTTCCTTTTACGAAGCTAATCCTCTACTGGCGGCATCGGTTGTGTGTAAAGGCTCTAAAGGGAATGGATTTATGGCTGTGGAATGAGGTGGGTTGTTTTGGTTGTGTGTCTTACAATAGAAAAAGCTGTTGGCTTCAAATTGTGTGTGATCATTTAATACGTTATCTTTATCTGTTGCGTAGTGTTTGTATATTTCATATTTTTCTAAGGTTGTTAGTTTTTTACTTTGTTTTAATGTGTGTAGAACATTTAAATTAGTATGTGTGTCGGTGTGTGTGTGTGTTGGGTGTTTTTAGGTGTTTTGCGTAGCTGGATTTAGGGTTCGTTTGATTTATTTTGGGTAATGTGTTGTTTGAAGCGTGTATAGAATGACCTGCCGGTTTGGCCGTTGAAATATATGGAATAATAGTTACAAGTTAATTTGTAAATACCTGAGAATTTGTATTTGTCAGTTTCTTTTTGAAAAGGTTGCATGTGCTGTCTTAAAGTCTTTGTTGTTTTGTAGGATATTTGTTAATGGGGTTTTTTTGAATTTGGAGGCTATTTTATGTGTGTTTTTGTTATGGTAGATGAGGGATATGTATTTGTTGTTTTTTTTTGTGGTTTGTCTGCGTGGCCGTTTGGTGGTGTTTATGTTTAATTTTCCTGAGTACGTTGTCTATAAGTGTGTGTTGGTAGCCGTTTTATTGAGCGATGTATTCTATGGTATTAAGTGCTTCGTCGTGGTCTTTCTGTAGCATTGGTATATTGATTAGGCTGTATAACATTTATACATTTATAAATTTGGATAATTTAGTGGTTTTTATTATTAGAAATTACTTTAATATAAATAAATGACACCTCCATACCAGAAATTGTTTTTTATTTAAAACCTTATGTCACAGTAAAACCTTATAACATTACGTCACAGTAGTTTTACACTTATATAATTTACTTTATTATATTTATATGTAACTCAACAAATGCAGGACTCCCAGTTCATATATAGAATTGCTTTTTAAACATATTTGCTATTTTTAATAGGGATGGGCCGATTCCTAAAATTTTCGATTCCGATTCCGATTCCGATTCCGATTCTAAAATTTTCCTTTCGATTCTCGATTCTTTAGTCGATTCTCGATTCTTTCAAGTTATATTAGCTTACATGCTAGTTCTCTAATAATTAATTTAGTTAACATCTTGGTCATATGGCAAAACCTTTTAAAAGTTCTGTTTTAATGTAATAGGCTACACAAAACCTTCAACCGTGAGAGTGATATCTGTCTATAATATAATTTATTAAGGTTAAGTTTCGGAGGAATAATACAGTGTTTCTGTTATCCGTCTATTCGCTCAACCGTCATGGCCACGGTTCCGACGGTGACGGTTAATCGAGTTTTTACTGTACTTTTTTGTGTTTTGTTCTGACATTTAGTGAGAGAGAGAGAGAGAGACGAGCGATGTCAAACGACCAGAAATGGTTACGATCTTGATTGCTGTTGCTTCATAAATAATAATATTTTCGTTTACTTTAATCATTTAATTCATTCAAATCAACTAATACATAAATCAGACATAGTTGGTAATTAATTATTTTTCCACACAAATATAATAAATTTTGGTAATAAATTTTGTTTGGTAATAAATTACTACACACGCATATTTTAATAGTTAACAAAATAGGAATCGGAATCGACGCTTTTATGAACGAAGAATCGAGTATCGACGATTCCTCGATACCACCTAGAATCGACGATTCCTGGAATCGAGAATCGGAATCGGCCCATCCCTAATTTTTAATGATACAAGCTAATTAGAGAAGTTCATACTTACAAGAAATATATTTTCTATGGATATTTCAGATGTTGTCAAAAGTTGAATTTCCAATGAATGGAAATACGCTCTATAAAATATAAATTATAAATAAGGTTGACATTTATTAGTGTTATTTATAATAAAAAATGTTTAGTCAGGGGGTCTATTCGTTTTATTAATAGGTACCACGTAAGCTGAAATGTCAGTAAAGGTACCGTTTCACAGTTAATCGTATATTTCTCTGTGTAGTGATAGGGTAGATTTAGTGATAACAAAAGTTGTATTTATGCTTTGGGAATTGCTTGTTTCATTGCACAGAGTTTAGTGGTGTACTATTTAAAACTAAAAATAGGGAATGCCGTTTTCTAAAGTTTGTTTCAAAGCATAATATTAGAAATCAATGTTTATTAATTAAGTCATTTTTTATTTACAAGTTTGAAATGAAAGGTTCCGAGACAGTCTATATTAGTAAAACCAATTAGGCTATATCTGGGGATGTAAAATGTTTTCAGAAACAACTTGGTACTGACGCTACAAACATTTATATTCTTGTAAAAAAAACAAAAATAACTTCACAATACAAACAAAACTTTTTAAAATATTGTTATTATCTACAGAGCACTACGACATAATACATTATAATATAGCTACAACGGATAAATTTCTTAGTAAAAAAAAGGTTAATAAAGTTTTCTACTATATACGATTTTTTGACGGCAGAAGTAGTCTCCATTTTGGTACACGTATAGCCTAGAGGAACAAAGAGGCCGTGTTTAACGCTTTCAATTGTTTATCTCGTGCATTATTTTTTTTAATCTCTCCTAATAGTAGGCCTTTGCTATGTAGTGGTCTAATATACCCATATTGTAATATGAAACATTGATTTTATAAAGTTTTGAAAAGTTTTTTCTTACTAGGTATAATTTTTTGCGATACTATTACGTCCTTAATGTCAATAACTACCCTATTTTCACATTTCCACATTTTTTACCAACTTTTCCTGTAACTAGAAGCAATGAATTTCACCTCGCCCACTTATTGCTTCTGCATGAAGCTAAACAATGTTTTGTGATTTCTAAAGGGCTCACCCGACATGACTACTTATTCAAGAATGGTAGGACAGTATTGTTGTTAAAGGTAGGATCAAGGAAGGGACTAATGCTCCCTGGTAAAAGTATAGAGCGGCTCATGGCACTACGTGTGCGGAGTCGCATAAATAAAGTAGACCTACTCTCTCTTGGGGGTCGTGGAGAAGTGTTTACCAGATACAGCTTCTTCCAAGAGGAGTATAATTAGAGGTAGATGGTGTAACATGTTAATTATTTCCGATTGCAATTTAGTTTTTGAAAGATGTAAATTTATGTATTTTGATTTGTGAAGTAAAAACGAGTAAAATGGAAGTGGGTAGGAATTATAATGTACTAGTTATTTTTACTGCTAATAGCGTAACGTTATCCCATTGTGTGGGAAGAGTAGCTTACCTAAGGCTAACGGTAGAGAAAATCTATCCGATGCCGGAAAGGCAATACTAACTGTGTGTATTAAAAAGTATTTTTAAAATCAAATGTAAATTAGCGTCAAGAGAACGTATGAAGTTTTAAACGTTGAAAATGGATGGAAACGTTTTTAAAACCATACAGTTTAATAAACACCAATATAAAAGAAATTAAGTCAATTCCTACTAAAGTCAACAAAGGCAAATTGTATTTTAGTTTCTCATTATTTTATACTTACTACTATTATAAGTATGTATATACATATATCAAAATGACAATATTAAGCATCAAAACAGAAAAAGATTATCCGTGCCCTTTTCTATTATTTATTCTAAGTATGGTAATGTACTATTATTTTGTTTGTTACAATTTATACGCTATCTTTATTTTTGTCGCTTCCATTGTCTTGTAGTTTATGTTCTCTTTCCTTTCGCATTGTCAGTTTTTGAAGCAACGTTCAATAACATAAATCAGGTTTGTTTATTTTATTAGTTTTATTCATTTTAAATCTTAACGCATTATTTATGATATTGTGTGGTAACCATGGCAACAATTAATGGTTGTCCAATGGAGGCTTCGACGACATTTAGATGGGGGCGAATAAAAATTCATCTACATTCAGAAGTTCATTTCTAGGAAAGTTGGAACCACTGTTCCAAAGCGCTAGACTTCGAAATGAAGATACTTAGTTTAAATGCAACCTAGACAACACTCCAAATTTTATAATTAATGATTGAATTAAAATTTGGAAAAAAAATTGGCAACATCATTTGTTATTCACTAGAGGTTGAATAAACTGTATTTGAACTTGATTGGATGAATAAAAACGTATTTTATTACCAATTGAAAATTTGTACAAGATATATATAAGGAGAGTGGAGCTAATAGAAGGAATTTAAAAATAAAAATACGATTTATGGCTAATACAATGTAATATCTGGAGTTATTGTATTGGTATTAAATCCAATTGAGTAAATTAAATTAATGGAATGACCATGTTTTATAAACAAGACCAAACAAATGTTTATTTTAATAGTTTAACAAAAATTGTATCGGAAGCGAAAGTATCACTAGCACATGATAGGAAAGATATACTGCTAAAAGCAATAAGCTGTACTTGATGATGGTGTGAGCGACGTAATATCTGAAACAGAAAGCAAGAATATTAATGTTGAAGCTTTAGGAGTTTTTGAACCAATTACGTAGTCTATACATAAAAAAAGAGAAGTGAGAGAGTCTACAACTTTCCAAAGGATAATCTTCTGAAACCGTAGCCTGTATGTCTTTATATGTTGTAACAAGTGCATACACAATTATTACAGTCTAGTGATGGCTATACTTACTGAAAGGCCCTCTTACGGCCTCGCTCTAGCGTACTCATGTCTTCGTTAATTAGGTAGTATCTGATCCCTATAGGAACGGTTTGCCACATGTTATCCCAGTTGAGTGACGCCATGTCGAAGAAGAACAAGTCCTTGTCTTTCGCGCTCAGGCTCTTCCATAGTTTTTGCGTTTGCTGGTTGTCGAAGGTGATGTGGTAAAATGGGAAAGAAGAAACCTGTTCTATAAAAGCTGATAGTTTTTCGTAAACTTTGGATAAACTGAAAACATAAAAATACAGTTCAGTGTTTAGAAATTTTGCTTACATTACATCTGTGCTTGAGTGTACCAAATCCTTTACGTAGAATTGTATGGCCTTTATAGCAATAAAACCAGATAAGAAACAATAAATTCGATAAACATCACAAAATATATTTACGTTGTACTAATCTATCCGTGTATTGATAAATTCGTATACATTACATCTGTGATTGAGTATACCAAATCCTTTACGTAGAATTGTATGGCCTTTACAGCAATAAAACCAGATAAGAAACAATAAATTCGATAAACATCACAAAATATATTTACGTTGTACTAATCTATCCGTGTATTGATAAATTTACACGTAGAGTTTAAAAGCCAGTAAATATTTGAAGATAAGAGCGAAATGAAAATAATGAAGAAGCAAATATGCAATTACAGAACGGAAAACTATTTGATATCTATATTTAGGGGGCAGTGTAAAATTTTATTGACAGGAAAAGATAACAACATAAGAATAGGAAGAAAGTATCTTGAAAGCAGTTTCGATGTGACTCTAAATCTAAGAACTGTTTTCGTTAGCTGAACGTCTTGCAGAAGAAAGTAAGGGACTGAAGATTAGGACAATTTTAGAAACTCTTCTCGCTTTTCCACACCTAAATAATAATTATTCACTGAAAAGACAGTGATCACAAAACTGTCTAAATGAATTATATTTTAAATATAACGTTTCATTACTACATTTGTGTGGTTTATGCATAAAATATAGTAAAACATATCTAAAAAATTACAATTATCATAGAATTAAACGTTTAAAGTGCATTTTCACATCACCTATTCGAACTACGAACTTGTCTCAATCTTAATCTAAATTCTTTGTATCGTCATTACCTTTAATTACCTTGTAACAGCAACGTTACTTCGCAAGAATAAATCTGAGTTTGTATTTATATGAGATATTTAGGCAGGGATCAATTTATAACAGCTACGTGGCTTTTCTACATTCTTTTAGGGAACTTACTTTGGCATATCCTTCTTCTTTGGAATCACCAGATCCAGCAGGTGACCACGAACAGTGTGAAGGAAAAAGGCAATAATGCGGTAGAGGAAAACAGATTTCAACGTTATAAGAAACATGTACCAAAGTGATTGCTCCACTGGCACCAGCCTGCCGTATTTTTCTAAAGGCTTTACGAAATCATCCACCCTAATCGGGTTCTGTGGCTGACTGACGCAGTTGTACACTGAGATGTGGTCCTGTCTGAAACAAAGGTTGTTCAAAATAACTGAACGCATTATACATACATACATATATGTTAATTGCGTATATACATTCGCGTATATACATTCATAGATGCACACACACACACACACACACACACACACACACACACACACACTCACACACACACACACACACACACACACACACACACACACACACACACACACACACACACACACACACACACACACACACACACACACACACACACACACACATACACATACACACACACACACACACACACACACACACACACACACACACACACACACACACACACACACACACACACACATATATATATATATAAATATATGCCCCCTACGTAAATACAACCTATATATGTTAATAGTATGATATATATATATATATATATATATATATATATATATATATATATATGTATATATAATTATAGCAATATGTATTCTTGTGTATTAACAAAGAACATAAGTCAAAATACAAATACAAGAATTATAATTGAATTAACAATTCAAAGCTTTTCGTTTGCTAACAGTGCCAACATCATCAGGAGTACCAACATCATCAGGAGTACCAACATCATCATGGCTAATATTCCTGATGATGTTGGTACTGTTAGCCAACGAAAAGCTTTGAATTGTTAATTCAATTATAATTTTTGTATTTGTATTTTGACTTATGTTCTTTATATATATATATATATATATATATATATATATATATATATATATATATATATATATATATTTACTTATGTAGGATTCTGTGGCTGACTGACGCAGTTGTACATTAAGATGTGGTCGTGGGTGAAACAAAGATTGCTGAAAAAACTGAACGCATTATACATACATACACGTGCGCGCTCGTACACACACACACACACACACACATACATACACACACACACACACACACACACACACACATATATATATATATATATATATATATATATATAGCCCCTCTAAATATATACAACCTACATATATTTTAAGTATGATATATAATACCTATATATATATATATATATATATATATATATATATATTTTTTTATTATTATTTTATAATATTACACTTTTTATTCACTTTTATAGAGCCTCACTATCAAAGTTTTTTCCTTTTACCTATTTATAAATTGTTTACAATTACCAATTCATGTATATATATAGAATATTTTATAGTTTTATGGATTACATTTTCCCTTTTAATAGTTTTTATTTTCGATTGCATATGTACATATACATTCATGCTACAAACTAACAACATGGTTTTAGTCAACTTTGTACTTCATTACAGTTTTTCTCAACAATAATTCCATGTTATCATTTCCAAGAGCTATTGAACTTAAATATTTATTTTTAATTGTTACATATATTTTTTAAGACATCAAAAGAACTGTTTTTTGGATAGTCATAACGTAATGTTAAAGTAATTAATTAAGATTTACCTAACTTAATGGAAAACAAAATTCAAGAATAATTTGTTATTAAATAAAACAGTTCCTTTTAGCAACTCTAAATTCAGACAGAATATTTGGATTCTAATAACATGGAATTACGGGTAAACAGTTATGGTACGTGATTATGTCTGCCATGAATGACCGTTCCTTGTCTGCACTTACTTGACTGTAGCTGTCTTCCAGGCAGCGGCAATGGTTGTATTTACCACTATGTCCACGGGTATTATGTCCAATACCATATCGGGGTCTATAGGTACTACTTGTATAAACCCTAGACCAACTCCAAGTGGAATTCCGCTGAATCCAGCGAGACTTTCCGTCCACCCTCGAACTGGCTCCCGGTATGTCGGATACACTAAAAATTCAGACATGGTTATGTTTTTTATAAATATAATTTTCAAAACCTAAAACAAAAGAAAAATTCCCACCACATTAATGTTAGGTTGGTAAGGGAAAACATTGTATATTTTTTATGCCTTTTTCTTTCACACACATACATACATACGTGTGCGTGTTTATGTATGTATGTATAACATACAGAGTTCAATATATTATTAATTTATCTATTTTTGTACAAATTTTTAAATCAATTATGTTTTTCTAAGTGAAATAATCTTTAAAAAACAATCTTGAAACTATCCTCAATCTATTACAGAGCCGTCCAGAGAAGTTGAAAAACATTTTATGTTTTACAACTGTAGATGGAGAATATTTCTAACTATATCGGAATTCTCAAAAACTGTATAAAACTCTCTCAAGGTCTGTGTGACAATCGGTTATTTACATTTTATTAAAATTTTACCAACCTCTTAGAACATTTCCATTTTGAAATTCAGTTAATAGATACCTTTAAATTCAGTTTAGATTTCTCTCTAAAGACAATTTTAAAAAGACAAGTATAACGATCGAGTGTTTGTACGATACAGTTTTCCACAGAATTTATGAGATTGACTGATATTTTTCTTTCACTTGAAAACGCCGTATAACCGTTCTACGAGCGAGTAGACTACTTCAAATAAGCGACTCTGCCCCCGAGATATTTAATTTCCACTTTCTTTAGTACTAGGAGTTCGTTATGTTCTCTGTATATCCCTAACTAACGTCATCCGCCCAAGTTTTCCTCACAAGCAGACACAACAGTTTAATACTTGTTTAAGACCCCAATAGAGAGTAGGTCGTCTTCAATATTCACGTAATGCGCATGACCGTATATGCCCCTATATACCAGGCTACTTTGAGTTCCTTTCTTAACCTCATTTGCATCCACAATCTTTCTTACCGTTCTTTGGGAACTAACAAAAAGAGCCAATCATCTTAAAACTAAAGTAAAATGGTCGTCATATTGTAGATTGAAAGCGTACTTTAAGCACATATATAATAGGCTTTCTTATTTTAAACTTATTTTTGCATAAGTCGTAAATTGGTCTACGTGATATAGCCTACATACTCAGCCAGCTTACCAATTGAAGGTCTCACCACAGCTATTGGCAGATTCTTTCCTTCCTCTAATATTACATTCTCCGCCAGAGCTTTACTATACACGTAAAAATTAGGCCATTTGCCAAGAATGCTGTAACACAAGCAAACAATAAGAATTAGGCCATTTGCCAAGAATGCTGTAACACAAGCAAACAATAAGAATTAGGCCATTTGCCTAGAATGCTGTAACACAAGCAAACAATAAGAATTAGGCCATTTGCCAAGAATGCTGTAACATAAAGCAAACAATAAAAATTAGGCCATTTGCCAAGAAAATTAGGCCTTTTGTAACACAAAGCAAACAATAAAAATTAGGCCATTTGCCGAGAATACTGTAACACAAGCAAACAATAAAAATTAGGCCATTTGCCTAGAATGCTGTAACACAAGCAAACAATAAGAATTAGGCCATTTGCCAAGAATGCTGTAACATAAAGCAAACAATAAAAATTAGGCCATTTGCCAAGAAAATTAGGCCTTTTGTAACACAAAGCAAACAATAAAAATTAGGCCATTTGCCGAGAATACTGTAACACAAGCAAACAATAAAAATTAGGCCATTTGCCTAGAATGCTGTAACACAAGCAAACAATAAGAATTAGGCCATTTGCCAAGAATGCTGTAACATAAAGCAAACAATAAAAATTAGGCCATTTGCCAAGAAAATTAGGCCTTTTGTAACACAAAACAAACAATAAAAATTAACAAACAGAACAAAAATGTAAAAAACAAATTTCCTTCAAAAATTAAAAATATAAAGTTGTTGAAAATATTTTTTTTAATTTAAAAAATAAAGAATATTTACAATTTTTAAATTTTTAGAGATAGAAAGAGATGGCAGTTATTTGAATAGATAATTCGTATGGTTGTCGATGTGGGTAAATAGTCCGTAGAAGTCAGAGAAAGAATCTGTAAGAAGAAGTGTAGCTAACAATTACTGGATGATTTACTGAACAATACAGAATAATCCAAAAGTCATTCAAGAAAGTACTGTTATATTCAAATATAAATAAATAAATAAATAAATAAATAAATAAATATATATATATATATATATATATATATATATACTATAATATTTATTCTTGTTTATTAATAAAGAAATAAAATAATTTACAAATACAAGAATAATTCATTGAATTTACAATTCAAAGCTTATCGTTGGCAAACAGTACCAACATCTCAGGAATACTGAGTATTCCTGAGATGTTGGTACTGTTTGACAACGAAAAGCTTTGAATTGTAAATTCAATAAATTATTCTTATATTTGTAAATTATTTTATTTCTTTATACACACACACACACACACACACACACACACACACACACACATACACACACACACACACACAGACATATATATATATATATATATATATATATATATATATATATATATATATATATATATAACGTGTTTCATTAAACACGAAAGTTTTTAAGAATTATTTTACTTTTAATCCCCCTGTATTAATTAAGAATAATTACAATGTTTGAAATTATTGGAATAATTGTTCTTACAAGTACAACTGACATTCACTCAGCGTATATGGAGTACAGACAACTGTTCTCGTCTAACGATCGCTACACATTGGCATAAATATACAATAGGTTATAACACTATTTATAATAGATGTAGAATCTTGATGTTAAATGTTACATAATTTATAATGCAGCAAGGGTTCGTAGGGACAAATGCCCTTATTCATATTGAAATAAATTTTAAATTTTTGTATAGTTATTTTTTATACGAATTAATACAAAATAATTCAAATGTTTCATAAATTTTCCCCATACATTATATTTTTTGTGAATGTGAAAACACATTTGAGGTTTTTGACCAATCGTATTATCAATATGTTTAACCCATCAAGAGATATCACTCGATTTAGTAATGAGTAAAAACAGGTTTGATCGATTGAAGCCTTACTATAGTTAACAAAAATGTAAGTCTTAATGGAAATTGGTCCCTTTTCTCAGCTGTTTATAATATAATATTTGTACAGCTGTTTCTCGCCTGAAATATTTTAAAATCATACTTAGCTCTTTTTCGTTGCATTGTATTTCTTCTGGAGGTTTATGGTAACTTGAAGTTCCTCAAAACCCAACAAATGTGGTAAATTGAGAAAAACCTATATTTTCCCCGCTTCTTCGTGTCAATACATTTAATTTGAGGCATCTTCCGTACAACCCACAAAGCTCCCACAGTTTTCATCTCAAAATTCTGTTTCCGAAATTATATATATGGATTTACCTTTATGTATAATTGTAACAAATTTGCAAGATGTATGTGCATTCTCATTGGATCAATGAGATGTATGTTTCAAAGAAAGACATGTTTTAAGAATAAAACAAAGAATTTAATTAGTTATGAATTCTAAGGTAAGACAAATAAACAAATGTAAATTATTGTCTAATTTTATTTATGTTATAATACTTTATCTCTTTCAATATTAAGTTAATAAATTAGAACAATCATGAAATTAATTAAATTGGTACATATGAGATATCCTTTCACAAGATTGTTTCAGTCATTTTAAGTTTTAGACATACTGTAAACCTAAAGGTACATATGAGATATCCTTTCACAAGATTGTTTAAGTCATTTTAAGTTTTAGACATACTGTAAACCTAAAGGTACATATGAGATATCCTTTCACAAGATTGTTTCAGTCATTTTAAGTTTTAGACATACTGTAAACCTAAAGGTACATATGAGATATCCTTTCACAAGATTGTTTAAGTCATTTTAAGTTTTAGACATACTGTAAACCTAAAGGTACATATGAGATATCCTTTCACAAGATTGTTTCAGTCAGTTTAAGTTTTAGACATACTGTAAACCTAAAGGTACATATGAGATATCCTTTCACAAGATTGTTTAAGTCATTTTAAGTTTTAGACATACTGTAAACCTAAAGGTACATATGAGATATCCTTTCACAAGATTGTTTCAGTCATTTTAAGTTTTAGACATACTGTAAACCTAAAGGTACATATGAGATATCCTTTCACAAGATTGTTTAAGTCATTTTAAGTTTTAGACATACTGTAAACCTAAAGGTACATATGAGATATCCTTTCACAAGATTGTTTAAGTCATTTTAAGTTTTAGACATACTGTAAACCTAAAGGTACATATGAGATATCCTTTCACAAGATTGTTTAAGTCATTTTAAGTTTTAGACATACTGTAAACCTAAAGGTACATATGAGATATCCTTTCACAAGATTGTTTCAGTCATTTTAAGTTTTAGACATACTGTAAACCTAAAGGTACATATGAGATATCCTTTCACAAGATTGTTTAAGTCATTTTAAGTTTTAGACATACTGTAAACCTAAAGGTACATATGAGATATCCTTTCACAAGATTGTTTCAGTCATTTTAAGTTTTAGACATACTGTAAACCTAAAGGTACATATGAGATATCCTTTCACAAGATTGTTTAAGTCATTTTAAGTTTTAGACATACTGTAAACCTAAAGGTACATATGAGATATCCTTTCACAAGATTGTTTCAGTCATTTTAAGTTTTAGACATACTGTAAACCTAAAGGTACATATGAGATATCCTTTCACAAGATTGTTTCAGTCATTTTAAGTTTTAGACATACTGTAAACCTAAAGGTACATATGAGATATCCTTTCACAAGATTGTTTCAGTCATTTTAAGTTTTAAACCTACTGTAAACCTAAAGGTACATATGAGATATCCTTTCACAAGATTGTTTCAGTCAGTTTAAGTTTTAGACATACTGTAAACCTAAAGGTACATATGAGATATCCTTTCACAAGATTGTTTCAGTCATTTTAAGTTTTAGACATACTGTAAACCTAAAGGTACATATGAGATATCCTTTCACAAGATTGTTTCAGTCATTTTAAGTTTTAGACATACTGTAAACCTAAAAATTGGTATTTGAAACATAAAATTTTAACATCACGTGGCTTAATCACTTATTAAAAACCCTTTGAAAGTAACACACAGAAAATTAGAAATTTCATTATTCGAGGAGTCACAGCTGTTATTACACATTTATTTATTCACTGTTTTAGCTGTTGACAATGTACAAGGCTCCTGATGAAATCGATATGTTGATTTGATGAAAAGCGCTTTATAATTGTTCTTGTTGTTAAAATATTTGAGGTTTAATAAACAAATATTTAATAAGTATTATGGTTATTAAGAGTTAGCTAACCTGTTGAGTGCTACAAATTACTCAATATATATATATATATTGAATATAGTGATATGTTTTCTTGTAATATAGTTAATAAATTAAAAATACTTCAAAAACAAGAATATTTTTAATGAATATATTTATTCAAAGCTTTTCGCCGATAAAATAGTACCAGCATCTGCAGGAAAATAATTATCTAATAAAATATTTTTACAAAATTAAATCATATGTGCTACACACGACCATATGTTTATAAGTATTGCACTTTATGTAAATTTTTCTATAACATCAATGACCTTATAAATAGTTTGGTGCCTTGATCTCACTTGAATTTGTTCATCAATTAATTTGTCTTTAACTTTATGCTTATAAATTTCCAATATTTCAAATATATTTATTTTTAATCCTTTATTTAATTCTTTTATTAATTTCATATTTTCTATTTCCGGAAACTCGTGTCTTTGTTCTTTGTATCTCTCTTTTAATTTCGTTTTTGTTTGTCCTACATATAATTTATTACAAGTTTGACATTTTATATTATATACCCCATTTCTTTCATGCATATTATTTTGATTTTTGTTATTGTTTATTAAATTTTTAAATTTATTATCAGTTTTATATGTAATTTGTAAATTTGTTTCTTTAAATAATCTTGTAATTTTATTTATTTCGTTACCAGTGAATGTAAAAGTTGTCCAAATATTTTCTCTCTTATTAGGTATAAAGTTATTTTCGAGTTTCTGTTTTCTTATTATATTATTATTTAATTTATCTGTAGTTTTTCTCTTTTATATCCATTTTCTAAACCAATTTGATATATTATATTTTTCTCTTTTATTTGATCATTTAAGTTCAAATGATTCATGAACTATATGTATATATATATATATATATATATATATATATATATATATATATATATTCCATCAAATGGAGTTGATATTGATATCGAAGAGGGAGCAGCACAGTAGAATGGGTTTACAAATGCACCACTAACATGCGTAATGTTTACTTGTGGTCCTACAAGTCCTGCTACCTCTTTCTTCGGCTGCGTCTAGATTCGGTCTAGCGGTAATCCACGCATAATGTGGGCAATGTTTACACGGTTTAGTAGTAGAGCATATATTTAGTTACAACAATGGGTATATTCCACTTTGTGCAATTTTTAATAACTTTATAATTATGTTAAATGTTAAATAAACAATGTGTTACAGTAAAAGTTTTTGCTATTAAAGAGTTCTAGCTTTAACAAAAATCAGTACAGCCTTGATCTGTGATCCAATACAGTATCGCATTAGTGTTAAATATGTTTGTTAGTGAAAATGTTTTGAATATATTCTATATGTTCTTAATATAACAATAAATGTATATCATCCCCTAAATATATGTTCGGAACAGTACCTGCGTTCTCGGCCTTCTAGTTCTTCTTCTGACGTTGCGTCCACGAGTTTTATTATATCCTGGTATTTGGCCGGAGGCGTGTAAAATTTCTCTTCTATGTGAGGCTGGGTGCAGTTACAGAAGGCCGTGGAAACATATACAAAAGCCTACATGACAAAACAAGACTGCATTATTAGCGGTTGAAGGCTGTATATCTGAAGTATCTGGACGCAATAAGTTCTTAACGCAACTTCTTAATAACTCTAAGGAGGGAGTATTGTTAAGGTTTTGAAAACGAAGCTATTCCGAAATACGTCGACAAAAAAGATATTTTGATATTAGGAAAGGCTGAAAAATGTACACAAATACTCCTAACAGAAGTGTAAGTTGTGAATATTAAGAATTTGGAATGGAATTTTTTTTATTTACAAAGATAATATCTAGAAACCTATCTACGATTTACGATCTAGATCTACGATCTACGGATCTACGAGTCCGAAATTTTAAACATTTTTTTTCACTAATGTGATCGCTGACGATAGAAACCCCCTATATTATACCATTTTTTGGGAAAATCAAATACACCTTATACACCTTATACACCTTTACATTTAGGCAATGTATATATTCATACTTACATCTAAATAAAATACATGTTTGATACTTTTAATACAATTACTACAAAAACTAAAAAAAAACCAACTTGCCACCATAGAAACTATTGCTTGATATAGCGCTAAATACAAACATGTTCTCCAATGCCAATTTCCATCCTTTAATAAAATTCACACTTCCCGACAAACGACTCTACCAACCTTAAGTCCTTTTATTTCCCTGGCCAGTTTAACCAACTCCAGCGTACCAACTACGTTGATTGGTATGGCTTTTTTTATAGTTTCGTTGAATTTTGTTGTGGCTGCTGAATGGAACACGTAATTCAGATTGTTGACTAACATCTGTCTGTCAGCGGCTGACAAGCCGAGACCTGGTCTGCTGCAGTCGCCATCCAACACTGTGATTTTGCTTTTGAAATTTGGGACCTCGATTTTAACTCTGCGAAACAACTAAAAACGAAATTATGTTCAAACTTTGTCAAAAAATAAACTGTGTTTAAATAAAAATTAAACTATATGTAAAGATGTAGGAAACAAATACTTATAATTTACGGAAAATATAAGATTATATCGGCTACATAGCCTAAATTTTTATTTAATTAGGTTAATTTTAAATCTAATGAATTATTTCCTATATTTGCAGTTACTCACGGAGAAATGATTTTCCTAAAGATAAAATTGGTTTCAGAAACCAGGTGGAAAATCTGTAATGATTGGAAGTAATTTAGTTTGATTTGCGTCCAAGGCAAATATTAGCTCTATCTGTTAATATTATTTGTCGATATTGTCTTTGTACAGTCCTGTACAATTTAGAAAAGAAATTACTGGTGAACAATTTATTACTTACGTGAAATTAGTTTCAGTATATAGTATCTCTTCTAACAGATTTTCTTCTTACATTGTCAGAAGTTAGGAATTTTAAGAATACTCGTTATAAAATTTTTTAATTCTGTCACTTTTGTTGAAAATAGATTAATTTATTATTAGAAAGGATTTTATAGTTTAATTTCAATTCTGTTTATGTAGAAAAGCATTTGGATTAAGTCTTAAATTATTTGAATTTCTTTGTATACACGCACGCCACCTAGCAATAATTAGATGTACTACGCAAGAAAATTAGCGGCTGTGTAATTATTTACTTAATTTTACATGAATGTTTTAAATAAAAGCAATAAAACATGAAATTAATATAATAGGTAGGCTACTATTAAAGTAGTTGGGTTAGTTTTTGTAATACATCAATAACAAATACAATTTTTTAAATTAATTACCATCAATTTTTACATTTCTATGTTATTCAATGTATATAATAAAAATACTGTTCACTTTAAAACAAATTACCATTTAATGAATATATATATATATATATATATACATATATATAATAAACTTTGTATCACTTTTTTCTTGTATTCTCTTCACTTACACTGTAATGTAAAGAGTAAGACTCTTGTTTAAGTACATTATAATGAAAGCGATACAAATATTATGCAAATAATATCTATAAATTATATATTAAACATAAAACATACGCAGTAAAATTATATATACATTTATAACATATTCATATAAAACACATTAAATTATCTTTGACAAATAATCGTCTTGTTTTGTCTTTGACGGTACACGAACGAAGAAACATTTAAAAACATTTTTAGCCTAGTTCATTCGAGGTACAGTATTATAGCAGAAAAATTGCCCCTAATTTTAAAACGTATATTTTTTCTTTCTCTCTCTCAAACTGTTTCCTTCTGAATACGTGTGTGCACGCGTGCTTAGGATTTATATAGTTTTAAAAATTCAGTATTGTTTCATTTTTTGCAATTTCAAGTAATTTGTACTATAAATGCTTGAAAAATATTTTAGTAATCAATTACAATTACAAATATTATATTTTAAAAATATTTTAAATTACTTTCAATTATTACTGTTACCTATGATATAATGATTTATGTTTCCGCCTACAATCAACAAACCAGAATTTTACAAAACATTACATCCAAAGTTTTAATTTTGATAACTTTTCAACCAGAAAAGCACTTTTTACTAATATTGTTGACACATTTTCTCATGAGCATTCAGCGATGTTAACGTCAAGGTTACTGATAACTCTTAAAAATATAAACAAATTTCTGTAATTATGGTGAGGCATTCTCTACTCTAAATGCAGTCAAAAATAAAAACTATTCTATACATCTACCTTGAATCGATGTATTAAATATGTACGTATATTTTAATACCAATCATATTTATAAAATAATACGACCAAAGCTTTACATCAATGCAAAATATTGGAATCCTCAGTACAAGTTTGTGCGATCGGATGCATCAGTGATAGTCAGTGTGGTTTTACATACATGTTTGTGCGATCGGATGCATCAGTGACAGTCAGTGTGGTTCTACATACATGTTTGTGCGATCGGATGCATCAGTGACAGTCAGTGTGGTTTTACATACATTTTTGTGCGATCGGATGCATCAGTGTGGTTTTACATACACGTTTGTGCGATCGGATGCATCAGTGACAGTCAGTGTGGTTTTACGCTCACAAAGCTCTTGGAGATATTAATAATATATTGTTAATATTATATTTGTTACGTACTTTTCTTTAAATTAAGTATAATTTAAAACCATTGTAAATGCTTCAGAGAGGGACTCCTTATCAGCCAACCTTTGTCCCTTGCAAGGTTCGGTACGACACAGTTCTATTCAAGACGTCGATCACACGACATCCCTCCCTCTCGACGTGACTTAGTTTCGTACGTTCTAAGCCAGATTCGGTCTTAGACGCATTTTTCTCCCGTTACGCGCAGATGTAACGTAGTTTTGTTACGCTTCTCTTCCGTTACGATATGTGACGCAGTTTTCTTTCGTTTCTCCCGTCGTGTGACGAAGACATTTATTAGCCTGTAACAGTGACTATTTTGAATTATATACTCTATTCTTATTATTAGTTAAGTGGGTGAAAGGGTGCACCCGAACAACTGTCCGTCATCCGATAGGAAGAACAAGTGGTGGGACTTTGCCCAGTAAGGTATGTGCGATATCTGTTCACTCTTTCATTTATTGTGTCTCTAAAGGTCCTCCGGAAAACTATATAAACTGAAATTATTGCACATCTTACAGATAGGTAATTTGATCTAACCAACCATTTACGTAACAATATTATTATACATTGATAAAAATCTTCGAGCATATTTGTAAATAGACGTTTGTGTTACGAAGTGGATATACATTACTATATATATATAGCCCCATGTAAATTGTATTAAAGATTCATCACAATGTTCGCTCCTACCTTGCTTTCCAGTAGCACGTCCAGCCTCTCGCAAATGTTCTTATTTTTCTTAGGCCTCATTATCAGGTATATCATGTCGAGTTTAGGCATAGACCGGAGTAACTTCTCCACAAGCGCCTTTCCCAGGAAACCAGTGGCTCCGGTAACCAGTATGCTGGCGCCGCTGAAGGACTCCTGTACCTCTGTCCCTTTCTCATTATTAGAGGTCACCCTTGGCGTCAAAAACATCAGTTTGGTTTCTCCCAGAATCTCCAAAGGGTTTCTCTGGAGAAATGGTGTGTTTGAGTTAAACTCCAACTCAATTTTTTCACTGAAAACATATATATTCTGCAGTTTATTACATTTATAGAATATTTTTTACTAACGTATGATGTTGGATATATAAAAGATTAAGCTATTTAAAGTATTATAAAAATGGCAGTGGATTAAGCTATAAAGCTGGATATATACTAAGGATTGTTAGGTTATCAAGCTAAATGTTCATTGTAGTTCGTTAGGCTGTCAACCATCAATTTTATTGCAGTTTGTGAGGTTTTAAAGCTGTATATAAATTGTACTTAACAAGGCTATAAAGTTGGATATATATTTTGGTTGGTTGAGTTTTGTTGTATACAGATTTCAGTGGGTTTAGAAATAAAGTTGGATATATATTTTGGTTGGTTGAGTTTTGTTGTATACAGATTTCAGTAGGTTTAGAAATAAAGTTGGATATATAATTTGGTTGGTTGAGTTTAGTTGTATACAGATTTCAGTGGGTTTAGAAATAAAGTTGGATATATATTTTGGTTGGTTGAGTTTTGTTGTATACAGATTTCAGTTGGTTTTAGAAATAAAGTTGGATATATATATATTTTGGTTGGTTGACCTCTGTGGTTGGATACAGATTTCAGTGAGTTTAGAAATAAAGTTGAATATATATTTTGGTTGGTTGAGCTTTGTTGTTGTATACATATTTCAGTGGGTTCAGAAATAAAGTTGGATATATATATTTTGGTTGGTTGACCTCTGTGGTTGGATACAGATTTCAGTGGGTTTAGAAATAAAGTTGGATATATATTTTGGTTGGTTGAGCTTTGTTGTTGTATACATATTTCAGTGGGTTTAGAAATAAAGTTGGATATATATATTTTGGTTGGTTGAGCTCTGTGGCTGGATACAGATTTCAGTGGGTTTAGAAATAAAGTTGGATATATATTTTGGTTGGTTAAACTCTGTTGTTGTATACAGATTTCAGTGGGTTTAGAAATAAAGTTAGATATATATTGTGGTTGGTTGAGCTCTGTGGTTGGATACAGATTGCAGTGGGTTTAGAAATAAAGTTAGATATATATTGTGGTTGGTTGAGCTCTGTGGTTGGATACAGATTTCAGTGGGTTTAGAAACAAAGTTGGATATATATTTTGGTTGGTTGAGCTCTGTTGTTGGATACAGATTTCAGTGGGTTTAGAAATAAAGTTGGATATATATTTTGGTTGGTTGAGCTCTGTGGTTGGATACAGATTTCAGTGGGTTTAGAAATAAAGTTGTATATATTTCATAGTTGGTTGAGCTCTGTGGTTAGATACAAATTGCAGTTGATTCAGCTATACAACTAGATACATATTAAAGTCGGTTAAGCTCTCTAGTTGAATATGCTGGATATGAAGAAGTGAAATTTTAATGCTGGATATATACTCCAATTGGTTATGCTTAAAAGCTGGAGTTTATTGCAGTTGTTTAAACTATCAAGGTGAATATATATATATATATATATATATATATATATATATGTGTGTGTGTGTGGGGAGGGTTCTGTGTGTCTATACGTGTAAGTATATATACATGGTAGTTGTTTAATTTACCAACGTAGGCGATTTCGGCTGAAAAATTTTACCTGCCGAACTCATAACGAATACAAAAAAAAAAATTAAAACACTTTCTGAATAATTAAAATTTTAAAAAACTTTATGCCAAATTCCCCCTCTTTATATGGTAGCCTAAAATCTTACAAAATCTACTTTTGGGTTTTTTACCTTGATACTAGCAAAATGCTTCGAAAAGCATTAAATGTTTTTTTTATTACCACGGAAGGGTAAATTTTTCATCACATTTAAGTTGGGGCTACGTTTTTTGGGCGCTCAGTAGCAACAGCATACTATGCTACGTCTAGAAGTCAATATACCTATAAAGGATATATTTGGTTGTAATATTATATAACAGTGCTATGTACCTGTAATAGAATATTCTTTGTAAGTTCCTGCATCGACTGCTAAACATTTTCTGCGATCTCATACCTTGCATGTGTAGTTTGTTTTCTATATTGTAATATAGGTATATAGTATTGTTGTATCAAATTACAACCAAATCCATCCTGACTGGATACTAATATGTATATTCACATACTGTCTAGGCGTAGTATAGTGCGCTGTTGCTACTGCGCGCCCAAAAGCTAAAACGTGATAAAAAAATTCATCTTCCGTCGTAAAAATAAAAAGTAAATAATAACATAAAACTTTTTGAGGTTTTTTGCTAGTTTTAAGGTAAACAAATCAAGGTAAAACATTGATTTTGTAAGGCTTTGGATTACCGTGGAAGGAGGGTGGAATAATTGTAATTATTTGAGGCGACAGCGAAAGTGTTTTTAATACTTTTTTTAATTCGTTATGAGTTTGCTATGAAATTGCTTACTTATCATCTCTCCTCTCAAGCTTTTCTTCAGTTTATTTAATTTGTTATCAAAACTCTTCTCCATTTTTATGATTTCTTTGATCAAGTCTTTTTTATTCTTTCTTGTATTATCATTTAATTCTAACAATTTTCTATCTATATCTGCTCTATTTATGTCAATTTTATCATTTGTCCTTCTCATACAATCATTTGTCTTTGTCATATTATCAATATTATTTTACTTTCTTTGTATCTCCATCAGAATTACATTGTCTCCTAATATAACTACTATGGTTTCAATATTATTCCCCTTATTTGTTATGTTTTCTGTCCCCAAAACCCTTACCTCTTCATCTACCGTTTGTTCTATTCCCATTACGTCTACTTCTTCACACACGTCTTCCGTTCTTATATATTGCCTTAACTGTGTTTCTTGTGTACTTTGTTGTTCCATTTTTAAAATTGTATTACGTATTCTGATACTACGTCTAAGTGTGTTGCTATCTATTTGCCCCGTCGCAATATTATGCTTACTCATTAATTATTACAATACTATGTAACAAGAGATCTAAACTAAACAATTCTTATTTATATCATTTAATACTAGATCTACTAGTCAATACATTTAAATTTTGATGCAATTTCAAAATAACCTCACGTTTCGGAGCCAATTTATAACATATGGCCTTTCTTTTCAGAGCCAATTATTAAAAACTGTTACTTTTTATTATGTATTTTCAACTTTGACGATTAGGTATTTAGATTGTTTATAACATTTGGGCCCCAGTTTACCTATTGTTCGATTTATTTACCTGCAATCTATTTATCTTATCTTACACTATGGCCTACCCTTAAACATATTCGTTTTCACTTATTTCTTTATAAAATGGCACAATCATTATTATTAACAACAATAAAGCAACCACTTTGCTAGTATTCCTTTAATACTGAACTCTCAACACTTTACATTGATTTAAATATAACAAAATTTCTATCTTCCTTGGTAAGTATAGGATTTTAACCTCTTGTAAGGCTAGTCAGATTTGAAACTAAACCAAATGGTACCGTTTGAAACGATAAAACAACCTATTATGTAAAAATCCAGTGAAATCTTAGCACGTTTCTTCCAAAAGGACTTGCCTAAAGCTAATCGTCAGATCTATAGCAGACATTATTTTACAGCCTCCACATTTTGTAAACAGATCCTAACCTTTATAATTAAGTATATTAATAATCGATCAATTTATTTAGGTAAACAATAAATGATATTATATTTAGTAAAATAGTATCTAAGTTCCCTGTACCTAATTTTTCTAAGGGAGTTAATAAATGCTTGGCTCTTGAAATCGTATCAGCAAGAAGAAATTATTTAAAGACTTTTTATTTTATTTGTTTTAAATT
>JBAIZL010000002.1:331111819-331159319 GCA_036971475.1 Prosapia bicincta
GGCTTTCTTTCTTTTTTTTCCAAGTGATAACTTCTATACGCGGTGAACAAAACATTAGATTAAATAATTGCTTTCGCGTCACGTTTTTTTCTGAAACGCACACTTTACAGCATATATTTCCATCAGGTGACTAAGTGAGTTAAACGATAACATATGATTTCTTGTAACAGCTGACTTTGTGTTATAGTTAATATTGTATAACGGCCATTTTACAGAACATATTAACTGATCGCAGAAGGCGAAGCAATGTAAGGCAAATACTGCCTTTTTTGGTCTTGTAGCTCCTCTCACTCTACCAACAATAACTTTCAAATTCGTAGAGCCTTTAGAAAAGATTATGTCGGCCTCAACATGCAAACCGCAAAATAAATTACATTGGCCTCAAATACTAAATCATGACGGAAATGAGGTAAACAAATTTTGAAATTTGCTCAAGGACGTCAAATTGCGCCTGTTTACTACATTTCGTTGAATTTGGAGCATTCTAAGGTAAAATACCCAAAAGCCCTGCACTTACAGGAAATAGAAATTTTATATTAATATAGTTAAAAACTGGAGTGTTTAATTCACGCCAAAATATTATAATATTTGTATTTAAGCCATATATTCGAAGAATTCATTCCTCCATTATTTTATAATGATAATTTAGTGGTAGGCAATCCATAATAAATTTGACAAGTAAAAAAAATGTAGAAAACACAAAATAGTTCAAGCTAATGAGTTTATAATACACAGCACACGATTTAAAATTAAACAATAAACACGGAACACGTGTTGTTGTTATTGTAACTAACGCAAGATAGGTAGGAGAAATAATTTACAGATATTTCATGTACAGAGGAGCTACACGACCAATCAAAAGGCAGTATTTGCCTTACATTGCTTTACCTTCTGGGGTCAGTTAATATGCTTTTACAGTAGATTATTATATACATATATTAATCGTATAATAATTATTTAGTAAATAGTTTTTATCAGGTAATAAATATATTAATTTATATAAATTTTGATAAATATCAATACAAATAATTCAATATAACGATAATAATCAGTTATGTTTTTTTAATCCAAATTTTAAAAGGAAAACATTTTTAGCCCTGTTTATAAATTTTAAAAAAAAATTTGAATTGAACATGTTAAAAAAATTGTATTCAATCAATATCTAATAAATGTGTTTTATTTCCTACTTTATTTTATTATTAACTACAATAAATATTAGTCTTTATTAAATTAATTCGTTAAATAAATATTTAAAAATTAAGTGTAAACTGTTATAAATTAACATTTTTATTTGAGGAATGTATTTAATAAAGACTAACATTTATTGTATTTATTAATAAAATAATAATTAATAATAAAATAATGGTACTATTGAGAGATCTTACTTAAATGTTAACTTTTTGGTAGCATGAAATATGTTATTTGTTACCCATTTTATTTCATTAAAAAATACAATAAATAATAGTCTCTATTAAATATATTCCTCAAACAAAGATATAGAAATTGAATTAAAAAAGTATAGATTAATATTTTCGGCGATTTTTGTTGAATATATTGCTACCCTTTTAGCTCTATTTTGTTATCCCTTTTGTCAAAACCCCGAGTGCCAAAACCAATTTTTTTTTATTTCATCAATGTTACATAAACAAAATTATGCTCAAAATATTTTGAAAAATTCTTACGTACTTAACACAATTTAACTATAATATAGGAGTTAAATTAACAAATATATTCATTAGTTATTGCAATATATACAAAATATAAATTGTTGACATTTTATTATTCTGACACTGAATATGGTGAAAATTCTTGAAAATGTATATTGATATAACCAATAGTCAAATTTAAAACCTCATTAACAAATCATCTTCTTATCTACTGAAAAATATAATGTAACATTTATCAATACAAAATAAAAACCAAACAAAAGATAAACTGTCAAACTGTTTAAGCAGGCAAAATAAAAAGTTTAAAATTAGTAACCCTCTTATATTTAACATTATTACCAACTAATAAAAACATATGAATGAATTTTTAACATAAATAATAAGCAAAGATAAAATAAGGGCAATTTAAGCAATGATAAAATCATTTTCGCTTAAAATCGGGCTATGTAACAGACAATGTAAATTAACCTTTAATATACACAAAAATACATCACATTTAATTAATTACTTTATGCATTTGATCATAAACACAATATAATTCTAAAATATATACTTTAGAATCAATAGGAAAATCAAACATAGAAGTAGAAGGATGGCATTAAGATGGTGCGATGAGCTTTATCGCAAGCTAGAAATACTTAATCTATTATTATGATGAATGATATGTTTGTAAGGAATTTGTCGACATCCCCACTGACATCGAAGGCTGTGCCTGCCCTTTGAATCCTTTCGTCTTTTTGAGGGTTCTAAATTTTCATTTTCCCCTCTAGATTCAAAAGGCTACGGGAAGTTTCCAGTTTCGTACCTTCAGCTTAAGACTTTAGGCGTCAAGTTAGGTCGTCCACTTATGAGCGAGATTTTCCCGAAGTGCTATTCAGTTTGTGTGGCTACCCTTCGACGGAGTTTGTAGTGCGATTATGTTTTTCAATGCAGCTGCATACTGAAGGTGGAAGATTAAGATTGACAAGCCATTGCTCCACAAAGTGTAAAAAAAACTCTGGAATCTTTGGATTTTCGGGTGCTTTTTTAACAATTGTAAGTCAGCCCTCGCCTAAATCCTCCGGTCTTACAAAAGCAAGGACGGCACACGTTTTTATGGTCAGCCGCAGTTCCTCAGATTCTCGATACAGAGAAGTGAGTCTAATTTGTTGAACGTTTTCCCACAGATATTGGGAAAAGTGAAAAAACACCCAACTATTTTCGTTTCTGGAAAAGACGCTGCAGTGCGCCTCGAAACAACTTCAAAATCTATGTTAACCTCACGGGGTTTCCACTCAGGAATTTCTAGTGGTATTGCTTGTACTCTCTTCTCATAAGTTTCTTCTTTCTTATTTGGGAGGAGAGGAATTATTACTAAAGTGACATTAATTTTGTCATGCTTACAAGTGCGTACAAGGTCCACGTGTACATCTGTGAAAACGGGTTACTTTATACATAATCTAAAATTTATTACCATCTGCTAAATTAAACAATAAAACACAATAAACAAAATGTTGTTTGGCATCATTTTTGAACCCAACGTTTTAAAAGAGAAGATATTAACCCTCGTCACTTCTGCATCACTGAGCAGAGCCTTTGATGTTCTATTGTTTCGGGGCTGTGGAGGCGCTTTGATAATCTATGGTTTCGGCGCTGTGGAGGCTCTTTGATAATCTATGGTTTCGGCGCTGTGGAGGCGCTTTGATAATCTATGGTTTCGGCGCTGTGGAGACTCTTTGATAATCTATGGTTTCGGTGCTGTGGAGGCTCTTTGATAATCTATGGTTTCGGCGCTGTGGAGACTCTTTGATAATCTATGGTTTCGGTGCTGTGGAGACGCTTTGATAATCTATGGTTTCGGCGCTGTGGAGACTCTTTGATAATCTATGGTTTCGGCGCTATGGAGACTCTTTGATAATCTATGGTTTCGGCGCTGTGGAGGCGCTTTGATAATCTATGGTTTCGGCGCTGTGGAGACTCTTTGATAATCTATGGTTTCGGCGCTGTGGAGACTCTTTGATAATCTATGGTTTCGGCGCTGTAGAGGCGCTTTGATAATCTATGGTTTCGGCGCTGTGGAGGCGCTTTGATAATCTATGGTTTTGGGGCTGTGGAGACTTTGATAATCTATGGTTTCGGCGCTGTGGAGTTTCTTTGATAATCTATGGTTTCGGGGCTGTGGAGACTTTGATAATCTATGGTTTCGGCGCTGTGGAGACTCTTTGATAATCTATGGTTTCGGGGCTGTGGAGACTTTGATAATCTATGGTTTCGGCGCTGTGGAGGTTCTTTGATAATCTATGGTTTCGGCGCTGTGGAGACTCTTTGATAATCTATGGTTTCGGCGCTGTGGAGACTCTTTGATAATCTATGGTTTCGGCGCTGTTAAGACTAATTTGCCCTTGGCTCTGAGAAGACTTGGCGATGGAGTCACCAAGTTACCTGAGATTATTGAAAATCTCTATTTATTGGTATCTGTTTGTATTTTGACTTATTTCAAATTATAAGCCACAACAACCATATCCATATTGGATTCAAATTATATAGGCTTACCAATTTTGATAGACGATGGAAAATTCGTTCGCTAGAATCAGATTATACTGGTTCTAACCAGTTTTATCAAGTAAGAAATAAAAAAAAAATAGATTCGTTTTATAATATTTTTTATGTATTTTATTTTGTTATATGGAAGAATACTACATAAAATAAATCCTGTGATCGTTTAATTGCTTGATCATTATTTTATAGTTCATATTCCTTATTAAAATTTGTTTCTCGCTGGAGGTTAAAATATCGTATTTAAGTCTCCAAATCAGATGGGTTGGGGTGAAACAATAGTGGGACCACCGAGGGGGTCTCCTTTCATTTGCAAGCAAAACCACTTAGATCGGTTCAATACTTCTAAAACGTCAATATTTTATGTTATCGTGGAACAAACATTAAACAAAACATTCGGGTCGAATACAGAACCTCCTTTTTTCAAGACGGTTAGAAAAAGGAAATCTCGTTTCGTATGGAAAGAACAATTTTAGAAACTAATGTTTATTAAATACCTTGTTTTTTATTTACAAATCTATAATGAAAGCAAGGCATAATATATAAAAGACTTAGTTTATATTAGCAAAAACAACTAAACCTGAGGATGGAAAAAGTCTTCGGAACCAGAAGAAAATATATAGTTTTATATATTTCTTATCGCATTCTACATTAGTATAATTTTGGAAATGGAGACCAGGTTAAATGACTGGATAACCTGGTACTGACGAGCCAGATATTTAAATTTTTGTAAAAAAGGCAAAAATAACTTCACTTCACAATACTCACAAAACATTTTAAAATACAGTTTTTTTAACGTATCACTATATTAGAATATAGCTACGAAGGAAAAATTTGGTAATAAAAAAAATTTTCAAATATATTTATGACAAAAGTTTTCTAAGTTTTAATAACTTTATGAGACTTTCAATTGTTTATCTCGTACATTATTGACATTATTTTATTAAATCTTTACTAACAGTACACTTTGTAGTAGTTTTATACAACCATATTGTAATTTATAAACATTAATTTTGTGTGGGTTAGGAATTGAACCTATATTTGGATTTATGTAAATATTAAATTCTTAGTATCAAGTTTTATTATAGTGAAGTGCTTGCGAGTAACAACGTCCTATAAGAGAAGTATAATTAGAGGTCGGTGACAGTGGGTAGAACTAATGATGTAATGCCAATAGGATTTAACATTATTTTCACGTAATGTTACATATTAAATACAGATTCAGAAAAAAAAATATTAAAATGTAAAGTACTATAAAAAAAATATTGTAAATTATAAATTAAAGTTCATGGTTAAGCCTGACATCTATGTTTAGAAATCAGAACGACTGATGTGCGCAGCACGGGTGCGCGGTAGTTCAGATACTCGCGTGGTCACATCGTGTGGTGGTCTCTCTTTCGTCTCCGATATGTAAAGCAAGATAGGCCTTATTGAGGGCGAAGAGCAAGGAACGCCTTTTGTTTTCCATGTAGTATATTTTATTTAAATTTCAATTTTTTTTTGTTATAAGAAATGTTGCTGCCTTAAAACACACCGCCTGGGCGAGATTCCGAATACCGAGAGGACTTATACAACACGCAGAATGGCGAGATCAGTACCGGGACGATGTTTGCTACTTCAGCTTGGTTAAAATGCAGCTAAGTCGTAACTTTAAAGCATTATGTGATAAAAGGGATAACATTTAATATTAACTTATTTCGTTTGCGGCAAGACAATGCCAGTTTTTCAGTTTAACGTGGAAAAGGGTAAATTCATTTGTGTGATGTAGTAAAATTTTAAAACCGAGAAGAATTAAATGTATTCTAAATATGCAAAGCAATTTCAAATGGATATCAGGTCTCTGCCATGAATCTTTTTTACGTATAAAGGTCTGATAAGTTAATTCTGTAAACTTTGTAAAATCTGCAAGTAATGTAACATTTCAAGCGCAAATTCATTTGTATTTTCATGTTTCTTTGTTGAAGTAAAATTTTATTTATGTAACTCAATGTTTGTAGTTTAAAATTATTTATGTAACACATCATTCTAATTTTCAATTAAACATTTGACATTGCAGGTCAACTAATTAATTATGTAACAAATACTGCAATATTAAACATCATCATTAATTCCTTAAGAATTAATGTTCCAAAAATAATACGTTACAAGGGCAACAGTATAACTCTCTCTCTAATAGGGGAAAGTAATGACCTTATGCAGGAAGGGTAGCTTACCTGAAGCTAAACGTGGAGAAAAGAGGTATCTATCCGATGTTGAAAGGTAATAATAACTCAAAAGTATTTTTAAAATTAAATGTAAATTATAGCGTCAAGAGGACATTTGAAGATGGAAATGTTCAAGATGGAGATAGGAAAGTTTTTGAAACTATACAACTTATTAAATATTAAAATATCGAGTACAGACATGTAATAAATGCAAATAATTAACTGGTAATAAATCCAATTGACAAATTGGGTAAGTCGAATGGATGGAATGACCATGTTTTATAAATAAGATTAATTAAATGTTTATTTTATATTATTATTAATAATAGTTTAACAAAAATTGTATCGGAAGCGAAAGTATCACTAGCACAGGATAGGAAAGATATACTGCTAAAAGCAATAAGCTGTACTTGATGATGGTGTGAGCGACGTAATACCTGAAACAGAAAGCAAGAATATTAATGTTAAAGCTTTAGTAGTTTTTCAACCAATTAGGAATTTTATACTTGAAAAGAAAAAAGAAGGCTACATTCTTCCAAAAAAAAAAAATGTTTTGAAACCGTTGCCTATATATGCTACTGTATAAGTGTGTGTATTCGTTAATCTAAGGTTTTACTAGTAAACATTACAATAGCCCAATACAGACTGGTGAATGTAAATATTGTATAGGTAAGAGATGATATTTCAGGCTTTTGACATTATTGTTTTGATCGTGATAGGTTTTACCAATTGGCGTTTGGTAAATTTAAAGTTGCTTGTTGTCAATCATCTTCAGTTTACTGATTAAACTATAATTAAATGATACTTAACTAAGTGAATACGTAAGGGCTTACTTGCTGACGCGTTTCGAAACAATCGTTTCTTTTACAAGTAGAGGGTGGGTGCAGTTACAGAAGGCCGTGGAAACATATACAAAGGCCTGTTCGACAAAACATGACTGCATTATAGCGGCTGAAGGCTGTATATCTGAAGTATCTGGACGCAATAAGTTCTTAACGCAACTTCTTAATAATTCTAATAAGGGAATACTATTAACGTTTTGAGATTTTTTAGGTAGCAAGCTTATAAAAAATTATGTTTTCATTATTGAAAAAATATTTTTTACTTTTTCGTAAAAATTGTATATTCGTGTTCTTTTTTTCAAGTCGGTTTAGTTTGGATAAAAAAAATTATATTGAAAATAAATTCATTTACTTAGGGAAACATTTTATTTTGTCATTTTATTTCATTTTATGTATAGATGAGCAATTGGATTCAGTATTCAATTAATTATTTTTTTTTCCTTTTATTAACCCGGGTCTGGACCTCCAAAACCCACCAGCCTTCGTGGCAGGCTACCTCTAACGAGCTGCCTCCATCTTACGTGCTCATGCGGTTAGTATGACTTCCGTGAGTGATGGAAACGGTATTGATTGCCTATGTACCAAGCTGATAAGTTCTTTCCATGGAGAATCAAATGAAACAGAACTGTAAGTGTCGCGCTAAGAGCGGATGAATAAACCTGGCAAGAAATAAACCCTCCCAGGAAAATGCCCGCGACCTATCATGCAAGAACCCTTGGGGCTAGAATATCCTTATACTGTACTAATGGATAATGAGGGTTACTACAAATACCTTGTTAGTCAGGCTACAGAAGGGATGACATACACCACTTCTTCGACTGCTTACTTGAAACTGAAATGGGATGGCACATAAAACGAATAAAACCTTTTAACCCCAAGAAACTTCTATGTAAATACTTATAAACATTTCGATCCAAACACAATCATATTCAGAAGAAATTATCACAAGGATAACTACCAATAGAACTACTACTTGCAATAAAAATTTACATAACATATTAAATAAAAAGTTGTTTATTGCTAATTTCAAGTATTAAAAAGAAAGAGTAGACTCGAGGTCATTCTGTGAAAAAAGATTTCCTTTACAATGTTTTCAAAAGTATATTAAAAGTGTAAATGTCACGACAGTTAAGAGAAGGAGCAAAAGTCATATGAGAATTATGTAAAAAAAACAATTTGCATAAACACAGCCACAAAAAAGCCCAATGTCGTTATTAAACCCAAGAAAACAACAAAGCCCAGGAAAAATGACACAAAATATATCAGATAAGAAAAAGCCACCAAGAAAACAACGAATCAATGAAAATCTAAACTTTAGCGCAAGAAAAACTACTGCCTCAAAAGGCTACTTATCACAACTGAGAAAGACCATGTGATAACAAGTAGAAGTATTGTAACTCCGGATTAGGTTATTTTGAATTCAATAAAGTCGAGACGGTCTGCAAAAAGTGTAGTGTAGTTATTTAATCTTTTATATCCAGTAATTAATATTAAAGATGGAAGTAGAGGAATCACTTCCTGGTCCCTAGGGTTGTAACCCTCAGATTACTAGCATTACTCTTCAGAATGAAACTAAAACATTTGGACTGCATTTTGTGTGGCCTGGTTCAGCCTTTCTAAAAACACAACAATATAACATCTTCATTTCATCACCCATTTAGTCATTACATTGAGAGAAAAACCTATCATTATTACAAATAAAATTTGATACAGAAAAAAAAGCCTTTTGCCAGGAACCCTACTCTAAGTTTTCAGACTCAAGTTGCATTATTATTGGAGCTACCTTAAAGCTACCGCGTGTGTGTGTATGCGTGCGTTTGTTTGTGTATGAGTGAGTGTTGTTTCATTTCAGTGACAGCAACATTTAATTATTGCCGTAAGTCTATCTAAACTACAATGTTTTTCTGACAACAAAGCCACAGATATCGCTCATAGCTAGCAGCAGAGTATAGAATTGATATTAAAAGGTTGGCTGCCACGAGGTCTGAGTGGGTTCTGGGGTCCCAGACTCGGGTAAAAAACAATTGAAGTATAATATGTCTGAGATCATGCAGTTTACTTATGTAACGCAGACTCTGGTTACTCCAAGATGTTGCTAATAATCACGAAGGTACCTAGATAAACAAGGTTTACCCTACTTCACACTGACTTAAAGGTGCCTCTTATCGAACAACACCTCCGACCCTTAGCAAAAAGGCTCTACACACATGTACAACATTATACTCATTTCCTCACTGGTTAGGTACGACAACACCCAAGACACACACAGGCAGCTGCTGTCCCTACTGACAGTAGTAATGTGCTTCTTGGTTCTGTTTCAGGTGACAGTGGCATATCCCTAGGCACGTGCCAACGGAAGTACTAATTTTGCATGTCATTTCAGTTACGAGTAGGTAACGCAGGAAGAAGCGCCATATCCTCACTGGGTAGGTACGACAACAACCAAGACACACACAGGCAGCTGCTGTCCCTACTGACAGTAGTAATGTGCTTCTTGGTTCTGTTTCAGGGTGACAGTGGCATATCCCTAGGCACGTGCCAACGGAAGTACTAATTTTGCATGCCATTTCAGTTTCGAGTAGGTAACGGAGGAAGAAGCGCCATATCCTCACTGGGTAGGTACGACCCCACACAGGCAGCTGCTGTCCCTACTGACAGTAATAATATGCTTCTTAGTTCTGTTTCAGGTGACAGTAACATATCCCTAGGCACGTGCCAACGGAAGTACTACTTTTGCATGCCATTTCAGTTACGAGTAGGTAACGCAGGAAGAAGCGCATATCCTCACTGGGTAGGTACGACCCCACCCACGACAAACACAGGCAGCTGCTGTCCCTACTGACAGTAAAATTGTGCTTCTTAGTTCTATTCCAGGTGACAGTGGCATATCCCTAGGCACGTGCCAACGGAAGTACTAATTTTGCATGCCATTTCAGTTTCGTGTAGGTAACTGAGGAAGAAGCGCCATATCCTCACTGGGTAGGTACGACCCCACACAGGCAGCTGCTGTCCCTACTGACAGTAATAATATGCTTCTTAGTTCTGTTTCAGGTGATAGTAACATATCCCTAGGCACGTACCAACGGAAGTACTAATTTTGCATGCCATTTCAGTTACGAGTAGGTAACGCAGAAAGAAGCGCCATATCCTCACTGGGTAGGTACGAACCCACCCACGACACACACAGGCAGCTGCTGTCCCTACTGACAGTAAAATTGTGCTTCTTAGTTCTATTCCAGGTGACAGTGGCATATCCCTAGGCACGTGCCAACGGAAGTACTAATTTTGCATGCCATTTCAGTTTCGTGTAGGTAACTGAGGAAGAAGCGCCATATCCTCACTGGGTAGGTACGACCCCACACAGGCAGCTGCTGTCCCTACTGACAGTAATAATATGCTTCTTAGTTCTGTTTCAGGTGATAGTAACATATCTCTAGGCACGTGCCAACGGAAGTACTAATTTTGCATGCCATTTCAGTTACGAGTAGGTAACGCAGGAAGAAGCGCCATATCCTCACTGGGTAGGTACGACCCCACCCACGACACACACAGGCAGCTGCTATCCTTACTGACAGTAAAATTGTGCTTCTTAGTTCTATTCCAGGTGACAGTGGCATACCCCTAGGCACGTGCCAACGAAAGTACTAATTTTGCATGCCATTTCAGTTTCGAGTAGTAGTTCTGTTTCAGGTGACAGTAATATATCCCTAGGCACGTGCCAACGGAAGTACTAATTTTGCATGCCATTTCAGTTACGAGTAGGTAACGCAGGAAGAAGCGTCATATCCTCACTGGGTAGGTACGACCCCACCCACGACACACACAGGCAGCTGCTATCCTTACTGACAGTAAAATTGTGCTTCTTAGTTCTATTCCAGGTGACAGTGGCATACCCCTAGGCACGTGCCAACGAAAGTACTAATTTTGCATGCCATTTCAGTTTCGAGTAGTAGTTCTGTTTCAGGTGACAGTAATATATCCCTAGGCACGTGCCAACGGAAGTACTAATTTTGCATGCCATTACAGTTACGAGACGGTAACACAGGAAGAAGCGCCATATCCTCACTGGGTAGGTACGACCCCACCCACGACACACACAGGCAGCTGCTGTCCCTACTGACAGTAAAATTGTGCTTCTTAGTTCTATTCCAGGTGACAGTGGCATATCCCTAGGCACGTGCCAATGGAAGTACTAATTTTTCATGCCATTTCAGTTTCTAGTAGGTAACTGAGGAAGAAGCGTCATATCCTCACTAACCAGGTATTACCATAACGTTATCCTAGCCCTTGTTATTCCTGGATGATTTATCGCGGTGTTTTTCCGGGCAGGGTTTTTTTGTTGGCAATTTTTTTCATCCTGCTCTTAAAGCGACAATTATATTATTGTTTCATTGCACTATGTCTTGATTTTCCATGGAAAGAGCTTATCATCTTGGTACGTGGGCACACTATCCCGTTCCCTTTAAACGCTTAAGGGATACTACCCGCATGTACATGTGAGACGGAGACATCTCGTTAGAATATGACTGTCACGAGATCTGGGCAAGATCTGGGGGCCCAGGCCAAATATAACAAAATTATATAGATGTTGTTTCATATTGAAATTCCCTAAGCGGTTACATTACCTTGATTGGTTGGACTCTCTTTGTTTTATCACTTTTAATCCTAGGGCAGTACTTTACCAACATCTTTTCTTCACATGTTTTACACGCATTATCTCACCCTAAAAGTTTATAATATGATGTTTAGCAGCTCGGCTGGCTTATTATAAAAAATCCTATTTTATGAGATACATATTTCCCATATATCAGATAAGCGTAGACTGCTTTTTCAGAAAACGTATTACCAATAGAATGAAATCAGAGATTACCTTATAACTCATTAATCTGGAAATAAGTTTCTGTTTTACATACTGAATGCCTTTGTAGTCGTAAATATTATTCTAGTGATGTATGGATTATTGAAATGAAATAACGATAATTTGTTTACAATAATAAAACAATTATATTTACAAATGAAAATTATAAAATATAATGTATATTTATAAAATATACTGAGCATTTTAGCTCACCTGCTAATTGTAAGCAGTTTTTAATACCGGCCTGGCTTATCTAGCCAACCAACGTCATCCATACTTGAGCATTTAAGTACAGCTTGGAGTGAGTGAGAAATAGTTAAATCGTTGGAAGAACATGTGGGATTTTATTGCATGGATATATCCGGTAACACGGTCAAGGTAACTGCAAGGTAAAGCATTGTTGCAAGTCTCATCTGTGAGACCATATGGATGACATTAACCAGCTGTTCACAACCACACACTGCCTGCTTGATAAAGAACTTTTACGTTTTAAATATTGGAGGTTATCTTGCCACAGATTCACGACATTTAAGATACTTGGGGTGTCGAAAAATAAAAGTAGAATGTCATTTTTCCAACAGTTATTTACTCCATATATATATATATATATATATATATATATATATATAGTTAACTATATATAGTTAATTAAATTCTGAAGGTTCAAGCAAATAATTTATAGTATCAAATCTTTCACTAATCGAAATTCGAGTTATCGAAAGTAAAAGTCATCGACTTCGATTTATTAAGGGTAAGTGATCTTTAGGCATGTATTCCACTTTTTAGCACTAGGTTGTAATCATATAACAGCAATAATGAATACAGTTATACATTACAGTATACATTTTCCTGTAACCTTAATAAATCATAGCTTACCTTAAATAGTTTATTGTCCTCATTACATAAATTATTAGTCACTCCGAGTTAATTATTAACTCTGAGTCAAGTTATCTGAGTATAATTGTTATGGTTAGTTTGAGTTACGAGATTTAAGAGGTAAATAAAAGAAAAGGCACGAAATATAAACTAAATCTTTGGATTTATGTAAATAAACGTTCAAGTGTTTAAAGCACAATTTTTAACAAATTAGGCTTTCGAAATAACATTTACAGATGGAATATTCGTATTTACAGCTACGGTTGCAATTCAGCTGTTGTTGGGTTCATGTCGTCAATGCTACGTTAGATTCTGCTACGTCAATGCTACTTTAGATTCTGCTACGTCAATGCTACGTTAGATTCTGCTACGTCAATGCTACGTTAAATTCTGCTACGTCAATGCTACGTTAGATTCTGCTACGTCAATGCTACGTTAGATTCTGCTACGTCAATGCTACTACGGAAGGGCTACAAAATGAAGGGATGACCTTCGGATAGTAACTATTCATGAGATGAGGTGAGAAAGGCGGAGTGATTGGATAGGGTGTGAAAGAAGTACGCGCAGCTTTCCGCTATGTCTGTAAGGGACGTTAAGTCCCAGCCGGTGCTGTAGTAGTACCAATATCAGCCAGTCGTTAGAGGGGCTGCGGACAATCCGGGTCTCGGGGCTTAATTGCCAAATATAGTACTACGAGACCTGTGCCTAGCCCACTGAGGTTCTGTCCATTGGGTACATGTATTGAGGGAAGGTTTCGTGGGGATAGTGGTTTCATATCTTAGTGTAGACTTTGTACACGGATATGTGGGATTAGTTTCCAGCGAGGAGGTGAAGACGGAAATCAGGTATTCCTCGCTAATTAATCATCTGTAATATTCATCATCATCTTCTTCTTCTTCTTCTTATTCTTTTTCTTCATTTCACAAGTTTCTTGTTTCCTATCTTCTGATCTTTCTTTTTAACGCTTCTGTAAATATAAAATATATTTATATTAATATATACATTTATTTATAAAGAATAATATTATAGAATCTTATACATATAAATAAAAAAAATCTCCAAAAAATTGTTGTTGATCAAAATAGAATATTAAAAAGAAATATAGATAGAAAAAAAATTATATACATATATATATACATATATATATATATATATATATATATATATATATATATATATATATATATATATATATATATATTAACTTACTTAGACCTTAGCCGAACCTAGGATAAAAACTATTTTAACTAAATAAAACCTCCTAATAACTAAAACTATTTATTTAAACCCGTATATACATTTCACTAAAAGGAATTATTTATTTAAATAAAAAATAACTCTCCATTAGCTTCACGTTATTGCTAGATTAAAGCTACCGAAGGAAGTTAAACGTAAGATACCATTTAGTTCCCACTATCTCCATATGGAAGCGACACTGCGCAGGAACTAACGTAATTCTATTTACCTCCCTAAATATATTTATTTATCTTACAACTCACGGAACCGTACCAGGAACCAGATTAAACTTGCATGGAATAACGTCTCATGAAATTTTCTTTATAATAAGAGTAATTAACTTTATATCCCTTGTGTCTAAAACTATAAAGACATGACACTATTACGAAATCATGTAAATGCAAGTATAATATAATATTATCTGTAAAGTAATTTATTATGTCGATAACCTGAATTCTTTTATTGTAACCGTAGAATTTGTATAGTTAAAGTCTTATTGACTCTCTTAAAGTATTCATTTATAAATCATATTCTGTTTTAAGGCACTACTGTTGTCATTTTATTTATTTGTATGTCTGAGTTCAAGTAGGCTGTAATACAACGTATGGGCCTGTAATTCCAACTATGCGGCTGTAACACAACGTATGGACCTGTAATTCCAACTATGCAGCTGTAACATTACGTATAGAAAGGTAATTCCAACTTTGTGCTGTAACACCACGTATGAAACTGTAATTCCAACTTTGTGCTGTAACACCACGTATGAAACTACAATTCGAACTATGCGGCTGTAACACCACTTATGAAACTATAATTCCAACTATGCGGCTGTAACATTAAGTACGGAAAAGTAATTCCAACTATGTGGCTGTAACAAAACGTATGGAACTAAAATGCCAACACCACGTATGGAGTCGTAATGCCAACTATGCGGCAGTAACACAACTTATGAAACTGTAGTGCCAACTATGCGGCTATAACATCACGCATGGAGCTGTAATGCCAACTTTGCGGCTGTAACATTAAGTACGGAAAAGTAATTCCAACTATGTGACTGTAACAAAACGTATGAAACTAAAATGCCAACTATGAGGGTGTAACACCACGTATGGAGCTGAATTTCCAATTATGCGGCTGTAACACCACGTATGGAGCTGTAATGCCAATTATGCGGCTGTAACACCACGTATGGAGCTGTAATGCCAATTATGCGGCTGTAACACCACGTATGAAGCTGAATTTCCAATTATGCGGCTGTAACAAAACGTATGGAACTGTAATGCCAATTATAAGGGTGTAACACCACGTATGGAGCTGTAATGCCAATTATGCGGCTGTAACACCACGTATGAAGCTGTATTTCTAAATATGCGGCTGTAATAAAACGTATGGAACTGTTATACCAACTATGAGGGTGTAACACCACGTATGGAGCTGTAATGCCAATTATGATGGTGTAACACCATGTATGGAACTGTAATGCCAACAATGAGGGTATAACACCACGTATGGAACTGTAATGCCAACTATGCGGCTGTAACACCATGTATGAAGCTGTATTTCCAATTATGCGGCTGTAATAAAACGTATGGAACTGTAATACCAACTATGAGGGTGTAACACCACGTATGGATCCGTAATGCCAATTATGAGGGTGTAACACCACGTATGGAACTGTAATGCCAACTATCAGGGTGTAACACCACGTATGGAGCTGTAATGCCAATTATGATGGTGTAACACCATGTATGGAACTGTAATGCCAACTATGAGAGTATAACACCACGTATGGAACTGTAATGCCAACTATGCGGCTGTAACACCACGTATGAAGCTGTATTTCCAATTATGCGGCTGTAACAAAACGTATGGAACTGTAATACCAATTATGAGAGTGTAACACCACGTATGGAGCTGTAATGCCATTTATGCGGCTGTAACACCACGTATGAAGCTGTATTTCTAAATATGCGGCTGTAATTAAACGTATGGAACTGTAATACCAACTATGAGGGTGTAACACCACGTATGGAGCTGTAATGCCAATTATGAGGGTGTAACACCACGTATGGAACTGTAATGCCAACTATGAGGGTGTAACACAACGTAAGGAACTGTAATGCCAACTATCAGGGTGTAACACCACGTATGGAGCTATAATGCCAATTATGATGGTGTAACACCATGTATGGAACTGTAATGCCAACAATGAGGGTATAACACCACGTATGGAACTGTAATGCCAACTATGCGGCTGTAACACCACGTATGAAGCTGTATTTCCAATTATGCGGCTGTAATAAAACGTATGGAACTGTAATACGAACTATGAGGGTGTAACACCACCTATGGAGCTGTAATTCCAATTATGAGGGTGTAACACCACGTATGGAACTGTAATGCCAACTAACAGGGTGCAAAACCACGTATGAAGCTGTATTTTCAATTATGCGGCTGTAATAAAACGTATGGAACTGTAATGCCAACTATGAGGGTGTCACACCACGTAAGGAACTGTATTGCCAACTATCAGGGTGTAACAATTATGAGGGTGTAACACCACGTATGGAGCTGTAATGCCAATTATGCGGCTGTAACACCACGTATGAAGCTGTATTTCCAATTATGCGGCTGTAACAAAACGTATGGAACTGTAATGCCAATTACGAGGGTGTAACACCACGTATGAAGCTGTATTTCTAAATATGCGGCTGTAACAAAACGTATGGAACTGTAATGCCAACTATGAGGGTGTAACACCACGTATAGAGCTGTAATGCCAATTATGCGGCTGTAACACCACGTATGAAGCTGTATTCCTAAATATGCGGCTGTAACAAAACGTATGGAACTGTAATGCCAATTAGGAGGGTGTAACACCACGTATGGAGCTGTAATGCCAATTATGAGGGTGTAACACCACGTATGGAGCTGTAATGCCAATTATGCGGCTGTAACACCACGTATGAAGCTGTATTTCTAAATATGCGGCTGTAATAAAACGTATGGAACTGTAATGCCAACTATGAGGGTGTAACACCACGTATGGAGCTGTAATGCCAATTATGCGGCTGTAACACCACGTATGAAGCTGTATTTCCAATTATGCGGCTGTAACAAAACGTATGGAACTGTAATGCCAATTATAAGGGTGTAACACCACGTATGGAGCTGTAATGCCAATTATGCGGCTGTAACACCACGTATGAAGCTGTATTTCTAAATATGCGGCTGTAATAAAACGTATGGAACTGTAATACCAACTATGAGGGTGTAACACCACGTATGGAGCTGTAATGCCAATTATGAGGGTGTAACACCACGTATGGAACTGTAATGCCAACTATGAGGGTGTAACACCACGTAAGGAACTGTAATGCCAACTATCAGGGTGTAACACCACGTATGGAGCTGTAATGCCAATTATGATGGTGTAACACCATGTATGGAACTGTAATGCCAATTATAAGGGTGTAACACCACGTATGGAGCTGTAATGCCAATTATGCGGCTGTAACACCACGTATGAAGCTGTATTTCTAAATATGCGGCTGTAATAAAACGTATGGAACTGTAATACCAACTATGAGGGTGTAACACCACGTATGGAGCTGTAATGCCAATTATGAGGGTGTAACACCACGTATGAAACTGTAATGCCAACTATGAGGGTATAACACCACGTAAGGAACTGTAATGCCAACTATCAGGGTGTAACACCACGTATGGAGCTGTAATGCCAATTATGATGGTGTAACACCATGTATGGAACTGTAATGCCAACAATGAGGGTATAACACCACGTATGGAACTGTAATGCCAACTATGAGGCTGTAACACCACGTATGAAGCTGTATTTCCAATTATGCGGTTGTAATAAAACGTATGGAACTGTAATACCAACTATGAGGGTGTAACACCACGTAAGGAACTGTAATGCCAACTATCAGTGTGTAACACCACGTATGGAGCTGTAATGCCAATTATGATGGTGTAACACCATGTATGGAACTGTAATGCCAACAATGAGGGTATAACACCACGTATGGAACTGTAATGCCAACTATGCGGCTGTAACACCACGTATGAAGCTGTATTTCCAATTATGCGGCTGTAATAAAACGTATGGAACTGTAATACCAACTATGAGGGTGTAACACCACGTATGGAGCCGTAATGCCAATTATGAGGGTGTAACACCACGTATGGAACTGTAATGCCAACTATCAGGGTGTAACACCACGTATGGAGCTGTAATGCCAATTATGATGGTGTAACACCATGTATGGAACTGTAATGCCAACAATGAGGGTATAACACCACGTATGGAACTGTAATGACAACTATGCGGCTGTAACACCACGTATGAAGCTGTTTTTCCAATTATGCGGCTGTAACAAAACGTATGGAACTGTAATGCCAATTATGAGTGTGTAACACCACGTATGGAGCTGTAATGCCATTTATGCGGCTGTAACACCACGTATGAAGCTGTATTTCTAAATATGCGGCTGTAATAAAACGTATGGAACTGTAATACCAACTATGAGGGTGTAACACCACGTATGGAACTGTAATGCCAACTATGCGGGTGCAACACCACGTATGAAGCTGTATTTCCAATTATGCGGCTGTAATAAAACGTATGGAACTGTAATGCCAACTATGAGGGTGTAACACCACGTAAGGAACGGTAATGCCAACTATCAGTGTGTAACACCACGTATGGAGCTGTAATGCCAATTATGATGGTGTAACACCATGTATGGAACTGTAATGCCAACAATGAGGGTATAACACCACGTATGGAACTGTAATGCCACCTATGCGGCTGTAACACCACGTATGAAGCTGTATTTCCAATTATGCGGCTGTAATAAAACGTATGGAACTGTAATACCAACTATGAGGGTGTAACACCACGTATGGAGCCGTAATGCCAATTATGAGGGTGTAACACCACGTATGGAACTGTAATGCCAACTATCAGGGTGTAACACCACGTATGGAGCTGTAATGCCAATTATGATGGTGTAACACCATGTATGGAACTGTAATGCCAACAATGAGGGTATAACACCACGTATGGAACTGTAATGCCAACTATGCGGCTGTAACACCACGTATGAAGCTGTATTTCCAATTATGCGGTTGTAATAAAACGTATGGAACTGTAATACCAACTATGAGGGTGTAACACCACGTAAGGAACTGTAATGCCAACTATCAGTGTGTAACACCACGTATGGAGCTGTAATGCCAATTATGATGGTGTAACACCATGTATGGAACTGTAATGCCAACAATGAGGGTATAACACCACGTATGGAACTGTAATGCCAACTATGCGGCTGTAACACCACGTATGAAGCTGTATTTCCAATTATGCGGCTGTAATAAAACGTATGGAACTGTAATACCAACTATGAGGGTGTAACACCACGTATGGAGCCGTAATGCCAATTATGAGGGTGTAACACCACGTATGGAACTGTAATGCCAACTATCAGGGTGTAACACCACGTATGGAGCTGTAATGCCAATTATGATGGTGTAACACCATGTATGGAACTGTAATGCCAACAATGAGGGTATAACACCACGTATGGAACTGTAATGCCAACTATGCGGCTGTAACACCACGTATGAAGCTGTATTTCCAATTATGCGGCTGTAACAAAACGTATGGAACTGTAATGCCAATTATGAGGGTGTAACACCACGTATGGAGCTGTAATGCCATTTATGCGGCTGTAACACCACGTATGAAGCTGTATTTCTAAATATGCGGCTGTAATAAAACGTATGGAACTGTAATACCACCTATGAGGGTGTAACACCACGTATGGAGCTGTAATGCCAATTATGAGGGTGTAACACCACGTATGGAACTGTAATGCCAACTATGAGGGTGTAACACCACGTAAGGAACTGTAATGCCAACTATCAGGGTGTAACACCACGTATGGAGCTGTAATGCCAATTATGATGGTGTAACACCATGTATGGAACTGTAATGCCAACAATGAGGGTATAACACCACGTATGGAACTGTAATGCCAACTATGCGGCTGTAACACCACGTATGAAGCTGTATTTCCAATTATGCGGCTGTAATAAAACGTATGGAACTGTAATACCAACTATGAGGGTGTAACACCACGTATAGAACTGTAATGCCAACTATGCGGGTGCAACACCACGTATGAAGCTGTATTTCCAATTATGCGGCTGTAATAAAACGTATGGAACTCTAATACCAACTATGAGGGTGTAACACCACGTATGGAGCTGTATTTCCAATTATGCGGCTGTAATAAAACGTATGGAACTGTAATACCAACTATGCGGCTGTAACACCACGTATGAAGCTGTATTTCCAATTATGCGGCTGTTACAAAACGTATGGAACTGTAATGCCAATTATGAGTGTGTAACACCACGTATGGAGCTGTAATGCCATTTATGCGGCTGTAACACCACGTATGAAGCTGTATTTCCAATTATGCGGCTGTAATAAAACGTATGGAACTGTAATACCAACTATGAGGGTGTAACACCACGTATGGAACTGTAATGCCAACTATGCGGGTGCAACACCACGTATGAAGCTGTATTTCCAATTATGCGGCTGTAATAAAACGTATGGAACTCTAATACCAACTATGAGGGTGTAACACCACGTATGGAGCTGTATTTCCAATTATGCGGCTGTAATAAAACGTATGGAACTGTAATACCAACTATGAGGGTGTAACACCACGTATGGAGCTGTAATGCCAATTATGAGGGTGTAACACCACGTATGGAACTGTAATGCCAACTATGCGGGTGTAACACCACGTATGTAACTATAATGCCAACTATGAGGGTATAACACCACGTATTAAGCTGTAATTCCAATTATGAGGGTGTAACAGCACGTATGGAACTGTAATGCCAACTATGAGGGTGTAACACCACGTATGTAACTATAATGCCAACTATGAGGGTGTAACACCACGTATTAAGCTGTAATTCCAATTATGAGGGTGTAACACCACGTATGGAACTGTAATGCCAACTATGCGGGTGTAACACCACGTATGTAACTATAATGCCAACTATGAGGGTGTAACACCACGTATTAAGCTGTAATTCCAATTATGAGGGTGTAACAGCACGTATGGAACTGTAATGCCAACTATGAGGGTGTAACACCACGTAAGGAACTGTAATGCCAACTATCAGGGTGTAACACCACGTATAGAGCTGTAATTCAAGCTATGCGACTGAAACATTACTTATGGAGCTGTAATTCTAAATATGGGCCTTTTTTTTAAAGTGCGAGTCATATTTTTTCAAAAGATTCATATTTGTGCGAGTTATATTTTTGGATACGAGCTAGCACTCCATCGCGTACGACTCCCCAGATACATAGTTAATGTTTTAGTTTAACTGGTTGATATTGTTTTAAAGTGGATGTAGAATTATGTAGATTCTGTTTGAATTTTCTTTTCCGTCAAATTGGATCCAAAACCTCCAATAAAAGATACTACATACCATACGCTGTGACGACAACCTACCTTATTACCATTCCTTTAATCTATTTAGATCAAACTGCACAACTACCTAATTTATTTGATAACTTACTTCTCTAAAGAATAAATCATTGTAACAGCAATGCTTACTGAACTAAAGTAGTAGTTGAATACACAATATCAAGAGCACAGTGGTACAATATATTACAATGAAAATATTGGAAAGAACCCCAATATCACAAAAATAATCAAAAATAACAAATAAAACAAGTTACTTAAGATTAAACCCTCAATGGTTAAACCTTAAGGGTTTAATCTTAAGTAACTTGTTTTATTTGTTATTTTTTTTATTATTTTTGTGGTATTGGGATTCTTTCCAATATTTTCATTGTAGTAGTTGAATGTATATTTGTAATTTTATTATCAGCTATGTAAATCGTAGTTGGGAACTAAAAATCAATTTATACACGAAAAGTTGCAGCAAAATATGTAAAAATTGTTTCACCTGGGTCCTCGCACACTCCAAAAAGGGCCAACAGCGAACAGGCAAACTGACAACCTCAAGTAATGGCATTAAATCAATTTATACACGAATAGTTGCAGCAAAATATGTAAAAATTGTTTCACCCGGGTCCTCGCACACTCCAAAAAGGGCCAACAGCGTACAGGCAAACTGACAACCTCAAGTAATGGCATTAAATCAATTTATACACGAATAGTTGCAGCAAAATGTGTAAAAATTGTTTCATCTGGGTCCTCGCACACTTCAAAAAGAGCCAACAGCGAACAGGCAATATGACAACCTCAGGTAATGGCATTAAATTAATTTATACACGAATAGTTGCAGCAAAATGTGTAAAAATTGTTTCACCCGGGTCCTCGCACACTCCAAAAAGGGCCAACAGCGAACAGGCAAACTGACAACCTCAGGTAATGGCATTAAATCAATTTATACACGAATAGTTGCAGCAAAATATGTAAAAATTGTTTTACCTGGGTCCTCGCACACTCCAAAAAGGGCCAACAGCGAACAGGCAAACTGAAAACCTCAGATAATGGCATTAAATCAATTATTTGCAAATTATCGACTTACTTATTTGCCTATACCTATGTATACCGTTCATGGCTCGGCGAAGGTTACTATTCGAAATTCTGTTTGAAAAGGAGAATTCTAAATTCTTGTTCAATATAATTTAAATATAAACAAGAAAGATGTAAAGAAAAACATTAAAAAATAATATCACTTAGGCCTAAGTTTATGATAATGTACACTTAGGCCTATAACGGACACTTAGCATAAATCTTACTTTTGTATAAACCTGTTGTCGTAGATGTAGTCACTGCTCCATTGTCAAACGTATTATTCATCAGAACCCTGATTTTGAAATTTTCCTCATTTTCACTGTTTACACTGTGTCTGTAGACAATTTACCGCATATAGGATATTATGTAACAATTGCGTGCGCCCTGTTCGTTGACTATCCTCAACTAGTAAAACAATCGATTAACTTGATAGCCCAAATGTGGAAGCACAGATTTACATACAATACAATCTGCGCATGTGATTTTAGCACAACCTATCGTGACAATTAAATTGTTCTTCACTGTTGCCGGATCGTGAAGGTCAAGGGACCGAGTTTAATCTCACTTTTTTGCGAACAACATAATATTCTTGTGACTATAAAATTTTGTAATTAGTTTAATTTAAGATAATAATTTAAGTTGGTAACAGTTTATCTACAGGATATTATGTTTATGAATATGTTCAGTCAAATCTTACCAGAAAGGTTTTTCAACTTGCAAAAACAATAAATACGACAACATAGGCCAAAGTTTTATAATAATTATTTTTTATTTATTTGTTTCCGCCTTTAATTTGAACTACTAGTATATACCTGTATACAAAACATATATTAATATACATTCCCTTGCTTGTAGTAATGCGCAGCATTCAAATATGGCGAAATATGGCGACCGTTTCAGGAATGTCTCATTATTTTCTTTTTATTATCAACTCAACTGTAGTAATTGCTATGAAAATGGAACACACCTCCATCATAAAACGGTAGCCATTATTTTGACAAAACCTAAATGCTGCTAGGCTTTCAATAATACTTTATATGTTAATGCGTTTGAGTGTTTTCTCCATTTTATTGTTAGCTTTAAAATGCAGACGTTGAAGTTGTTTTTATTGACACATTATGTAAAATGTTTAAAATATTTTATATTTAATTTTGAGAAATATTACTGTACATTTCATTAAACGCTTTATCAATATCATTGCCTTTAAAATAGGAAATAAGTACTAATAAAGGAAAGCCTATATCTATCTAAACATAAATTATTTTTTAAAAACTGAAAATGCTTCGTTTTCACAATTAAAAAACAATGTTTAAACATTAAAAACCTTTTTTCTAATGGATTAACAAATACAAGTCCAATTTATCTTCTAGGATTCATTACCACAATGCTAATTATACTGCTATATTATAGGTGAAATTACTATTCAATACATAATATTATAATAATGGGATATAAAAATAAAATCAGGACCCTTTAAATTATTTCTAAAGAAAGCCATTAATTGCTATAGGGTGAACTGCTCATTGAACTATCAATTGAACTGACCAATTTAAATTTCAGCTTAAATTCATGTTGTCACATTTCTTGTTTAATTTTTATATTGATTTACTTAAATTTTGTAAGCTCCAACAGTTTAAAAAATATATAGTTAGAACATTTAAAAAATGAAAAACCAAAACAATTTTTTGGGTAAAGTCGGAAGCCTAATACAGTAAATAACAAATAAAAACATACACAAAACTCACAAATTATTCTTTTATTTACTCATACGCGTTTCAATGACCAAGTCATCATCATCAGTGAGTGTTACTACTACAAACTCTAACTCACAACTATCATAGTTGTAAGTTAGAGTTTGTAGTAGTAACACTCACTGATGATGATGACTTGGTCATTGAAACGCGTATGAGTAAATAAATGAATAATTTGTGAGTTTTGTGTATGTTTTTATTTTTATTTGTTTTTAACATAACCTCACAAGCTAAGCTAAGAATATTTGTCTAATGCAGAAGCCTACTGACATTCTTATAATTTTTTGCAACGTTGTGTATTTTTAAAAAAAACTGTGTAGTAAACACATTACAGTAGACATTTTATAAAATAGATTGCAGGCGCTAGTTCATTCACTTATTGTCACGATAGTAAATTGTAACCAGTCTTTCCAAAATCACAGAGGCCCACTCTTCTAAGGGACTTGAACTCTATTGACCCTTGAGTTTATTTCGTAAACATTGCGTAAACAAGACAAACCTTGAAAAATCTAATTGTGAGCAAAGTAAATGATGAGAGAGTGCACAAGAAAAATGAGTAAATATGATATTACATTAAAAGAACTGAAAAGAAAAAAAACCACTACTTTCTTAAAACATTATTATTATTATAGAAACGATTTGTCTTATAATCATTTTAAAAGAATTATGTTAAAAAATTACAGAATCATTATCCAATACATAAAGACTTAAGTTAAAAAATTTTTTCCCTTATATTTCCAGGAACATTTATACCATGTTAAATTAATATTCCCAAAAGAAACTGTTCAAAATCTCCTGTCTGTCGTTGTTTTTGTATAAAAGATATAAGGATTAAGTACTTAATTATTTTTTACTAAGAAGATATTTTAACGTTCTAAGTAACTGCAGGGTTGTAACGACATTAAAACTTTTAATCCCTCGTACTTTATTGCATTTACAAGTACTATTCATTCCATTCAAACTTCTGGATGGGTTTTGAAGAAAACTCTCATGGATGGAAGAATGAACAGTACTCGAAAAGTTTAGATGGAGGTTTACAGAACGCTTCAGCAATATTTAATAAGCCAATGCTAGAATGGCAGAAAACTATGAGACTTCTATTACTCTAAGACTTGGGTTCCAATTGAGGTCCTTAACCTCTACGAAACATGATATTGTTTACTTTGACAACAAAAAGACTTGAAATATTGTAAGCAGATCTTAATTTAAAAACAATAAGAAAGTAGAAGTACACACAAGGAGGAAGTACGGCAAAATAGCTCATCTATCAAACTTCGTCAGGTTTAATGAATGTAGACAAATTAAGGTTTTTGTGAGTCAGTTGTAGAATCATGTACCTGAATCGTGCTACAGGATCGTTTTTTCGTGTATCTCAGAATCATAAGTCAGATTCATGTGTTGAAGTCATACAATAGGATTATGAGCCAAGGTCATGAGGAAGGTCATGAGGAAGGGCCAAATGTTATATCAGAATGTACAAACGTCATGTGTCAGGAACATGCACCAGGACTATATTCCTCGTTGTCAGTGTCTTGTGCATGAGCATTATTTTAGATCGTACTTAGAATCAAGTGACAAAATCATCTGCTAAGATCATGCATTAGGATCATGAGCTAGAACCACGTTTTACACTTGTCCAAACATAGATGACTGTTTCCATCCCGGTTGGGAATAGATCTACAGTCGTAGATGCTCCTGAGCAACTAGACATATAACTATCCGCTATCCCAAGTGGGAAGGAATCATTATTTTCTCTCCAAAAGTCTTTTATAATTCCTTCTACCTTTCTCATTCTTTTTCTTCCAAGAGGGTGTAACTGGTAGACACCATTATTCACTTCGTTTGTGAGCAGTACTACTTTAAGTTGAACGTTCGATCCAAACATTTACCCATATTCCCAGTTCTAGACCTATATATACATGTTCTGTTGCCTACCCAATTCCACCTACTTGTCTTTGAACTAGTTGTCCTTTCCACAGATAGAAATCTCTATTCACTTCGTTTGTGAGCAGGTATTATTAAAAAAATAAAGTGAAAATTTATAGTAAAGTTAAATTTAACGAATTCATTTGCTGATATTTAGGATTCTGTCTCCTCAGCGCCCAGTGAGCTTCCTGGTATCATCTGACAGTTTTGACAACCGAATTGAAATTCACAGCTTCATATGTCAAAATCATGAGCCTGATTCATCTATTGCGATCATACACTAGTATTACGAGCCAGGATCATGAGCAAGATCAGCTGTAAAAAGTTATATACGAATTTTCAAGGGTCATGCATGAAGTCATCTGTCATGCCATGCGCCAGGAACATAATTCTGTCATTTGTCAAGGTCCTGTCCAAGGCCATTAGGATTATTCTTAGAGTGGCCATAGCCTGAAGTATTGGAGCATAAAGTAATGAAATTTGTAAACTAGAACTATATTCACTAGTTTAGGCGCAGAGAGGATGGTGAACAAGTTTCAAATCGGAATACAATTTCCCATTTCTATAAGCCATTGTGTTTGTGAGGTGCTAATAAAATACTGTAATTGATCGTATATTGATTTCACACGTGAAAACCAAGCATCAATTGATCTATATAGAGTTACATACATATTTCTGTCACGAAGAACAGTGGAACTTGAGGTTGGGCGGGAAATATGAAACAGTTCTGCAGTTATATGAATACCTTCTAGCAAAGAACATACAATCTGTAGATTATACTTTGATCACACACATTGTCACAATGTCAAAATAAAAATTCTGAATTTATTCATATTCCAGTCATATCCAGTCAGTTTTTCTTCACTGATTCACGTTCTGACGAGGGCAAAGAATAGATTGTAGGCGGTGATTGCATGACACGCTCTTGAAACACAGTAGATAAAACACGGTCATACGTGATGATAAGATCTGATACAGAAGGAGTCAAATTAAAAAAAAAAAATAGTATTAGTTTTCTGATAACTGAACTAGCGACCACCCTGTATCGCCATGGGGGAACGTTCTTCCTGGTATCGTTGAACCCAGACCAACGCAATTTGAATTTCAGCAACGCTATCTATCGGCCAATGACGCCAGCGTAGGCGTGGTGTTTAGGCGTCCACGGCCTTCCATATTTGGCCAAGTGAATTTATTCCCCAACGTAGGTTTCTGTGATATATTATTTGCTCTTCACAAGGCCACCGCCCACCGCCTTCTGAATCATTTTGTTTGCTTAATCCATCTAAGGTTTGTATATTCCACGGCCGTGTGAAAACCAATATTAACGGAATTAGTGACTGATCCAGCTGAATTGCGTTGAAAACAGAAAGCATTTGTAAGTTTTGTTTTATACTTGTAAATTAGTATGCGTGTTAACACTGGAGTAGAATTAAAGACACTTAGGACACAATAGCTTTCGAATAATGTAACTGCAAACAACCCTTGTTTCAGCCGGTGATTAATATTGATTGTGTAACTTGCATTTTACCTCAATTTTAACATCTATTTTGTGTTAAACTCAGCAGGTACGATATTCATAAGCTTACTAGACTAATGAATTTTAAAATTGTATATTTATTTTTTTTTTTTAATAATTCTTTTGTACATGAATTAGGATCATAAGATAGTTGGGAGATGAAGAAGGGGCATTGTTCATCTATCTAAGCATTAACACTGCCTCAAGAGAAACTCTGTTTGCCTCTATTCCACTGCCTACGTCCACTGGCTAAGAATAAAACGATGCCACTGCCTCAAGAAAACCTAGGCTTGCCATTGTGTAATTACTTTATAATGAACTATATCTGCATTCTGGTCATTGCTTTAAGATAAACTATGTCTGCCTAATCCCAGTCTGCCATAGTTGCCCTAAATTAAACTATATCTCTCTTTCTCCATTGCTATAAAATGAACTATGTCTGCCTTAGTGAAACTAGGTCTGCCTTTGTCTATTGCTGTAAGATAAACTATGTCTGCCCTAATCCCAGTCTGCCATAGTTGCCCTAAATTAAACTATATCTCTCTTTCTCCATTGCTATAAGATGAACTATGTCTGCCTTAGTGAAACTAGGTCTGCCTTTGTCTATTGCTGTAAGATAAACTATGTCTGCCCTAATCCCAGTCTGCCATAGTTGCCCTAAATTAAACTATATCTCTCTTTCTCCATTGCTATAAGATGAACTATGTCTGCCTTAGTGAAACTAGGTCTGCCTTTGTCTATTACTGTAAGATAAACTATGTCTGCCCTAATCCCAGTCTGCCATAGTTGCCCTAAATTAAACTATATCTCTCTTTCTCCATTGCTATAAGATGAACTATGTCTGCCTTAGTGAAACTAGGTCTGCCTTTGTCTATTGCTGTAAGATAAACTATGTCTGCCCTAATCCCAGTCTACCATAGTTGCCCTAAATTAAACTATATCTCTCTTTCTCCATTGCTATAAGATGAACTATGTCTGCCTTAGTGAAACTAGGTCTGCCTTTGTCTATTACTGTAAGATAAACTATGTCTGCCCTAATCCCAGTCTGCCATAGTTGCCCTAAATTAAACTATATCTCTCTTTCTCCATTGCTTTAAGATGAACTATGTCTGCCTTAGTGAAACTAGGTCTGCCTTTGTCTATTGCTGTAAGATAAACTATGTCTGCCCTAATCCCAGTCTGCCATAGTTGCCCTAAATTAAACTATATCTCTCTTTCTCCATTGCTATAAGATGAACTATGTCTGCCTTAGTGAAACTAGGTCTGCCTTTGTCTATTGCTGTAAGATAAACTATGTCTGCCCTAATCCCAGTCTACCATAGTTGCCCTAAATTAAACTATATCTCTCTTTCTCCATTGCTATAAGATGAACTATGTCTGCCTTAGTGAAACTAGGTCCGCCTTTGCCTATTGCTGTAAGATAAACTATGTCTGCCCTAATCCCAGTCTGCCATAGTTGCCCTAAATTAAACTATATCTCTCTTTCTCCATTGCTATAAGATGAACTATGTCTGCCTTAGTGAATCTAGGTCTGCCTTTGTCTATTGCTGTAAGATAAATTATGTCTGCCTTAGTGAAACTAAGTATCCCTTTGTCTATTGCTGTAAAATAAACTATGTCTGCCCTAATCCCAGTCTGCCATAGTTGCCCTAAGTGAAACTATATCTCTCTTTCTCCATTGCTATAAGATGAACTATGTCTGCCTTAGTGAAACTAGGTCTGCCTTTGTCTATTGCCGTAAGAGAAACTATGTCTGCCTTTTTGAAACTAGGTCTCCCTTTCTCCATTGCTATAAGATAAACAATGTCTGCCTTAGTGAAACTATGTCTCCCTTTGTTTATTGCCGTAAGATAAACTATGTCTGCCTTTTTGAAACTAGGTCTCCCTTTCTCTATTGTTATAAGATAAACAATGTCTGCCTTAGTGAAACTATGTCTCCCTTTGTTTATTGCCGTAAGATAAACTATGTCTGCCTTTTTGAAACTACGTCTCCCTTTCTCTATTGCTATAAGATAAACAATGTCTGCCTTAGTGAAACTATGTATCCCTTTGTCTATTGCTGTAAGATAAACTATGTCTGCCTTAGTGAAACTATGTATCCCTTTGTCTATTGCTGTAAGATAAACGATGTCTACCTTAGTGAAACTATGTCTGCCTTTATTTATTGCCGTAAGATAAACTATGTCTGCCTTTTTGAAACTACGTCTCCCTTTCTCTATTGCTATAAGATAAACAATGTCTGCCTTAGTGAAACTATGTATCCCTTTGTTTATTGCCGTAAGATAAACTATGTCTGCCTTTTTGAAACTACGTCTCCCTTTCTCTATTGCTATAAGATAAACAATGTCTGCCTTAGTGAAACTATGTATCCCTTTGTCTATTGCTGTAAGATAAACTATGTCTGCCTTAGTGAAACTATGTCTGCCTTTATTTATTGTTATAAGATAAACGATGTCTACATTAGTGAAACTAAGTCTGCCTTTGTCCATTCCTATAAGAAAAACAATGTCTGCTTTAGTGAAACCATATCTTTCTTTCTCCATAGCTATAAGATAAACTTTGTCGGCTTTTTTCTATTGCTGAGAGATAAACGAGTTTGCCTTAGTGAAACTATGTCTCTCTTTTCCCATTGCTATAAGATAAACTATGTCGGCCTTTTTCTATTGCTGAGAGATAAACTATTTTGCCTTAGTGAAACTATGTCTCTCTTTTTCCATTGCTATAAGATAAACGATATCTGACTTAGTAAAAGTAGCCTATAGCTGCCTTTGTCCATTGCTTCAAGATAAACGACATCTGTCTTAGTGAAACTTGAGATAAACGATTTTTTCCATAGTGCCATTTCCGTAAGTGAAAATATGTCTGCCATTGCATATTGCTTTAAGATGTACGATGTCTCCCTTACTGTCACTCCCCTATGTGAAACTATGTCTACATTTGTCTATTGCGTTAATTGAATCTATGTATTCCTTAATAGAAATTATGTCGGCCTCTGGGCACTGTCTTAGTGACACAGTTTTAGAAGAATCTAAGGGTGCCAGGTGTAATTTCGTGCACTATCATCGTGCAACTGGTTTATTAGCAACGGGATATTGTGTAAGATAATTTTTAAAAATTGGTTCTCAATAAAAAAGAAATGATCATACAAATGTTTCGTCATTGATTAATTTAGTTTTAATTTTCCTTTCCTATATTAAAAAATACTACAGAACTAGTGACCAACGAACCAGACTGAAATTTTCCCACATTCAGTTAACGTTTTGCTCTATTTTCTTCTCTCCAATTTCATACACGTGATTTGAAAAGTCATGTTTTTCCACTTCTTTTATTTCTTAGAAATGATAAAAACAAACAATCAATATTGACATTTAAGTTCATTAACCGGTCAATAAATATTGAATCTTGCCCGCCGTAATGGAAGGCCGAGTTTGTTTGTCGTAACCGATACTGACAAACACTGCCTCCTGAATAACAAACAGCTGATTGCAGACGCGTTGTTTGCATGACACTTAGAGTTGACAATATGGCTTTTAAAAATCGATTAACTCGAGAGGCAAACACGCTCGGTACTTCCGGAGTTAGTGTTTGAGCGAATACACAATGTCGGATTTAACAAATCATTGCAGGACAGACTTGACGTTGGCATTCATAGGAATTTTGAAGGACATGAGTAAAGGAAAATCGATTGTATAAGGAAACAAGGTAAACCTGAAACTGTATTAGACGACAGGTTAAATCATTCCCATATAAATATATATATATATATATATATATATATATATATATATATATATATATATATATATATATATATATACAGGGTGTCACATATTAAAGTAAACCCGTAAACTAGCTGAGATTGTATGTTTATCCCAAATCAAGAAGAATTCACCCTATTTTTTACTTACCGTGTACAACCTGCAAATGTGAAGGTCATAATAGCGTATCAAACACCCCGGAAGTAGACAGATTACTTGGTAGAATGCAGTCGTATTTAGTGGATCAGAGAGTTTTTATTATAGAGTAGCCTACTAAATCCAAAGCGGTTCAATTAATAAATCGCGTGAAAAGTTTCGTGAGAAATACCCAGAGAGTACTATTCCACGCAAAAGGATGGTTCAAGTGTTCTTACGAAAATGGCGTAGTACGAGCACAATTGTAAATAAATCGATAAATAAGCCAAGTTCACTCCAAACTTCTGTAATTCTTACTAATACCGTTACTTTTATAGAACTAAGTCCCTGAGTCGACTCAGCATTTATCACAGCAAGTTGGTGTGTGACGCAAATCTTGCCAAAGAGAACTAAGTCCCTAAGTCGACTCAGGATTTATCACAGCAAGTTGGTGTGTGACGCAAATCTTGCCAAAGAGAACTAAGTCCGTAAGTCGACTCAGCATTTATCACAGCAAGTTGGTGTGTGACGCAAATCTTGCCAAAGAGAACTAAGTCCGTAAGTCGACTGAGCATTTATCACAGCAAGTTGGTGTGTGACGCAAATCTTGCCAAAGAGAACTAAGTCCGTAAGTCGACTCAGCATTTATCACAGCAAGTTGGTGTGTGACGCAAATCTTGCCAAAGAGAACTCAGTCCGTAAGTCGACTCAGCATTTACCACAGCAAGTTGGTGTGTGACGCAAATCTTGCCAAAGAGAACTAAGTCCGTAAGTCGGCTCAGCATTTATCACAGCAAGTTGGTGTGTGACGCAAATCTTGCCAAAGAGAACTAAGTCCGTAAGTCGACTCAGCATTTATCACAGCAAGTTGGTATGTGACGCAAATCTTGCCAAAGAGAACCAAGTCCGTAAGTCGACTCAGCATTTACCACAGCAAGTTGGTGTGTGACGCAAATCTTGCCAAAGAGAACTAAGTCCGTAAGTCGACTCAGCATTTATCACAGCAAGTTGGTGTGTGACGCAAATCTTGCCAAAGAGAACTAAGTCCGTAAGTCGACTCAGCATTTATCACAGCAAGTTGGTGTGTGACGCAAATCTTGCCAAAGAGAACTAAGTCCGTAAGTCGACTCAGCATTTATCACAGCAAGTTGGTGTGTGACGCAAATCTTGCCAAAGAGAACTAAGTCCGTAAGTCGGCTCAGCATTTATCACAGCAAGTTGGTGTGTGACGCAAATCTTGCCAAAGAGAACTAAGTCCGTAAGTTGGCTCAGCATTTATCACAGCAAGTTGGTGTGTGACGCAAATCTTGCCAAAGAGAACTAAGTCCGTAAGTCGACTCAGCATTTATCACAGCAAGTTGGTGTGTGACGCAAATCTTGCCAAAGAGAACTAAGTCCGTAAGTCGACTCAGCATTTATCACAGCAAGTTGGTGTGTGACGCAAATCTTGCCAAAGAAAACTAAGTCCGTAAGTCGACTCAGCATTTATCACAGCAAGTTGGTGTGTGACGCAAATTTTGCCAAAGAGAACTAAGACCGTAAGTCGACTCAGCATTTATCACAGCAAGTTGGTGTGTGACGCAAATCGTGCCAAAGAGAACTAAGTCGTAAGTCGACTCAGCATTTATCACAGCAAGTTGGTGTGTGACGAAAATCTTGCCAAAGAGAACTAAGTCCGTAAGTCGACTCAGCATTTATCACAGCAAGTTGGTGTGTGACGCAAATCTTGCCAAAGAGAACTAAGTCCCTAAGTCGACTCAGGATTTATCACAGCAAGTTGGTGTGTGACGCAAATCTTGCCAAAGAGAACTAAGTCCGTAAGTCGACTCAGCATTTATCACAGCAAGTTGGTGTGTGACGCAAATCTTGCCAAAGAGAACTAAGTCCGTAAGTCGACTCAGCATTTATCACAGCAAGTTGGTGTGTGACGCAAATCTTGCCAAAGAGAACTAAGTCCGTAAGTCGGCTCAGCATTTATCACAGCAAGTTGGTGTGTGGCGCAAATCTTGCCAAAGAGAACTAAGTCCCTAAGTCGATTCAGCATTTATCACAGCAAGTTGGTGTGTGACGCAAATCTTGCCAAAGAGAACTAAGTCCGTAAGTCGACTCAGCATTTATCACAGCAAGTTGGTGTGTGACGCAAATCTTGCCAAAGAGAACTAAGTCCGTAAGTCGACTCAGCATTTATCACAGCAAGTTGGTGTGTGACGCAAATCTTGCCAAAGAGAACTAAGTCCGTAAGTCGACTCAGCATTTATCACAGCAAGTTGGTGTGTGACGCAAATCTTGCCAAAGAGAACTAAGTCCGTAAGTCGACTCAGCATTTACCACAGCAAGTTGGTGTGTGACGCAAATCTTGCCAAAGAGAACTAAGTCCGTAAGTCGACTCAGCATTTATCACAGCAAGTTGGTGTGTGACGCAAATCTTGCCAAAGAGAACTAAGTCCGTAAGTCGACTCAGCATTTATCACAGCAAGTTGGTGTGTGACGCAAATCTTGCCAAAGAGAACTAAGTCCGTAAGTCGACTCAGCATTTATCACAGCAAGTTGGTGTGTGACGCAAATCTTGCCAAAGAGAACTAAGTCCGTAAGTCGACTCAGCATTTATCACAGCAAGTTGGTGTGTGACGCAAATCTTGCCAAAGAGAACTAAGTCCGTAAGTCGACTCAGCATTTACCACAGCAAGTTGGTGTGTGACGCAAATCTTGCCAAAGAGAACTAAGTCCGTAAGTCGACTCAGCATTTATCACAGCAAGTTGGTGTGTGACGCAAATCTTGCCAAAGAGAACTAAGTCCGTAAGTCGACTCAGCATTTATCACAGCAAGTTGGTGTGTGACGCAAATCTTGCCAAAGAGAACTAAGTCCGTAAGTCGGCTCAGCATTTATCACAGCAAGTTGGTGTGTGACGCAAATCTTGCCAAAGAGAACTAAGTCCGTAAGTCGACTCAGCATTTACCACAGCAAGTTGGTGTGTGACGCAAATCTTGCCAAAGAGAACTAAGTCCGTAAGTCGACTCAGCATTTATCACAGCAAGTTGGTGTGTGACGCAAATCTTGCCAAAGAGAACTAAGTCCGTAAGTCGACTCAGCATTTATCACAGCAAGTTGGTGTGTGACGCAAATCTTGCCAAAGAGAACTAAGTCCGTAAGTCGGCTCAGCATTTATCACAGCAAGTTGGTGTGTGACGCAAATCTTGCCAAAGAGAACTAAGTCCGTAAGTCGACTCAGCATTTACCACAGCAAGTTGGTGTGTGACGCAAATCTTGCCAAAGAGAACTAAGTCCGTAAGTCGACTCAGCATTTATCACAGCAAGTTGGTGTGTGACGCAAATCTTGCCAAAGAGAACTAAGTCCGTAAGTCGACTCAGCATTTACCACAGCAAGTTGGTGTGTGACGCAAATCTTGCCAAAGAGAACTAAGTCCGTAAGTCGACTCAGCATTTATCACAGCAAGTTGGTGTGTGACGCAAATCTTGCCAAAGAGAACTAAGTCCGTAAGTCGGCTCAGCATTTATCACAGCAAGTTGGTGTGTGACGCAAATCTTGCCAAAGAGAACTAAGTCCGTAAGTCGGCTCAGCATTTATCACAGCAAGTTGGTGTGTGACGCAAATCTTGCCAAAGAGAACTAAGTCCGTAAGTCGGCTCAGCATTTATCACAGCAAGTTGGTGTGTGACGCAAATCTTGCCAAAGAGAACTAAGTCCGTAAGTTGGCTCAGCATTTATCACAGCAAGTTGGTGTGTGACGCAAATCTTGCCAAAGAGAACTAAGTCCGTAAGTCGACTCAGCATTTATCACAGCAAGTTGGTGTGTGACGCAAATCTTGCCAAAGAGAACTAAGTCCGTAAGTCGACTCAGCATTTATCACAGCAAGTTGGTGTGTGACGCAAATTTTGCCAAAGAGAACTAAGTCCGTAAGTCGACTCAGCATTTATCACAGCAAGTTGGTGTGTGACGCAAATCGTGCCAAAGAGAACTAAGTCGTAAGTCGACTCAGCATTTATCACAGAAAGTTGGTGTGTGACGCAAATCTTGCCAAAGAGAACTAAATCCGTAAGTCGACTCAGCATTTATCACAGCAAGTTGGTGTGTGACGCAAATCTTGCCAAAGAGAACTAAGTCCGTAAGTCGGCTCAGCATTTATCACAGCAAGTTGGTGTGTGACGCAAATCTTGCCAAAGAGAACTAAGTCCCTAAGTCGATTCAGCATTTATCACAGCAAGTTGGTGTGTGACGCAAATCTTGCCAAAGAGAACTAAGTCCGTAAGTCGACTCAGCATTTATCACAGCAAGTTGGTGTGTGACGCAAATCTTGCCAAAGAGAACTAAGTCCGTAAGTCGACTCAGCACTTATCACAGCAAGTTGGTGTGTGACGCAAATCTTGCCAAAGAGAACTAAGTCCGTAAGTCGACTCAGCATTTATCACAGCAAGTTGGTGTGTGACGCAAATCTTGCCAAAGAGTTCTATACGCTCTTTATTACATTTGTAAATTATTCAAATAATCCAAGATATGTCGTAAATAAACAGATTTCATTTCAGTTGTGTTGCATTTTTTTACGGGGCTACTTTTATGTGCGCCGCCCTGTGTGCATGTGTGTTTATATATATATATATATATATATATATATATATATATATATATATATATATATATATATTTAAAGAACTAAATCAAAATATAAATACATGAGTTAAATTTGAATTTACAATTATAAATTATTATTTATTGTAAATTCAATTATAATTCTTGTATTTGTATTTTGACTTAGTTCTTTATTAATACACAAGAATACATAATATATATATATATATATATATATATATATATATATATATATATATATATATATGTGTGTGTGTGTGTGTGTGTGTGTGTGTGTGTGTGTGTGTGTGTGTAGTAGTAGTAGTAGTAATATTAGTAGTAGTAGTTTCAATGCTCTCAGCCAGTTTTCCTTCGAAAGATAAGAAAGGGGTGTGAGTATGAACATTAAGAGCAATGCCCCTGATTGAGAATTCAGGGAAGATACTATGGCTTCAAAATGAACGAACCGTACCTGAAATAAACCACTATCTACCACTATGACCCAGATGGGTCATAATGAGATGTCTAAAAATTACAACCTCGGCAAGAAAAAATACTAATGAAGGGTTGATGGAATAAGGGATGACTAAGGATAGGCCATAATGATCCTCTGTTGCTGATTGATTAAATAAGGTAGACTTAACATCAAACAGAATGATGGCAGGTGTTAACCATCCACTGGATGTTTTAAATAAAAAGGTTTTTCTAGGAAACAAAATTTAATTTTATTCTATCTGCAAGCAAAAATTAGTTCGGTTCTAGTAGCCTCCACCAGATGTTTTTCTTCATGCTTTTACTTAGGCAATATCTAATCAAAAACATTTGTGTGTAGATTTGAAAGTGATGTTCCAATGACTTTTAATCAAAAGTTAAAATTTCGATTTAATTATTTCAAAATTAAGGTTTATATTACATATAGATCCTGAAGAACAAAACAAAACTGCAATATGGCTTAAAACTGACAATTGGTAAAGCAACAACCACCTAGAACAACAGTAAATACTAACGACAGTTGGAGCGGAATCTTGAAATATCACCGCGATGTCGTAATATCTCGACATTCTTTTCCGCTTGAAGTATCATCCATCCAGTTTCTATGTACAGTGTTCTTGTCGCCCTTCACGCCCTGCAACCTCAAGCGTCATGCTTTAATGTCGTCGGATTGTGTCACTACAAAGTGCCGAAGAATAACTGGGTCCTATTTGTTCACGTGAGTTACCATTCCTCTCTCAATGCCTTTATATATTACACAATATTATATCTTCTACAAAGCGTATAAAATTTACTTTATTCTCTATAGAACCTTATCACAACTTGCCTTCAAAATGAAAATATTTTTTTCAAAAACACATTTGGTTGTAGAAACCTATACAACGGTACATGTTTAATGAAAATATGCCCCGTTTTACTTATATAATTAAATTACATAATAATATTTTATTAGACATATAAAAAAAAGTAAATAACTCCATCATTGAATAATTTATTGTCATATTATAAAGTTATTAATATTATTATAATCATCGGAACTACTATATACATTGCTTTCATAAACAAATATCATAAATTACACTGTGTTTGAAGCTTTTCGCCAACTAGTAGTGTTGGTATTATCAAAACCTCCTCACTAACATATGATAACTTTATTAGAGTTGAACCTGACTTCAAATAACTTACACGTAAACTTGTGGCATTTCAGATTAAGGTGTCATGAAGGTCTCATGTGTCAGTGAAGAGATTTTGTTAATGTCAACACTACTAGTTGGCGAAAATGTTCAAACATAGCGTAATTTATTATTATGATTTATGAAAAGCTTGTCACAGCACCTTCTATATATATATATATATATATATATATATATATATATATATATATATATATATATATGTGTGTGTGTGTGTGTGTGTGTGTGTGTGTGTGTGTGTGTGTGTGTGTGTTTGTGTGTGTGTGTGTGTGTGTTTGTGTGTGTGTGTGAGTGTGTTTGAGTGTTTATGTGTGTGTGTGTGTGTGTGTGTGTGTGTGTGTCTGTGTGTGTGTGTGTGTGTGTGTGTGTGTGTGTGTGTGTGTGTGTGTGTCTGTGTGTGTGTCTGTGTGTTAGGCGTGTGCGTGTGGGTGTGCGGGTACGTGTGTGTGTGCGTGTCAGTGTGCGTGTGTGTGTGCGAGCAAGCGCGCGCGCGCGTGTGTGTGTGTGTGTGTGTGTGTGTGTGTGTGTGCGTGTATTACATACATATGTTGTCAATACATTCTCATTCAAATCTATTATATATTCTCCGTTTAAATCGAACCGACATTGCTACGAAAATTAGTAACAAATTCTCTCCAATATCATTTCAATATACCTCAACAATTGTTGACCAAATAACACAGAGTCTATATAAAAGAGTCACATTTTAAAAGATTACCTTCAATTGGTGAGGCTTAGGTTTAATTTTTCTCAAACATTTAGTTTCATTATTAAGTCATTTGCCCTACATTTTTATTTCAACTCGGGAGTAATTTTAGATATATGCTTTCCGTTCTCAAATTTAATACATCATTAATTGCTTTGATAGTCTTTCCGAGTTACCAAATATATATCTTCTCCAGATGCTCTCATTTGTATAAGAATAATGTATGTATTGCGGCCAGGTACCTTTCCGAATAATGTATGTAATGCGGCCAGGTGCCTTTCCGAATAATGTATGTATTGCGGCCAGGTGCCTTTCCGAATAATGTATGTAATGCGGCCAGGTGCTCTTTCCGAATAATGTATGTATTGCTGTCAGGTGCCTTTCCGAATAGTGTATGTATTGTGGCCAGGTGCCTTTCTGAATAATGTATGTATTGCGGCCAGGTGCCTTTCCGAATAATGTATGTAATGCGGCCAGGTGCCTTTCCGAATAATGTATGTATTGCGGCCAGGTGCCTTTCCGAATAATGTATGTATTGCGGCCAGGTGCTTTTCCGAATAATGTATGTAATGCGGCCAGGTGCTCTTTCCGAATAATGTATGTATTGCGGCCAGGTGCCTTTCCGAATAGTGTATGTATTGCGGCCAGGTGCTTTTCCGAATAATGTATGTATTGCGGCCAGGTGCTTTTCCGAATAATGTATGTATTGCGGCCAGGTGCCTTTCCGAATAATGTATGTATTGCGGCCAGGTGCCTTTCCGAATAATGTATGTATTGCGGCCAGGTGCTTTTCCGAATAATGTATGTAATGCGGCCAGGTGCTTTTCCGAATAATGTATGTAATGCGGCCAGGTGCTTTTCCGAATAATGTATGTATTGCGGCCAGGTGCCTTTCCGAATAATGTATGTATTGCGGCCAGGTGCCTTTCCGAATAATGTATGTATTGCGGCCAGGTGCTTTTCCGAATAATGTATGTAATGCGGCCAGGTGCTTTTCCGAATAATGTATGTAATGCGGCCAGGTGCTTTTCCGAATAATGTATGTATTGCGGCCAGGTGCTTTTCCGAATAATGTATGTATTGCGGCCAGGTGCCTTTCCGAATAATGTATGTAATGCGGCCAGGTGCTCTTTCCGAATAATGTATGTATTGCGGCCAGGTGCCTTTCCGAATAGTGTATGTATTGCGGCCAGGTGCCTTTCCGATTAATGTATGGATCTTTCCTTCCAATGTCACCTGTTACAATTTCTTGTCATAGTTTATAGATGGCTCTGATAAATGGAGGAAATCCGAAACACATCAAGTACAGAAGGAAAATCATAGCTACGACAAATTCAGGCATAATATTACTATATATAACATAGCAATACAGTTATTATACGCGCCTCAGAATGTTTTCATTTAAAAAATTAAATTAAAATACATAACTTATTATTACCGTTATATTGAATTATTTGTGTTGAAATTTATCAAAATTTAAAAAAATTAATATATTTATTACCTGATCAAAACTATTTAATAATAACCTTTTCTTTAATAATGTTCAATAAATAATGTAACATAACCCACGTGTTAAAACACTGGTTTTACAACACAACGTACAACATGAAATCAGCTGTTACACGAAATCATATGTTATCATTTAATTTACTTTCAGATGTCTCATAGCGTAACCTAATAGGATTTATACTGACGCTATCAATCTGACGGATATTAGGCTGACGCGAATCTGTGTGTTTATAACCATCCAATACGTTTTTGTAGACATCGCGTCGTTGTAAATGTTTCCGCTTCAATAATATATAAGTTGAAAATTAATGTGTAAGTGGTGAAACATGTCTTCATTCAAGCAAAAATTGTCAACTCCTTTACGCAAGATGTTCACTTTATTTTACAAAAAAAAGTAGTAGATATCTCTCTTCATACATACTCCTACTCAATACCATCTAGACTTCCTTCTCTTTCTCCCTCCAACGGAGTGAAAGGAATAGACACAACTTTATCATATAGATATAATCTACTTTAGGTACGGGACTCCCTACACATGATGGTATGGCCCCTTCTATATGGTCTACCAAGGATTTCATGTCTCTCCCTTAATGCTAGATATATTCACAATTCCTTTCTATCGTTCGTAGGCTATAACAGCCATACTGTATAGGCCCCTTAGAATTACACAAACAAGACGAGCGTTTCTCATTACAATTGTGAAACAATTTCACTTCGCAATTTCACGTTGTTCTGTTAGTAACGGTTTGTGAGCAAATTTGGCGTACGCTAAGTCATTCGGTTACCTGTAAGCGTTGCACATGACGCATGGCTAGTCCTGGTGTTACGAATTGTACAATGGACCATGGGAATTCTTTCTGAAAAATTGGCAGCATTCACGCACACAAACGCGCACATACACACACGCCGATCTCTTTTCAATTGTGTTACGAATATCTGAAGTAATTCATTTTATAGCATAGTCCAAATGGGGAACGTCAGTTTGATTTCCGACCATTATTCAATATGGTAACCGGGAACTTAAACATTTACAACGATCCGCTGAATGTTTTGTGCTTTGGTTTATGTAACTAATTTTAATAAATTTTTATTCTTAAAATTTTGTTTCCAAACCGTGCTATGGATGAGGTAGATAGATCTAAATTTAATAGTATTAATTTATCCAAAAATACATAATTATTGATAATTAACTTTTACTGTAACAACATCAGAAATTAATTTATTGTTTTTAAGCTACAAAATCCAATCGGTTAGCTTACTCAATAACAATCTTCATAAAAAATATTTATTTACTAATTATGTTTGTAAGAACATGTAAGGAAATTTGTACTTGGGAAATTTTAGCAAATATTTTGCAAATATTTAATTGTAAGCTGACTCCAAATATTCATTAATATTGTTACTGTAGTAATGCGCCAACCGGAATCCTTGTTGCCTGAAATAGCAGCTGGCATGTTCCAGAATAATCGTGAAGTGATTATAGAGTGAAACTGAGATATTCGATAAACAGCACATCTCTACCGTGCATTTACTTCTACACCGGCGTCATCTGGTTACCAAAGAAAATCATTTATTGTAGAAAAACAGGTTTTAAACACCTTCACATGCAGTAGTATAATGTATTATCAATTTTTTTTAAAATTTAATAATAAATATAAAAATTGATACATTTTATGTTTTAAAATTTTCTATTTTTTTCCATATGACCGTCTCTCTGTCTTTCTCCCTCTTATCGTTTATCTCTGTCGTAATGTCTCCCTCTGTATGTTTGTCTATCAGTCTGACTGTATATCTATCTCTTTCTCTTTTTCTGCCTGTCAGTATGTCTCTCTTCCTCAGGTTCGTCTGTCTCTATATCTGAATTTCTACTTTCGGACTCTCTACCTGTCTCTGTGTCTGTCGGTCTCCATCCTTCTTTCTGATTCTCTCTCTCTTTCTCTCTGTCAGTCTCTCTTCCTTCTATTCACCTGACGCTCTATCTGGATATCTCTCTTTCCGACTCTACCTTTGTCTCTCGGTCGGTAGGTATCTTTGCCTCCTATTCGTCTGTCCCTCAATCTGAATGTCTGCCTTTTGATTCCTTATCTCTTTCTGTCAGTCTCTCTTTCTTCTGTTTGTCTGTCTCTTTATTTTATTGTGTGTTTCTCTTGCGCGCTCTCTCTCTTTCCTCTCTCTTTCTCCAGTGCACGTCGTCATTACACTTAATTTCATGTAAAAGTCAAATTACTCAGCGTATTGGTGACGTAGTTTCTTAAAAATTAAATGTTTTCCAGTCTATTAACACTTTTTTTTCAAAAAAAAAAAAAAACAGTTCTTTGTGAATCTTCTCCGTTCTATTCTAACTTAACGTAAAACATCTCGTCACATTCTAAATCGCTTGTGGGAATACCCACTAAACGTTTGTTTCTAAACAATACTGTTAACCCACGTATTTTGCATTCTCTGTCACTGCCTTTTTGGGTTCACTGCTTATTAAAGTTTATTCAGACGCCAAGTCAGGCTACAAATCATCTGTAGCTGTGCCGCCATTACGCCCGCACAAAACACTGCCATCGTGATCGTACGCACTTTCCACATTGGCTTTACGCGTACGGTTATGTATTAACTTCTAGCTCGTGTAGAAATATCCTAATGTGCAATGGAATAGCAGTTGCATCTACAAATTAATTCTTGTTCAATTTCTTCTTTCTAGACATTAAAAATTAAAATGATCCTTTATTAACAACACAAGCACTTTACATTAATGAATGCATAATAGAATAAATTGTGCATCCAACATCTAAATGTAATTTTTTCTTCTATTTTTCTACCTATTGTTTTTACAACTAGGCTTATTATAGTAGAGTAAGTCAAAGCAATCTTAATACAAAAACATTAGCTTTTTAAATCGGGAGAAATCGCTTCCGTGAGACCAATATTTAGAAGAAAGGAAATCTCATGAGTGTCAAACTATACAGTGTTTAATTTAAATACTTTTTAAGGACGATTAAATAAATATTTTATCTGTTATAGAGGTTCTCTGTTTGTAAAAAAAACATTATTTATTGGGTCATAAACTGTGTCAAAAATTGTGATGTTAATAAAATACTAAAACAGGATCATATTTGTAAAATTTACTTAATTAAAAGCATTTTTTTAAATAAATTATATTACTATTTATGTTTTTAATTATAGTTTTAAGGTTAATAGACAGCATAACTACGTATGCTTGCTAACTATAGGACTCCGTATAGTATGATTAAGGTACGGACATAAAGACCCTGGTAAAGGATATAGGGGACGTCATGTCGTCACGAGAGCACTGTATGTAGGGTTGCGTATCTGAACCACACACTCTATAGGTACGAGGTGTCTAGTCGTCACACACCCTAACTTGGAGAAGAATAAGAAAGAATAGATTGAATTAAGTAGGCCTATTGAAAGGACGTGATGATCCCTTGGTAGTGGGAGTTGAGGAAATTTATTAATTAGACCTACACATAGACTAAGTGACTTATGCTAATTACACCAGCTTTCAACAGAACCGAAGAAAAGGGTTTTCCCGCTAAGCAGGCCATCAGTGCTGAGAGGGCTGAGCGGTCATGTGGATAGATCACTTTGATACTAGTATAAAGGTTCCAGGTTCAAATCCAGGTAGCGCCAACCAATTTACGTGTACATTTTGACCTACCAATCCAACTCAGCTTGTGATTTAACTACTGTCAAGCTGGTGGTATTAGTGGTCGACTTAAACAAAAGGTCTTCAAGTTACCTTTTGTTAATACCATAGGTTACTTGGTCCTGAACCATGGCCATGGTATAAAAATAGAGTAGTTTTGTTATCTTGGGATGACCGCAACAATTTGATAATAACTGCTTACTTTACCTAAAAAATGGTTTCTCATTTATACAGGACAGGTTTTGGAGAATTTTACCGAAAACCAAACTTGGTTAACAAAAATACGCACACCCCCTTGGGGTTAACTCAACCTATTACGCTTATGTTATTATGTCCTTTCTTACTAATGCTCAGGGTCATCTAACTTTCCTTACCTTCTTTACATACGGATAATTACCTTGTTGTGAGAGGAATAAGTCTGTTATCAGGTCCGTGACTTTGCACACGTGATGCCGAAAGCTGATCGTTTTAAAACTATAAAAAAAGTGTTTTCCTTGCATAGTGACTAATATGCATTCTTTAAATATAATAATGACTCATATAATATTTTAAAATATACTAAGTACATTTGCCTTACGTGGTCCTTACGATATTAGGATACTAATGTGGCCAGCCCTACGCTTTAGCCAATCTTTATTACTTTAGGGCCTATATTTTCAATGTTAGCATCCATATTTATTTTTGCGTAAATATCTCTTAAATTTGTTTCGAAATTTCTTATCGAAAATGGACACTTGTTTGAAAATGAGAATGATTCATTAAATGAGAATGACTCATTAAATGAGTAGACGTTTAAGAGAATTACATAGACGCCTGCAATACACAGGATTTTCTCTATGTTAACGAATATTTGGAAACCAACATATAGAGATGTGCGTGACAAATAATTGAACCCGAACATTGATTTTCTCTCTGTCAAGCACACACACACACACACACACACACACACACACACACACACACACACACACACACACACACACACACACACACGCACACACACACACCATACACATACACACACGCGCCCGTGCGTGCTCACATACAATCAGCTGTGACAGTCCCCAGGTGTCTCTTCTTTATTTATACAATTTAATTTATTCAAGTGTCTTGAGAGAGTTTTCCCCCTGTCTTGGCTTTACTTAGTCTGTTGAAAGGTTACAGTGAACCTTATGAGTTACTTCTTAAATCACTTTAAACAACGCGGTGTTTCTAACAGTGCAATTTTGTCTATTAAATCACACCCGGCTGTTTGTGCAGCGAAGGTTGTTTTAGAAAGTAAACAAACGTTCCACGTTAAGCCCTAATATTGTCCACGACCCGCTAAATCGTTGCCCAATAGATAGGTGAAAGGTTTGGGCAGAGAAAGTGGACTAAATCAAGGCCGTACTAGTTTCCATTGACCAATCTGACAATACGGCGCTGCCGACGACGGATTTTGCAACTAAAATGTAACGAAGGAAGTATTGGGTGTTACTGGAGATATAAAATGTTTGAGTGTGTATGTGTGTGAGAGAGAGAGAGAGATAGGGGAAGATTGCAAGCCAGCCATTTTCTACTTTCTATGTGAATATTTATTTAATTTTTTTTTTAATTTATAATTCAACTGGACCTAAAGTTCCTTAATAAAAATGCCTCCTTTGATTTGTATAAACGATAAAATGAAAAAAATCAGCGCCATTCCGTATTCGTCCCGTCACCAAGGGCCCATAACGGAACAGAGGTCATACACGAGATCGTATCTTGCCGGGAAGAAAATTCTGTCTCTGTAACAGTTGAAAGACATTCTCCACACGCTTGCACTCCGGGCGTTGAATATTCATAGATGAGAAATAAATACACTGAAATTCATAAATCCGTTAAGGCGGCCTCGAAGCATGAAAGTAGAGATGTAGGAGTGTTAACCGTGTGGGATACAAACTCGCTGATTTGGGAAAAAACCTTGCTTTGTTAGACAGCTGCCAGTGCACGTACTGATTGCATCTCGTAGACGTGGTTAGCACATAAGTTATGGTATTTTGTTAAAAAACATAAACAAATTATGTTTAAACTTTGCGGTAGAGGAAACCAGAGGAATGTTAATTTTTCTCAACAGAAGTAAATGTTTATAATTACTCTAATCTTCACAATGCTCTGTATAGGGTTTTGTAATATTTAATAAATACTTTATAGGAGTTAAAAAAATATATTTACGAAGCTAAATTGTAATTTTTTCATAAATTTTTAAAATTTTATTTGAAATGTTGGACTGTTTTATATTTAGAATTTTGATTTACTTAAAGATTTGAAATGTGGAAAAAGTCCTTAACCTCTTACAAAGTATAATATATCGATTTCGTTTATAAAAATGTAACACATTTATTTTACCTCCTTCAAATTAATATTTCTCTTTCGCTAAATAAATATGCAGGCAAATGTTTAACTTGATTCAAGCTTTTTTGCCTCCTACAAATTAAATTTTTTCTATAAAAAAAATGGGGCAGATACAATCTTGTAAATAAAATATTATTTTTAAAGACACAAAATTATATACAGCACGTTTTATTTCTTACAGATTAATTTTCTTTTCATTGAACAATAAATCACACATAATATGTTTTAAAATATGATAATAATTAATCACTTAACATTAGTTTATGACTATCCGAACTTTGAATTTAGTAAATTTGTTAAAACTTGAGTAAAATTTGAGTAAGTTTTAACAAATTTACTAAATTCAAAGTTCGAATAGTCATAAACCATTGTTCAAGTGTTTAATATGATTCACCGAACGTAATGGACTACAAAATTCAAGAATGATAATAATTGTTTTAAATATAGATACTTTAGTTTCATTTCACACATACATAATATTTAAAATGATCTGTTTTCGTGTTTTAGAGAATGGCAAAGAGAACTAATGGTGAAGCTAATAGTTTAGTTTAAAATATTTTTTTTGTAAAGAACCCATTTTTTTATTTACAACAAACGTTTATGGAAAATATTTTTGTATGGAAAAACCAATTGCAAAATGTAATATATTATCTTTTGCTTCGTTTACAAATATACGTAGTTTCAACGTAATACGAATTAGACTTTTTCTGAGGAACGAATGAGCCCAAGAACTCGAGTTACAAAATTCATTTATGTTAGATCATTTCATTTTAAGAGCACAATATTTTTAAGTGAAAATTTCTGTTAGCACGCCTGACACTTTTCGGCAAGAGAAAAAAACCTCCATTAGAGATTTGAGCTCATCAGTTTTAGCATAAATACAATCATAACAAACGACTTCATGCAACAGCTGTTTATATAACGTAGGCTGTGTCGTATAACAAACGTTTTACAACGTAGATTATATTATTTTTTTTATTATACAAGTTAAAATGTTACTATTCAATATTTTTATTAGTTAACAAATAGATTAATTTATATTCAATAAATCTCACCATAATGAATACAGTATAGG
>JBAIZL010000002.1:331166819-331334319 GCA_036971475.1 Prosapia bicincta
ATAAAACAATTAAATAAAGGATTAAAAATGAATATATTTGAAACATTGGAAATTTATAAGCATTAAGTTAAAGACAAATTAATTGATGAACAAATGCAAGTGAGAATAAGGCACCAAAGTATTTATAAGGTCATTGATGTTATAGAAAAATTACATAAAGTACAATACTTATAAACATATGGTCGTTTATAGCACATATAATTTAATTTTGTAAAAATATTTTATTAGATAATTATTTTCCTGAAGATGCTGATACTGTTTTGTCGGCGAAAAGCTTTGAATAAATATATTCATTAAAAGTATTCTTGTTTTTGAAATATTTTAAATTTATTAATTATATATATATATATATATATATATATATATATATATATATTTATATATATATATATATATATTTATATATATATATATATATATATATATATATATATATATATACATATATATATATATATATATATATAATGTAACTATATGTAATTAGTTAAATCAATAATTATAAGGCTCATTATTTTAAGTTTAGTTTAAATAATTAAAATTCAGAATAGCAATCAGAATCAGAAAGCGATTTAAAACAACTGAATGTAATTTTGATTAGAAGAAAATCAAGAAACTCTACTGAACTAACAACAGTAGGCTTCGAAGTGTAATGTACAAAGTTTGAAGGCAAATGCGGTAAGACGTTATATAGAAAATCCTTATAAGAAGAGAACTTTATATACACACATATATATATATATATATATATATATATATATATATATATATATATATATATATATATAATGTTTTCTTGTTTAATAATCTAAAACAACATAGGCTATTCAAATACAAGAATATTTATTAATTTATATTCAAAGCTTTTCGTTGGTAATCAGTACCAACATCATCAGGAATGAAAAATACAATATTGTAAGCTATAGGCCTAAAACATATGTTAAATTAGGAATAGAATTGTTGTTAAATGTATACAATTTCCAAGTTTATTTTGTTGCTGTAACATTATAGACATTGAATATAGTATCAAATTTAGAATGTATTTGTTCTTTTATTAATTTGTTATTATTACTGTATTTATATATTTCGAATACTTCATATGTATTCATTCCTTATCCTTTATTAATTTCATTTATAAGTTTCATATTTTCAATATTTGGAAATTGGTGCTTATTATTAATACAATGTTTTGCAAAATTCGATTTATATATTTCTGGATTTATTTAAGCATTCAAATGTTCTTTATATCTTTCTTTTAATATTTTCTTGGTTTGACCTATATAAGCTTTATTACAGTTTTCGCATTCTAATTTATAAACATCACCTTGTTCATGCATATTAATTGTTTTATTATTGTTATTTATTATGTTTATTATTTTGTTATTAGTTTTGTATGCAATTTTGATATTTGTATTCTTAAATAATTTGGTGATATTTTTTATTTCATGGCCTATAAATAAAGATGAAGTCCATAGTGGACACACAAAATTAACACTTACAGTAACATGATAAATAAAGCAATAAAATACACACAGGATAACAAACAAAAATTAAATGAAGAATTAGATAACATTACAAAAATAGCAATAGAAAATGGATACAACAAACACATTATAAAAAATATATACAATAAATTCACAAAAAAACCTAACCTCAACACAACACTACAACCGGAACACGAAAATAATAAAAATAAAAAAATCTACCTAAAATATAAATATACCAATAACAAAATAGAAAAAATAACAAATATATACAACAAAGAATACTACACTCCAACTTACAAACCAAACAACAAAATAATAAAATATCTTAATAACAAAAACCACATAACAAATTCAGAAAAACATAACCTATCAGGAATTTACAAAATCACATGCAACAACTGTAACGCTTTTTACATAGGAAAAACATCCAGAACAATTAAAATAAGATTTGAAGAACATTATAGAGCATTCAAAAACAAAAATTCTAAAGTATCAAATGTTGCAGCACACCTAATATCCCATAAACACGAAATTACAAATTACGAAAATAACCTAACCATACTGGAAATAAATAACAACCCAATAGAACTAAACTCACTAGAAAAATACCACATTTATAAAAACATACACAACAACTTAATGAATTTACAAACAACATATACAGAAGACATACTATACAGAAACATCATACACACAGATCAAGAAATAGTGCGCGTAACTTCAACAAACACCGGCTTCACGGACGTAGCATCCACAGCAGAGAACAATCAGTGATTCGACAATGGTCAAAGACCGAAAGGTGCCTCATCACTCAAGGTAAAATTATTGCACTCAATGGTGGATAAAATTACTCAAAAATAGTGATATATTAACTTCATAAAGTCAGTGCAACGGAAAAACAATGGATAATGTTAAATATCAAGAATTTAATACCTACCAAGGTAAACAACTGTACCGTAAATATCTTAACCTAAAAATCAAACTCCAGAATTGCATCAACAAAATACAATTTAATAAAAAATGCTTAACTCTTAATATAACACCAAAATACGCAAAATTACACATAAAAAATAAACAAAACACTATTATCAATAAAGCAACAAAAATAGCAGAATCACACATTATTAAACAAAACATTAAAGCTGCCTACCATAAAAAAAGCCAAATCAATTTACAACTATACACAACCAATTTGGAATTAATGAAAACTTTTGACACTCTCACACCTATTATTCACGAAAAAACACAACAAATTATAATAAAACATAAAACAAACACTATTAACAGACAAAACAAAAAAATCGAAAATTTATCAAAACAACTTGACCTAAAAAATAGCCTAGCACCAATCCACACATCAAAACAACAACATAACCTAAAAAATAGCCTAGAACCAACCCACACCTCTAACAATAATAAATTCATAAACTTAACTAAAACAGAATTTACTGAAAAAGAAAAAATAATAATAACAAATTCCTTCAAATATAACCTACCTAACTTCAACAAAAAACAAATAATAAAAAACCTAATAGTTGACACAGAATCTAACATTCACAAAATTACCCACCAAAATACTGAACACATAAGAAATAACATTAATAATAAAACTAACCTAATAAAAACGGAAAAAAACAAAAAAACGGAACAATATATTAATAAAAAAGAAATTATAAAACTCAGAGAAAAACTAGAAAACAACGATTACTTAATATTAAAATCAGATAAAACAAATACTCCAGTAATAATAGAAAATACCAAATATATCGATTCAATGACTAACTACATAAAAGAAAATAAATACGAACAAATCCCAGACCCAACTAACAAATACCTTATTACAATAAAAAACTTAATAGTCACTCACCGTAACACCCTAAACTATAACAATAAATTAAAATACCACACAAGATTATACCCATTTAAACCATGCGCACCCGTATTATCAGGGATACCTAAAATCCATAAACCTAACACACCATTTAGACCACTAATAAATTTCACAACAGCACCATCTTACATAATCGCAAAAATTCTAGACAAAATCCTAAGGTCTAAAATACACATCAACAACACATACAATATAAAAAATGGATACGAATTAATTAATAAAATAAAAACGATAAAAACAAACAGCAACACAAAAATAATTAGTTATGACATAACTAACATGTACCCTAGTATCCCAATAGAAGAAACCATAGAAATAATAAAAAACAAACTGATACACAATAACGAAAAAAGAAACATAATAGATAGTATCATTACGCTAACCAAACACATATGTAACCAAAATTACTTCCAATTTAACAATAAATATTATAAACAAACCACAGGACTCCCCATGGGTTCACCCATATCATCTGTCATGTCAGAAATATATTTACAACACTTTGAACAAATAATAATTAAACCTATAATTAACACACACAATATCTCACTATGGACAAGATATGTAGACGATATACTTGTAATATACCAACCTACCATTCACAACGAACACGTCATAATATTAAACAAACTAAATACATACAACGAAAACATACAATTCACCGTTGAAACAGAAACAAATAGAACAATCAACTTCCTCGACATTACTTTAAATATAAATGATAATAAAATAGAAACTACAGTATACAGGAAACCTACTTCCAACAACACCACAATACACTACAAATCTAACCACCCCTGGACACACAAAATTAACACTTACAGTAACATGATAAATAAAGCAATAAAATACACACAGGATAACAAACAAAAATTAAATGAAGAATTAGATAACATTACAAAAATAGCAATAGAAAATGGATACAACAAACACATTATAAAAAATATATACAATAAATTCACAAAAAAACCTAACCTCAACACAACACTACAACCGGAACACGAAAATAATAAAAATAAAAAAATCTACCTAAAATATAAATATACCAATAACAAAATAGAAAAAATAACAAATATATACAACAAAGAATACTACACTCCAACTTACAAACCAAACAACAAAATAATAAAATATTTTAATAACAAAAACCACATAACAAATTCAGAAAAACATAACCTATCAGGAATTTACAAAATCACATGCAACAACTGTAACGCTTTTTACATAGGAAAAACATCCAGAACATTTAAAATAAGATTTGAAGAACATTATAGAGCATTCAAAAACAAAAATTCTAAAGTATCAAATGTTGCAGCACACCTAATATCCCATAAACACGAAATTACAAATTACGAAAATAACCTAACCATACTGGAAATAAGTAACAACCCAATAGAACTAAACTCACTAGAAAAATACCACATTTATAAAAACATACACAACAACTTAATGAATTTACAAACAACATATACAGAAGACATACTATACAGAAACATCATACACACAGATCAAGAAATAGTGCGCGTAACTTCAACAAACACCGGCTTCACGGACGTAGCATCCACAGCAGAGAACAATCAGTGATTCGACAATGGTCAAAGACCGAAAGGTGCCTCATCACTCAAGGTAAAATTATTGCACTCAATGGTGGATAAAATTACTCAAAAATAGTGATATATTAACTTCATATATATATATATATATATATATATATATATATATATATAAATTTAATAAATTATATGTATAAATTATATTTATATATATATATATATATATATATATATATATATATATATATATATATATGAAATGAATATATTTTAATTAGAATTTAAAACCATAACCAATTTACAAACATGTGACTCAAAACATAACAATAAGGCTACCTTCGACATTGGACGAGATTGAGGAAAGTGTGTTAGAATATGGGAATAGTCTGTCGACTGTTAAGGAAGTGAAGACTGTCTTTGGTGTATAAATAAAACCCATGCAATGCGTTTTGTTAAGTTCCTGTTGTTTCTCTCATTAGTAGAAGCCAAGTCCTAAAGGCTGACATTACCTTCCCCGTATATGTTTCCTGAATTATTGGCCGAAATTAAAACATATGCATTTCCTTGTTTCAAATCATGGCCTATTTTAATTTAATATCTTTACGATGTCGCTACATTTTGTTGATTTAACGGCCTGGAAGCCAAAATCAAATTAAATATTGCAGCAACCCTATTTTGAAATGAATTTAAATTCCTTAGCAGGTCACATGAAACATATTATATATATATATGTGTGTGTGTGTGTGTGTGTGTGTGTGTGTGTGTGTGTGTGTGTGTGTGTGTGTGTGTGTGTGTGTGTGTGTGTGTGTGTGTGTGTGTGTGTGTGTGTGTGTGTGTGTGTGTGTGTGTGTGTGTGTGTGTGTGTGTGTGTGTGTGTGTGTGTGTGTGTGTGTGTGTGTGTGTGTGTGTGTGTGTGTGTGTGTGTGTGTGTGTGTGTGTGTGTGTGTGTGTGTGTGTGTGTGTGTGTGTGTGTGTGTGTGTACATTCATATATGATGAATAGTTAATATCCGGATTACATAACCGGATTCATTTTGTTGTCCATAAAAACGGAGTTCTAACGTTTCATCAGAATCTCGTATAGCATTAATGAGGTGAATGAACCCAAGAATAGTTGATGTGCAAACTATATATAAATATATATATATATATATATATATATATATATATATATATATAGAGAGAGAGAGAGAGAGAGAGAGAGAGAGAGAGAGAGAGAGAGAGACAGAGAGGAAGACAGGTAGACAGTCAGACAGAGATAGAAAGAGAAAGACAGGGAAGGGAGAGGGAGAAAAAGAATAAATAGACGGACGGAGGATAAAATATAAATATAAATAGATAGATATATAGGGATATATACAGCTGCCGTTGCCTGCTCCTCTATCCACGTATTTATCTCTTGTTCCAATTCCCTTCTTTAGCTATCTCCTCTCCATATTCAAATCTTCTTTACCAGATGACCTTCTCGTTTCACCTCCGTTCTTGTTCCGTACAACAGCGCTGAAGATAGCGAACGCTGGCGGTAGCAGCCACAATGACCGTTCTATCTTTAACCATTAATACTCTACGTTCTAAGTAATACTCTTACGTTAGAGACAACAAATTAAAGTCTTTTTTCTATCAAGTATAAATATTACAGTTTATTTCACTTCTTACACGATTCATTTACATTTTAATACAGTTCTTCGATTTGTATTTTCCCTCGTGTGTATTTTTTGTAAATACGAAACATCTGTTGTTTACAAACATTTCTAATTGTGAGCAGTCAAATGAATGCACATGTAATAGCCTCCGGTATGAGAAAGTTACAAGACGGTCCAGTTGATTGCGAACAAAAGTAAAAGTGTCCACGCTCTATCAGCTGATCGGATAACCTATATACCTAATCTGGAGGTTAGTTGCACTCCCCACCACCAGAGCGTGTTGCGGAGAAACCGACGAAAGCCGTGGCTCTAGTGAGTGTCTGCCTGCACAGGGACGAGGTTATGTGTGAGCTGGACTAAGCTGTCAGGTGAGCATGTTACCTAATTGCTTTACCTTATGTTAAAATTTTTTGTTATTTTAAAATTACTAGTTTAGATTTATTACAAGAGTAAATTTATCTCTGTAGATAATACTGCTTCCTTATTGTTCTACAAAGCTTATGGTATCTTGTTCTATATTACGCCTGTTTATGTTTATTTAAATAAATAATTAAGATTTTGAGGAATAGCACAAGATAAAACTTTATTTTTATATTCTTTATTATATGGATATTAATTTACAGCGGTATAAACCAAAAAGATTACAACATATTTCTCACAAACTAGTAGTTTATTCAACAGACTAGTTTCGGCGACGATGACACCATCATTAGTAATGACCTACTAAACATATTTTTTTAAATAGAAATAATTTCAAAACGAAATTGGAGGTTTCCATGGGGGAAAGTATGAGTCAAATTTTGTTCCCGATAAAAATATGTTAATTTAAGCACATCAATGACGATGGCTACATCGTCACCAAGACTCCTCTGTGGATTAAACTGCTAATAAGTAATAATTTTCGTCGTTTTAAGTATTTACCTTTGTATATTATTTTTACTGAAATTGACGTTTCAATAATTTACAGGATACCCTTATAGCTACTATCAAGCGTAGGGGAAACGGAAAGCAAATTCAATTTATTTCTGGGGTTACACGTCTTACTGTGAAAACGAATTAACCAGCGTGAAACACAGAGTTCTAATCTAAACGCAGAGACCCAGAGTTCGGTACAATGTCGAGAGATAGATATTTAAGGTGTTTTTTTAATATTTTTTTACCTTTATTATAGAACCAATTGAGTTATGTCATAAACTAAACAAATTAATAGCGACAGACAGGACTTAGGATTTAATATCGGGGAAAGGGGGGGGGGTTCCAACAGAAGAATCCAGTAAGAGTGGAGAGTGGACATCCTATACCGGTTTACAGAAGAATTTTTTTTTAATTATGAGTTGCCTAGTCTGTGTACTTTTTAATAAAAAAATTTACAAATATCTTTGTAGTAGTTTTTCAAATTTTTATTTTTTTAAAGAATCCTACAAATATATCTACTATAGTACCAAGTTATTATGTAAATTTTAACTATAGATAATGTTTTCAGATATTGAGTACAAAGCTAATAATTACTTTTTATTACTAAATAAATACAAGATATATTTTAACGTTTTATGTGCATTAAAAAATAAGTAGGCCTAAACGTTTTAGGGAATCCGGATGCCCAGGCACCCTCTAGCCAATGCTCCTGGCGGCAAACTTATAACGTTTTTTAAAATCATGAATTTTGTTTTTTCTTTGATAAGGATGTATTGAACAAAAAAATGTTCAATTATATTTTTTTATTCCAAAATATAGTCGACCTTAGGCACGATTACTTTCTGCTACAGATGGGCAATACTTGACAGAAAGTGCATCAATTCCAATTTATATAAAATTATTTGACCTAAAAATAAATTTTAAAGGAGAAAAATATTATTTGAATGTTGCAAGCCGCAAATAGTAAATACAATTTGGAAAAAAATACAATTATGGTTTACAAACTTAAATGTATAAACTGAAGGATTCTGTATTAAATAGTACCCAACTTTAAACTAAATTTTAAATACAGCTATATTACAATACAGCGACAAAGTATCTGGATTGCACAGGTTTTGTTACGTAAAACATCAATTCCCTCCTTATAACATTCTTTCAACCGCCTGTTTGCTTACGTTAGGATAATTAATTTTGTGTTATAACCAAACTAACCTAGCAGAACAGTTAGTTATATAGGTAGACAATAAAAACGAATTTCCCGGTATCAACGCACAAGTACATTAATAACTTCTATAGCGTATTTTTTTAGGAAAAAGACACAATCCTTCACTTCAGCAATCATTTAGTTTACGTTTGGAGATATTTTGTCGCCTCTCCTATCTCAACTGTGGTAATATAGTGCCGACCACATAACCGTGCACTTGGCATTGAGAGATCGCAGTAGGCGAGACGGAGAGGAAAAAATGGTCAGTATAAATACTTTCCTACAAACATGGTAAGGACTGTCAAAACACTGACTCGCATAATACGGCCAATATTAGATAAATTAGCTTTGGTAGGAATTAACAAACATTCTTGAAATGTGTCTAAACATATCAGATGCATGAGCTGTTCATGTATCGAATATTCTCAATATGTAACATGTTTTCAGAAGGGGTAGTACACGCAAGGCAAAGAGCATGGTTACGTGGCTCACACTATACATTTTAACATGGCTAAATAGAAATGTATAACAACATATCAACTTAAAAACTATAAAATTATTTGAAAAATGAGAAAGTAAGTAAATTTATACGTAAGGTTATGTATGTATGAAGATAATGGTTTAATATCTGTTTATGGTTTGTGACATTTAAAAATTACTTTTTTCTCACTAAGAATGTATTTTAAGTCATGCAGTTATTATCACGGATGAAGAGATGTATAGCTGGTCAGTCTTAAGCTGGCGCGTGATCGATGGATAGAAAAACTGTATTAGCCCTATTCAAAAACATTGGTTTTTGTAGTGCATGTTGCATCAAATACCATCGCTAAGATATTGTAGGCGTTGCGGTCGTTTAGGAAACTCTCTAAGAAGTTTTTTTCAAAAATTTATACTGTATACATACTTGTTAAAATGTCTGACATTCTCTCTCAATATTACAACAAATATTGCTAGCTTATTTAATATTCCATTTGTAAGAACGAATAATAGTGTATTTGTTGTTTACTCCAGTGCAAACGATATTAAGCTGTTTATAAAATATTTTACAGCTTCTTGATGTTTCGCGTACTGTACAAAAACCATTGAAAATTGTTTAGTCTTCTTTATTTATTTAATAAACTATTATAAACCCTTGCTACAAATATTTAAACCTCCTTTATGTACATTTCGTAAACACAGTTAGCATCATCAGAAAGTTACAGCAAAAAATCACATTTTTTCAACCTCCAGATGATGCTATTTGTGTTAGTGAAATTTACATAAAAATTGTGTAAATATTTGTAACAAACGTTTACAATTATTTATGAATTATAATTACACCACTGTACTTATGTTGGTTTTATTATGTATTTATTACAAATACGTATTATATCTCATATATATATATATATATATATATATATACATATAATATTGTTATTTATTATAACTGATATATTATTAATAATGCCTATTATAAATGATAATCATTTGAAGTAATAGAGATGGTGGTTTAAAACTGTAAATATTATGCAATGCTTCATCATTAACATATAGATTCAAGTACGTAAATACTACCTAGTAGACCACACCCTTAAACACTCTTTTGGGCTCCATTTAGTCACCATATAGCTACATCTCGTCTACCTGTAAGCCACTAAAAAAGCTTTTAAAATACGTCCCGTCGGTCGTTTCCCTTATATCACGAAGACAAGAAACTTCCGCTTTTAGCCAGATATTTGGAGGAGCCATTAAGTTGAAGAATATTTTATTTGCTTGATTACATGAAAGCATTTTTATAATGCCTTGTATAAAGGATATTTTCTTTGAAGGATATCAAACGTTAAATACATTGATATATTTTAAAATAAAACATTTTTGCAGAATTATTACCGTAAAACTAACTGATTTCGTGAATATCCTTATGTGACATACTTGAATATCATATTCCATACGTTCCATTTGAGTACGAAATTAAATTCTGGAATCGGTTCTCAGAAATGCCAAAGAGTTTCAGCCCCCATATCGATTGAATCTGTGAAAATGAGTACCTTGGGTAAACCTAGGGTATTAATGGAGGGAGGGGTGAGGAGTGTGCTGATCATTGATGACAGCGAGGCAGTTTTACCTTGCTCCTACTTACACCATCTCATAAGGTCTAAGAGAAGTGATTGTTATTATCATTTATCTTCCATAGGTTACGGTAAATGTTATTATTTTTTAGCACATGTAGTGCACGGCTGTCTTTTAAGTGTAGAAAAATGAATGAAAGTGTCTTCTATTGTTTGTGTCTAAGTTTTTGAAATTTTTTAAATCTTTCGAGATCCGAAAGTTGAATTAACTAATTTTTAAAAATATATAAAAGTGGATATTCATTTATTCTAATATTGTTAAGCTTTTTTTATACCAAAAAATTAAATAATTGGTTTTAAGTTTTACAAAACTGTCATAAGTAATTAGATATTCCCATGAATATTCCGTAAAAATATTAAACTAGATATCAAACAACGGAAAGGAAGCAGAGTATGTTTTATGCACATATCGCAGTTCTGTGCATATTCTTAACGTTCGTAGAATAAACAGAAACCAATTTGTGAGAAACGAGACTGATGTTATCTGTTCAGTTAGTAATTAGTGTATGATTAGCAAGAACAATACAAATGTAAATGATCATTGCATGTTGTTTGCTACATTATGGCGTAATATTATTTTGGTTACGTATTATCCATTCTGAAAATATTATTGGGAACTAAAACATTCATCTAGATAATATGAATCCTGTGTGAAAAATTCATCAACTTCCTCAAATTAATTCAAGACATTAACTCATAGGAAAATCTTTAACAAAATTTAAATTCAGTTATGTATTAACCAATCGGAAAATATATTTGTGTGTTAAAACATATGGTTAGAGAATAATCTTGTAATAAGTTTTTTCGGTTATGCTTTAACTAGTCTGACACATTTAAATGAAATCATTTAATCCTACGTAAGTGACAATGGTAAGGGATTACTTCTCGGCTGTGGGATATATTATCACTTTATGCGTCAGTTGATTATTTTTAATACTGATAAATTTTGTTTTTAAATTTTGCTGTTTTTATATCATTATTCGACGGCAGGTTAGTGTATCAAGAAAACATTTTACTATAAACTAAAAAGCCCCTGGTTTTGATTTACGATAAATGCAAATAATTTCTGTGTACGTTTTCTAGAACAATACATTCTGTGAAAGAGTGCCTATGCTGATGAATTGACGGTTGTAGCTTTGTGCATTTCTTTCCTGAATTCTTTTGTAGACTAATTAAAAAAATTTAAGAATCAAATATTTGTATTATTATTATAAAAACATTTTAAAGTTTTTATTCCTTTATTCTATATTTATTTTTACCACTAAATATTTCATAAGCTTTTTATTAAATACAGAATTGTATTCTTAAAGGAAAAATATCGTTAGGTTGTTTAAGTGAAAAGATTTAATTTTCTTACATTCACAAAATCTTTTAAAATTTTTTTGTATGGATAAATAACATACATTTCGTTATTCCTTGACAAACTGTTCCATCACAAGTCCTAACTTAAAACGACTCTACTGCTCTTTGACATTTGAACAGTTTAAAGTATAAACTTGTTAATAATTGATGTATCATAGTTCTGATATCACTGATTTCTGCCACTTTGGAGTTGAATAGACGATAGAAAAACTGTACTAATCTTGGTCAAAAACATTGATTATCTGGGTAACAAAATTACGTTTAAAGCTCACTGTTTTAACTTCACGTCAGTTACAATATAATTTATTTGTAACACATTTTCAGTAATATTATTACGATTATGTTTTAATAGTATTCAATAAATATGTAGAGCCCAATGTTTGCAAAATGTTCACAATTCCTACCCTTCTATCTTCTCCTTAGGGGTCATAGCATTGCTGAGACGAGCTGTACACAAATTGTCCTCATAGGCACAACAATGTTGCTTTGTTTCATTGTCGTGCAGCCTTGGGTCTGTTTCTATCTGTGTCAAGACAGGCAAAATAAACGCGTTACAACCAGATGCTGCCTCTTGTAATGTAGGGGTAAAATAAAAACAATGTTGCGTGAAATTATGGAGAGGGAAAACTAGTTTGCACAAAAAGATATGTTACTGCTTTAATTTGAATACAATCTGGTGTTTTTCCATTGCTATGTATTTATGGCATTGTATAGCATACCGTTAAACGCCAGACTTGCGGAATGCTACATCATAATCCAATATACAACAGAAAGCCTAAATAGCAAAACTGTGGAAGAAAAACTTTTCATAATTATCAAAGTACAGCCTTTTAAAATTTTGTTTACAAAATGGATCATGCATTGTTGTTCTATAACATAGGATTTATTACGAAATCGTACCGTTTGACAATTATTACAAATGGAGGATACTAACAAAATCGCTGTGAAAGGAAGGACTAAGTTTAAGGATAGATAAGAAATAAAGAAGGATGTTTCCTGTGTGCATGATCGCTAACTATACGTAGGCCTTTTCTACACTGGGAACATAGGTAGCTCAATACACGTTACACCAAAGTGTAAGGAAAAGAATAAAATACAATAGTTAGAATGAAAGACGAGTATGAACAAAAACGTAATAGTCTTAGAGGATTGGGACTAAGCGGAAATGTTGGTTCCATTAAAAAAAAAATTTTATATTTCCTATAAAAAGGAGCTTTAGTGAAATATATATTGAGCCTAGAATGTTTGGGCCACATCATAACAATGCCCACCAATAGAATTCCGAACAAACTTTTACATGGCACTTTTATGATTGGCAAAAACAGAGTTGGCGGACCAAGAAGACGATGGCTATGGGACTTTGAGGAAGATTTAAGGATACTCGGCGTTACAGCATGGAAACAGAAGGCTAAGGATAGAAGTACATGGCGGGACATTGTTAAAGAAGCCAAGGCCCAGCCCGGGCTGTAGCTACGTAGTAAGTAAGTGTATACTAACTGCTAAGTGTACTTACTACATATAGTATAGTACTTACTATATGTATATACCTGTATATATATATATATATATATATATATATATATATATATATACGGATATTCTTCACGGATGGAAAAATATGATGAATAGTTATTATCTGGAGTAGGCCTACATCCGTTCATTATGTAGTACATAAAATCGCAGTTCCGACGTTTCGCTACAATCTCATTTAGCAATGACGAGGTGAAACCAGCAGCAGTTGAAGAGCGAGAGTTGTCTCGCTATATATATATAAAGGTTGAGTTTATTTACTCTATTTTCTTCGCAAAAACATTGTTGTTAAACTTTATTGTAATAAAAAAATAATAATTTTGAAACTTTTTTTTATTTTCATCAAAGTGACAGTAGAGCTACTGCAGACCGGTAGGAAGGAGATGGCGAAGACTCGCGTGGGCAGAATCACATCTTCAGGGTAATGCAGAGGCGTCTACTCACTCCTCCCATTGTTTGCATCGAATCCCTATTCGATTGTTATCTTCATTATCACGTGACCAGTGTTCGCTTACACGTCAGTAAAGTTTCTTCACGTATACTTAGTACTGTATTGGTACTTTTGTATGGAAATTCTCTGAGTCTCTGATTTTCAAAAAGGTTGTAATTTGAGAAACTACCATAAAATGCCAACAGTTTTTTGCTCAATACCATTGCGAATTCATTGTCGTTTCATTACCTCAGCTAGTCCAACCAAACAATTACGAAAATTTGATGATAGGTAATAATAAGTAACTGAGCAAAACAATTAGATGATATGAAGATATGCAAACTAAGGCAAGACAAAAATCATTACTGCTTATTTAAACTTGTGTAAGGAAAGTATTTGCCACAATAACTTGATATTAAATACACAAAAACCTCTTAAACACAAACTTTCTTTATTTTACCCTTTCCGGGGGTAAGTAGCTCCGTAGATTATAAATAAGGTATTTTTGTAGCGTTAATCAGTCTTTGTATGTCATTCCTCTGAGGATGGTTACTTGGTAACTGAAATGTAGATAAGGGTAAAATAAAGAAAGTTTGTGGTTAAGAGGTTTTTGTTTATTTATTATTAAATTCAACCACAGTATATTCCTAATAAATAGTAACAAAAACTTGAGTTTATATTTTATGATAATTTTTAATTCTGTTTAGTTCTACTTCTTAAAACAGTGAACGATTTCTGAGATTTTTGTTTTAGTTTTAAGGTCTTCTGTCAGTAGGCTATGTCATTGGCCTTCTGGCTATTGTCGTGCTGATATTGGGAATATAGGCAGTGCTCGTGATACTTTGCTAGAAAATAGGTCTATACATGACATATTATGGTATCCCGTGCACAGGGTCGACTTACTCTCTATCAAGGTCATAAAGACGTCTTCCCTTTATAACCCTTTGTAAGATGAAAGTAAAAGAATGGAAGAGGGAATTAGCTGGGATTAAAGTAAGGAATTAGTGTTTGCCGAGAAATAATGTAGGTAGGATCGCTCGGCTGAAATAGGCCTCCTCTGAAACGCAAAGAGCCAAGCAAAGAATCCTATTCCTATAGATTCTGATTGCGTTAAAGTTACCTATCATGAGGAATATCGATTTTCTACAAACGCCATAAAGAGAAGTATTTTAGCCGCCCAGTAAATTTAGTTACAATTGCCTGTTCTAAGTAACAATAAGTAATTTTGTAGCTAACATAACAAACGGAAGCTAACATTTTGTATTATAGTTAGTGAAGAGTCTTTCCTAAGCGTGCAGTCTATTGAACCTAAGACTTTTCCTGTATACGCAGATGCTTAAGCATATGATAATGACATGTTACAGGTCCAGGATCTTACCAGCGCAATCTAGTTCGGACTTTTTTCTTAAGCGGTGACTGTAAACTGTTATTGTGGTTACATGAGGGTTATTTATTGTGTCAAGGTTTGCACTATTGTGTTCTAAATGACATTGAACTGTTGCAGTTTAAACATACCGCAACGAGGTAGATGTTAGAGCTGCCAGTGCTGGATATCACGAAAGCGTTCAGCTATTATTTTATTTATTTTTGCTTTTAGTTTTAATCTAATCCTGTACGACTATTATTATTACAAAAAGTAGGAACGTGTAGTGAATTCAAATAGCAACATAAATCCCAGGATATAGGAGTGATACTATGGTATCACGTATGTATGGTCACATACGTGAGGTAGATGGGGGGGATAGAGTGTCTAGGCGTTATAACTCCTTGGAAGAAAAGGAATAATATAGGGGATGAAAATAGGTAGGAATAAGGAAACATTATCATCCCTGGTACCAGGAACAGAAGAAAGGTTTAGCATCGCATGTTCATGGTTACTAGAAGTGCACCTGTTCTCGACCGGGGTGAAAAGAATTATCTAAATGTTACCAGAATGAAACTTTTAATGTACAGTTTTTTAAACACCCAGAGACATTAGTGGTATGCCTTATAAAGAATTTTCGGTACTTACGTTTTATACGGAGGTCACTATTATACATCGCGCAGAGGTGGTTAGGTTAGGTTATAATATATATGTTTCGGTTGTGAATCGGACGACACCAGATGAGTCATACTTTCGGAAAAGTTACGTGGGGAGAGTATTGCTTCAACGTTGTGTGTTCGACGGTTTGTGCCGCGAAACAAGGCAGCGGTTTCTAGTCAAAGCTCCGAACCGTGGTGCAAAAACATTGACCAGTGAAATTTAAAAATTTATCTAACCTGTGACAAAATCATAAATAGTAACATATTTATGATGTCTAAACCACCGCAGCGCGCTGTATAATAATGGCCTCCCTATAATACGTAAGTACCGAATTTTCTTCAGTATAAAATAGTAGAAGTTCGATGAAAATACGATGTAAAAATTGATAATAAGTAGACCGATAATTCGTCCAATAATAGTTAAAATTAGGAAATATTTTTAGTGGACCACACATGAGGACCAAACATATAACAGAAGCCCCATCGTCACGTTACCAGCGAACGGAGCAAAGGGTCAAGCGCCTTCATTGTTATTAAAAATAGTAATTGAAAATATGTAAATAAAATTGGCATCCATAATAAAACTGAAATAGAAATAACGGTCTAGGGTTATCCTTGATCTGTGCCAGGAGCACGCCCTGTGCAAAACCAAAGACCACTCGCCGACCTTGGGCAGGACCGGTGCGCCCGTATCTATGTAGGCGGGCAACCTATGTTGCAACACATTGGCTGGCTCAACTCCAGCTCAACCAAAACTACTGCTACGGGAGTGGAAATAAATGGCACCATCCTCCTACACATCCAGTTGACAATTTCATATTTTAAATTCAAGAATTTCTTTTGTTCTTCGATATAAAAATACGTAAACGCAAAAGAAAAATACAAATAATTTTAAAAAATAAATTTTAAATAAATAAAACCTCCTAATTAATACTTTTTATCTCAAACCTTGTGTATATTTTGATTGAAAAGCAATCATTTCCAGCGGGAATTATTACAAAAATTTGCAATTAAAATATACATTAGAATTTAAATAGAAAGTTTTTGTGTGTAAAACATTTTTCACCACAGTTGCTGCAACATTTTAGAAATTTAATGTTAAAAATTTATGAAAATTTTTCAACATTTGATATTACAGTACATATATTTAAAAATTTCAATTTAAGTTCAATTAAATAGATAAAGTTAGGTTAAACTATAACTTATGTGAACTTTACAACTGAATGTTTAACAGAATCAGCCATAAGAGTAATTTTATCCTTGGGTGTCCTTTAAAGACTCAAGTAAACCAAACTAACGTATCCGATTTTTTACAATCCGAAGGACAATACCTCTATGATAAAATGTACTTGAAATGTAGTTTATGTTATCTAATACCCAAGAGGGGAAAAACTTCCTTTTTGAAAACCTAGTTCCATATTTTAACATAAAAACAACAAATGCTATTGTAAATATTTTAATCTATAGTTATATTTAATCTCTATATATTATTAGAACTTGAATTTTGTACATTTTAAATCTACGACTTCACCTATTGCTTAAAAATTTCTTATATTCTTCTTCAGCGCAATTTGGATGAAATTAATCTTTGTGTGTTATCTGTGTCTAAATTGAATTATGTCGTTACCATTTGTTTAGTTGTTTTCGTTTTTACTGTTTTGAGCTGCTCATAGTATATGTACACCTTATATATATATATATATATATATATATATATATATATATATATATATATGTGTGTGTGTGTGTGTGTGTGTGTGTGTGTGTGTGTATGTGTGTGTGTATAAATACTTTAATATGTATTCTTGTGTATTAATAAAGAGATAAAACAATTTACAAATACAAGAATAATTTATCGAATTTACAATCCAAAGCTTTTCGTTGGCAAACAGTACCAACATCCTCAGGAATACTAGAAATTTAACATCAACCATACATTTGCAAATTAGGTGCAACCAACAGCGTTGCTAAATTTATTACAATGTTGTCAAACTATTACTTTCCTACCCCAACATTACAAACACTGAATATAGTCACTGACTATATACCATATATATATATATATATATATATATATATATATATATATATATATATAATACGTTTTCTTGTTTAATAATTTAAAACAACACAGGTTATTCAAATACAAGAATATTTATTATTTTATATCCAAAGCTTTTCGTTGGCAAACAGTACCAACATCATCAGGAATGAAAATTACAATAATGTAAGCTATAGGCCTATAACATAGATATGTTTTAGGCCTATAGCTTACATTATTGTAATTTTCATTCCTGATGATGTTGGTACTGTTTGCCAACGAAGAGCTTTGGATATAAAATAATAAATATTCTTGTATTTGAATAACCTGTGTTGTTTTAAAATATATATATATACTCGTAAAAGAAATTAACAAAAGCCTAAGAATGAATATTTGTGAGGCTTTAAAAATACATAAATATTATACTAATAATGAGTTGATAAATGAACAAATACAAGTAAAATCTAAATTTGATACTATATTCAGTGTTTGTAATGTTAGGGCAGCAAAATAATAGTTTGTTGGGGCAACGCTGTTTGTTCCATCTAGTTTACAAATGTATGGTTGATGTTAAATTTCTAGTATTCCTGAGGATGTTGGTACTGTTTGCCAACGAAAAGCTTTGAATTGTAAATTTAATAAATTATTCTTGTATTTGTAAATTGTTTTATTTCTTTACATAGTAAGAGTAGTTGTAATATTATTAACTCTAAGTCTTAATAAAGTAACGTAAAATATTTTATGACTATCAAAATGCAATGTTTTTGACCAATGGTAGTACAGTTTTTCTATCGACCGCCAAGTCCCAACTAAGCTGGAACGAGCAATAAAGATTATCTATATTTAAAACGGAGCATGAAGAATGATAAATAATGTACCGAGATATATTGTGTCATCAAAAAAACATCAACGGATACTATATCTCATGTCTGTGTTACAAAAACAGGCAACAGAAAGCCTTAAAAGAAATAAATGTGTTGGGTTTAGTACACAAATACGAAAAGGATCACGTATTCTTTGTGGTCACGTATACCAGACCAGGAAACAGCAATACAGGTAACATGATCAGACATTTCATAATCAAGAATCCAGTTTGCTGTTATTATAAACGGTTGAAGCTGGCTAACACTAATATTTGTGCAAAGGTTTAGCCAATATGGCGGCTGCTAGCACGTTGCATAACACCGCCCCCCAAGACAGACGGAAAGTGAAAGGCCGACTTTCTGACTCGCTCTACTGCTCCCAGACGTTAATCAACACTCAGTATTTACAGAAATTGTACACCAATCCACTCACTAGCAACTTGTTAACATTTCAGTTAATAGGCAAGAAAGATATACGGGACAGGGAACATAGAATGGGTTTTATTTTACACCAAGTGACGTCATAAGAGGACTACAGGAGACTACAACGGTCAGTTAAGACAGATGCCCTTCAAGCGCGACTGCAATATTGTCTTGTAAACTATTATAACTCGAGCAATTAACCTGGTGAACAACAGCTGACTAAGATTATGCAAGTCTATAGATACTTAAAAAATGCAATACCTATCTCGAAAGATCTAATTATTGTATTCACGTTCAGAAGCAGTTCACAGATGCTGCCTTATAAGGAGTTAATTCTTGCAAAATATCAAGGTTCAAGGAGACCCGCTCACTCTAATTCCTACCTAAAATAACTTACGTGTCATTTCCCTTGTTGGGAAAAATGTTCTAAATTTATTGACACGATGAAACAACTGTCACCTGTACAAGGAAGCTAGTCGACTCTTTTTTCTTATTCTGGCCTTTTTTCCGTAAATAGAACATGCTTTTTTTATCTTAACAAATGTTATTTTTTTTATTTCGTAAAAATTTATATTTGATTTTAATCTACAAAAGTACAATATAAGTACTGGGCACTGCCTATTGGACTACTCTATTACCGTATTGTTTTCAATCCCAATATCTAAATACAAAACTTGCTCTTAGTGTTAGTTGCGAAATATTTATTAACAATATCCTTCATAAAAAACATAACTATTTATGTTTCAATTATATCTGTATTTTGGAATATAAATTTGGTTGATACTTTTTAATTGTAACTACTTTTGATCGTAAAATTTAATACAGCTGTTTCCATTACTCATAATGTACGCTACTTTCTATGCCGAGTATATTTAGGTTGAAGTGTTATTACTCAATAATGATTATTGTTAACAGAATTATTAAAAATTTATTTCAATAAGTTTTACTATGGTGAATTCATTACAGTTGTATTAAATTATATAGTTTTATTCCAATTTTTCAAATGAAGACACATTTAGACTCAGAACCAAATCCGTTTTAATCTGTTAAACTAATCTTTGTTTTAGGAAATTGTTTAACTTTATACAGACCTATTAACTTGATCTTTCATTCAAGTTTCCAAATATTTCTACCAGGTCTGTGATTGACACTTTTTTAGCAGATGGCAGTGGAGAAAATTTTAAAATTAAAACATAAATGTATGCCCTATTAACTACATATTTCCAATACACCTCCCAAAAGGTAACGAATAACATTCAAAACAGACTTAATCAATGCATAGAGCTGTGTAAAACCGATTACGGCAAATAACAACAATTTTCCAATCCTTAACAGGCTTTAGCAATATAAAGAATAATATTGCAAACATTTATCTAAAGGTATTAACTAGGGATGGGCCGATGTTCGATTCCGATTCCGATTCCGATTCTAAAATTTTTCTTTCGATTCTCGATTCTTTAGTCGATTCTCGATTCTTTAATGTTATATTAGCTTACATGCTAGGTCTCTAATAATTAATTTAATTAACATCTTGGTCATACGGCAAAACCCTTTAAAAGTTCTGTTTCAATGTAATAGGCTACTTAAAACCTTCGACCTTGATTTATCAATAGGAATTTTTAAAACATATCAGATAACACGTGATATAGTTGATAGTTCAACTACATGAACTATTTTACCTGTAAGTTTATATTACTGTACATTATTTTGCTACATTTTTAGCAAAAATGTGCGGATCTTTATATCATGTAATAAATAGTTTCATTTGCTATTACAATCGTGTTTATTTTCTTTTCGCTCCGAAATATATTACATTACCGTGAGAGTAATATCTGTCTATAATATAATTTATTGAGGTTAGGTTTCGGAGGAATAATACAGTGTTTCTGTTATCCGTCTATTCGTTCAACCGTCATGGCCATGATCCCGACGGTGACGGTTAATCGAGTTTTTACTGTACTTTTTGTGTGTTTTGTTCTGACATTTATGAATCAGTGGCAGTAAGACACGGGGGGGGGGGTAGTATTGTATCGAAGAGAGAGAGAGACGAGCTATGTCAAACGACCAGAAATGGTTACGATGCTTCATAAATAATAATATTTTCGTTTACTTTAATCATTTAGTTCATCCAAATCAACTAATACAAAAATAAAATATAGTTGGTAATTAATTATTTCTAATAATTACTCCACACACATATTTTAATAGCTAACAAAATAGGAATCGGAATCGACACTTTTATGAATGAAGAATTCCTGGAATCGAGAATCGGAATCGGCCCATCCCTAGTATTAACGAAGTGGTCTGCACTGGTGTATGCAAGGCGTAACAAATCTTATAAGTATTTTATCCTGTCACAAGTTTTCCCATTGTTCTCCATGAAGAAGGTGCTTAAAATCAGGCCATATGGAAGGGTACAATTAAAAAAACATTTATTGAACAACTGACAAAAAGTATGAACAAAATCAGCATTAGAGCTATATGATCTTATATCTCTTAATCCTGCGGCATTGGCTGTCTGTTTTTCTTTAATATATTAATGAAAATACATGTTTGTATTTTAATTTACCATTTAAATCCACCGATCACTCGGCTCGCATACTTGAGAATATCTCTTCTGTAAACTGAGCTGTTTTTGCAATTTTTGAAACTTGATACAAAAAAAAAAACGTTTTAAACAAGACAAAAATGAACTTGTGGTTTTACGAGCGGTACTGTCTGGAAAATAAAATATACAACTTTTAAATAAAATATACGAAAATGTTTCTATAAAATTTACGCAACTCGCCAAACGGGTTTATTTCTGCCAACGGTTGTTAGTATGCACGGAAAACACGATTCTTCGGACACTGTTTTGATTGTGAAGATGTTCTCTGTAAGAATTTAAAAAATTATTGGCATTCTCTATACAGAGTCAAGATTTGTAACCTTTAATACAAACGCTTAAACATTTGTATAACATTCGTTTAACAGAATTTCCGAAAGCCACGGCCTTAGGTAACTCAAGATCGATTATTTCAGACTGTTTTTGTTTTCTATTACTTAGATACGCCCCAAGTACTTTTTAAGCTTCTAGTTTTCTGTGATACTCTACCACTTGGGCGTACGTAAGATATACAGGTATATAAGGAGAGTGTGGACTAATAGAAGGAATTTAAAAAGAGTGTGGGTGACATAAATATTGAGACACTGTCGTTTGAAAAATACTAGGAAATCCGAGCAAAATAAATACTATCTCCTGTATAATGTAACAAGAAAAATGTGAGAATGTATTTAACCAACTCTACTACACTCTTACGTCACTTCCTAAAAATCTAAAAACCAAATAAAATGTAAAAGATTATATTAATCATTTTAAAACAGAAATAATAAAATAATGTTTCAGAATTAGAGAGTTCAAAAACAAATTCATTTTAAAATTCCTAACAATTAAATTTGTTCTATTTAGATATTCGTTGATTACAAATTAATGCCGTTACTGAAATGCTCAACACATTAACGATTATAAGATTATTGTTATGAAATAACAAGTTATGTCAGTTTTTTTGTCTCTAATTTCGAAATAAAATGCCTCACGAAAATTATAGATATTCAACAATTTTAACACTTTTCAAAGTCAGTAAGTGCTATCAAAAAAATTTCCTAAAATTATTATTATTATTTGGTATAGAGCGAGCAAACAAACCTATCTTTAAGTTAAATTGAGGTCCGGAAATTGCAAAAGACAGATTTCTCGACCTTGTAGAATGTGCATAGCCTTTCTTTACGGTACAGATGACCTTTATCGGCCACCATTTTGTTTTTGTAATAACGTTCAACGTTATTATTACTAACTTACATCCTGCACTTACTATATAATTATCAGACGTCAAATAAACAATAAACACAGGCTTTCAATTTGACACGGCCACTAGGGTACGAAATGTAACATTTCTATCTGAAATTTACTAAAACAATTTCGTACATGTACAAGGAAACGATGCGAGATTATCAAGCACAGTTTTGCAACACTGCATTTCGGCTATTAAGTTGCATAATTAAAAACGTGTTTAATGGCAACACTGTGCATGTATTTCCGCCTCTGTGTTCGAAGGTAGTAACTCTACAAAGTGCGCCGGAAGACAGATTTCTCAAGCATAATCTTAGTTAAGACGGCAACATTGTTTTAAGTGCATTTCAGTAATTCTATTTAAATTATCTTACATTATTTATTCAAAAAAATATTCCAAGCTAAAACACGTAACCTAAAAAACGTAAGTAAATTGCATTTACGTAAATTTATTATTCATTTAATGCCTCTTCAATAAAGGAACGGATATTTGAATATTAATCATAATTTTTTGCTTTAAATATTCCTTGTTACATAATAAAGTTTAAACGCAAATTCTGTTGCACAGATGTTTCATACACGGTAACAAATATATCAGTTTTTTTTAAACGACGAGGCTCCTTAAATGTTCTAAAGATAAACTTATATTAGCCTATTCTAATCAGTGAGTGACGTTAACATTCCTATAATGTTTATTTTACCAATTCTAAAAAGGAACAAATCAAAAACAGAATATATTGTTTTAACCCGTGGCCTTGTATTTCTATCTTCGGAAGACAAAGCAATATCCTGAAGTGTTTCATCCACAATCCGGGTAGCGGTTAAACCTCTGTTCTAAAAGGTGCGAAGGAAGGGTACTTTAAATAACCGGCCCTCCACGAGATCCTCCCCTCTACCAGAAGGGTTTAAGTCCCTAACCTAATCCTACCTTTATTCACAATTCTTTTTGGCTTCTTTAGGCGATAAATTTCATACAGACTGATCAGCTTTAAAAAAATAATAAACCATAGTTTTAAAGCAGCTTAAACTGTAAAGGCTTGTGTTGTTCTTCCCTCCTACACGCTTTTTTCATTGACTTTGTAGTTTGTGTCTATATTTTGTTCTATACTTTCTATCTTTTATTCTTGCAAACGCAAGTCTTTGTGGCTATGCTTTCTTATCTTTGTCTGTGTACCTGTTGTTCTTTGTTCTAGTACATGTTCCAGTATGCATTCTGATCTTAGTTTCTGAACATTCTGGCTTTTACTCTTGCAAACGCAAGTCTTTGTGGCTATGCTTTCTTATCTTTGTCCATGTACCTGTTGTTCTTTGTTCTAGTACATGTTCCAGTATGCATTCTGATCTTAGTTTCTGAACATTCTGGCTTTTACTCTTGCAAACGCAAGTCTTTGTGGCTATGCTTTCTTATCTTTGTCTGTGTACCTGTTGTTCTTTGTTCTAGTACATGTTCCAGTATGCATTCTGATCTTAGTTTCTGAACATTCTGGCTTTTACTCTTGCAAACGCAAGTCTTTGTGGCTATGCTTTCTTATCTTTGTCTGTGTACCTGTTGTTCTTTGTTCTAGTACATGTTCCAGTATGCATTCTGATCTTAGTTTCTGAACATTCTGGCTTTTACTCTTGCAAACGCAAGTCTTTGTGGCTATGCTTTCTTATCTTTGTCTGTGTACCTGTTGTTCTTTGTTCTAGTACATGTTCCAGTATGCATTCTGATCTTAGTTTCTGAACATTCTGGCTTTTACTCTTGCAAACGCAAGTCTTTGTGGCTATGCTTTCTTATCTTTGTCTGTGTACCTGTTGTTCTTTGTTCTAGTACATGTTCCAGTATGCATTCTGATCTTAGTTTCTGAACATTCTGGCTTTTACTCTTGCAAACGCAAGTCTCTGTGGCTATGCTTTCTTATCTTTGTCTGTGTACCTGTTGTTCTTTGTTCTAGTACATGTTCCAGTATGCATTCTGATCTTAGTTTCTGAACATTCTGGCTTTTACTCTTGCAAACGCAAGTCTTTGTGGCTATGCTTTCTTATCTTTGTCCATGTACCTGTTGTTCTTTGTTCTAGTACATGTTCCAGTATGCATTCTGATCTTAGTTTCTGAACATTCTTGCTTTTACTCTTGCAAACGTAAGTCTTTGAGGCTATGCTTTCTTATCTTTGTCCATGTACCTGTTGTTCTTTGTTCTAGTACATGTTCCAGTATGCATTCTGATCTTAGTTTCTGAACATTCTGGCTTTTACTCTTGCAAACGCAAGTCTTTGTGGCTATGCTTTCTTATCTTTGTCCATGTACCTGTTGTTCTTTGTTCTAGTACATGTTCCAGTATGCATTCTGATCTTAGTTTCTGAACATTCTACCTTTTACTCTTGCAAACGCAAGTCTTTGTGGCTATGCTTTCTTATCTTTGTCCATGTACCTGTTGTTCTTTGTTCTAGTACATGTTCCAGTATGCATTCTGATCTTAGTTTCTGAACATTCTGGCTTTTACTCTTGCAAACGCAAGTCTTTGTGGCGATGCTTTCTTATCTTTGTCCATGTACCTGTTGTTCTTTGTTCTAGTACATGTTCCAGTATGCATTCTGATCTTAGTTTCTGAACATTCTGGCTTTTACTCTTGCAAACGCAAGTCTTTGTGGCGATGCTTTCTTATCTTTGTCCATGTACCTGTTGTTCTTTGTTCTAGTACATGTTCCAGTATGCATTCTGATCTTAGTTTCTGAACATTCTGGCTTTTACTCTTGCAAACGCAAGTCTTTGTGGCGATGCTTTCTTATCTTTGTCCATGTACCTGTTGTTCTTTGTTCTAGTACATGTTCCAGTATGCATTCTGATCTTAGTTTCTGAACATTCTGGCTTTTACTCTTGCAAACGCAAGTCTTTGTGGCGATGCTTTCTTATCTTTGTCCATGTACCTGTTGTTCTTTGTTCTAGTACATGTTCCAGTATGCATTCTGATCTTAGTTTCTGAACATTCTGGCTTTTATTCCTGCAAACGCAAGTCTTTGTGGCGATGCTTTCTTATCTTTGTCCATGTACCTGTTGTTCTTTGTTCTAGTACATGTTCCAGTATGCATTCTGATCTTAGTTTCTGAACATTCTGGCTTTTACTCTTGCAAACGCAAGTCTTTGTGGCTATGCTTTCTTATCTTTGTCCATGTACCTGTTGTTCTTTGTTCTAGTACATATTCCAGTATGCATTCTAATCTTAGTTTCTGAACATTCTGGCTTTTACTCTTGCAAACGCAAGTCTTTGTGGCTATGCTTTCTTATCTTTGTCTGTGTACCTGTTGTTCTTTGTTCTAGTACATGTTCCAGTATGCATTCTGGTCTTAGTTTCTGAACATTCTGGCTTTTATTCCTGCAAACGCAAGTCTTTGTGGCTATGCTTTCTTATCTTTGTCTGTGTACCTGTTGTTCTTTGTTCTAGTACATGTTCCAGTATGCATTCTGATCTTAGTTTCTGAACATTCTGGCTTTTATTCTTGCAAACGCAAGTCTTTGTGCCTTTATGCTTTCTTATCTTTGTCCATGTACCTATTGTTCTTTGTTCTAGTACATGTTCCAGTATGCATTCTGATCTTAGTTTCTGAACATTCTGGCTTTTATTCCTGTAAATGAGAACGTTTATCCCGTCCGTGTTGCTGAACTTAGAAGAGTCATTTATTTTACTAAAAGTTAATTTTGAAACGAAATTATTGTTTAAAGAATTAAATTATTTAAAATACAATTATATTTCAGTTTCGAAGCAGAAAATAAGTTTGTCACAATAATTAAAATATATGTTAAGCTACAGCTAAGGGGTTGCTAGGGAAGTAAAGATCGCTAGGAATAAACGTTTTTTAGTGACACTAAGTTACTAGATAAGTAAAGGTGGGTAGTGAAATTGGATTTTCTCGAAAATTTAGGATTGAATAAAGTTTTGTAGAAAAATTTTTCGTTGCTAGACAAATAGAAGATGTTTGAGAGATAAAGTTGGTAAAAAATAAAGTACCAACAAAAGATCTTTGTTCCTAAGCCTTCCTAAGATCTTCTACTCTTCTAAATACAGTCCTTTGTTCCTGTACGAGTTGGTCTTAGTGCCTATCCATTCTGATCTTAGTTCCTGAACTACTGGTTTTTACTCCTGTAAATATACCCCTTTATTTCTGCACGTGTTGGTTTTTGTTTCTGTACGTGTTGACCTTTGTTTCTGTACATGTAGATTTTTGTTTCTGTACGTGTTGACCTTTGTTTCTGTACATGTAGATTTTTGTTTCTGTACGTGTTGACCTTTGTTTCTGTACATGTAGATTTTTGTTTCTGTACGTGTTGACCTTTGTTTCTGTACATGTAGATTTTTGTTTCTGTACGTGTTGACCTTTGTTTCTGTACATGTAGATTTTTGTTTCTGTACGTGTTGACCTTTGTTTCTGTACATGTACATTTTTGTTTCTGTACGTGTTGACCTTTGTTTCTGTACATGTAGATTTTTGTTTCTGTACGTGTTGACCTTTGTTTCTGTACATGTAGATTTTTGTTTCTGTACGTGTTGACCTTTGTTTCTGTACATGTAGATTTTTGTTTCTGTACGTGTTGACCTTTGTTTCTGTACATGTAGTTTTTTGTTTCTGTACGTGTTGACCTTTGTTTCTGTACATGTACATTTTTGTTTCTGTACGTGTTGACCTTTGTTTCTGTACATGTAGATTTTTGTTTCTGTACGTGTTGACCTTTGTTTCTGTACATGTAGATTTTTGTTTCTGTACGTGTTGACCTTTGTTTCTGTACATGTAGATTTTTGTTTCTGTACGTGTTGACCTTTGTTTCTGTACATGTAGATTTTTGTTTCTGTACGTGTTGACCTTTGTTTCTGTACATGTACATTTTTGTTTCTGTACGTGTTGACCTTTGTTTCTGTACATGTAGATTTTTGTTTCTGTACGTGTTGACCTTTGTTTCTGTACATGTAGATTTTTGTTTCTGTACGTGTTGACCTTTGTTTCTGTACATGTAGATTTTTGTTTCTGTACGTGTTGACCTTTGTTTCTGTACATGTAGTTTTTTGTTTCTGTACGTGTTGACCTTTGTTTCTGTACATGTACATTTTTGTTTCTGTACGTGTTGACCTTTGTTTCTGTACATGTAGATTTTTGTTTCTGTACGTGTTGACCTTTGTTTCTGTACATGTAGATTTTTGTTTCTGTACGTGTTGACCTTTGTTTCTGTACATGTAGATATTTACCTGTGATTTCTGATCTTTATCCCTGCACGTTTTTTCTTTTACTCCTATAAATTCAGACTTTTCGAATACATTTTTCGAGGTAGAGAAATAAAATCTTCTGCAAATTTTTTACTCTTTCGCTCGTAATTTTGCTTCATTAGCTCATTAAATACCACAAACGTCTCAGCTTAAATATTTAGGTTAATATTGGTAACTAATCTAGAAGTCAATTGAACTCAAGCATATGCGTGATGGATCAAATGAAGTCATCAGAGACCGAAGTGAATTCGTTTTAAACAAAAACACTAACTTGGTCTTTTTTTAGAAAAATGTAATTTTACTTCCAACATATATAAAAACTGAGTTAAAAAAATATTTCCTAATCGTGCATATTAATAAAGGATATTTGACAATGACTTGATAATCTAAAACCTTTGTCGCTCTAATTAACAATTCTGTTGCTGGTTTTAAGTTGACTACATTATAATTCATTATTTATATTTATTATTATTTCTCAAGATTTTTAATATACTTTCTAAATCTTATACTCCTTTTTTAACATTTATGTTTACGTTAGAATAATAAATAATAATACATAATTTATTATACGATAATTTTTCTAATACGTTTAATTATTCCGAATTTTGTGTATTTTTCATGGGTGCAAATGAATGCCAGAAAGTGTTTCTTTAAACAGTATTGTGGCCTAAACATTCGCTCAACAGTAACGGCTGTCCCTAAAATATTCATTGGAGCAATGAAACTGTTTCATTGCACGTAACTTTCCATTTCGTTTGAGCCTAGCTTAACGTAGATACTCCGCACGGACCGCTACAAGTCCGGCCTCGGGCTGTAACTGCACTCGCTGCGTTTACTCTGGCCTTTTACGGTTATACAGTGAAAGTACGGCAACAGGCAACGGGATTAAACAGGCGTTGGAAATGTCAGATGGTTTGTCTCAAGGCCACCACTTGATTCCTGCCCCAATCTGGCTGAAAACCACTCCTGAGTAAATCTACCGTATAAAATGTCTGATTTCGTAAAGCGAGATAGATTTACACCAGGCAGACTTATCACACCAGGATTAAACTTATTATATTACACCAGGATCAGAATTATTATATAATAAAATTTTATAGGATAAATGTAGAAAGACTTAGTACTTTTAATAGGAGTTGGAATAACAAGCCAATAGAATTGATAGATTAAGGCAATACTCCTACAATAGAACTATACATTTTAAAAATGTATCATTAACTTATATTTTTAATTAATTGGACAAGTGCGTTATTTAAAATATGTTTGTGGGAGAGCGTCCCACTTAAAATAAACGGTGTTTGATTTTTTTAGATTATTTGATCGCGTACCTACAAATTATGTGATACAAATGTTAAAACACCTCCTTCACCCCCAAAATGGACGGATAAAAGGAAAGAAATCAAATGGGAACCGATGAACGTTTATAGATATAAAATTCAAACAAAATGCCATACTATTATTAATTTTATATAATTGGCATGGTTTAGACGAGATAGAGCCTTACTTGTGCCGTTCTATATTCAAGAACTACGCTTCAACCATTCATTACTATATCTAGGTTTCGCCATAGGTACACTATTTCATAGGCTGGATTAACCCTTTGGTTACTGACGTGAAGTTTTACGGAATCATCCCGTGGGACTGCCATCGCATTTGAACGACAAAAAAAGGTAAATGAAGGTAGTGACATAAACCCTCTGATTAAGAATGTATAATGAGAGTCACGGGCTTCCCTATATTACACGTCACTATGAAGTGTCACGTACCTAGGGTAGACATAGGTGGTACAAATGTTGAGATATTTTTTTCATATATAAGTTATTAGCACGGGTTTTCGTAAGGGGTTGACGAATAATTGTATTGATTTAATTTGTATTTATATTTTGGTTGAATTTAGTTTACTAAAATTAAATCCCAATAAATATATCAAACTATAGTTTATAAACCTACCATTAAGTGAGTTTTCAAGGCCAGTAAGGCGGTGCCCTGACGGAATTTCTAAATAAAAATAGGCCTATGAGAAAATCTGCAAACGGACAGTCTGCCAGCGGCGGTTTATGACCCCTGTCAAGAAGCAGGGGCCGGACAATATGCCAGCCGCAGGTACATGGTGGGGGTTACAGTAGATGTGGGGGAGGGGGTTACGAGAGAAGAAGAGAAAGCTCTGACTCGTATACTGTGCGGGTCCAACCTCCGTGTGTTTGCTAGGAATTCGAGGAATGCGTAAACACAGGCTAAGTGAGGGTAAAGCTACTACCCATAAAAAAAACATCTATTCAAATACTGATAACATGTACTTACGTATTACAGTGGCCTAGCAAATGTGCTGTCTGCGTCACTAATGCTGGAATCGCTGTCACTAGTAGTATCGTCTGTACTGCTGTCGTCTTGAGCATTAATATTAATTATTAGTTCGTCTATTACATCTGATACTATGCCATCAGTTTCCCAGTAATATTTCTCAAGGTCTTCGACTTTGTTGCAATATCCGATCCAGTCATTTTCTGTCACTTCTTCTATTCCCAGTTCGGTTAATTCCTGTAACCTTATTAAACTTAAGTTGCCGTCAGGGTTGTGTTCTCTCACAAAGTTCTTATTTTAGGTTCATTTGACCGTGATAGTCACCGGAAGTGGTTCCTGCCTTATAAAGAAGCTTGGCTCTTTTCACAAATCCATTTTTGCCACCAGCATGTAGAAGTATCAGGCGGCATCCTGCTCTATAGTTTTCTGATACACCGAAAACATCATCTGACTGCCAACATTTTTTAACAGTTATATTACTGTCTACCCATGTCTCGTCCACGTAAAAAATATCCCTTCCAGATTGACGTAAGGCTTTTATTTGCACTAAATATCTGTGTCGCCATTCCCGAATTTCCGATTTTTCTATAAGAATTTTTCTCCTACTACTACACTTTCTCCATTTGAAACCCATTCCCCTTATAATTCTTATCAAAGATTTCTTTCCCCAAGGAAAGTGAATTCTTTTTTTCACTATGGGTAGCAGTTTTCGTGCTGTCGGTACAACCTTTTCACTTTTATAAAAGTCTTGAATTATATTTCTAATGACACACTTATCGAAGTCATCAACAGAAACTTTTCTGTCATTGAACCTGGTTTTTCTTTTTTTACCAGGCGAGGAGAGCTTACTGCTTGAACCTTGTTCTTTCAAGTGCCTAGCCTCTTTACGGACTTTCAGAATAAAATTATCTGACTTTCCACAATAATCTGCTGCTCTTTTTGTGGCCTGTTTTAATGGGAAACGCAATGAATTAGTTTTTGCTTCTTCGTCACATTTTTCAATTATTTTACTAATTAATGTTCGAGCTTCACTATGTACAACAAAACTTCTTTTACGGCTACTTCCACTTGACGAACTTTGAGACATGACTAACTATAATCAACACTAAATTAAAAAATTAAAACATCAACACTAATTAAAAATTAAAATTAGTGTTGTATAATTATCAACACTAAACAAAAACACTAGGCTAGACGATAGAAGAAACACGCACAATTCTTTTAAAACACACACTTCCACTAGCTTAACTGGCCGAATGTTATTTGAAAAGGAATACACGCATATAACAGTTACAAGGCCGTAGCCCCTCTTTCCCCGCACCTCACCCCGCAAACACACGGAGCTTGGACCCACACAGTAAACTTCGCACAAACTTCGTCGGTTGTAAACGACCCATGACTAAACCATTCTTAAAATACTACTGTCTTACATGACCGGATGAAATGGTTAGGTTAGGTTAGGTTAGGTTAAGCAAAGTAGTATCAAAGGCCGACCCGTCAAACTAGTTAGAAAGGTGAGTTGGTTTACCAAGAACCTCTTAAACTCTAGGTCTACCCACTGGGGTGGAAAGTCTATTCCGTCTCTTTATCTCACTTCCCCTTTTTCAGAGAGTGAGAGAGAGAAAGGGGGCTGACTGGCAGTAAGTCCTAAAATGGATTACCTACCTGGCTACCCTCATCAAACCAAAGGGTGGCTGGCAGACTGTCCTAGACCCGAGAAAATCAGGGACCCTAAGAACGTCCATGTAAAGTTTCAGGTATTTATTTCTCGTTTACACAATTATACCGTGTGACGCTGAAAGTTATCAGGGATGGGAAAAAATAAAGACAACTCTCGCTCAGGGAAATAAATTAAAGTTGGGTAAAAAATTCACTGCGGAGTAATAAGAAGTACTACGTCCGTGTATCAACCGCGCTACGTACTACGTATACATATATTTAGATATACAGGCCTTTCTGTAAAGTATCCAGTTACAATAGATTTAGTTGTAATTTTATACAATAGTATTTTCCTGTATTAAACTACACCCGTAAAGTGTCCAATCAGGATATTTGGTTGTAATGTTATACAACATTACCTAATTAAACGTCTACTTTCGCGGAGTAATAATTCGTCACGTGTTCTCTATTCTAGCCTTACAAGGTTTATTATTTGGTTATACGTATAAAATTACAACCAAATCTATCCTGACTGAATACTTCATAGGTATATAAAATTAACCTTCCGTGGCAATAACAAACAATAATTGTCAATATATCATCAGGACATGTTTTGTTTCATTTTATATGCATTATAATGGGGGTAGACAATGTACATTTTTACCAGCCCTATTGGCATCACATTTGGGAACCATTTAATTTTTTCAAAAATTGTAAACTTTTGGAGCGTGAGCGAGAGTTTTCATAATGTTTTTTTGTATTCTGATGACTTTCTTCGTCACCCGGTATAATTTATTTCGCTAAAATCGAACACGTGGGAACTGGAAATAAATACCAAATTCTATCTCAATGGGTCCTGTATTTTTTACGTGATTATGTAATACACACACAGACAGACACTACTAGATTTTTATATAATAGTATAGATTAGTTCCCAATAAATATATCAAACTATGAACTTACTGATTATTGCCTTGAAAACCAAGGGAAGGAGAAACATTGTAACGCAACATTTGTAAAGTAACTTATAACTAACCTCGAAATATGAATAACAAACAATCACAACAATTACTATCAGCTGTTTAAATGTGTTTAGAAGTGATTGTTACAGGTGATTATCAGCTGATTAAGTCAATTCAAGTATTTATTATAACGTTTAGTGTATCGTAATCTTTTTTATGCTATTAAATATTTTGTTTTTTATTTTTTTAATTGCTTCAAAATTATTTCAGGCTAATTTTAAAAAGTTGGATTTTAAAAACACCTAATTACATAACTAATGTAATAGGCTTCTATGTCCTTGAAAAACCCGTTATTCTATTAAGTTTGCGTTGAGAAATGATTCAAAACCAATCCTATCCGCATGTCAAAAATGTTTCAAAATTTAAAATCAATCGAACAGTACAACCACACAGACACATAAAAGTTATGTAAATGACATACTGTTTAAAAACTGGCATCGTCAGTTAAAAAATCATAACTTACAGACTAATTAATGCGAGCGGCGATTTCACTGCTGCAAGAAGCGTTTCGAGAGAAAGTTCGCGGGACTTGTTTTTATAAAAATCAGCCGAGCTTTTGCGCTGCGCGCCATTTGACGCAATTATCCAGACCGTGGAGAATCGCCCATTAACTCGCTTCCTGTGACACTTTCTCGTCACCGTGCCGAACGATTATGACTAAATTAATTTCCGCGACTGAAATTGTTTCTTCACTTTGGAAAATTACCATTTCACTTCCGAAGTTAATCATAAATTCTCCAATAGGCTTCTTGGGCTGTAGACCGAGTCCTGAGACGTGTACACAAGAATGTTATGTGCCTCTCGGACTGAAGGCGTTTCAACGAGACGCATATAAAAGCCTACAAATATAATAAGTAAATTTGGATAAAAACACCGCTATTTATAAAGCAGACTTACGTCAATAACAGTTTTAATTCTCAATGTCAGAAGGTCTTAGGAAAACCAGAAAATATTAAGACATTTGTTGCTAACATCTCAAAATCAAAAAGGTTTATAGAAAAATAACAAAATATTCATCTTACTTTAGAAACACTTTTTTTTATTATTACAAACTAAAATTTGCTTTTAGTTTTATAGGGATTGCTCTGTACCACTATTATTGTCCATGAAGGACAGGAGAAGATCATGTAGGATAGGACTAGGGGCATACAGATTAGGCTTCATGAACAGGGAGGAAATGAAGGATAGGAGAAGCTCAGGCAGGATAGGACTAGGAGCATACAGATTAGGCTTGATGAAGATGGAGGAAATGAAGGATAAGAGAAGACCAGGCAGGATAGGACTAGGAGCATACAGATTAGGCTTCATGAACAGGGAGGAAATGAAGGATAGGAGAAGATCAGGTAGGATAGGACTAGGAGCATACAGATTAGGCTTCATGAACAGGGAGGAAATGAAGGATAGGAGAAGCTCAGGCAGGATAGGACTAGGTGCATACAGATTAGGCTTCATGAAGATGGAGGAAATGAAGGATAGAAGAAGATCAGGTAGGATAGGACTAGGAGCATACAGATTAGGCTTCATAAACAGGGAGGAAATGAAGGATAGGAGAAGCTCAGGCAGGATAGGACTAGGAGCATACAGATTAGGCTTCATGAAGATGGAGGAAATGAAGGATAGGAGAAGACCAGGCAGGATAGGACTGGGGGCATATAGATTAGGCTTGATGAACAGGGAGGAAATGAAGGATAGGAGAAGCTCAGGCAGGATAGGACTAGGAGCATACAGATTAGGCTTCATGAGGATGGAGGAAATGAAGGATAGGAGAAGACCAGGCAGGATAGGACTGGGGGCATACAGATTAGGCTTGATGAACAGGGAGGAAATGAAGGATAGGAGAAGCTCAGGCAGGATAGGACTAGGAGCATACAGATTAGGCTTCATTAACAGGGAGGAAATGAAGGATAGGAGAAGATAAGGTAGGATAGGACTAGGGGCATACAGATTAGGCTTCATGAACAGGGAGGAAATGAAGGATAGGAGAAGCTCAGGCAGGATAGGACTAGGGGCATACAGATTAGGCTTCATGAACAGGGAGGAAATGAAGGATAGGAGAAGCTCAGGCAGGATAGGACTAGGGGCATACAGATTAGGCTTGATGAACAGGGAGGAAATGAAGGATAGGAGAAGCTCAGGCAGGATAGGACTAGGAGCATACAGATTAGGCTTGATGAACAGGGAGGAAATGAAGGATAGGAGAAGCTCAGGCAGGATAGGACTAGGAGCATACAGATTAGGCTTGATGAAGATGGAGGAAATGAAGGATAGGAGAAGCTCAGGCAGGATAGGACTAGGAGCATACAGATTAGGCTTGATGAAGATGGAGGAAATGAAGGATAGGAGAAGATCAGGCAGGAGAGGACTAGGGGCATACAGATTAGGCTTGATGAACAGGGAGGAAATGAAGGATAGGAGAAGCTCAGGCAGGATAGGACTAGGAGCATACAGATTAGGCTTGATGAAGATGGAGGAAATGAAGGATAGGAGAAGACCAGGCAGGATAGGACTAGGGGCATACAGATTAGGCTTGATGAACAGGGAGGAAATGAAGGATAGGAGAAGACCAGGCAGGATAGGACTAGGGGCATACAGATTAGGCTTGATGAACAGGGAGGAAATGAAGGATAGGAGAAGACCAGGCAGGATAGGACTAGGGACATATAGATTAGGCTTGATGAACAGGGAGAGGAAATGAAGGATAGGAGAAGACCAGGCAGGATAGGACTAGGGACATATAGATTAGGCTTGATGAACAGGGAGAGGAAATGAAGGATAGGAGAAGACCAGGCAGGATAGGACTAGGGACATATAGATTAGGCTTGATGAACAGGGAGGAAATGAAGGATAAGAGAAGACCAGGCAGGATAGGACTAGGGGCATACAGATTAGGCTTGATGAACAGGGAGGAAATGAAGGATAGGAGAAGACCAGGCAGGATAGGACTGGGGGCATATAGATTAGGCTTGATGAACAGGGAGGAAATGAAGGATAGGAGAAGACCAGGCAGGATAGGACTGGGGGCATATAGATTAGGCTTGATGAACAGGGAGGAAATGAAGGATAGGAGAAGACCAGGCAGGATAGGACTAGGGGCATATAGATTAGGCTTGATGAACAGGGAGGAAATGAAGGATAAGAGAAGACCAGGCAGGATAGGACTAGGGGCATACAGATTAGGCTTGATAAACAGGGAGGAATAGCGTAGTACATTGTCCTCTACTAGAGGTAGGGGAAATCATGAGGATATGTCAACAGTTACACCCCATTATAACTGAAGGTTACCAAAATTTGACTCAGGAGTATAAAATTAACGTAGGGGTAAAACTTAGGAGCACGTAAATTAATATAGGTAAATTAACGTAGTGGTAATTTATTTGCAATATCACCTGGTATATAATGTAGATGAAGTAAAACTACCCTTCTCGGGGCAATAAAGTCGTGTCTACTCGTTATATCCCTTGGTAAAAGATAAGACAGGGTAGATGACAGTGGGTAAGTCTAAGGAGGCGGCATAACGATCCGGGACGAAGAAAGGTGTCTAACCGCTACTCCTACGAGTGTAGGATATAATGGTATCAGAGGGAAAATGGGGAAAATATCTGCGAGGTCACTTACTTGAAGCAGGTCTTTAAGAGACATGAGTACCCTCAATCCAAAATAATCTTGAACTCTTTATGTACGACAATTTTTCAAACCAATTATTTATGCAATAATAAATAAAATAAGTAAAAATACATTATGCACTATATTTAAATTACTTTTAATAATCCTTGCATAAATAATTTTTGAAATATTTGCAGGCCTAATTCATTTGAAGCTGGTGACGAAGTGGGACCACATTCGACTATATTTTGATTTCTTCTGGTAACTTTAAAAAACTAATGTGAAAGTTTTGTAAACATTGTAAAAACATATTAGGTTATAAAGTTTATAGTTTAAATCGATTCTATTTTTTGTTAAAAGTTCTTTGACAGCGTCCGATAACGGAATTGCAATTGCTATTGACTATATGATAAGTTTCTGCTGTACAGAGGAGTAATAATATTTCAGTAATAATTATTTTTCTAGCAAGCACGAAGTATAATTTGTGTTCGCCTAAACGGTGCTTGCACGGTGTCCAGAAACACGGATAGAACTCTTCTATAAGAAGCAAAATTCAGAAACTTGAAATTTGATAAATTTATTTACTTGTATTAATTTGATGTATTTTTAGGAACGGGTTTTATAAACTGTTCTTTTTGCAGGATGTTGGGAGTTCTGCTGACAGCGTGCTGGCTGGGAGTAACTCTGGGCGCCAGCCCAGACCCGCCGCGCGGACTAATCGGAGCAAGGAAACTGGCGACGGCAGTGGACTGCAGCGGGGCAGTGGCCTTCTCCGGAGCAGGAACCAGGACTATACATGCCGGAGGCTTGGTTAGCTACCGTACAGCGCTCAATGACAGAGGAGTAGGGTGGAGCCTGGAGACGGGCGAGTTTACTTGCCACTGCCCGGGCCTGTATCAGTTTGCTTTCGCCGGGTATGGCGAGAAATTAAACACCATGTGAGTAAAGTAGATCCATGGTCACTTACTTATTTTAGTGTAGTTTAAACATAACTCCCATATATTGCTTAAATATAAAAACTTAAAAAATAAAAAATTGGCCAAGTAGTTCATAAAAGCTGCAGAAGTCGAAAAAAAATCTTTTTTGTCAGGATATGTCTTTTATATCATTCTCATAATAAAAACATCGAGGCTTTTATTTTTGACTAAATAATATCGTTTACAGTTTTTTTTCCGTTTACAAAAAATATATATTCATTTACTTTTTAAATTGACTTTTAAGAAAAGAGATTTTGAAAATTATTGTCTTCTGTTTGACAAAGTAACATACTTATTTATGCCTCCCAGGATAACTCTCAAAAAGAGACTGGCCAACACAACCAGTTGGACTAATGTGGTTTCGGCCGGCGGGCCATCTTCAGGTGGTGGTAGCAACGTCGCCCTTCTGGACCTTGAAGTCGGCGACCAGACGGCTGTGTTCCTAGACTCCGGTGACGTCGCTACTGAATCGGACCGAAGATCGCCTTCATCAAGTTTCAGCGGGTTCCGCATCATTAAAAAGTAGTCTGTTACCCTTTCTGTTATGCTCAAACAGTTAAAAAACTCACCTAAAACTATACCGCTTCAAATTTTGTCAAACCCTAAACTTGAACACGGCAAAAACCAATTAAATTAAATTGTGAGGCGCAATAAAATCGGGAATTTATTTCTGTAACAGATAAACACAGGACGAATTTTATGAATCAATACTTAAATTTCCATTCAATTTCGTTTTAAGAAATCTCTAAAGTCAGCAATTTTTTTTTTTAATATATAGACTTCTAAAATTACGTAAAAATATTCATTAAATTTCAAGAATCTTAAGAATTATTATCGCAAAGCATAAATATATTTTTGAAACTGATTTTGATAAACAAATGTAAAGTTTCTAAATTTGTGTTCTACACTTTTGATATTCTGAAAACTAGTAAATAAATTCTCAGCGCAATAATTCAATAAAATTTTATTTGATTTTATGATATATTTTTATTTCAACTAACTTGAGGCTACACCTTTATTTTTTTCTAACTAGAATTTTTTTGTTTGGATGTAATTAAATTTAATAAATGCAAAAATACTCCCAACAATAAAACGTCTCTTCCTAAGAGAATGAGTAATTATAGCAATGGAAAATGTTTGTTAAATGATGCCTCTGTTCCGAATTGTAAAAATTGTAAAACTGAGTTTAAAAAAAACGGATAGCATGATTTCTTAAAAATATAAATTATGTTTTGTTTAAAAATAATAAACTATTACTTTTTCACAAAACTCTAGTCAATATTGCTTTTAATAATTCGCGGCTTATTTCATGAACTGACATTAGGACGTAAATAGTTTAAAAAAATACTATTAAATTAATTTTTATTCATAAAAAAAATCCGTGCCATTTAAGTAACCTAAAACATTCTTAACACAAATAAAAATACATCTGTGATAACTTAACTTGCCATTAAAAATCGCTCGTTCAAACTGTGATAGTATTCAACACAAGTCACGTGACGATCTAGTCAGCAGTGCAGTGTCTGTGCTAGTGTGTGTTTTTAAGTGTATTCACTTTTAAAAGCAAACCTTATGTTTTTCTCTTTGGAACTTGCATGGCATGTCTTAGACTCTTAAACTTCTTTGGCAAAGCTTGGTGTAGGCAGGTCTTTGTACTATTTTTTTACTGTTTCTGTATTATTGGGTAAAAAATTGTTAATAAACTACTTTTGTACACTAACATTTGGGACTTTATTTTGTACTTTGAGGTTTGGTGTCTCTTGTTTCTTGTAGTGCTTTTTCTATGATTTTATATAAAATTTTATCTCGCTTTTTGTGTTTTTTTTACATTGAGTTGCTTTTGAACAAAGCTTTATGAAGTAACCATGAAACTCAAATTCTTTGGTCTGTAAAATGTAAGTAAACATTTGAAAACATAAAATGTACAAAATGAAATTCGGTAATGTGCAGTGTTATGATATAGACCTATATCCAGACTGTACATTAGAAACCAACTATTTAAAGAACCTTTTTTAATATTCTCTTTATTATGATACATTCTCTTTCACCTTGAATTTTTTTAAATCTGAACCTATAGATACGAAATGTATTAATGTTCATACTCTAAGAATATACAGGCCTAGCTCTGGTGGTCTCAAAGTAATACATTTTCCACTTCCAGAAAAAGATTATTTTGTTAGTAGAAAAATAAAGGGAAAGATTTTACAATCCAATATTTTATTCTGTTTTAAATTGAGTAATTTAGTTTTTACAAAATGTTTCAATTTTTAAATCTTAGACTTTCACATAGAGTTGTTTATTTTTTATCTTTAAAATATATAATGCATCAATAAATGTAGTTTTATATGTTCTAAACAATATATATATAATTTGTGTTAATATTATTTTTTAATTGTCTTTGAAAAAAAAAATTCTTACATTGAAAAATATATTTGTCGCATTTCAAAGTAAGTCAATTTGAAAGCTAAATTATCTTATATTTATAGACATGTCAGTCAACATTTTAAATTATCAGATTTAAACACTGTTTTACATTTCAAATAAAAGTTCAATTATTTTTTTAATTTTTTTTTACAATAAGGTTCACTTTTGTGTATTTTCATTTGTAATTTATTTGATACGTTTAAGGGTATGAAATCTTTTTTTAAATTTTTTTAAAAAATCTTTTTTTTCGAAATGTAACTACATTTACTGACATTTATCTGAAGTTTTATACTTGACATAATTTTAAAACTATTTTAATGTTTGATTAACCTTTTTAGTTACCGCAAACATTTTTATTGAGATCAAATATTAACTTATAAACGTAGAGTTTTGCTCACGATATTTCTCACTGAAAACAATCAGAGTCTTGTTTCAATATATCTAGACAAGGGCATTCTCACCCTTAAATCGAACTTCGCCCATTGAACATAAATATATTTACATTAGAACTAATTTAACTACAGCCCTACCTCTAACTATTTGAAACCACAACTTTCTAATGTAATCTAAAGCAACTTCCGAGATCAATCAAAATCGCATCATGACCGCTCAGTAACAATTTTCCGCGAAAATAATTACAGAAAGTCTTAAAACAGTTTTTTAGTCTCTTCTATAGAAGAAAAAAAATACAAGAATTACGTTTTATGTTTGAATTTTAGTTCAACATTTTATAGCGTGATATTTTATGGAAAGCTGAACTAGTTTAGTAAACATAATTCCTAACTTAATTACAATATACAATGTTTAAGGTTTTATCTTTACATTAATTGGCTTCGACTTTCACCTGTACAATTAATTTTAAAAAGGAGGGATTAAAAATTGTCAATTATTATTTATTCGTTTTCTGCTTATAAGTGTTACTCATTTTACAGGAAATGTAAATAGTATTTATATAAAATAGTTTTAAATAAAAAAATATAAGTCCTGATAAGGGTGAGCTGCCGTGACGTATGTTGTAATTTAACAAAATCAGGACTGGCGTAAGTACTGCAATTGTACAATTAAATATTGAATCAATATCATTTGTTTAATAAAATACTAATAAATACATACCTGCATTCAAAAATATATATGTATATATATATATATATAAATATATATATATATATATGTATATATATATATATATATATATATATATATATATATATATATATATATATATATGTATATATATATATATATATATATATATATATATATATATATATATATATACATTCATATATATATATATATATATATATATATATATATATATATATGTGTATTTGTAAACGGAGGCTGTGATTCATTATAACACCATGAATTTGTTGCATTGCTTATGCACGCACAGTTTGATTTATACTGGAAAGTGCCAACACTGTGGTGACAGGTTGCCATGGTAACTCAGATCTGTTTCCAATATAAACCAAACTACAGGTACCCGAGCTTTGCCTACCGTCAGGACCACGACGAACTAAGAGGATTAGAGTCTTGAGCAATACTAGCGGTGGAGATATTAAACCTGCCACAGCATGACGTAGACATTTGGATCTAGTAACCCTCACCTTCATCAGAGTGTATTTGCATGAATGCATGTCTTTATTTGTAAAGATTAATGCTGATTTATATGGCTGTGATATGTTCTTTGTACATTTGTCTATTTCTGTAATTTAATTAACTTTTCGATCTGGTAACTTTTATTGTAATTTTCGTTTTACGTCTACTATTTTAAAACCTCTCAAAGTTACTGTTACACTAATTTTTACTTAGATTTAAGGTTTTAAATTTATTATTTTAGAAAATTTAACTTTTGAACATTAAACATTTTACGTTCTGTAATATGATATTACCAATGAGTAGTTTGTATCAAGCTCTAGATAACAGCAATTTGTTGTACGGTAATACGTTATTTTAATGTGTTGTCAGATTTTTTTTTAATTTACTTTTTAAAAAACAATAAGCTTACTCTGATTCTTTCATTACGTTTAATTTTAAAAAGGTTACAATTACGGTTTCACATTTTGATCTTAGGATAAGTTTTTAAATTATAAATTAATAATACCATGATTTATCTGTTTGTCAGGACCATTATTCTTTTAGTTTCCATATAATGTTATTGTGTTAGTAATTTTACATATCTAACCTAGTATTTTTTTTAGGTTATGTGATCTTTAAGGTCTGTTTTTTATAAACACTTTGAATTCTATCCCCAGTAATTGTAAAATGGTTCTAAATATATACGACTTTCTTATGTTTGTTTCGTAATGAAAGGAAAAACGCAAGTAAGAAACTTGGCAACAATGTCTAGGCAAACGAGGCTGTCATGTAAGGTAACACTATTCTGACAATGCATTGCACTTTCAGGTGTGCAGTTGAACAAATCTATTATGCAATAACATAAACAACAAACTGCTTGAATATATTAGCTGCTCTGCTCTTATTTGCTTCCTGTAAATGTGTAATTAAGCCGTTGTAATAATTTATATAAGTTAATTAAAATAATTAATATTTCGCAGTTAATTAACGTGAAAATGTATATACTGTAATGATATTTGCTCTTTCGATATGTCCTAACTTTTATTCATTTATTTTAATTGTTACCTTTAAATTACCTGGTACATTATAGTCTTTAAAAATGTATATATTTAAATTTTTATAATTGTATTTGCAAGGTAAAAACATTTTTACATGACTTTTTTCAACTAAATGTAGCAAAAACATCATAATTAAAACTTCATTACGTGGCCAATCAAGTGTTATTTATGTAACGCTGTCGGTTTCAACACCTTCTCATATTCTTGACAAATTTAGTTCAAATTGTTTTCTGTGCCATCTAAATAATATTTTCATTTTAGGAGTACGTTCTAAAAATATTTTTTTTTTTTACATGTCTTTATATTTTAAAGAAATGTTTATATTGACTTTAAATAGAACAAAAACATTTAAAGCTTAATTAAAACTAAGGTAGGACCGATTTTGATATGTTCCCTGTCAAACATATTCAAAATGAGTCAATTCTAAATGTCATCAAACTATTAAATCAAAAATTCTGCTTTGATTTCAGCATCAACGCATTTAATTTAATATAATTTGTGATTCGATCATTTTACCTTGTGATAATAAGCAATCGCATTTTGTACATCATTTTATCCCTGTAATTTGACTCCATTTACCAGTCAAAGAACCCACAGATAGATGGGAAATGTGGATAATCTACCGTCCTGCATGTGTGACCACGCCCCCACGAATCTGACCTCAAACGTAAGGCCCGTGACAGGGGGCTTGTCGGCAAGATCCGTGGTAGCAGTCTGTAAGGGCCTTACTATAAGGCCCGGAGTAGTAATCGACCCGTCCCTGAGACGACACGACACTCCGACCAGAGGCTACGGTTTCAACCACCTTTCCAGAGCCACTCGGGACCAGTAACGGAACGCTCAGGTTTTCCTTATCTTCAATATCTTATCTGGCCAGTTAGTGCATTTGACCTTGAGAGCTGTCAAATGGTTACACATAATAAAAAACAAAATTAATAATTAGAGTTGATAATTTAAAAAAATATTTAGTAGCTCACTAGCTATTCCTGTATCTGCTTCTCGTCGCTCAATTTAGCATGTAGGTAATAATTTAGTAGATTTTCAAAACTAAAATGGGTTTATTATAATTTAATGTACTTCTATATACAATGTTTTACCACTTATCTCGGCCAAGACGTATAGATTTTTCCTACTGACCTCTAGAACAGGCAACATATGCCTAACAGTGGGCTACGTTTAAATATTACGGTAACACATACAATATATATTTATTTATCTTTATATTGAATTAAGATATTTATGAAATACATTATAAATGATATATTTATTAACTGAATATTAATAACGGTCACCTAAATAAAAACAAATTAAAAATATATCACATATTTCCCTCTTCTAAACGTTATTTAGTGACCAAAAATAGAAACCAATGCTTTTCTACCAATTTTTTATTCAAGAAAAGAAAAAAATAAGGTAACGCTATCTAACACTTGATTGGCCCCAGATCAAATTGTGCTTTATCAAATAAGGCAATAATGTAATAATTTAGTGGGAAATTCATCTCGAAACAAAAAAATATGTTTTATTCTTCAAACTGTTAGATTTATTATATGGCTTCACAGTAAAAGTGTAAAATCCATTCAGAAACAATTTTTCAATATTATACTCAGTGAGATGACGCGAATTTAAGGCTCTATTAACGGAACTGGGAACAATGTACTAAAGCATGGATTTAAGTTTGGTAGGACTTAGAAGTCGAAAAAGAATGTATATATTGTTGAAATATACCAAACAGTTTCTATTTTAAAATTGGTATTTCCTAACCACACTTCCGAACTAATTTTAAACATTAATAAATAGCCTATTGATATATAAAGCTTTCAACTTATTCTTAAAGGCAGATCTGTGAATATTCATGCCTGACGTTCGGTAATTCCCTAAGAACAAAATCTCACCATTATAATTCAGTACCTCGTGCACAATGATTACGCAGTTCACCAGTCCAAGGACGTTCCCATTAAATGCGATTATAATGTTTTCTAGTTTCTTAAGGCGTCAAATGTCAAATACGTACAAAAACTAATCGGCATTGACACATTCAGCTAAACACAATTTAACTTTCATCTCTGTAATGACAGTTTCCGGTCCTTTGTTGTCCAGTTGGTACCAAGGTCAAACACAAAACCCACGAATTCGGTTCCCGACTATACAATAAGTTTTAAAAATATACGGAAAAATATAGAGAGTAAAGTAGTTAAATGTCATTCTGAATACATAGGTATAAAAAAGGTTTACTAAATACTTAAAACCGGTTAGTTACTATAATCCAGTAAAGGAATCTACCTTCAGAACAGTATAGATAGAAAATTAGCGTTGTGTTCCTAAACTATAAAATTTATATGAAGTAATCGTTATCTAAATATTTAGATATAGGCTATATTTTATTTGAATGATATATTATTTAAATACGTTATTTTTTATAAACACGATCATAATTTGCTGTAATAACATAATGTATTTGACCAAAAATATAAAATGCTTTTACGAGCAATACAGGAAGCTTTAAAAACTACAAAGGTTTTTTAAAGCTAGTTTTATTTTCGACTTTCAAAAGAACGATTACTCTGAGTTTCCGCTATGATCGCTGAATAACCAAATTGTCAGCTGATCTTGAAGCCCACAGCTGTTTCTTATTTGTACTTTTGCAGTTAAATTTTCTTGAAACGAAAGTAAGAGTATAAAACTTTAAATCTTTTCTGCTTACGTAAATGATCTTACATAAACGAACATTGTTTCTCCAAAATAAATGTTGTAAACATTTTAACAAACTGTGAAGTTTGCAATGTAAATCGAAATATAGTTAAAATTACACAATTTCTAACCAGAACGGTATAATCTAGTTAAAGCGAAAGAATTGGAAATCAGTCAAAGCAACTGATTGTGTCCAAGTTGTATCAGCTGGCCTATTCGGTGTTACGACTTTCTATTGCTTTAAATATTTTTACATAATTATAAACGCTCTTACAAAACAATGTCAATGCCCTTACAGTTTACTTTCACAAATTTGCATTTTAAAACCCCTACAGTGTTTGAAAATATGCAGCCACTATTGTGAAAACTGCTACTGAATGTATGAGTGGATTTGAATAGGATCAATCCGTCAGTCTGTCTGTCTGTCTATCTCTTTCTCTCTCGCCCTCTCTCTCTCCCTCCCTCCCTCCTTTCTCTCTCTCTCTCTCTCTCTCTGTCTGTCTGTCTAACTCTCTCTCTCACTCTCTTTCTCTCTCTCTCTCTCCCTCCCTCCTTTCTCTCTCTCTCTCTGTCTCTCCCTCCCTCCTCTGTCTCTCTTTGTCTCTGTCTCTCTCTCTCTCTGTCTGTCTGTCTGTCTGTCTCTCTCTCTCTCTCTATCTGTCTGTCTGTCTGTCTGTCTCTCTCTTTCTCTCTCTCTCACTCTCACACACTCTCTCACTTACTCTCTCTCTCTCTCTCTCACTCTCACACACTCTCTCACTTACTCTCTCTCTCTCTCACTCACTCTCTCTCTCACTCACTCTCTCTCTCTCTCTCTCACTCTCACACACTCTCTCACTTTCTCTCTCACTCTCTCTCTCTCTCACTCTCTCTCACTCTCTCTCTCTCACTCTCACACACTCTCTCACTTACTCTCTCTCACTTACTCACTCTCTCTCTCTCTCTCTCAAGCGAGAATGGAAAAGTAAATAAACATATTTTTTTATGTTATAGGCCTACTAGGTAAATCAATTTCTAACAACATATTATCATGTCAAACTAAACTAATATTGTTCTCTTAAAATTCACCTATTTTGTTCACCAAAGCGGGTTTCCTGTTGTTTTACTTACTAGTGTTATACAAACATCTCAGGCGAAACAGAGATCTGTAAATTACTTGTACGATATAATTACAAATACTCATATTAACATTTCAAATGGCAGTTATAAAATATTTAATTATTGTTGTAATCAAAATTATATTTTAATTTATTACTCCTAAAATATTTTTTTCTCATATGGTAATCATCGATGGAGAGCACTTTGTATTAGAAACACGTCAACCGCAATTAAACATTTCATTGTGAGAAAGTAAATTTATTTCTGATAAAAATCCCATATTTTGCTGTAATTGAATTTTGCTTCACTCTTTCAACTGTAAAATCTATACCGCATTAACGCATCGGGAGCAATAACCATTCCTGCCATCAATAACCTATATATATTGTTGCGTGGGTCGCAAGATCATCGCAAGCTATCAGCAACTCACACGCAAGAATAGCCCATGAATTGTGGCCACAGTTATGTGGTTTGTTTGGAACGTCTTTCAAATTTCTCCAGTCATTTTTAAAGTTTTTTGGTAAACTGCAATACTGTAAAAGATTCAACGAGAACTGTTAAAAAGTTTTTCACAAAACTAATAAAAATTTTTCCCAGTCATTATTGTTGAAAAAATCTTTTTTAAATAATTGTTATGGATTTTGCAAGTTTTTCTGTTCTTGAGCATAGTTACCTTAATAGAATAGTTACCTATAATAGTATATATATTTATATTAGTTATAAATAGGTTTAAAATATACTGTTCTTACATTGTTGTAATGTATTTTTAGAATGTACAAATTTTCTGTAAGTGTTACTTTTCCTTTCGTAAAAATTAATCAATTTTCTTTCTAACATTTCAATCAATTTCTTTCTTATCACCTCTTTATTGCTTTATTCTTTACATCTATTTTCGATTTTGTTTTAATGAAACAATTGTTTTCTACAATCACATGGTAACCAAGGTGATTCAGTGCTATTGGATCAAGGACTTCTGATGTTGGAATTTCGCTGTCATAACTGTTCTATTTTTTTTTAGCAATAAAACAAATAAAAATATCCTCATATTATTTTCTAAAAGTAAACATTATTTATCAAAAATTATTTTGTAACAATACTATATATTGTACTACTACTTAAAAATAGTATTCTAAAATATATATATAATGTATTCCTCGCTTCTTTTAAACGATCGACCCTTTAATTATCCAAAAGAACTCTTCTTTAAACTTCTTCAAAGTTTTTGTGCTTCTTCCATTCAGTTCTTATCTTGCAATACTTACATTTTATGTTTTCACTTTAACTGCCTTGTAAACTACGCATGTATTGTCGATTGTGTTTAAAACACCTGTGTACTGAGCATGAAAGATAACCATTTTCGTTTTAAACATAACCAACTCTATTGTTGTGCTGTAGAAACACAACGGGGAGGATAGCTATGTGGAACAAGTACATTCAATTTTTCATACAGGCTAATGACAGATCACAGACATTTTTGCTTTTTTAAACACTCAACGTTTCTAATATCTTTCCGTAATTCCATTTCAAGAGCTCAGTTTTAATTAAACAATTATACAACATAACTTACAATTTACAAAAAACATAACATTATATAAAACATAATAAAAATCAACAAACTACAAAACTCTTAATAAATATTCCTTTACAAGTCAAACATTTTTTTCTATCACAATTAAACAGACAAATCACAGATTCATACACTAACACATCTTTTATTAATAACAGAGTCAACATTAATAAAAGGAGTTTCGGAAAGAAATTTGAAACGTTGAGTGTTTAAGAAAATTGTCTGTGATCTGTCCCTAGCCTATATACAAAAATTAATAGTTATTAACAGACATTAAATAAAAATACATTCAATTTCTTATACACAAAAAAACCAATGTTTAGGCAAACAGTTTAAAACCCCTAATAACTGATAAATAAATTTTTTATAACAAACTATACACATACGATTTATATATTTATAAATGACGTTTAAATGTTTGTTTAGTAAAATTTCAGTAACCGTGAGCAAAGTATCGAATTTTTCACAATAACATACATCTTGTTATAATTTGTTCATATGTTCTACTTAAAAAACTCTCTTTTAATCGGATTTTTTGTTTTTATAGAAATTACTACTTTGGATTTTGTTTTTCGTTTTTCTTGTTATTCGACAGATTGTTTCACCCGAAATTATGCATTACGGCCAACGGAAGTCCATTCTGATTTAGAAACAGTACAATTCTTACTTGAATTAACTAGTTCAATGAACACAAAGCAATGCAAAGATTATTCAAGAAACCCCGAACGATTTAATACAGACTATATTATCTTGGTTAGAATCCAAGGTCGTTGAATACTGTAGTGTCAATATTCTACACTGCTATGTATTCCCTCACGAAACAGATAAGCAAATCTGTTGTATAATTTTCCTTACGAATATATCAACGACCAAATAAAATACCGAAGTGCTTTGGCCTTAAAGAAACATGTTTCAACATTACAATTTACGCTTATTCCCATTTCCTACATTAATAAATTTTGTTCTTGAAACGTTTCTCAGGAAAACTAAATTATTTAATCCTAAAACTTATGTTTGAAATTTTCAACGATTTTTTGTAAAATCTCATTTTGGAACTGTTGTGTCCATATTATTTATGATTTAATCCTTTCAACCGATCAATACATTAACGACCCATTCCTTTCAACCGATCAATACATTAACGACCCATTCCTTTCAACCGATCAATACATTAACGACACATTCCTTTCAACCGATCAATACATTAACGACCCATTCCTTTCAACCGATCAATACATTAACGACCCATTCCTTTCAACCGATCAATACATTAACGACCCATTCCTTTCAACCGATCAATACATTAACGACCCATTCCTTTCAACCGATCAATACATTAACGACCCATTCCTTTCAACCGATCAATACATTAACGACCCAATCCTTTCAACCGATCAATACATTAACGACCCAATCCTTTCAACCGATCAATACATTAACGACCCATTCCTTTCAACCGATCAATACATTAACGACCCATTCCTTTCAACCGATCAATACATTAACGACCCATTCCTTTCAACCGATCAATACATTAACGACCCATTCCTTTCAACCGATCAATACATTAACGACCCATTCCTTTCAACCGATCAATACATTAACGACCCATTCCTTTCAACCGATCAATACATTAACGACCCATTCCTTTCAACCGATCAATACATTAACGACCCATTCCTTTCAACCGATCAATACATTAACGACCCATTCCTTTCAACCGATCAATACATTAACGACCCATTCCTTTCAACCGATCAATACATTAACGACCCAATCCTTTCAACCGATCAATACATTAACGACCCATTCCTTTCAACCGATCAATACATTAACGACCCAATCCTTTCAACCGATCAATACATTAACGACCCATTCCTTTCAACCGATCAATACATTAACGACCCATTCCTTTCAACCGATCAATACATTAACGACCCATTCCTTTCAACCGATCAATACATTAACGACCCATTCCTTTCAACCGATCAATACATTAACGACCCAATCCTTTCAACCGATCAATACATTAACGACCCATTCCTTTCAGCCGATCAATACATTAACGACCCATTCCTTTCAACCGATCAATACATTAACGACCCATCCCTTTCAGCCGATCAATACATTAACGACCCATTCCTTTCAACCGATCAATACATTAACGACCCATTCCTTTCAACCGATCAATACATTAACGACCTATTCCTTTCAACCGATCAATACATTAACGACCCAATTCTTTCAACCGATCAATACATTAACGACCCATTCCTTTCAACCGATCAATACATTAACGACCCAATCCTTTCAACCGATCAATACATTAACGACCCATTCCTTTCAACCGATCAATACATTAACGACCCAATCCTTTCAACCGATCAATACATTAACGACATATTCCTTTCAACCGATCAATACATTAACGACCCAATCCTTTCAACCGATCAATACATTAACGACCCATTCCTTTCAACCGATCAATAAATTAACGACCCATTCCTCTCAACCGATCATTACATTAACGACCCATTCCTTTCAACCGATCAATACATTAACGACCCATTCCTTTCAACCGATCAATACATTAACGACCCATTCCTTTCAACCGATCAATACATTAACGACCCATTCCTTTCAACCGATCAATACATTAACGACCCATTCCTTTCAACCGATCAATACATTAACGACCCATTCCTTTCAACCGATCAATACATTAACGACCCATTCCTTTCAACCGATCAATACATTAACGACCGATTCCTTTCAACCGATCAATACATTAACGACCGATTCCTTTCAACCGATCAATACATTAACGACCCATTCCTTTCAACCGATCAATACATTAACGACCCAATCCTTTCAACCGATCAATACATTAACGACCAAACCTTTCAACCGATCAATACATTAACGACCCATTCCTTTCAACCGATCAATACATTAACGACCCATTCCTTTCAACCGATCAATACATTAACTACCCATTCCTTTCAACCGATCAATACATTAACGACCCATTCCTTTCAACCGATCAATACATTAACGACCCATTCCTTTCGACCCGATGTATGTATACCTTCTCTCCTACTAAAGAGAGGTCGTCCTCTTTGTCTTAGAAGTTTTGATATTAAAAAGAAAACAAATTATAAAGTTGAACTTCAACGTCCAGCTTTGGAAAGTCAATGTTGATTTGAAATATACTTAATAGTCATGCTTAGAAGTGCAAATACAGGTTTTGGTAAATGATTAAGGGTTTCATTTTACATTCGTTTCATTAAATTCGGTAATTTTAATAAAGATTACTCTATAGAAAGTAAAGGGTAAATTTCTTTTATAATTTCAAGACTATACGTCAGTTTTTGAAATATACTAATGAAATACGTTTTTGGAATATAATTAAAAATCTGAAAGTGTTGAAGTGAACGATTTAAAATTCTTAAATCGAAATTAACAATGCCCTATTTTATTCTTAAACTTCAACGCTTATTACCGCACCAGTTACTTTTGAAATGCGACATTGAGTTATTAATGAACATCTGCAGTGCTATAATCTCTTCACTCAGTCAGAACTGCGCATGTCACCTAACAGTTTCGATCTCTTACTAAACCTCTGTCGATACTTTTATCTTCATCTCTGCTTCTACTAACATTTTACTTTTAAAAGTAACTTAGTTTAGTTCTCTTCAATCTTCTTCACTTTTAAAATGTGAATAGATTATTCATAAAAAATATTAATGCATGTATAGTTTTAGCAACTTTTTGCTGTGCTTTTAGTCAAAAGTAGAAAGCGACAGTTTTATCCTAACCTACTTCTAATGTGTATCTTATCGTTGTAAATTTGTTTACTTTAATAGGAAGTAACCTCTCCAGGCTATTCTTTCTACTATTACAAAAAAATATTAAAATTGATTTTTGTTAAAACTTCGTTGATTTTATCCAACATTTGTACTCAGTATTAGTTTTGTTTTTAATCAACTTTTAATATTCAATATCACACTTGAGTAATCAGAAGCTAAGTTTTTCAAATGTCAAAAATTTTAATTTTTCTAGTCATCAAATTAATATTCTATTTATCCTTTATTCACTATCTTATATGAATTGGTTTCAAATTCTATTATAAATTTACGTTTTTCTTGCAAACAAGTTATCTATTGCTCTTCAAATTTTTATTTAAAACTTTTTATCTCAATTATAGAAAACTCATTTCACTTTCATTCTATAGTTTATTACTTCTTCTTTTTATGTATGTTAATTCGTAATATCTTCAAAATTGTTTTTATCTAATTTACCGGTACCTACTTAAATATAATTCTACCATGTGTTGAATTGTCTTTCCTTCGCTAATCACAATTTTCTTGTCTATCTCTAACTTATTTCTTCTTCTTTTCCATATATGTCTTTCTTAATTATTCTTCATCCTTATTACTTTGAATTACCTCCATTTACTATTTGTTATATATCCACTTCGTTTTCACTCTACACTTCTAAATGTCTTTTGAATAATAAATAATTGTCTATAATTTAAATGACTCCCGTTTACTCTACTATCTCTTATCTCTCCATTTTGGTTTTCATTCAATTGTTCTACACTTCATCCAAACCCCTCTGAATCGTCTTTTATTAATACATCTTATATACTTACTATCTCTTATCTATTCCTCTTACACTTTCATTCCATACATCTATATTTCTTTTTCAACATGAAGAATATATTCCATATTCAATATTCCATATTTGTTTTCATTCCATAGATCTGCGTTTCCTGTTCAATAATTTTTTTTCAATTTCTTTCATTTACTGTATCATTTCTTTTCTAATCCACTTTTATATTAATTTCATTGATCTACATTTCTTCATCAACATGTTTTATTTGAAATTGTCTTGTTTAGTTTACGCTTTCTTACCTCTCACACTTTCATTTTCATTCAATTGCTTTCATTTGCTACTTGTTTCTTATGAATTTCACTTTGGATTCCATTTCATAATTCTACATTTTTTCTATAAATTTCTCTCAGTCTACTGTCTTTTATCTATTTCACTTTTATAACTACATTTAGTCTTAAACAGGTTTTCCTTGTATTTATTCCATTTACTTTACTCATTTCTATTCCACTTTCATTTTCATTCCACGTTACCTTATTCTCATTTATTTCTGATAGTTACATTCTTTGTCTGTATTTACTTTATTATCTCCTACATATTCCTCTTTGGTTTTTATTCTATACTTCTAAATCTAGACCGTATAATCTTTTTTTATTTCTGATATAATCTACTGTCTTTTACCTATTTACTCCATATAACTTTATTCCCTAAATCTACACAACTTAATAATTAATCCCATTTACTCTAGTATCTTTAACTTAATTTTTGTCATATATATGAATGTTATTGTACTTACGTGTGCAAAAGACCCATTATTTTGAACGACTCTCATTTACGCTACTACTTTTACATATACGACTATCGTTATTATTCAATATTTCTCAAAACCTTCTAATCTAACGCAATCGTATTGACAATGAATGTCTGTCGTTTATTTCACTATCTTTCACCTATTTTACTTTGGTTTTTATTGTACTTCTCTTTTCTTCTGAGGCACTTGCTTTCGACAATTCTTCGAAAGTCTGTCTAAACTCTATTTCCTTTTACTTATATTACTTTCATTTCTATTTCATAATTCTCACGTCTCCTTAAGCATGCTCACTTTCGTTTTTATTCTGTATTTCACGTTTCTTCTAAGGCAGGGGTTCTCAACCTTTTAGGCTCTGAGCCCCCCTTCACACTTTGGTGTGAGGTCACGCCTCCCTTCACGGATTAAGTTAATTTTGACTTATATATGATAAATTTACTTACAATATGTTTAAGTAATAACCAGAAAAATGTTCGCTACTTTTGTAGTGTAAGGGCTGGCACTGTTTCTCGTTAACTATTTTTTGTATGTTTGGATGAAATTTTGTCAAAGAACACCGCAGGTCACTTTTCACATCTGGCTCGATATTTAGATTTTATATTAGCCAGGGCTGAAAATCCTGTCTCGCATAGATAAGTTGATGAAAATTGTACAAGCAACTTGCCTCCATTGCTACTTCTGAGTAAGCAGGAAGATATAGTAGCCAGAAATCTTCGAGATCCATGTTTGGGAAATCCAATTTAGCTTTGGAATCACATTGCAAATCAATTGTTTGTTCTTGAATGTGATCAGGAGGTATATCAATGTTGATTTGAAAGGGGTCTCTTGTTAACTTGAATTCCCAGTTTTCCGAGCTTCTGGGAAATAGGCTCCGATTTTGTTCTTCAGAGACAATAAATGCTCAGATATTAGGTCCTTCATTTCATTTACTAGGTCTTTTGGAAGACTTTGGGTATCATCGACGAGATTTTGGAAAGGAAGAAAAGTTCATTGAGTAAAGAAATAGAGCTTTATAGCTCTATTAAGCTATAAAAAAATTTCAATGATTGTGTGTTTGTGTCCAACATCAAATTCAATTTTTTTTAAAATTTGTTCACGCCTCCCCTGGAATTCTTCTACGCCCCCCCAGGGGGGCGCGCCCCCCAGGTTGAGAACCGCTGTTCTAAGGCATGTGGAATCCTCGTAACTTCGAAAGTCTTACATTCACTCTACGGTCTTTTATCTATTTTAATTTCTTTTAATTAATATCAATCGTTGTTTCACCGCCTTTGACCTATTAAAGGCTTCATTCATTTTTATTCTTTATTTCACATTTTTCCTGAAGCATGTAGAAATGTCATTAATTCAAAAATCTAGCATTTACTCTTCTGTCTTTTACCTGTTTTACTGTCGTTTCCATTACATACTTCTCTCGCCTTCTTAAGCATGCACAATATAATTTCTGTAAATGCCTCACACTACTCTACTGTCTTCCACATACGCCACTTTCGTTTTATTCGACATTTATTCTAAAGCATGTTCAATCGTCATTACATCGAAAATCTGTCACCTACAATATTATCTTTTACCTATCATCCATTTGTTTTTCTTCTATATTTCTCACTTCTTGTAAGGAGTGTATTATTGCCATTTCTTCAACTGTCTGATATTTACTCTACTGTTTTTTACCAATTTTACTTTCGTTTCTATTTCATTATTCTGACTTCTCCTTCAACATGCGCAATATTAATTTCGGTAAATATATGACATTACTCTACTGTTTTCCACATATGTCACTTTGGTTTTATTCTATATTTCCCGTTTCTTCTAAGGCATGTGCAATTACTTCGAATGTATGTCTTTCACTCTACTGTCTACCTGTTTTACTTTAATTCTTCTTTTTATCATACCTTCTAAAGCATGTGCAATCGTCATTACTTCGATTGTCTGTCTTTTCCTCTACTATCTTTCACTCTACAGTCTTTTACCTGTTTTACTTTCACTATTTTTAATCTCATATTTTCTAAAGCATGTACAGTCGTCATTACTTAAAAGGTTTGTCTTTTACTCTACTGTCTATTACTTGTTTTACTTTTGTTCTTTCTAATCTTATATCTTCTAAAGCATGTACAGTCGTCATTATTTCGAATGTCTTTCTTCTACCTGTGGCACTTTCGTTCTTTTTAATCTTATATCTTCTAAAGCATGTACAGTCGTCATTACTTAAAATGTTTGCCTTTTACTCTACTGTCTTTTACTTGTTTCACTTTCGTCCTTTTATTGTTATATCTTCTAAAGCATGTCCAATCGTCATTACTTCGAATGACTGTTTTTTACTCTACTGTCTTTTACCTGTTTCACATTCTTTCTTTATAATCTTATATCTTCTAAATCATGTGCAATCGTCTTTACTTCAAATCTCTTTATTTCTACTCTACTGTCTTTTACCTTTCTTACTTTCTTTCTTTTTATTGTTATATCTTCTAAAGCATGTACAGTCGTCATTACTTAAAACGTTTGTCTTTTACTCTACTGTCCTCTACTTGTTTTATTTTCATTCTTTTTAATCTCATATCTTCTAAAGCATGGCAATCATCATTACTTCGAATGTCTGTCTTTTACCCGACTGTCTTTTACGTGTTTCACTTTCGTCTTTTTATTCATATATCTTCTAAAGCATGTGCAATCGTCATTACTTCGAATGGCTGTTTTTACTCTACTGTCTTTTACCTGTTTCACATTCTTTCTTTATAATCTTATATCTTCTAACGCATGTACAGTCGTCATTACTTAAAATGTTTTTCTTTTACTCTACTGTCTTTTACCTGTTTCACATTCTTTCTTTATAATCTTATATCTTCTAACGCATGTGCAATAGTCATTACTTCGAATGTCTTTCTTCTATCTGTTGCATTTTTGTCTTTTTAATCTTATATCTTCTAAAACATGTGCAATTGTCATTACTTCAAATGGCTGTTTTTTACTCTATTATCTTTTACCTGTTTCACATTCTTTGTTTATAATCTTATATGTTCTAACGCATGTGCAATCATCATTACTTCTTATGTCTGTTTTTTGACTACTGTCTTTTAAATGTTTTACTTTCGTTCTTTTTAATCTCATATTTTTTAAAGCGTGTGCAATCGTCATTACTTCGAATGTCTGTCTTTTAGTCTACTGACTTTTAAATGTTTTACATTCGTTTTTTATATTCTCATATTTTCTAAAGCATGTGCAATCGTCATTACTTCGAATTAATGCCTTATACTACACTGTTTTCTACCTAATTTGTTTTCATTCTTTTTATTCTTGTGTCTTCGGAAGCATGTGTAATCGTCATTCGAATGTCTTTATTTCTTCTCTACTGTTTTTTACCTTTTTCACTTTCTTTCTTTTTAATCTTATATCTTTTAAAGCATGTGCAATCATCATTACTTTAAATATCGGTTTCCTACTCTGCTGTCTTTTACCTGTATCACATTCTTTCTTTATAATCCTATTTCTTCTAACGCATGTGCAATCGACATTATTTTAAATGTCTGTATTTTACACAACTGTCTTTTACCTGTTTAACTTTCATTCTTTTTAATTTCATGTCATGTGCAATCGTCATTATTTCTTAAGTATATTTATTCCTTTACTGTCTTGTACCTTTTTTACTTTGGTTTCTATTATTCTCATATTTTCTAAAGCACGTACAATCGTATAAACTTCTTATGACAGTCGATTACTCTGTCATATGACCTATTTTAATTTCGTAATTTTATTTCTCATATCTTTTAAAGCATGTGCAATCGTCATTACTTCGTATGCCTATGTTTTACTCTACTGTCTTTTACCTGTTCTACTTACGTTCTCTTATACCTCATATCTTAAAAAGCATGTGCAATCGTCATTACTTCTTATGTCTATTTTTTACTCTACTGTCTGTTACCTTTTTTACTTTCGTCATTTTTTTTAATCTCATATTTTTTAAAGCATGTGCAATCGCCATTACTTCGAATGTCTATCTTTTAGTCTACTGTCAATTACCTTTTTCACTTTTTCTAACCTTATATCTTGTAAAGCATTAGCAATCAAAATTACTTCGAATTACTGTCTTTTACTCTACTATCTTTTACCTGTTTCACTTTCTTTTTCTTAATCTAATATTTTGTTAAGCATGTGCAATCATCATTACTTCGAATGTCTGTATCTCACTATACTGTCTTTTATCTGTTTCACTTATTTTTTTAAAATCTCATATCTTGTTAAGCATGTGCAATCATCAGTACTTCAAATGTCTGTCATTTAGTCTACTGTCAATTATCTTTTTCACTTTCGTTTTTGTAACCTTATATCTTGAAAAGCATTAGCAATCATCATTACTTCGAATTACTGTATTTTACTCTACTACCTTTTACCTGTTTAACTTTCTTTTTCTTAATCTAATATTTTGTTACGCATGTGCAATCATCATTACTTCGAATTTCACTTTCTTTGTTTTATTCTCATATCTTCTAAAGCATGTGCAATCATCATTACTTCGAATGTCTGTATTTTACTCTACTGCCTTTTACCTGTTTCACTTTCTTTATTTTAATCTCATGTCTTCTAAAACATGTGCAATCGTCATTACTTCGAATGTCTGTATTTTACTCTACCGTCCTTTACCTCTTTCACTTTCTTTTTTATAATCTCATATTTTCTACAGCATGTGCAATCATCATTACTTCGAATGTCTGTATTTTACTCTACTGCCTTTTACCTGTTTCACTTTCTTTTTTTTAATCTCATATCTTCTTAAGCATGTGCAATCATCATTACTTCGAATGTCTGTATTTTACTCTACTGCATTTTACCAGTCTCATTTTCTTTTTTTTAATCTCATATCTTCTTAAGCATGTGCAGTCATCATTACTTCGAATGTCTGTATTTTACTCTACTGCCTTTTACCAGTTTCAGTTTCTTTTTTTTAATCTCATATCTTCTAAAGCATGTGCAATCATCATTATTTCGAATGTCTGTATTTTACACTACTGTCCTTTACCTCTTTCACTTTCTTTTTTATAATCTCATATCTTCTACAGCATGTGCAATCATCATTACTTCGAATGTCTTTATTTTACTCTACTGCCTTTTACCAGTTTCACTTTCTTTTTTTTAATCTCATATTTTTTTAAGCATGTGCTATCATCATTACTTCGAATGTTTGTATTTTACTCTACTGTCTTTTATCTGTTTCACTTTCTTTTTTTTATTCTTATATCATCTAAAGCATGTGCAATCGTCATTACTTCAAATGTCTGTATTTTACTCTACCGTCTTTTACCAGTTTCACTTTCTTTTTTTAATCTAATATTTTGTAAAGCATGTGCAATCGTCATTACTTCGAATGTCTGTATTTTACTCTACTGCCTTTTACCTGTTTCACTTTACTTTTTTTCTCATATCTTCTAAAGCATGTGCAATCATCATTACTTCGAATGTCTGTATTTTACTCTACTGTTTTTACCTATTCTACTTACCTTCTCTTATACCTCACATCTTAACAAGCATGTGCAATATCATTACTACTTATGTCTCTTTTTTACTCTACTGTCTGTTACCTTTTTTACTATCGTCCTTTTTTAATCTCATATTTTTTAAAGCATGTGCAATCATCATTACTTCGAATGTCTATATTTTACTCTACTGTCCTTTACCTCTTTCACTTTTTTTTTTATAATCTCATATTTTCTACAACATGTGCTATCATCATTACTCCGAATGTCTCTGTCTTTTACCCGACTGCCTTTTACGTGGTTCACTTTCGTGTTTTTATTCTTATATCTTCTAAAGCATGTGCAAACGTCATTACTTTCGAATGTCTGTATTTTACTCTACTATCTTTCACCTGTTTCACTTTCTTTTTTTTTTATTCTCATATCTTGTAATGAATGTGCAATCTTCATTTCTTCGAATGTCTGTCTTTTACCCGACTGTCTTTTACGTGTTTCAATTTCGTGTTTTTATTCTTTTATCTTCTAAAGCATGTGCAATCATCATTACTTCGAATGTCTGTATTTTACTCTACTGTCTTTTACCTGTTTCACTTTCTTTTTTTTAAATCTCATATGTTGTGAAGCATGTGCAATCATCATTACTTCGAATGTCTGTATTTTACTCTACTGCCTTTTACCAGTTTTACTTTCTTTTTTTTAATCTCATATTTTCTTAAGCATGTGCTATCATCATTACTTCGAATGCTTGTATTTTACTCTACTGTCTTTTATCTGTTTCACTTTCTTTTTTTTTATTCTTATATCTTCTAAAGCATGTGCAATCGTCATTACTTCAAATGTCTGTATTTTACTCTACGTCTTTTTCCTGTTTCACTTTCTTTTTTTTAATCTCATATCTTGTAAAGCATGTGCAATCATCATTACTTCGAATGACTGTATTTCACTATAATGTCTTTTATCTGTTTCACTTATTTTTTTAAATCTCATATCTTGTTAAGCATGTGCAATCATCAGTACTTCGAATATCTGTTTTTTACTCTACTGTCTGTTGCCTTTTTTACTTTCGTCCTTTTTTTTAATCTCATATTTTCTAAAGCATGTGCAATCGTCATTACTTCGAATGTCTGTCATTTAGTCTACTGTCAATTATCTTTTTCACTTTCGTTTTTGTAACCTTATATCTTGAAAAGCATTAGCAATCAACATTACTTCGAATTACTGTATTTTACTCTACTATCTTTTACCTGTTTAACTTTCTTTTTCTTCATCTAATATTTTGTAAAGCATGTGCAATCATCATTACTTCGAATGTCTGTATTTTACTCTAATGTCTTTTACCTTTTTCACTTTCTTTTTTTTCATATCTTCTAAAGCATGTCCAATCATCATTACTTCGAATGTCTGTATTTTACTCTACTGTGTTTACCTGTTTCACTTTATTTTTGTTAATCTCATATCTTGTAGAGCATGTGCAATCATCATTACTGCGAATGTCTGTCTTTTACCCGACTACCTTTTACGTGTTTCACTTTCGTGTTTTTATTCTTTTATCTTCTAAAGCATGTGCAATCATCATTACTTCGAATGTCTGTATTTTACTCTACTGTCTTTTACCTGTTTCACTTTCTTTTTTTTTAATCTCATATGTTGTAAAGCATGTGCAATCATCATTACTTCGAATGTCTGTATTTTACTCTACTGCCTTTTACCAGTTTTACTTTCTTCTTTTAATCTCATATTTTCTTAAGCATGTGCTATCATCATTACTTCGAATGTCTGTATTTTACTCTACAGTCTTTTACCTGTTTCACTTTCTTTTTTTTAATCTCATATCTTGTAATGAATGTGCAATCTTCATTTCTTCGAATGTCTGTCTTTTACCCGACTGTCTTTTACCTGTTTCACTTTCTTTTTTTTAATCTCATATTTTCTTAAGCATGTGCAATCATCATTACTTCGAATGTCTGTATTTTACTCTACTGCCTTTTACCAGTTTTACTTTCTTTTTTTTAATCTCATATTTTCTTAAGCATGTGCTATCATCATTACTTCGAATGTCTGTATTTTACTCTACTGTGTTTTACCTGTTTCACTTTCTTTTTTTTTAATCTCATATCTTGTAATGAATGTGCAATCTTCATTTCTTCGAATGTCTGTCTTTTACCCGACTGCCTTTTACCAGTTTTACTTTCTTTTTTTTAATCTCATATTTTCTTAAGCATGTGCAATCGTCATTACTTCGAATGTCTGTCATTTAGTCTACTGTCAATTATCTTTTTCACTTTCGTTTTTGTAACCTTATATCTTGAAAAGCATTAGCAATCAACATTACTTCGAATTACTGTATTTTACTCTACTATCTTTTACCGGTTTAAATTTCTTTTTCTTAATCTAATATTTTGTTAAGCATGTGCAATCATCATTACTTCGAATTACTGTCTCTTACTCTACCATCTTTTACCAGTTTCACTTTCTTTTTCTTGATCTAATATATTGTAAAGCATGTGCAATCATCATTACTTCGAATGTCTGTATTTTACTCTACTGTCTTTTACCTGTTTCACTTTCTTTTTTTTCATATCTTCTAAAGCATGTCCAATCATCATTACTTCGAATGTCTGTATTTTACTCTACTGCCTTTTACCTGTTTCACTTTATTTTTTTAATCTCATATCTTGTAAAGCATGTGCAATCATCATAGCTTCCAATGTCTTTATTTTACTCTACTGCCTTTTACCACTTTCACTTTCTTTTTTAAAATCTCATATCTTCTTAAGCATGTGCAATCATCATTACTTCGAATGTCTGTATTTTACTCTACTGTCTTTCACCTGTTTCACTTTCTTTTTATTAATCTCATATCTTCTTAAGCATGTGCAATCATCATTACTTCGAATGTCTGTATTTTACTCTACTGCCTTTTACCTGTTTCACTTTCTTTTTTTAATCTCATATCTTCTAAAGCATGTGCAATCGTCATTACTTCGAATGTCTATATTTTACTCTACTGTCCTTTACCTCTTTCACTTTCTTTTTTATAATCCCATATTTTCTACAGCATGTGCTATCATCATTACTCCGAATGTCTCTGTCTTTTTCTCGACTGCCTTTTACGTGGTTCACTTTCGTGTTTTTATTCTTATATCTTCTAAAGCATGTGTAATCGTCATCACTTCGAATGTCTGTATTTTACTCTACTGCCTTTTACCAGTTTCATTTTCTTTTTTTTAATATCATATCTTGTAAAGCATGTGCAATCATCATTACTTCGAATGTCTGTATTTTTCTCTACTGTCTTTTATCTGTTTCACTTTATTTTTTTTTTAATCTTATATCTTCTTAAGCATGTGCAATCATCATTACTTCGAATGTCTGTATTTTACTCTACTGTCTTTTACCTGTTTCACTTTCTTTTTTTTAATCTTATATTTTCTTAAGCATGTGCATTCATCATTACTTCGAATGTCTGTATTTTACTCTACTGCCTTTTACCAGTTTCATTTTCTTTTTTTAAATCTCATATCTTGTAAAGCATGTGCAATCATCATTACTTCGAATGTCTGTATTTTTCTCTACTGTCTTTTATCTGTTTCACTTTATTTTTTTTTTAATCTTATATTTTCTTAAGCATGTGCATTCATCATTACTTCGAATGTCTTTATTTTACTCTACTGCCTTTTACCAGTTTCATTTTCTTTTTTTTAATCTCATATCTTGTAAAGCATGTGCAATCATCATTACTTCGAATGTCTGTATTTTTCTCTACTGTCTTTTATCTGTTTCACTTTATTTTTTTTTTAATCTTATATCTTCTTAAGCATGTGCAGTCATCATTACATCGAATGTCTGTATTTTACTCTACTGTCTTTTACCTGTTTCACTTTCGTTCTTTTTAATCTCATATCTTGTAAAGCATGTGCATTCATCATTACTTCGAATGTCTGTATTTTAGTCTACTGACTTTTAAATGTTTTACTTTCGTTTTTTATAATCTCATATTTTCTAAAGCATGTGCAATCGTCATTACTTCGAATTAATGCCTTATACTATACTGTTTTCTACCTAATTTGTTTTCATTCTTTTTATTCTTGTGTCTTCGGAAGCAAGTGTAATCGTCATTCGAATGTCTGTATTTTACTCTACTGTCTTTCACATGTTTCACTTTCTTTTTATTAATCTCATATCTTCTTAAGCATGTGCAATCATCATTACTTCGAATGTCTGTATTTTACTCTACTGCCTTTTACCTGTTTCACTTTCTTTTTTTAATCTCATATCTTCTAAAGCATGTGCAATCGTCATTACTTCGAATGTCTGTATTTTACTCTACTGTCCTTTACTTTTTTCACTTTCTTTTTTATAATCTCATATCTTCTAGAGCATGTGCAATCGTCATTACTTCAAATAGCTGTTTTTTACTCTACTGTATTTTACCTGTTTCACATTCTTTCTTTATAATCTTATATTTTCTAACGCATGTGCAATAGTCATTACATGGAATGTTTTTCTTCTACCTGTTGCACTTTCGTTCTTTTTAACCTTATATCTTCTATAGCATGTACAGTCATCATTACTTAAAATGTTTGTCTTTTGCTCTACTGTCCTTTACTTGTTTTACTTTCGTTCTTTTTATTCTCATATCTTCTAAAGCATATGCAATCATCATTACTTCGAATGTCTGTATTTTACTCTACTGTCCTTTACTTTTTTCACTTTCTTTTTTATATTCTCATATCTTCTAGAGCATGTGCAATCGTCATTACTTCGAATAGCTGTTTTTTACTCTACTGTCTTTTACCTGTTTCACATTCTTTCTTTATCATCTCATATTTTCTAACGCATGTACGGTCGTCATTACTTAAAATGTTTGTCTATTACTCTACTGTCTTCTACCTGTTTCATATTATTTCTTTATAATCTTATATCTTCTAACGCATGTGCAATAGTCATTACATGGAATGTCTTTCTTCTACCTTTTGCATTTTCGTTCTTTTTAACCTTATATCTTCTATAGCATGTACAGTCATCATTACTTAAAATGTTTGTCTTTTGCTCTACTGTCTTTTACTTGTTTTACTTTTGTTCTTTTTAATCTCATATCTTCTAAAGAATATGCAATCATCATTACTTCGAATGTCTGTCTTTTACCCGACTGTCGTTTACGAGTTTCACTTTCGTCTTTTTATTCTTATATCTTCTAAAGAATGTGCAATCGTCATTACTTCGAATGGCTGTTTTTTTTCTACTGTCTTTTACCTGTTTCTAATTCTCTCTTTATAATCTTATATCTTTTAAAGCATGTGCGATCATCATTACTTTGAATCTCGGTTTCCTACTCTGCTGTCTTTTACCTGTTTCACATTCTTTCTTTATAATCTTATTTCTTCTAACGCATGTGCAATCGACATTATTTTAAATATCTGTATTTTACACAACTGTCTTTTACCTGTTTAACTTTTATTCTTTTCAATTTCATGTCATGTGCAATCGTCATTATTTCTAAAGTATATGTATGTCTTTTACCGTTTTACTTTGGTTTCTATTATTCTCATATTTTCTAAAGCATGTACAATCGTATATACTTCTTATGACAGTCGATTACTCTACTGCCTATTTTAATTTCGTACTTTTATTTCTCATATCTTCTAAAGCATGTGCAATCGTCATTACTTCGTATGCCTGTGTTTTACTCCACTGTGTTTTACCTATTCTACTTACCTTCTCTTATACCTCACATCTTAACAAGCATGTGCAATGTCATTACTACTTATGTCTCTTTTTTACTCTACTGTCTGTTACCTTTTTTACTATCGTCCTTTTTTAATCTCATATTTTTTAAAGCATGTGCAATCGTCATTACTTCGAATGTCTGTATTTTACTCTACTGTATTTTACCTGTTTCATTTTCTTTTTTGTATTTTCATATCTTCTAAAGAATGTGCAATTATCATTACTTCGAATGTCTGTATTTTACTCTACTGTCTTTTACCTGTTTCACTTTCTTTTTTTAAATCTCATATCTTGTAAAGCATGTGCAATCATCAATACTTCAAATGTCTGTATTTTACTCTACTGCTTTTTACCAGTTTCACTTTCTTTTTTTTAATCTCATATCTTGTAAAGCATGTGCAATCATCATTACCTTGAATGTCTGTCTTTTACGTTACTGTTTTCTACCTATTTTGTTTCTTTCTGTTTATCTTATGCCTTCTTAAGCATGTGATAAGATGTTTTTTTACTTTCGTACTTTTTATTCTCATATTTTCTAAAGCATGTGCAATTGTCATTACTTCGAATGTCTGTCTTTTACTCTACTGTCTTTTACCTGTTTCACTCTCTTTCTTTCTAATCTTATATCTTCTAAAGCATATGCAATCGTCATTACTTCGAAGGTGTGTTTCTTACTCTACTATCTTTTACTTGTTTTACTTTATTGTTTCTTTTAATCTCATATCTTCTAAAGCATGTGCAATCGTCAGTTCTTCTAATTGACTGTCTTTTACTCTATTCTTTAAATTTGTTTACTTTCGACCTTTTTATACTCATTATTCCTAAACCATGTGCAATCGTCATGACTTTCATTGTATGTCTTTTAGTCTACTATCTTTTACCGGTTTTACTTTCGTTTTCTTAATTTTCATATTTTTAAAGCATGTACAATCATCATTACTTCGAATGTCTGTGTTTTACTCTACTGTCCTTTACTTTTTCCTCTTTCGTTCTTTTTAATCTTTAATATTCTAAAGCATATGCAATCGTCTTAACTTCAAATGTTTGTCTTTTACTCTACTGTTTTCTACCTATTTTTTTCGTTCTTTTTAATCTTATGTCTTTTACATCTTGTGCAATCATTATTACTTCGAATACCTGTTTCTTACTCTACTGTCTTTTATCTTTTCCACTTTCTTTTTTTTAATCCTATATCTTATAATTCATGAGCAATCGTCATTACTTTGAATGTCTGTTTCTTACTCTATTGTCATTTCCCTGTTTTACTTTCTTTCCTTTTATTTTATATCTTCTAAATCATGTACATTTGTCATTATTTCGAATGTCTGTATTTTACCTTACTGTCTTTTTCCTGTTTACTTTCGTTCTTTTTATTCTCATATCTTCTAAAGCATGTGCAATCGTTTTTCTTCTATTTACTGTTTTTTACTCTACTATCTCTTACCTTTTTTACATTCGTATTTTTTATTCTCATGTTTTCTTAAGCATGTGCAATCCTCGTTACTTCTGATGTTGGTCTTTTACTGTACTGTCATATAGGCTGTATTAACTTTCGTTTTTTTATTCTCATATTTTTTATAGCATACTCATATTTTTATTTGCATCATTATTACGAATTTCTGTTTTTACTCTACTGTCTTTTACCCGTTTCACTTTCATTCTTTTTAAACCTATAAATTCTAAAGCATGTGCAATCGTCATTACTTCGAATGTCTCTCTTTTACTCTACTGTCTTTACCTTTTTTACTTTCTTTTTTTTAACCTCATATCTTCTATAGCATGTGCAATCGTCATAACTTCGAATGCCTGTTTCTTACCCTACTGTCCTTAACCTGTTTTACTTTCGTTCTTTTTAATCTCATTACTTCTAAAGCATGTGCAATCGTGAATACTTCGAATGGCTGTCTTTTACTCTACTCTCTTTTACCTGTTTTCTTTCGTTTGTTTAGTCTCTTATCTTCTAAGGCATGTGTAATCGTTATTACTACTAATGTCTGTCGTTTACTTTACTGCCTTTTACCTGTTTCACTTTCTCCCCTTTTAATCTTACATATCTTCTAAAGCATATGCAATCGTCATTACTTCGAATTTCTGTTTCTTACTCTACTGTCTTTTACCCGTTTCACTTTCTTCTTTTTAATCTTATATCTTCTATAGCATGTGCAATCGACATTACTTCGACATTACTGTCTTTTACTTTACTTTCTTTTATCTGTTTTACTTTCGCTTTCAATCTCATATCTTCTAATGCATTTGCAATCATCATTACCTTGAATGTTATTACTACTAATGTCTGTCGTTTACTCTACTGTCTTTTACCTGTTTTACTTTCGTTATTTTTAATCTCATATCTTCTAAAGCATGATCATTACTTCGAATGTCTGTTTTTACTCAATTGTCTTTTACCTGTTTCACTTTCTTTTTTTTTAATCCTATATCTTCTAGAGCATGTGCGACCGCCATTACTTTGAATGTCTGTCTTTTATTCTACTGTCTTTTACCTGTTTTACTTCTGTTTTTTTTATTCTCATATCTTTTAAGGCATGTGTAACCGTCATTACTAAGAATGTCTGTCTTTTACTTTACTGTCTTTTATGTTTCACTTTCTCTCCTTTTAATCGTATATACCTTCTAAAGCATATGCAATCGTCATTACTTCGAATTTCTGTTTCTTACTCTACTTTCTTTTACCTGTTTCACACTTCTTCTTTATTCTCATATCTTCTAAGGCATGTGTAACCATCATTACTAAGAATGTCTGTCTTTTACTTTACTGTCTTTTATGTTACACTTTCTCTCCTTTTAATCTTATATATCTTCTAAAGCATATGCAATCGCCATTACTTCGAATTTCTGTTTCTTACTCTACTTTCTTTTACCTGTTTCACTTTCTTCTTCTTAATCTTATATCTTCTAAAGCATATGCAATCGTCATTACTTCGAATTTCTGTTTCTTACTCTACTTTCTTTTACCTGTTTCACTTTCTTCTTCTTAGTCTTATATCTTCTAAAGCACGTGCAATCGTCATTACTTCGAATAGCTGTCTTTTACTCGTCTGACTTTTACCTGTTTCACTTTCGTTTTTTTTAAATCTCATATCTTCTAATGCATTTGCAATCATCATTACCTCGAATGTCGGTCTTTTACTCTACTGTTTTCTATCTATTTTGTTTTCTTTCTTTTTATTTTATGTCTTCTTAAGCTTGTGCAACCGTCATTACTTCGAATGTCTATCTTTTACTCTACTGTCTTTTACCTGTTTTATTTTTTTTTCTATTCTCATATTTTCTAAAGCATGTGCAATCGTCATTACTTTGAATGTCGGTTTTTTACTCAATTGTATTTTACCTCTTTCACTTTCGTTTTTTTAAATCCTAATCTTCTAGAGCCTGTGCAACCGTCATTACTTCGAATGTCTGACTTTTACCTGTTTTACTTTCGTTCTTTTCAAACTCATATCTTCTAAAGCGTGTGTAATCGTCATTTCTTCTAATGACTATCTTTTACTCTACTCTCTTTTATCTTTTTAACTTTTGTTCTTTTTAATCTCATATCTTCTAAAGCACGTGCAATCGTCAATACTTTGAATTTCTGTCTTTTATTCTACTGTCTTCTACCTGCCTTACTTTCGTTCTTTTTTCTCATACTTTCTAAAGCATGTGCAACTGTCATTACTTTGAATGTCTGTATTGTACTCTACTGTCTTTTACGTGTTTCACTCTTCTTCATTATTCTCATATCTTCTAAGGCATGTGTAACCGTCATTACTAAGAATGTCTATCTTTTACTTTACTGTCTTTTATGTTTCACTTTCTCTCCTTTTAATCTTATATATCTTCTAAAGCATATGCAATCGTCATTACTTCGAATTTCTGTTTCTTACTCTACTTTCTTTTACCTGTTTCACTTTCTTCTTCTTAATCTTATATCTTCTAAAGCATATGCAATCGTCATTACTTCGAATTTCTGTTTCTTACTCTACTTTCTTTTACCTGTTTCACTTTCTTCTTCTTAATCTTATATCTTCTAAAGCACGTGCAATCGTCATTACTTCGAATAGCTGTCTTTTACTCGTCTGACTTTTACCTGTTTCACTTTCGTTTTTTTTTAAATCTCACATCTTCTAATGCATTTGCAATCATCATTACCTCGAATGTCGGTCTTTTACTCTACTGTTTTCTATCTATTTTGTTTTCTTTCTTTTTATTTTATGTCTTCTTAAGCTTGTACAAACATCAGTATTTTGATGTCTATCTTTTACTCTACTGTCTTTTACCTGTTTTATTTTTTTTTCTATTCTCATATTTTCTAAAGCATGTGCAATCGTCATTACTTCGAATGTCTGACTTTTACCTGTTTTACTTTTGTTCTTTTCAAACTCATATCTTCTAAAGCGTGTATAATCGTCATTTCTTCTAATGACTATCTTTTACTCTACTGTCTTTTATCTTTTTAACTTTTGTTCTTTTTAATCTCATATTTTCTAAAGCACGTGCAATCGTAAATACTTTGAATTTCTGTCTTTTATTCTACTGTCTTCTACCTGTCTTACTTTTGTTCTTTTTTCTCATACTTTCTAAAGCATGTGCAACTGTCATTACTTTGAATGTCTGTATTGTACTCTACTGTCTTTTACCTGTTTTACTTTCGTTCTTTTTAATCTCATATCTTCTAAAGCATGTGCAACCGTCACTACTTCGAATGTTTGTCTTTTACTCTACTGCCTTTTACTTGCTTTACTCTCGTTCCTTTTAATTCACTCTGCTGTCATTCATCTTTTTAACTTGGTCATTATTTTATCTGTTTTGTTCTTTCTTAAGCATGTAGGATATACGTCTTCCAATAACATTAACCCTACAGTCTTTTGCCTCCTTTTTATACACATTTCTCTCTTCTTTGTAGGCATGCTTTATCTTCATTTTTTCGTCGTTACTCTAATTTAATTTACTACTCTTTACCTATTTCAGTACCGGTAATTTTGATTCCATATTTCTTTTTATGCATGCTTTGTCATTAACACTTTAAATATCTGTCATTTACTCAACTATCATTTACTTATTTTAATTTAGGTTCTGTACTTTTCTTCTGAATCATGTGCAACCTTCATTACTTTGATGTCTATCATATACTATACCGTAATGTCTTTTACCTGTTTTACTTCCGTTTTATTTTATATTTCTCACTCCTATTTTCATGCCTGATCGTCATTACTTCTAATGTCTGTCACTTACTCTACTGTATTTCAACTATTTTACTATTGTTTTTTCAATATTTCTCAATTCTTTCCGGTCATGTAAATACTACGAATATCTCTATTTTATTTTACCCATTTACATTTATTTTAATTCTGTATTCCTATTTTCTTTTGAAAATTGTGTTATCATCATTTTTTATATATCTGTTGCTTAGTCTTTTATCTATTTTATATTAAACTTTATCCAATAATTCTCACTTCTTCAAAGCCATGTCTAATTGTCATTACTTCGAATCTGTCGTTTATTATACTGTGTCTTTTACCTTTTCTTACTTTCGATTAAATTTTCTTTTTCTCTCTTCGTTTGTAGCATGCCCATCTTCCATTACTTCGACGTCTATCACTTACTATACAGTCTTTTACCTATTTTATCTCATTTTTTACAAACATTCCTCTCTTCTTCTTAGGCATACTACATCGTCATTTCTTGAAATATCTGTCGTTTACTCAACTATTATTTACTATTTTACTTTATTTCTGTACTTAATTTCTCTTTTGTTCTGACGCATGTGCAAACATCTGTACTTTGATATCTGTTATTTACTATATTGTGTTTTACCTGTTTTTACATTTGTTCTTGTCCTATATTTTCACTTCTTCTAAGGCAGCGCAATCGTCAAATACTTCGATAGCCTGTCATTTTACTCTACTGTTATTTACCTATTTTACTTTCTATTCTATTTGTTTCTCTCTTTGTCTGTAGCGTGTGCATATTCCATTACTTCGATATCTGTCACTTACTATAGAGTCTTTTACCTATTTCATCAAATTTTTTACATGCATTTTTCTCTTCTGCTTAGGTATGCTAATTCGTCATTTATTGAAATACCTGTCATTTACTCAACTATCATTTAATATTGTACTTGATTTATGTAGGTACTTATATTTTTCTTCTTCTGACGCATGTGCAAACATCAGTATTTTGATGTCTATCATTTACTATACTGTCTTTTACTTGTTTTACTTTCGTTCTTATTCTATAATCACACTTCTTCCAAGGCATGCGCATATTTATAACGCATTTCTTATTTCTATTATCTCTTTAATAGAAATTTCTCTCAATGGTTCTCATTATTCTATATTTATCATTCCTCCCAGGGCATGAGCATTCGTCATTACAACGAGTGTTCTTCGTTTACTCCACTGTCTTCCATCTATTTTACATTCATTTTTATTTTATATTTCTCTATTCTTCTGAATCTTTTCTTCTGAAAAAATGTACTATCTTCATTTTTTTAAGGCCTTTCACTTACTCTACTATGATTTACGTATTTTAGATTCGTTTTTCTTATATATTTCTCACCTTCTATGGACTTGCAATTGTCAATACTTCGATTGTCTGTTATTTACTCTACTGTCTTTTACACATTTTACTTTCCTTCAATTTTACATATTTTATTTCTCAAGTGTGCGTAATATAAATTTCTTCCGATATCCAACGTTTACTCTACTCTCTTTTACCTTTGTACTTTCGTTTTTATTAATTATTCTCTTTCATTCTCAAGAATGGATTATCATCATTTCTTCAAATGTCATTTACATACTATCCTTTACTTATTTTACTTTCATTTTTCTTTGAACAATGCAATCCTAATTGATTCGAGTATCTGTCATTTACTCTACTTTTCTTACCTATTTTAGTTTCTATATTATTTTACATTTTCCACTTCTTCGTCATTAATTCGAATGTATGTTAATTAGGCCTACATCTTTTAACTTGTCTGCTTTTGTTTCTTTGTACATTTTCCTTCTGAAGCATGTGGAATCTTTTTTTTAATACTTATTCATTTACTCTGTCTTTCCTATCTATTTTCCTTTCGTTTTTATTCTATATTTCTAATTTTTCTTTTTTCTCACAGTATCAATTTATTTCAATGTCTATGATTACTCTACTGTGTTTTACATTCTCAATTTTTTTAATTCTATATTTCTCAATCCCTTTAAAGCATGTGCAATTGTCATTTTGAATGTCTATCATTTAAACTACTGTCATTTAACTATTTTACTTTCGTTTCTATTTTATGTTTTTTTACTTCTCCTTAATAAATATATTCCTATATCTAACATTTACATTAATGTCTTCTACTTATCTCATTATCGTTTTTATTTAATATGTTTCAATGTGTTCTAAGCATGTACCGTTTTCCTCTCTTCTGCTGAATCATGTTCAACCTTCGTTACTTCGTGTTTGTCATTTATCATACCGTAATGTCTTTTACGTGATTACATTCCTTTTTATTCTATATTCACACTTCTTTTAGGGCCATCGTCATTATTCGAATGTCTGTCATTTACTCTACTGTCTTTCACCTATTGTACTATCGTTTTTATTCAATATTTCTTAAACCTTTTTTAATCCGGTAAGGTCGTTATTTCAACTAATGTCTGTTGTTTGTTTTAATATTTTTTAACTAATTCACACTTATTTTTATTCTGTATTTCTTTATTCTTTATTCTCAATCATGCGTTATTTTCATTCTTTTAAATGTCACTGTGATTTACCTATTTTACTTTCGGTTTTCTTCTATATTTCTCTGCTTGTAGGCATGCTCACTAAGTGTTATTTCGAATGTTTATCTTTTACTCTACTAACTTTTATCTTTGTACATTAGTTTTTATTCATATTCTTCTTTACTTCTAAGGCATGCGTAACTTCGAATCACAATTTACACTTTTGTCTTTTACTTATTTTATTTTATATTACTCTCTTTTTCTGAAACATGTCCATCCTTTTTTACTTCAAATTCTGTAATTTACTATAAAGACTTTTACCTATTTTACGTCCCTTTTTATACACATCTCTCTCTTCTTCTTTGACATGCTTTGTCATAATTTTTTCAAATGTATGTCATTTGCTCAACTACCATTTACTATTTTACTTTAGTTTCTGTACTTAACTTCTCTTTTTTTAAAGCATGTATAAACATCAGTAACGTGATGTCTGTCTTTTACCTGTTTTACTTTTCTTCTTCTATTACAATCTCTTTTCTTCTTATTCATGCGCAATCGTTATTACTTGTAATGTCTCTCATTTCTGCTACTGTTTCTAAGCTATTTTATTTTCGTTTCTATTTCATGTTTAACACGTCTCCTTAAGCATCCGTAATATCCATTTCTTTTAACGTCTATCGTAACTCTACTGCTTTTAACCTATTCTACTTTCGTTTTTATTCTATATTTCTTATTCTCCTAATTACTCTAAGCCTATGCAGTCGTCATTACTACGAATGTCTCTTTATTTTATTATTCTTCACCTATTTTACATTCATTATTATTCTGCGGGGCTCTACTTCTTAGGCATGCTTTATCATTATTTCTTCAAATGTCTATCATTTCTAAAAACATTCACCTATTTTACTTACGTTTTTTGTAACTAATTTCTCTCTTCTTCTGAACCATCTGCAACCTTTATTACTTCGATTTTTGCCATTTACTATACGGTCTCTTACTTATTTTGCTTTCTTGACTATTTTATTTTTCTCTCTTCGTCTGTAGCTTGTGCATCCCACCTTATTTCGATGTTTGTCACTTACTATACAGTCTTTTACTTCCCTTTTTATACACATTTCTGTCTTCTTCTCATGCATGCTTTATCATCATTTCTTCAAATTTCTGTAATTTTCTTAAATATTATTTACCTAATTCACTTTACTTCTGTACTTTTTTCTTTTTTTTCTGATTCATGTATTTCTCACTTTTTCTAAGACATGTCTAATCAACATTACTTCGAATGTCTTTCGTTTACACTACTCTCTTTTAACTACCGTTTTTATTCAATATTTCTCAACTCTTTCTAACTATATTTTTTACTTCTCCTTAAGCATGCACAATATAAATTTCTACCACTACGTACCATTTACTCTACTGTCCTTTACCTATTTTACTATCGTTTTTATTTATTATTTCTCAATTCTTTATAAGTATGTGCAGAAAGTCTCTATTTTTTATTTTATTATTCAAACCTATTCTTAATACTTTTTTTGTATTTCTCTATTTTTCTGAATCATGTGATACCTTCCTTTTTAACTTTCGTTTATTCATATTTTTCTTTTATACTCAAGAATGGGTTATCATCTATATACTTGTCATTTACAAACTCTTCTTTACTTATTTTATTTTCGTTTTCGTACTATATTCCTTTCTTCTTCTAAACAATGTGTAATCCTAATTAATTGGAATGTCTGTATTTTACTCTATTTTTCTTACCTTTCTTAGATTTGATATAATCCCCTATTTTCCTCTTCTTCTTAATCATGAGCAGTCGTCATTAATTCAAATGTATGTAAATTACACCTATATCTTTTAACTTGTTTACGTTTGTTTTTATTTTACATTTTTCTTCTGAAGCATGTGGAATAGTTTTTGTTAAAGTTTTTTGTCGTTTACTTTACTTTTTTACCTATTTTTTCGTTATTATTAAATATTTATCTCTTCTTCTTTAGCATGCGCAATCGTATTACTTCGAACGATTCTCAATTACTCCACTATCTTTTACTTAGCCATTTAACTTTCCTTTATAATTAATATTTATCACTTTTTCTATTTGTAATCATTTTTATATTTCATTTCTTGTTAGAAACATTTGCAATTGTTATTTTTTTTTAATTATCTGTCATTTACCTTACTGTCTTTTATAATTATTTATTTGTCTTATTTCTCACTTTTACTGAAAGCATGTGCAATCGTAATTTTTTCAAATGTCTTATCATTTAATTTACTATAATTTACCTATTTGTCTCTAGTTTTTAATTGTTTCACTTCATCTGAAACATGTGCAATCGAATTTCTAACATTGTGTGACATTTACTCTATTATCTTATAAGCTCTTTTACTTTTGTTTTTATTACATATTTGTCACTTCTTGTTACGAATGCGCAATTTTCTTTACTTCGAATCTCTGTCATTTCCTTTACTGCCTTTAACCTATTCTACTTCCGTTTTCTTCATATTTCTTACTTTTTCTAAAGAATATCTACGAATGTCTCTCACTTACTCTACGGCCTATTACATCTTTTACTTTTTTTTCTTATATAGTTTTCTCTCCTCTTTCGAAGCATGAGCAAAGTTTATTTCTTCGAAAGTTTGTCGTTTACTGTACATTGCTTTCATTTACATGTTTTAATTTTGTTTCTTTTTCATCTTTCTCTCTTTATTTGAAGCATACATCTTACAATTTCTGTCATGTACTATCTTTTACCTATTTCTTTTCATTTTTATTCTATATTTCTCTATTCTTCTGATGTATGTGCAGTCATATATTTTCAGGTGTCTGTCATTTACACTAATATATTTTTCCTATTTTACTTTCGTTTTTATTTTGTACATTCTTTTCTTCTTGAACATGTGCAACCGTCATTTCTATGAATATCTCTAATTTACTCTTATCTCTATTGCCTTTACTGTCTTTCCTCTGTTTTCTTCAGAATTCTATTCTATTATTCTCTGTTTTTTTAAAGCGATCATGTGCAATAGTAATTTTTTTCAAATGTCTGTAATTTACTATAATATTTTTTACATTTTCTCTTTCATTTATATTTCATATTCTTCGCCTTTTCTTAAGCATGTGCAATTGTAATTTTTTACAATTTCTGACATTTACTTTACTGTCTTTTATCTCTTTTACTTTGATTTTGATAACATATTTCTCACTTCTACTTAAGCAAGTCCAATTGTCATTTTTTCGAATGAATGTCTTTTACCGTACTATCTTTTACCTACTAACCTATCGTTCAAACCTATTTTATACTCTATGGTATTTCGGCCATTTTACTTTCATTTTTATTTCCTATTTCTCACTTTTTTTAAACATGTGCAATCGTTATTACTACGCATATCTCCCAGTTACTCTACAATTTATCGCTTGTTTTACTTTTGTTTTTCTATTATAGTTTTTAAAAGCGTGTATAATCGTCATTTTTTCGAATTTCTGCCATTTTCTCTACCATCTTCTGACTTCTTTTATAATTTCTTCTCTATTCCATTTCTAATTTTCACTTCTTCTTGAGCATGCGATCTTGTTATTTCTAAATATGTCTATCTTTTACTCTACTGTAATTTAACTGTTTTACTTTCGGATCTATACTACTATCATCTCTATTTTCGATGTATGTGCAATCTTTTTTTTTTTAATGTTGGTCACTTACTTTATTATCTTTAACCTTATTTATACTCTTTTTATGTTATTACTTCATCCTATGTACAATCATTATTCCTTTGAATGTCGGTCCTACTATCAACCTCTTATTTTACTTTTGTATCTATTTCACATTTTTTACTTCTTCTGAAGCATGTTCAATCGTCACATTTTTGCATCCATAACACTAACTCTATTTTTCTTGCCAATTTTACTACCGTTTTTACTACTATTTTTTCTCTTCTTCTGATGCATGTATATCATTTTTTCGAATGTCTCTTGATCCCATCTTTTGAGAATGAATCCTATCTTTTGAGTACTTTAAATTTGTTCTTCATTCCATATTTCTCACTTCTTAAGCATGCGAAATTCTCATTACTTTTAATGTCTATCATTTACTCTACTATTTTCCACTCTTTGTATTTTATTTTGTATTCTATTTTTATATTTCTTTTCTGAAGCATGTCCTATCGTCTTTTTATTGATTGTTTGGTATTTACTCTACTGTCTTTTACTTATTTTATTATTATTATTTTTTTATTTTTCACGTTTTTTGAAGCATGTCCAATTATAGTTTTTTGAAAATCTGTCATTTACTCTAATCCCTATTAAATATTTTATTTTCGTTTTAATCGTATATTTCTCAATTAATTATAAGTAAGTGAATCGTCATCCCTAACAATATCTATCATTTCTTCCAATATATTAAACAAATTTTATTTTGTTTTTACTGTTTTTTTTCTTTTTGTCTGTTATTTACTGTATTATATACCCCAATTTTACTATTATTTTTATAACATTTTTCTTACTTCTTCTCAAGCATGTCTTCTTTAAGCGTGTTTTCATCGTCTGTAATTTACTTTTACATCTGTTACTAATTTTTCTGTCGTTTTTATTCGTTATTTCTCTATTCCTCTAAGTCATGACATTTTACGAATGACAACCATTTACGTTACTTTACTTTCCTATTTTCCTTTCAATATTATTATATATTCCTCTTTACTTCTAATGAATATGAAATCGTCATTTTTCGCTTGTCTTCCATTTTATTTCTTTTTTAGCATGCGCCTTCGTCATTACTTTGAATGTCTGACATACATCTACTGTCTATTTATTTTTACCTATTCTACTTTCATTTTTATATCTTTTTTAGCATGTGCCTTCGTCATTACTTTCAATGTCTGACATTAACTTTACTTCTTATTTACTTTTACCTGTTCTACTTTCATTTTTATTTCTTTTTTAGCATGAGCCTTCGTCATTACTTTGAATGTCTGACATTAACTTTACTGCCTATTTACTTTTACCTGTTCTACTTTCATTTTTATTTCATTTTTAGCATTTGCCTTTGTCATTACTTTGAATGTCTGACATTAACTTTACTTCCTATTTACTTTTACCTGTTCTACTTTCATTTTTATTTCTTTTTTAGTATGCGCCTTCGTCATTACTTTGAATGTCTGACATTAACTTTACTTCCTATTTACTTTTACCTGTTCTACTTTCATTTTTATTTCTTTTTTAGCATGTGCCTTCGTCATTACTTTGAATGTCTTACATAAATCTACTGTCTATTTACTTTTACCTGTTCTACTTTCATTTTTATTTCTTTTTTAGCATGTGCCTTCGTCATTACTTCGAATATCTGACATAAATCTACTGTCTATTTACTTTTACCAATTCTACTTTCGTTTTTATTTCTTTCTTAGCATGTGCCTTCGTCATTACTTCGAATATCTGACATAAATCTACTGTCTATTTACTTTTACCTATTCTACTTTCATTTTTATTTCTTTTTTAGTATGCGCCTTCGTCATTACTTCGAATATCTGACATAAATCTACTGTCTATTTACTTTTACCTATTCTACTTTCGTTTTTATTTCTTTTTTAGCATGTGCCTTCGTCATTACGTCGAATATCTGACATAAATCTACTGTCTATTTACTTTTACCTGTTCTACTTTCATTTTTATTTCTTTTTTAGTATGCGCCTTCGTCATTACTTTGAATGTCTGACATTAACTTTACTTCCTATTTACTTTTACCTGTTCTACTTTCATTTTTATTTCTTTTTTAGCATGTGCCTTCGTCATTACTTTGAATGTCCTACATAAATCTACTGTCTATTTACTTTTACCTGTTCTACTTTCATTTTTATTTCTTTTTTAGCATGTGCCTTCGTCATTACTTCGAATATCTGACATAAATCTACTGTCTATTTACTTTTACCTATTCTACTTTCGTTTTTATTTCTTTTTTAGCATGTGCCTTCGTCATTACTTCGAATATCTGACATAAATCTACTGTCTATTTACTTTTACCTATTCTACTTTCGTTTTTATTTCTTTTTTAGCATGTGCCTTCGTCATTACTTCGAATATCTGACATAAATCTACTGTCTATTTACTTTTACCTATTCAACTTTCGTTTTTATTTCTTTTTTAGCATGTGCCTTCGTCATTACTTCGAATATCTGACATAAATCTACTGTCTATTTACTTTTACCTATTCTACTTTCGTTTTTATTTCTTTTTTAGCATGTGCCTTCGTCATTACTTCGAATATCTACCATAAATCTACTGTCTATTTACTTTTACCTTTTCTACTTTCGTTTTTATTTCTTTTTTAGCATGTGCCTTCGTCATTACTTCGAATATCTGACATAAATCTACTGTCTATTTACTTTTACCTATTCTACTTTCGTTTTTATTTCTTTTTTAGCATGTGCCTTCGTCATTACTTCGAATATCTGACATAAATCTACTGTCTATTTACTTTTACCAATTCTACTTTCGTTTTTATTTCTTTCTTAGCATGTGCCTTCGTCATTACTTCGAATATCTGACATAAATCTACTGTCTATTTACTTTTACCTATTCTACTTTCATTTTTATTTCTTTTTTAGTATGCGCCTTCGTCATTACTTCGAATATCTGACATAAATCTACTGTCTATTTACTTTTACCTATTCTACTTTCGTTTTTATTTCTTTTTTAGCATGTGCCTTCGTCATTACGTCGAATATCTGACATAAATCTACTATCTATTTACTTTTACCTGTTCTACTTTCATTTTTATTTCTTTTTTAGCATGTGCCTTCGTCATTACTTCGAATATCTGACATAAATCTACTGTCTATTTACTTTTACCTATTCTACTTTCGTTTTTATTTCTTTTTTAGCATGTGCCTTCGTCATTACTTCGAATATCTGACATAAATCTACTGTCTATTTACTTTTACCTCTTCTACTTTCGTTTTTATTTCTTTTTTAGCATGTGCCTTCGTCATTACTTCGAATATCTGACATAAATCTACTGTCTATTTACTTTTACCTATTCTACTTTCGTTTTTATTTCTTTTTTAGCATGTGCCTTCGTCATTACTTCGAATATCTGACATAAATCTACTGTCTATTTACTTTTACCTATTCTACTTTCGTTTTTATTTCTTTTTTAGCATGTGCCTTCGTCATTACTTCGAATATCTGACATAAATCTACTGTCTATTTACTTTTACCTATTCTACTTTCGTTTTTATTTCTTTTTTAGCATGTGCCTTCGTCATTACTTCGAATATCTGACATAAATCTACTGTCTATTTACTTTTACCTATTCTACTTTCGTTTTTATTTCTTTTTTAGCATGTGCCTTCGTCATTACTTCGAATATCTGACATAAATCTACTGTCTCTTTACTTTTACCTATTCTACTTTCGTTTTTATTTCTTTTTTAGCATGTGCCTACGTCATTACTTCGAATATCTGACATAAATCTACTGTCTATTTACTTTTACCTATTCTACTTTCGTTTTTATTTCTTTTTTAGCATGTGCCTTCGTCATTACTTCGAATATCTGACATAAATCTACTGTCTATTTACTTTTACCTATTCTACTTTCGTTTTTATTTCTTTTTTAGCATGTGCCTTCGTCATTACTTCGAATATCTGACATAAATCTACTGTCTATTTACTTTTACCTATTCTACTTTCGTTTTTATTTCTTTTTTAGCATGTGCCTTCGTCATTACTTCGAATATCTGACATAAATCTACTGTCTATTTACTTTTACCTATTCTACTTTCGTTTTTATTTCTTTTTTAGCATGTGCCTTCGTCATTACTTCGAATATCTGACATAAATCTACTGTCTATTTACTTTTACCTATTCTACTTTCGTTTTTATTTCTTTTTTAGCATGTGCCTTCGTCATTACTTCGAATATCTGACATAAATCTACTGTCTATTTACTTTTACCTATTCTACTTTCGTTTTTATTTCTTTTTTAGCATGTGCCTTCGTCATTACTTCGAATATCTGACATAAATCTACTGTCTATTTACTTTTACCTATTCTACTTTCGTTTTTATTTCTTTTTTAGCATGTGCCTTCGTCATTACTTCGAATATCTGACATAAATCTACTGTCTATTTACTTTTACCTATTCTACTTTCGTTTTTATTTCTTTTTTAGCATGTGCCTTCGTCATTACTTCGAATATCTGACATAAATCTACTGTCTATTTACTTTTACCTATTCTACTTTCGTTTTTATTTCTTTTTTAGCATGTGCCTTCGTCATTACTTCGAATATCTGACATAAATCTACTGTCTATTTACTTTTACCTATTCTACTTTCGTTTTTATTTCTTTTTTAGCATGTGCCTTCGTCATTACTTCGAATATCTGACATAAATCTACTGTCTATTTACTTTTACCTATTCTACTTTCGTTTTTATTTCTTTTTTAGCATGTGCCTTCGTCATTACTTCGAATATCTGACATAAATCTACTGTCTATTTACTTTTACCTATTCTACTTTCGTTTTTATTTCTTTTTTAGCATGTGCCTTCGTCATTACTTCGAATATCTGACATAAATCTACTGTCTATTTACTTTTACCTATTCTACTTTCGTTTTTATTTCTTTTTTAGCATGTGCCTTCGTCATTACTTCGAATATCTGACATAAATCTACTGTCTCTTTACTTTTACCTATTCTACTTTCGTTTTTATTTCTTTTTTAGCATGTGCCTTCGTCATTACTTCGAATATCTGACATAAATCTACTGTCTATTTACTTTTACCTATTCTACTTTCGTTTTTATTTCTTTTTTAGCATGTGCCTTCGTCATTACTTCGAATATCTGACATAAATCTACTGTCTATTTACTTTTACCTATTCTACTTTCGTTTTTATTTCTTTTTTAGCATGTGCCTTCGTCATTACTTCGAATATCTGACATAAATCTACTGTCTATTTACTTTTACCTATTCTACTTTCGTTTTTATTTCTTTTTTAGCATGTGCCTTCGTCATTACTTCGAATATCTGACATAAATCTACTGTCTATTTACTTTTACCTATTCTACTTTCGTTTTTATTTCTTTTTTAGCATGTGCCTTCGTCATTACTTCGAATATCTGACATAAATCTACTGTCTATTTACTTTTACCTATTCTACTTTCGTTTTTATTTCTTTTTTAGCATGCGCCTTCTTCATTACTTGGAATGTCTGACATTAACTTTACTTTTACCTATTCTACTTTTATTATTTTTTTTAGCATGCGCCTTCTTCATTACTTTGAATGTCTGACATTTAATCTCCAGCCTTTCATCTATTTCACTTTTGTTTTTTTTCATATTTTTTTCGAATATCATTCACTATACTTTCTTATTTCTAGTTTGTTTTTGTTTTCTACGTTTCACTTTACTATATTTTCCTTTTTTTAACTTTCTAATTTAAACCATATTTGTCACTCCTTTTTAACCTGACCAACCGTCATTACTACGAACGTCTCTCATTTACGCCGTGGCCTTTGAATTGTTTTACTTTTGTTTCTATTTTAATTTTGTCTCTTGTTTTTAATCATGTGCTTTTTACTTTTACCTATTTTACTTTCGGTTCTTTTGTATCTTTCTTCCTTCTTTTAAAACATGTGATTTTGTCCTTTTTTAATTTCTATTTTTTACTGCACTATCTTGTATCTATATCTGGTTAATTTGTATTCTGTATTTCTCTCTTTTTCTGAAGCATGTGCAATCGTCAATTTTTTCAATGTGTCATTTACTGTTTTATCTTTTACCTAATTTGCTTTTTTATTTAATTTTTTCCACTTTTTAAACATGTGCAATCGTCTTCCCTACTAATTTCTTTCATAATGTTTTATGTATTCCACTTTGGTTTGTGTTCTATTTTTCTCTCTTCTTTAGATGTATGTACAATCATCATTTTCGAATGTATCTCGTGTATTTTACTATCTTTTATTTCTTATTTTTTTCGTTTTTATTCCATATTTCTCGTTTTATTTTAAGCATGCTCAATGCTAATTACTTTGAATGTGTGTCATTTACTACACGTTTTATTACCTTTTTTACTTTCCTTTCTATGCTATTGTCCCCTCTTCTTTTAAAACGTGTGCAACCGTAATTTTTTCGAATGCCTTTCATTTACATTGCTTTTCTTTATCTATATTTTATCTCTCTATTTTTCTTTCGTTTAGTTCAAAATATCTTGGTTGTATTTAAGCATGCGCTTTCTTTATTTTCTGAGATATTTGTTATTTACCCTAATATCTTTTACTTTTATTTCTTTCGTTTTCATTCTACGTTCCTCAACTTTCACCAAGCATGCGCAGTTGTTATTTTCTCGAATGTCTCTCGTTTAGTATACTAGTTCACCTTTTTTTGTTTTGTGTTTATTCCATATTTCTTCTTAAGCAAGAGCATTTATCCCTTCTTTAAATCTCTTTTATTTATTTTACCATCTCTTAGGTATTCGGTTATACTTTTTATTACATACTTCTACAATTCTGCCTAACATTCTGACCCGTCGTTTCATTGAACCTCTTGCCCTTATTTTTTTGACCATATAATTTTCATTCTATTCTGTTCTTTTACTCTTTTCATATTTTACTATTACACTTACACTATTATTTCTTACATATTCTACTTTTATTTTAATTCCATAATTCTACATTTTTTTCAGCTAGCCTATTCTTACCATGTTTTCTAAACATTTTTCACTTTTATTCAATTATCTCTATTTGCTTCACTTTTGTTTTTGTTTTATACTTATACACACTTTCTTTAGGATGCCTAATCATCTTTCCTTCTAAAGTTTTTTATATTACTCTCTCTTCCTAACTCAACTGGTTTTTTTCATTTCATATTTCTACACTACTTATTGAATATTGTCTCTTTGTGTCTTTTGCGTATCTACTCATTGTTACCTATCATTTTCATTCTGTACTTTTGTTCTTAATCGCAGGCATGTTGCTCAACAGTGTGTATCTGTTAAATCAATAACATTACTAAGACCTATTTTTAATTCATTTAATTAAATACGTCAATCTTCTTTTTAAACTTTCTGTATATTTTTTTCGATATTCTCTCATTTAATCTACTCTCCCTTACCTGTTTTATTTAAATAAAATTATTCTACATAATCCTTTGCTTTCCTGTTTATGTTTTAACTTTACCTCATACTTCTACAATTCATTTTGAACATGCTACATCTTTTCTTTTTCTATGTCTTATATTCTTCACTATCTTTGTAGTATTTTTGCCTTATATCAATTATATAAATCGACATATATAAATCGATCTTTATTCAAATTACTCTTCTTTACTTCACAGTGGCTTACTTGTTTAATTTTCCTTCTATACTTTAAACCTTTGTTTTAAGCATACTTAACCACCTTACTTCAAATTACTGTAGTAGGCTATATCTTGCGTTTACATATTTCTAAAAATATTTGATTGACTAAGCGACTTTTCTTCAAATGTCTCTTGAATACACTACTGTATTTTATTCAATTTACTTGTTTTAATTTATATTTCTTCATTTTTTCTTAAGCCTTCAGAAAAGTTGTTCCTTTTACATTTTCTCATTTACTTTGCTATCTCTTGCATATTCTACTTTGGTTTTTATTCTATATTCCTTCTTGCTCAATCATTCTTTATTTATTGTAAATGTATCACATTTACTCTACTATCTCATAAACATTTCTTTTTTTCATGTTATACTTCTTTACTTCTTCGTAAGTATGATGAATCTTCTTTTCTTCGTCTCTCATTCCCTCTACTATCTCTTACTTACTAATATTTTCATTCTACATTTCTACAATCACTTATAACCATTCCATCCCTTCTTTTCCTCGGATGTATTTTCTCCACTGTGTCATAAACATTTTTAGGTCTCTGTAATTCTATATTTTTACACCTTTTCTTAAGCCCTTTGAATTGGCTTTTCGTCGAGTGTCTGTTATTTAACTTTACAAACTCAAACAGTATACCACCTTCATTTTCATTCCATGATCTTAAACTTCTTCATGAATTAGACGTTCTTGAAAGTCTCACTTTTTCAACTATTAAGAAAAAGAAGTAATTATTCGAGTTTCGTCTCCATTTCATACTTCTAAATTTTTTCTTAAGCAAGTTGCATAGCTTTTTCTTCGAACCTTTATCACTTACTTTACTATCTCGTGTTTATCATACTTTAGTCTTTTCTTTGAATATCTTACATCTATACTTATCTAATTAATTTTTTCTTTTCTATTTCTCTTTTCATTCGTTACTACTACACTTCGTTTAAAGAGAGTTTAATGACCTCTTCTTTAAATGGCTCCTGATTCTACTTTCCTTATAAAGACATTCTTTACCATGTTGAAACCTTGTAACTTTTCATTTCTTACTTTATTACCCGTCAACTAATTCACTTTCGCATTCATTCTATAATTTTAATCTTGCTCATAAGTGTCCTGAATCACTTTCTCACACTTTCTTGGAATATCTTTCATTTACTTTACTATCTCTTGTCTATTCTGCATTCTTTATTTCTATACTTTTACGCTCATTTTAAGCACTCGGACCGTCTTGTTTTAGAATGTCTCTTATTAACTCTGATACCTCTTACCTTTTCCCCTTACGTATGCATTTTATGCTCTACACTTCTTTTTAAGTACTCTTGTACTATTAATAGTTGATTCTTTGGATTTCTCTCATTTATTCTACTAATTTCAACTATTTCACTTTCGTATTTATTCCATTCCTCTACACTTTTTCTTCAGCGTGCTGAATGCTCTTATTTACTTTACTACCTCTTATCTATTTCACTTTTATTTATACTACTTCTTAACCGCACTACATTGTCTTTTCTTTTCTAACTTTTCTATTTATGGTTTCAATCTATAACACCACACTTCTTCTTATACATGCTGAATCGTTTTTTATTCGATTATTTTCACTTACTGTTTTATCACGAAAAAATTCCGTTTTCGTTTTCACTCCATACTTACACATTCTACAAATCTCTCTTGTTTACTCTTCTGCCTCGTACTTATTCCTCTTTCGTTTTTATTTCAAAATACTATAAATCTCCTTAAGTATCTTTTCTTCGAATCTGTCATATTCACTCTACTATTTCTTACCTATTCCTGTTTCGTGGTTACTCCGTATTTCTACACTTCTTATTACGAAATTTTAATCTTTTTTTTTATTCTCTCTTCCTTTACTCTACTATCTTTAACTTATAACTTTCAACTTCTGTTTAACTCCTCTTTCTTTGTTATTCTTTACTTCTACACTTTGTCCTAAGCATGCAAAAATTGTCTTTACTTTCAACTCCTCTCAATTATTCTTGTGTTATTATGATTGCAGTTCTGTTAATTTCTTAAGTATTCTGAATCATCTATGATAACTCTTTCACTTCAATGTTTTACGTTTTATTTTTAATTTTACATTTTACATAAGATATTTTTTCTAAAGGATACTAAATATTCTTTGATTCAAATATTGTTTTCTTTTCTTTACAATATTGTTTGTGTTGTACTTGCATTTGCATTCAAAAGCATGCCAGTCCTATTTACTAAAATCTTTCTTTATTATTTTCTATGTAATATGTATTTCTTTTTTATTTTCTTCCTCAATTGAAACAAATCTTCTTATGTATACTTAATTCTCATTTACTTAAATATTTTTACATTAACGTTCAATGTCCTATTCTTCATTCATTTTCATACTCGACTTTAACCGAGTTTCATTTACATATTCTTCCTATTTTATTTTTTAATCCATTACTCTACACCTCTTCATAGTTCATAGGGCACTATATCTTCATTTCTTCCAATGTCTACTATACACTCTTTTTACATTTCACACTGTTTCATTCCACACCTCAAAGCTTATTCTTAAACATACTTTATAACATTTTATTACAATATTTCTCTTTTACTCTACGTTCTTTACTCCTTTTTTTATTCCGTAATTAAACTCTTTTGATAAATCATGTCTTCGAATGTTTCTCATTTATTCTCTCTTTCTCTCAACCTTCGTTTTCAGTCCATACTTCTACACTTCTACATAAACATTTTTAATTGTATTTTCTTTGAAATTCTCGTATTTCCACTATTATCTGTTGAATATTCTTTGTTCGCTTTCCACCTTTACTTTTTTTACAATTGTGAAACGCCATTTCTTTTATTGCATCCCATGCACTCTACTCTTTGAGAAATAAGAGGATTTTTCTTCTTCCTCTTACATATTTCGGGTTATTCCCTACATACTTCTACAGTTCTTCAGAAGCATTCTAAATCGTTATTTCTATCAATGTCTATTATTTACTCTATTATCAACAATGTACTACATTTTACTTTAAATTCTGTATGCAACGGTTTTTCATATTCATACTAATTTACCATTAAATCACCTTTTTCTACAAACGTCATTTATTTATTCTACTGTTCTGCCTAATTTCTTCTTTTTCAATCATTATTTCTACAGTTTGTCGCATACATGCTGACTGGCTCTTTTCCTTCAAATTTCTTTAATTTATCCTTCAAACTACTAAAAAATCTTCCATTTCTTTCTTTTGTTACTCTGTACTCCTATACTTCTCAATGAGCATGATAAACTCTGTTTTTCTTTTAAATTAATTCTAATATTCCCTACTATCTCTTGCCTAACTCTGCTCAGTTTCCATTGCAACTTTCTACTACAACCATGGTGGATCCACATTTCTTCGATTGTTCTGTTTCTTTTTCATATATTTCTAAAACTCTTTATAAGGACGCTTGTCATTTCTTTGAATCCGTCTCATTTACTCTATTACCTATAACTACCTTCAATTTCGTTTTCATGCTATACGTCTAGACTTTCTCATCAGCAAACAGAATCGTCTTTTCATCCTCACATTTACTGTACTATACCTTGTCTGTTCCTGGTTATTTTCATTGTATACATTTTTTATTTTATCCGTATTTTTAACACCTAATATCAGAATGTGTTATCTTCTCTATTAACTCTTACAATATTTACTTTTGTTTATACGGCTACACTTTTTTTAAGCATGAATTGTCGTATTTTTTATAATCCGTGTCATTTTCTCTACCGTCTCTCACATATTTCACATTTATTGTCATTTGTTCCTCACCCCTTTTTTATAGGCTTTCTTAATTATTTTGTCAAATGTCTTTCAGTAATTCTATTATTTACCACTTAAAATTAATTCCTTTTTTTTCAATTTATACTTGCATGTATAATATGCATTGTTGACAACTACTTTTCTACCTTCTGTAATTTATGCTATTACAGATACTTTTTCTCCTTCCTATTCTCTTTTTCTTATTCTCTTACCTATTTCTCTTCCTTTTTCATTCTATACTTCTACACTTCATTAGCTCGCTTCTCGTCTTTTTTTTAAGCCTCTCATTTTATCTACTATCACATACATATACAACTTTCATTTTATCATTCTATTATTTTAGCCGTCTCCATAAAAGCAGAACCGCCATTTATTTGAATGTCTCATATACTCTACGACGTCTTACGCTATCCACCTTCGTTTTCATTCTATACTTGTATACTTTTTTTATACCTGTTAAACTATCTTTTCTTCGAATGTTTCTTATTCATTCTACTTTAAGTTACTTATTACTTTTTCAATCTATATTTCTACACACTTTCGTTACGCATACATAGTGCTTACTATTGTTCGAGTATCTCTCATTGGGACTACTGCCTCTGTTATTTTCTAATTTCCTTTTTTTATTTCAATTATCTATACTTCATTTATTTGAATCGTTTATTAGAAAATAATCACTTCTTTCAATGTACTTCAGTTACATTTACACCCCAATTCTATATAAATTACGGATTGCTTTTTCTTTTATATCCTGTACTTCCATTATTTTTCTAAGCATGTTGAGTCGTTTTTCTTCGAATATCTCTAATTACACTACGCCCTCTTACCTTTTTTCAATTTCGTTTTCATTCTATAATTCTATTCTTTTTCTTGCATATGCTTAAACGAGTTTTCTTAGAACGTATCTTATTTACCCTACTATCTCTTGCCTATGGCTCTATATTCCTCATTTTATACTTCCACACTTCTTCTTCAGTATCATAAAAGGTCATTTCTCTGAATGTTCTTCATTTTCTCTTCTATACCTTACCTACGTTTGTTTCTTTTTCATTCTACACTTTTTCTTAAATATAATGCATCGGGTTTTTTCAGATCACTAGCATTAACTAGAATAGATTATACAAATTTGAGTTTATTTTTCATTCTATACTTCTACAAGCATTCCTTCAAATTTCATTCATTTACTTTTCTTTCTCTTACCTATTCATGTTTCTTTTTCATTCTCTACATCTCCTCAGCTTCTTAAACTTGCTGAGTTACCTTTCTTCGAATAAATTTCCTCTTTCATTTCTTACCTACTTTTATTTTTTAAGAATCCTGAATATTTACCTCTCCGAATGTACTAAAATATTTATCATTTATTCCACTATGTCTTGTCATTTCCTGGTTCATTTTTATTCTATGCTTCAATGTTTTTTTGTTAAATAATCTAAAAAATCATTTCTTTGAATGTTTTCTCTTTTACTCTACTTAGGCTTTTCATATTTTCGTTTTTGTTCATTAACTCTACATTTTTTCTCAAGTATGTGGAATCATCGCGTTGTTTCTATGAAAGTATCTCATTTACTCTACCACCTGAAACTTTTAGCAATTTCATTTTCATTTTATACCTCTACACCTAAACTATATCATGCTGCTGCATTTAATTTCTCTAATTTACTCTATTGTTTTCCATGTATTTCTGTTTTTCTTAAACTATTTTTACTTCGAATGTATCTTATTAACCCTACTATATCCTGAGGTATATCTGTTTTTTTCTATTCTATACTTCTACACCATGTCATAAGTATTCTTAGTCTTGTTTTGTTCCTATCTTTCTTACTCTATTATCCTAAACTATTTTTATATCCTTTTCATTCTGTATTTCTAGATTTCTATAGTTTCTCAACTAAAACCTTGTCTCTTTCAATCTAAATAAATTTCTCTACTATGCCTTTCTTATTTTACTTGTATACTTTCACACTTTCTCCCAACCATATTGAATCTTCATTTCTCTTATCTACTCTACTTTTCTTATATCTCCACTTTTGCTCACATTCTGTTCTCTACCCTTTTTCTTTAAGATGATGAATCATCTTTCTGTTTGTATTCCTCTCATTTTCTCTACTGTCCCTTATCTACTTCAAAGAACCTACTTTTATCAGCATGCTGAATTGTCATCTATTGATATATCACTTACCTACTCCTGTTTAATTTTTTAATCTATGCGTACACTTCTTCATTGGTACTCTGAATCACCATTTCTTTAAATGAGACTCATTTTTCTATTATATTTTATCTATTCTACTTGTGTTTTCACTCTGTACTGCTACATAACGTCACGAGCTTGTTGAATTGTCTTTCCTGTGAACAATCTGATCTACTCAATACGTTTCTTCTCTTTTCTTTTCTTTTCATGCTTCTAAACTTTATATTCATTTTCAATTCCCTTCTCTTTTATTGTCTTTCCTGTACTTTATTATTTCTTACGTTTTTCTGTTTTATTTTCATTTCTTATTTCTATGCTTTTTTAAAGCATAATGAATCGTCTTTCTTCAAAATTCTGTCTTTTACTTGAGTACTTCTTACCTATTCATGTTTTATATTCATTCCTTCTTCTAAACATTTTCTTCAACATTAAAAAAAAATTTCTTTGAACGAATTTCTGTTTCGTTTTTATTCTGTAGTTCTATATCTCTTCTTGAGTATTCTGAATATTTATCTTCTTTACTTTTCTGAATATTCTTTTTTTAATATCTCTCTTACTCTACCATCACTTACATCTGTTTGTTTTAATTTCATAATACTATACTTCTCTCATAACCTTCCTCTTTCAATTACTTTACTCTCTTACGTACTTCAGATTTTTCTTCTTTTCATACTTCTATATAATATTTTGTTAAGCATTTTGAATTGTCTACTCCTCAAATCTCTCTTTTACTCTACTACCTCTTACGCCTGTTTCTTTTTATTAGTGTATTATGATTCTACACTGCTTTTTAGACATACTAAATCAACTTCTTTTGATCTCTGTCATTTATTCGATCACATATTACCTACTCCATTTGTCTATACTTTCTGTATTTTTACACTTCCCCTTAAGCATAATGAATCGTCTCTTCCTCGAATTCCTCCTATGTACTCTAATATCTCTTACACATTCCTTTTTCCTTTCCATTACATAATTCTACTCTTCTTTCTAAGCATTCTGAATAGCCTTTTTCGAATTGCTGTCATTTCTTGTACTATCTTTTAACGATTTCTGCCTCAATTTCCTTCCATTCTTCTAGACTTCTTCTCAAATACTATGATTTTTTTTCTATATCTCACTTTGTCTGCTATTTTCTACATATTTCTGTTTCATTTAATTTCATAATTCTACACTTCCTCTTAGAGATGGTGAACGTTCTTTTCTTCCTAAATCTGTCATGTTAAGGGCCTAATAACGCTTAATTATCATGTTTTATTTTCATTCCATACTTGTCCACTTCTTCTTAAGCATTCTAAATGTTCTTTCTTCGAATATCTTTCCTTTCTTCTACCATCTCGTTTTTATGAATGTAAAACTAATTTAATTTAAACATTTTCTGTTTCCTTTTTTCTTCCAGTTATATTCTTTTTAATATCTCTCTATGATTGTATTAGGTTTTCAGTTATTTAGTTTTTAACTATTGTAACTTCTAGTTACCAAATACCATTTCTAGTCTCTACTGTAATTTCTAGTTTCATGTTCTTTTCTCAACATCAGCAATCCTTCTTGAAAAAATACTGATAATTTTTCAAATATTTGTTTACTTCTATACAATTTTTGATTCATCTAATTTTTTATTGTTTTTTACCGTCTTTCCACAATTTAATTTCATTGTTGAGGGTTCTATATCTTCTGCTATTCAAATGTTCTTTTCTTACAAAATCATATACTCATTTTCCCAATTTTAATTTTCTTCCTATAACTCAGCTCTTACCGTTGTCATTGCTATATTTTTATTCTTAAAATACTACTTATTTCAATTTCTTCTTACATTTAATTTTATTTAAATTTTAATTTTTTACCCGTTTTTTAAAAATTGTATTCAGCTTCTTAAACATTCTCAAAATCTTTTATGTTCTTTATCTTTTAACTTTGTTTAACTATTCATATATCTTATTGTTTGTTTGCCCATCTTCCTGGATATTTTGTCATTGAAATACTTTTTATGATTCCTTTGGACCTATACACTTTTCTTTATTATCTCTACTATTAATAACCTCAAAATGTCTTATTTTTTGTGTTTCTGGTAACATTTTCCTCTTTTCCCCCTTCATAATACAGTATGCTATTTTTAAAGTTGGTTTCATCGATTTTTTAAATTTCTCCATTTTTCTACCTCTTTTTAATGTTTTTAAGGAATAAATTAAATTCTTAGCTTGAAGACTTTATTCTCCTCTTATTTGTATTATTCTTCAATTTCCCACCATTTAGTTTTTTTTATAATCACTTAATTATTATCTAGAATTATGTTGCTTCTTATTTGATATTTTGTAACTAGCCTTTATCTATTTCAATTTCTGTCCTATTTTTCTTTTAATTATGTTTTGTCTAATACTTTTTGTTTCTCAGATACTTTATATATTTATTATCATGTATCTTTTTATAATACTTACATATATTTTTGTTTGTACTATTTCCTCCTCATCTCATCATGTTATCTTTTACGTTCTTCTCTTTTATTCTTATTTCTTGTCAAGTTTCTATCCTAATTCTTATTTCACATATTTTACATTATTTCTTCTTTTTTTTTTCATCTTATATTCTCTTTAAACCTCTCTCATTGTTATTCGTTTCATTTAAAATAAAAAATTTCTAACTTTCACTGTTATTTTATTCTTGTATATTTTATCAGTCTATTCATTTTTTTATTTCTAACTGAACTAACTGTTTATTATAGCTCAGTAGATAAATTTTAATTGTTATAGAATAATAGCCTATTAATATTTCATGTACGGGTATAAGCGTTACTATGAACAATGTAATGCTAATTCTTAAAGACTAATTGCAGGTTGTGTAATTCAATTTCTAAATATCAAAATAGCTATATAAGTAAGGAAATTGTTAAAATATATTGCTTCTATAAAACTGTAATCTCTTTACAAGAACAGTATTAAAATCAAGCAGCTCTATCATTTTGTAATAATTTGTTATCTAGTTTTAAAGAACCAATGGTATACAATTTATATAAATAATATTAATTTCTATGTAATTTTTAGTACTCTGAATATTAGTATGTTTTAGTATTAAGATGTTTTTATTGAAAGAAATTTGTTATGAACACATTTATTGAGTTTTATTTCCTTTATAAAATAATTCAAGTTCCTTAGTGTTATTTTTGCTTAGTACTAGAATTTTACTATATTTACTTATTGATTAAACTTGGCAAAAAACCACTACTTAGTGATGTTTTTTAGGAGATGTGTTTCCCACTTGGTCAGTCAGTGTATTGTGGAACTCACTGAATTGAACGATTGACCAGCAGAAACGTTTCTGCAGAAAAACATCACTAAGTAGTGGTTTTTGATGCCAACAGGATCTATAAGTAAATATTTATGATAAACCTCAAGATGCACATCCCAAGAACTGCAATAATTTTACAGCTCACTACAAGGATCTTTTGAATGTTTTCTGAACAAATCTTATGTTTAGTCTGAAAAACATAGTTTTCTCTTTTTATTAACCCTTAATGGATTTCAACTGTTTTAAATAGTTGAGATGACCTAAAATGCATCAAGGGGTTATAAAATTTCTAGCAATATACTTGGGAATTTTGAAAAAACAAAATATTTTTTAAGTATTACAGAAATATATGTATAAAATAATTTTTAATGGAGGCATAAAATACAGGTGAAAGAGAAATAAATATTCTGGAATAAAATACAGTATAATTTGTATACAATATATTAATGGTTGGGTTTACACAAAAAAATATCATGTTTGCATTCATTACCTACACTTGTACACAAGTGCAATGATCATTGCGTGATTGCCATCTGTGCAATGAACAAACATGACACAGATCACACATACTATTCGATTACATCATTTCTAACTTTCCAAAAAAATGGTACCGAGGAAGCACAACTGCAGCATTCCTAGCGGCAAAAATACGAGGCTGAAGAAGTCGTAAGACGAAAACGTTTCCTCCAAGTGTAAGTTAACAATGTAACAACCTTTAGTTAACAAAGCGTCTGGTTCCAAGTAATAGCAAAAGTGTAATAAGTTAACAACCAGCTCGTCATGAACAGTAACAAGATTTCGATATTTTACATTAGTTTTTGCAATGATTTTGTTTATGATTTCTTGAATGTTTTTGAGTAATTTTAAATACATTTAGTGATATGTTTTGAAAAACTGTTTATGTAATTGTTTTTCTTCTACTACAAATTACTCTCATTGAATAAAAAGAGGTAATAAAAAGTTCATAAATCCTCTAAAATATCTTTTATAACAGAAATTTACCATATATACCTAAAATAAATTAGTTTCATGTTTTAATTGAATATACGAGTATTGAGAAAAAAATCATTTATAAAAAGTGTATTAGGTAGAAAGTACAATTTTACAATTTATGTAACCTGTCATCACAGACACACTTATTGCATCTCATTGTACTTTTTGTGAGTAAGATACTTGTGTAAAGCCTATATTTAAACAGCTTAATAAAGCCTAATATAATCTCTTAATTTAAAACATACTTTTATTGAGTTAGAGGAGAATATATCCAAACATCTATCTATTCATATCATATATTATTATTGTCTGTGTAATAATATTTTAAATATCAGCCTGCTCTGACTCAAACTCCTGATATTCAGTGCTGAGGATAGACTGATATTTATAGCAAGTGCATGCTCCCTACATTTAGCACTGACGAATATTCTCAACAGTTAGCTCTGAAAAATCGACTGCCATAACCAATGTATAGCACTAATTTAGAGTTAACGCATTAGTACAAACGTTAAAAGAATACAAAGAAAATATTTACACCCTTAATAGTAGAAACTTCTGTTAATCTACTCATTTGTAAAATTTATGATCTATACTTAAATTTGATCAAAATAATAAGTCCTGTAACATCCCATTGATACACCTGCGACTAATGATAATGGAAGGTAGACATTAAAAAGTATAGTGCATTCACATCTTTTGTTTAGAAGTTATATGAGTTTTGCGAACAGTGGTTTTGTAACATCTAAAGAATAGCGTTCAAGGAGTAAATCAGACTATTGTGATTTCGCTGATAATAGCTGAAAAAAAATGAAATAGCTAGCACACTATAGTAATTTAAAAACCATGAGTTTGCTATAGCTAAATTGTATGTAACTGAGGCTATGCAATTTAGTTATAGCCAACTCAAGCTAGCAGTATTGTATGTAGCTATTTCAGATTAGATTCAAGTACAGTAAAACCTGTTTAAGCCTGAATCTTTTGGGACCAGCACTATTATCCGTCTAAGACAGTTTTCCAGCTTACAGTATACCGTAGTAGTGTACTGTATGAAGGTAATATTACGTAGACTTTCGCAAGTTATTTTCAGCGTTATGGTTGAGAGGGGTTCTTAGCTATGAGACTCCCCTACTCTATTCCTACTGATCAGCCGTATGACACAGTACATAAAAATGTTAAAACCTACGGAGCAAAATAAAAATCTTACATTTTAATGTAGCATAGCTTTGTCCAAGTCCACAACACATTTTCAATAGGAAACACTAAAACTACACTTGCCAATAAAATGTATAAATGAAAGATGCACTTTATTGAAAGCTATACAGTATTTTTATTTTTACTCTATTTACGAGTAAGTATGCACAGTAGACCTACGTAAAAATGAAAGATAATCAAGTAGCCTTGAAGAAATCTAGCATTGACTTTTGTTTTATAAGATTAGTTTTAGTACATGCTTCTGTTTCAGTTATTGTGTTTAATTGTAACAAGTTGGGACGCACTTGGGGCTGTTAACATGTACCACAAAATCTTCTGATTCACAAATTTTCATTATACCTTTGCCAAATGTTCTTATTTTGTTTACTATGTCTGGACTATCTCCAATTTCTTCTTCACTTTCAATAATTTCATTAGTCTCTATTTCTATGATTTCATCTACAGATTTTGGCCCTTCTTCTGTTGCCAGTTCATTGTCAATACAAATGTATTCTTCAACAGTTAAATTAGAGTATCCAGTTTCTGTCAACAAATCTTTCACAATGTGCAAGGTAATGTCCTTGCATACCTGTTTCAATAGGATTATTATCGAGTTCTTCGTGTACAATAAAACCAACTTCTTTGAATGCATTTTGAACACAGGACTTTGATATTTTCTCATAAGAACAATGATGTTATTGTCAATTCTTGTACTGACGAGCATGAATTTATGTTTGCAATAAGAGATTGTAAAACATGTTTTCTGTAGTGTACTTTAAGATTTTCAATAACACCCTGATCCATCGATTGAGTAACGCTGGTAGTATTGGAAGAAAAAAACACTAATTTTATCATTTCTTGATTCCATCTTCGCGTGAGCTACTAATAATCACTAAACACTTTTAAATATTTTAAACTTGCCTATAGTAGTACTTACTTTGCTTGTTGAGGACGGCCATTTCGGGAGATGTGTCCCTTTGTCAACTCAGACCGTAACTGATGTCAAGGTTTACATAGGTTAGGGTGGGGGTGGGATATTTTGGTGGTGTGGGTGTATTTTGTGTGTATTAGGGGTTATGATGTCAAAAAGTGCGTGTGAGTTGTAATGTAATTGTGTATTGACTATGTGTGTAGGGTGTAGTTTGAAATGTTTGTATATTTCGTAATGTTCGGTTGGTTATTTCTGTGTTGTTTAAGAAGAATTTGTGGGTTAGATGTTATTTCTATGTAGTCATGTTTTGTGGAGTTGAGATGATCGGCGAAGTTTGACTGGTAGTTATTGTTTGTGCTTTTACATGTTCTACATATAAAAGCACTAAAAAACAATAACTACCAGTCAAACTTCGCCGATCATCTCAACTCCACAAAACATGACTACATAGATATACTGTATTATCTAACCTACAAATTCTTCATAAACAACACAGAAATAACCAACGCTATACAACCGAACAATACGAAATATATAGGCACTTCAAACTACACCCTACACACATACTCAATACACAATTACATTACAACTCACACGCACTTTTTGACATCATAACCCCTAATATACACAAAATACACCCACACCACCAAAATATCCCACCCCCACCCTAACCTACGTAAACCTTGAGATCAGTTACGGTCTGAGTTGACAAAGGGACACATCTCCCGAAACGGCCGTCCTTAACAAGCAAAGTAAGTGCTACTATAGGCAAGTTTAAAACATTTAAAAGTGTTTACTAGTTTTATGTGAGAGTAATCTCCACGAGGTGGCATGTTGCATTATCCATAAATAACAAAATATGCCTGTTATCATGCTTCATTGTACCATTTTAATTTTGAACCCAATTTTTCATAATGACTGACGTCACCACGCATGTCATTCTTGTTAGCATGTCATTGAACTGGTAACTGAACTATATTTTTGAAATATAGGGGCCTTCTTGATCTCCCAATTACCAAAGATTTTTCTAATTTTCCATCTGCAAAACCGCAAACTAAAACTGTAAGCCTTTCTTTTGACTGCTTACCTCCCATACATTTTTCATTTTTTAAATTTAAAATCTTATTTGGAAGAGCTCTAAAAACAAACCCGTCTTGTCACAGTTTCCTATATTTTTGGCTTCATAACCAACTGATAATCCACAAACTTTATGCTTCCAATCATCAACTGTTTCCTGGTTAACTTCTTTTGCTTCACCACAAATTTTATTTAAAGAAATTGAATGTCTGGATCGAAAATGTTTTAACCATCCATTCCAGGCTTTGAATGTTGTGTTCCCTAGCTTAGCAGCAATTGACTTAGCTTGCTCTTGTAATATTGAACCTGAGATGGGAAGATTCTTGGTTTGCACTTGTGTAAACCATTTAAATAGAAATTTTGTCAATTTCTATATTTGTGGATATTTTTTATGAATTTTAGAATAAAGGTATTTTTTTGTGCTTTTTTTGCTTTTTTTGTCTCTTGTCTTTCAACCAATCTTCTTTCATTTGTCCATTGTTTTTCAAAATTCCATAAATCTGTGTTTTACCCCATTTGTATTTATCACATAATTGTTTCACGTTTAATTTTCTACCAAGTTTAATAACATCGATTTTCTCTTTCAATGTTAATGTATGAAGTCCTACGTTTTTCCTTGACATTTTTACAATAAGTCTGTTACAGTAAAGTACACTACACACTTGATCACTTAATAAGAGTGACTGTACAAAACACTACAAAACAAATATCAAGAGACTAAATAATAAATAGCACGTACTGTTTATGCGGAAAGTAAGTCCACCTATTGGCTGCAAGATGTAACCTGCCTGTACTGTTCTGAATACAGTCCAGTACTGAACTTGCATTTTAACACTTGAGAGAAACGAATACTGACTCAAAATGCACGATAAATAAAATAATATAACTGTTATAATAACTAACCTAAATACATAAAAAACTTGTTGTATGTTTCATGATTTCCCTAAATTCAAGCATCAGCTTTAAGTCATAGTATGATGTCATAGATTGGTTACAACCATCTACTGATTATTAATTGCATTTATATAAATAATTCTTAGGTTTCAATTTAAGTAACTGAATGCTCTATTACAATAGTAGTGACATTTTCTACACGAATTCAGTATTCAGTTGAACTGAATTTATTTGTATACAAATCCACACCATCTGTTGCAATATAGATGTACTACGCCAGAAACCTTCGATTTCTTAAAATTTCATGTCGATCAGATAAATGGTATAGTAATACATATTGACAGACATGCATTCAATTTAATATATATAAATTACTATATATTTTGTCATCTGCTAATTCTACAAAGTATAATAGGAAACATATGTTTAAAAACACACTCGATAGACTCAACAAATATATTTTTTTTACAATAAGTTCTACTAACCTAGCATATAAATTATTGTTAAAATTCATACAAAGTTGTCTTAAAACTATTTCAGTAAAAATTTTAAACAAAATATTTACATAAAGCAAAAAATTATTGTACTATAATCACTAATTCTGGTACATTTGGCAATTTCTTTCCGAGTTCAGTGTTGGACCCACAAATTGTATTATTCTTTAGTAGTTAAATATCTCATTATTCATTTCCAGTACAATTATGTATAGTTTGAGCTCTTATACATTAAACAGTTATACACATTAACTTATCACAATCAGTCAAGTTTCGCCTGCTGTAGTAGTAGTAGAACCGATAACAACATTCTGTTGCTATAGCAGTACCTATACTATAGGATTGCTTAGAAAATCAGCGAATAAGGTTATAATAGCTAAAATGATCCCTAATTTCCAATAAGTGATTGGTAAATGAAGAACAAATATGTGACTACGTTTTTAGAAGAGTGATACACTTTTACACATACTTTTTATTCTTACAGATAAAATCATTTTAAATATCATTTAATAAATAGCCAACAACCACTTCTAAAGATTGTCTTGCTTTTAAACATGATTCTAGATTCCATCCAATATCAAAGAATGACAAATGTTCTGTAAAATTTAGGTAAATTTTTAAGTATATACACAGTTAGAGAAAATAACTGAAAATATTTCTTCTTTGCCGTGTAAAATCTTATAAAAACCCCCCCAAAAAAAGGAAATTGTTATGATTTATAATTCCAAATTAAATATTTCATACTACACAATATCTTACTTGTTATGAAGAAAAATTGTTAAATAGAGTTAAAAAGACAGATACCATATAATTAAAGCTCCTAATTTCAATCTCTATTTTTCACGCAAGAGAAAACTTAGCACAATACTTTTGGAAATAAGCCTGATAAAAAGTTTTAATATTTCCATTGGAGTGTGGCCTAATACTTGGGAGAAATTAGGAAGAAGGTTGAGCCCCCTTATAGTAGGTTTTAATAATTTATTGAAATTTCAGAATGGAGAACTAAAACGTTTCTGGTATCTATAGGGAGATAAAATTTTGAAAATACAATATTTATGAAATCAATGGTGTTGAAAATAAAAGGGTTCTTAAACTACATCCTATACATAAATTTGTAATGGCCCTTTCAATTTTAGAAGCATATAATAACTATCTATTACTCATTGAATGAATGAGGAATACAAAACAAAGACTGAATCTATATTGATTGAAACTATTTACCCTCTTTGTCTATATAGTGCTTAAAACTTTGAATTTTATAAAGGCTAAGTAAAAAAAACCTGACAATAGCCACCGAAAAAGTGTTGAGGTTATAGAATACGTTAGATTTTTCAAAATCTGTCAGTTGGATATTTCATTTGGGTTCAGTTACTTAGCATATAGGTTGAAGTAAATGATATAACAACTTTCAGATATTGCGAAGAAATAACCATATAGTAAATATGATTTATAAGAATATAACTTGAGAAGAGGACTTAGAAGAACTAGCTATGGTTTTTATTAATGGGAAAATCACTGAAATACAAAGTGAAGTTATAAATGAACTTTCAAAGAAGTCTCATAGATTATTTAAACAAAGAAAATGCTAATATAGGCAAGTGTGATAAATCAATATATGTTCAAGTCTTTTAGTATACATTGTATTTAAAGTCTTTTAGTGTACATAAAAGTTCTAGTTGAAGATTATATGTAACCAAATAATATTAGTATCTTTCATTCATTATTTCTTTGTAGAAATATATTTTATAAAGATGAAAATTTAGTTTGCTTTAAGGCCTTGTTTTTCTCATGATTATTAATGCATGTGAAATAAAGACAAATACCTTCTACTGTTTATAAAAAAGTTTGTTATAAATAATATTCAAGCTGGCTTGTGAGTGAAAGTTATAATTAAAGAATAAAAATATGGTACAACTCACAAATATAAAAATGTTTTTTCATACGCGTTTCAACGACTAATTTGTCGTCATCCTCAGTGAAGATACACAAATCAAATTAACTAAAAAAATATTAAACATAACCTATATAGTTTTAACAAAAACATGTTTTGTTAAAACTACTATTGTTTTTACTTTTGTTAAAACTATACAGGTTATGTTTAATATTTTTTTAGTTAATTTGATTTGTGTATCTTCACTGAGGATGACGACAAATTTGACGTTGAAACGCATATGAAAAAATTTTTTATATTTGTGAGTTGTACCATATTTTTATTCTTTAAAAAGTTTGTTGTTCATACAAATCAATAACTCGTCACTAACAAAGTATAAAGTAGTGTCTTAGACTCTACAGAAATAAGTTCAATAAAAGGGATATTAAGAAGTTCACTGTGGTTGTCCATACATGGTACAACTCTAAAAACAAAAACATAATATTGTCACTAACAAATGTTTTGTCCCAAATCTTTTATTTAGTTAAATGTTGGTAAACGAGGTTAAAAGTGAATTTTTTTTTTAAATTTAATTTTTATCTCACATGCTTGCAGATTATCAGTGCCCAACAGTCTAACGCATAAAAGACATGATATTAAAATTTGTAACTAAAATTTTAATTCCATAAAAACTTCATTAAATATCATGTAAAACTACTCAATAAGATTACCACCAGGTAAAGACAAAAGAGGTTTGTTATTTTTGTAAAGGAAACCAGTTTGATGCTCAGTGTATCATTGACCCAGATTGGGGACATTCAAGATCAGCGTCATCACTTCCTGTGTTTTCTGAATCACATTCAGAATTAAAATTACTCTCAAACTCTTCTTCACTACTATCTTCAAAATTATTCATTATAAATATTTTGTACCATGTATAAAATGTTAAAAAATAATTGTAGTAAAATAGGATTGTCATTAAAGCAGCGCTCGTAAATCCTAGTAGATCACAAATAAAAATTTCATGCATGAAAAATTACTTGACTCTCTCTCTATACCTTTTTTTGCACACAAAAAAGGCAATTTTCATCTCCCTAAGCTAAGGATAGGCAGAAATAGCAAGATAGTTGAGCATGTCTACCTTAGGGTCTCTTATAATGAAAGTGTAATTTTAAATAATAAATACTTCTTCAATATTCTAGTTATTTTCCATTTTTAACTTAATTGGTCTAGGCTGCAAAAACATTGATTTAATAGGCATTTAAAAAAAACACACATCTGACTAGGACATGAAACTATTATGCTGTTAATTAATTGTCTTATACCTTTATATATAATTATATCTTTATCTTAAAATACCGAACTAAAACCATAATAGTTCTTTTTTAATGTGATATAAATCTCAATGGACTGTAAAATCTTTAGAATAAAACTTTAAAATACTGATTTTTAAAACTAATAAAAAAACAGTAAACTAATTCTAAACAAGTTTTTATACATTAATTTAAAGTTAAAAATAAAATTGACAATGACCTTCAAGTTAGTTATAAGTTAAAATCAGGAGCACATGCCCCCAAAAAGTATTGTACTGTAATAACAGTGTTCATAAAGGAAGAGTTATTTATTAATATTCTATTATTCTTTTTTACTTTGAGTAAAAGTTAAGTTTGTTATTTAACTGAAAGTTGTTGTTTGTTGGTAATTAAGTTACTAAGATAACTCATTGTTACAAAATTTATTTTAATGGCTTATATGTTTTAGTAAAACTGCTTCCCGTCATGCCAACAATTGTATAACTTTAAATGCCAAAACAGTATAAAATATGACTTCTAGTGATAAAAATGTTCAAAATACCCCCAAAATATACAATCCCCCTCCCAGGTTGTGCACCCTAAAACAACATCCTGGCTATGCCCCTGCTTAAAATCCATAAGTAATCCAAATTTGGTAAACCAAATAACATTCCTAAAGACTTAGATTAAAATTATCATATAATGTAAAAAAGCACCAGTGGAAGTGAAAATTATAGACATAAAGAACTCGTAATTACTTAAAGGGCATGCTAAATTTCTTGCAAAAAACACAATTTGAAATTGGCAATCATCTGAAAAGAATTTCACAATTTAAACTCTAACTCCATATTAACATATTCATTTGGCACTTAGATATGAAGTCCAAAAAAAAAATTTCCCCTTGTTTTATTATTATAAAAAATTGTCTTCTATGTGGTTAACATTATTCATGTAGGCATATTCTTTTTTAATTAAAATGAAATACAGAAAATAACATTTATGATACGTAATAGGATTATATTAAAGTGTAGTCACATAAATGCTGTAACCAAAGGGTTTAAAAAATTAAATACTTAGTGTTACAAATAGGTAAATGTAATTACTTGAAGTATTTATAGTAGAATCTTATATTATTTTTTGCAGCACCAAATAAGTAGCAGTGAATAAATGTAAGCTATTCACATTAGCATTTGGAAGTTGCAGTAATAAACATGTTATTCCTCTTAAATCATTCTAATCTAAAATTAAGAAAATTTTTAAAACAACAGACTGCTATTTTTAAAAAAATAATAAATATTAACCAAATGATGAAGTAATAAATTACCAAAAACACTTGTAAACTGAACACAAAATGGCAAAATATCTTCGGCATTAGGGTCCTTTGTTGTTTCCAGTGGGACCAGCTGCCAGTGTTTGGGGGTAATTGCAGTACTCACAGAAGCCTGGAGGACCCTGGGAACCTGTGGATCCCCGAGGGCCTGGTAAACCTAAACAGAAATTGGTGAAATTGAAAAAAAAATATAAATTAAGGTACATTTTTGTCAACCTCACTATTTATTGAAAAATTTATTTTAAAAAAATTAAATTTAAATTCTATTAAGTTATCTGTGCTGGAAGTATTTAACTATGGATAGTAGACACTCTTTTTAATTTAAATTTGTTCATTTAATTGTTTTGATATAACTTGTTAGATAAAATATTATGCCCAGTAATAATAGTACTCTGGACAAAGCTGAATTAGCCAACATATAAATTGCACAAATATTTTTCTAAGTTTTCAATAATAGAAAAACTGCCTCAGTGTTGGCAGTATTTCATGTTTTGCAATTTTAAAAAAATTAGTTTAAACAAAGTCATAACTTTAAAAACTATAAAACTTTATAAATTTTAGGTCAGAATAAACTTTTTAACAAAATGTGTTGAAAATGGAGTTTTTATAAACCTTTAAAGGTAAAATATACACCCTTTTTAATCTTCGAGAAGACACATGCGGAGTTTTTCTCAGTATGCATCATTATTTGTTAAGAAAACGCCTTTCCAGTTGTCAGAAGTTTATTTCTAGCTTATTACTGCCCACCCATCATTCTAGGATATGGCCCAACCTATTTTTGCTCATTTTTCCTCGTAGCTTTAGTGTGAATTTTATCTTTGTCATGCGCGGTGAGATTGCGAAGCTTTTGTCCACAAATACCCTTTCATGTTAGTTATTTGTGCGGAGATCCTCTTGCAGCTATTTACATTAAAAAGACTTTGTGGGGTTAAATTATTACTGTTTTTGTTGTTATTATTATTTTAGTGTTGTATTTTTTTTTAGCATCTAAGTTTCACATTTTACTGTTGTTACATTTGAAGAGGAGAGAATTCATAAAATGCTATGTGATGTTGAAAAAGAAGAAATTCACAAAATACTTTCTACTGGAAATTTTGTTAGACAGCTCTTTGGTAGTTTTGATGAAAACGAGTCTCTTTGCCAGATGGCGAACCTGATGAAAAAGTCAATGATACTGAAAATTAAACAAATGAAGACAAAATACAAGAATCTGAAAATGATGAAAGTGATCATATTGTTGAAGTGTTGTCAGATTTTGATGTTATAATGAAAATCCTGCAAAAAATCCGCCAGAAAGCTGTGTGCAGTTTTACAATAGAAAAGAACGTGGAAAATGAATTAATAAAAACTGGAAAATGATTTAGTATACTGAACCAAGAGGACAAGGGAAGACAGAAAGAAGAAACTCAATTCTCAAGAGAGTTCATGCAACACTAGTGAGCTTAGAAATGAACAATTATGAATTGTTTTTTCAACAAAGACTGTAAGATTCTGCTAGAACCTGTTGTGTTATAAAGCCAATATTTTTTTCATCCACTCATGTTTAGGGTTATACATTTGAATTAAAATATTCCTTATATTCACTAAATAATAATATTGATTTCATATTATTTTATGTAAGACCTACAATCATGATAAAATATTTTTTTATGTTTAGACATTGAATTACTACATTACAAAAAAAACCTGCAAACACCTCTCCTGAAATGAAAACAATGGCCTAGTATAGATTGCTTAAACATTTTAATAAAATAATTTTAGAAATGTGACGTTTAGAAAATTAAAATTGTACAATAATGATTTCTGAAATTGTTTACAATGAATTTATATAGTATTTAATTATGAAGTCACTAAAATATAAAATTGAAAACCGTTAAAATTATAAATGGTTTTTGTGCGGAATAAACCTTTTGAGCGCTTGCTCCCGTTTGAAACTCTATGCGCCCCCTCGAAGGTTTAAAACAATATTTTATTCAAGAAAGTGGGTGTAAAACTTTATTAGCTTATAGATGTTATGAAATGGCATGAACATTATCTGTAGGAGATCAGAAAACAGTTAAATTTCACCTGGCACTAAAAATCACTCTGCAAAGCCGGAGTACAAAAAAAACGACATTGTTCAAAAAATATATATATACATAAGCCTTTGATAAATGTTATATAAAATTAAAGTGCATTGAAATGATTAAAATATGCACCTTCCTTTCTATTGAAAAACTCACAACGACCTTTTAAAGTAGCAATAAAATCTCTCCTTAAGGTGTCTCCTCTATTTTACAGACCCCTCTACTTTGTGGAAAAATTTTCAATCCCCAGTTCTGTAACATAGGGATCTTTAATAAAACTCTCTCAACAACTGACACTTCTAAATATGGACACTATATTTGCTATTCTTAGTCATAAAATTAATACCAATTTATTGTTGATGTTGTAACGGTTTTTTTTATATATTACCGCCAAACTAGTATTTTACCGCCAAATAGTTCTGAGAGGAAACAGTTCTAATTGTCGCCGTGAGAGACCAACTGTTGACCGATAATAAAACAGCTGACCAAGTAAAGTCCAATATTTCTGGTATAGTTTTAATAGGAAATAAGTCCAGTCGTTGAGAAAGACCCGGACTAGAGAGTCGAAAGAGATCTTCTTGGCAACCATCGAACTACATCCGGCAGAATAATTACTTCTTGAGGAAATCAGTAAGAGGTAACACATAAGTACCAACTCAAAACAGGTAAACGACTCATTTAATATTCTTTTTTATCTGTTAATAATTCGTACGTTTATTTGAACGCACTGTCCACGGCCCGTAGAGGATTTTATGTCCGTTAATTGTACTCGAGGGTATTTTAGAGTTAATATCAATGACTTCCCGCTTTATTAAATCATCTGATTGCAGTAGCGCGTCAATGTATATGAGGATATCTTGGGAATATGAAGAATGAAATACTGTATCTGTAAACAGAAACATAGATTTGTCAATAGGCATGCATTATCTTACTCATTTAGTACAGTGTTGTGGATTTTGTTGTTGCTTACGCATTCCAATAATTGTCAGGTGCCAAAATTCTGAGAACAATAGCCTACAGTGTTATAGAGTTTGTTGTTATTTATGCATTCCAATAACTGTTAGGCACCGAGAACAATAGCCAACTCACTCTGCTGTGTTTTCAGATTTAGTTTATTCAATTCAGTAGTAGATCTAAAGCATGCAGTATGTGTTGGGATGTTTTTACAATTAACTGTATGTGGTAAAGTTCATAATTACAGCTGTGTGCAGTTTTACAATAGAAAAGAACCTGGAAAATGAATTAATAAAAACTGGAAAATGATTTAGTATACTGAACCAAGAGGACAAGGGAAGACAGAAAGAAGAAACTCAATTCTCAAGAGAGTTCATGCAACACTAGTGAGCTTAGAAATGAACAATTATGAATTGTTTTTTCAACAAAGACTGTAAGATTCTGCTAGAACCTGTTGTGTTATAAAGCCAATATTTTTTTCATCCACTTATGTTTAGGGTTATATATTTGAATTAAGACATTCCTTATATTCACTAAATAATAATATTGATTTCATATTATTTTATGTAAGACCTACAATCATGATAAAATATTTTTTTATGTTTAGACATTGAATTACTACATTACAAAAAAAACCTGCAAACACCTCTCCTGAAATGAAAACAATGGTCTAGTATAGATTGCTTAAACATTTTAATAAAATAATTTTAGAAATGTGACGTTTAGAAAATTAAAATTGTACAATAATTATTTCTGAAATTGTTTACAATGAATTTATATAGTATTTAATTATGAAGTCACTAAAATATAAAATTGAAAACCGTTAAAATTTTAAATGGTTTTTGTGCGGAATAAACCTTTGCGAGCGCTTGCTCACGTTTGAAACTCTATGCGCCTCCTCGAAGGTTTAAAACAATATTTTATTCAAGAAAGTGGGTGTAAAACTTTATTAGCTTATAGATGTTATGAAATGGCATGAACATTATCTGTAGGAGATCAGAAAACAGTTAAATTTCACCTGGCACTAAAAATCACTCTGCAAAGCCGGAGTACAAAAAAAACGACATTGTTCAAAAAATATATATATACATAAGCCTTTGATAAATGTTATATAAAATTAAAGTGCATTGAAATGATTAAAATATGCACCTTCCTTTCTATTGAAAAACTCACAAAGACCTTTTAAAGTAGCAATAAAACCTCTCCTTAAGGTGTCTCCTCTATTTTACAGACCCCTCTACTTTGTGGAAATATTTCCAATCCCCAGTTCCGTAACATAGGGATCTTTAATAAAACTCTCTCAACAACTGACACTTCTAAATATGGACACTATATTTGCTATTCTTAGTCATAAAATTAATACAAATTTATTGTTGATGTTGTAACGGTTTTTTTTATATATTACCGCCAATCTAGTATTTTACCGCCAAATAGTTCTGAGAGGAAACAGTTCTACTTGTCGCCGTGAGAGACCAACTGTTGACCGATAATAAAACAGCTGACCGAGTAAAGTCCGATATTTCTGTTATAGTTTTAATAGGTAAGTCCAGTCGTTGTGAGAGACCTGGACTAGCGAGTCGAAAGTGATTTTCCTGGCAACCATCGGACTACATCCGGCCGAATGCTAGCTTCTTGAGGAAACCAGTAAGAGGTAACGCATAAGTAACAACTCACAACAGGTAACGACTCATTTAATACTCTTTTTTATCTGTTAATAATTCGTACGTTTATTTGAACGCACTGTCTACGGCCCATAGAGGATTTTATGTCCGTTAATTGTACTCGAGGGTATTTTAGAGTTAATATCAATGACTTCCCACTTTATTAAATCATCTGATTGCAGTAGCGCGTCAATGTATATGAGGATATCTTGGGAATATGAAGAATGAAATACTATATCTGTAAACAGAAACATAGATTTGTCAATAGGCATGCATTATCTTACTCATTTAGTACAGTGTTGTGGATTTTGTTGTTGCTTACGCATTCCAATAATTGTCAGGTGCCAGAATTCTGAGAACAATAGCCTACAGTTTTATAGAGTTTGTTGTTGTTTATGCATTCCAATAACTGTTAGGCACCGAGAACAATAGCCAACTCACTCTGCTGTGTTTTCAGATTTAGTTTATTCAATTCAGTAGTAGATCTAAAGCATGCAGTATGTGTTGGGATGTTTTTACAATTAACTGTATGTGGTAAAGTTCATAATTACAGCTAAGTGAACTGTTTTTAATAAAGATTGTGATTTTTATTTACTTCTTATACAAAATGAGTTTATACAAACATAAAGCTCTTACAATAGAAGAAAAGATTGTAGATTTAAACTGTCGAAAGAAACAAAGTTTATTTGTGTAGCAACTGGTAGAAAAGTTCAAAATTAGAAAAACACAGGTCAGTGACATTTTAAAAAAGTGAAAGATTGGATAAGGGAATTTTGGTTTACCAATGGAAATGGAAACATGAAAATATTAGGTTAAGAAAAACAGATTCAAGAGCAGCGGACAAACTTGTTTTTGATTGGTTGTGTGTGGTTAGGTAAAAAAACTTAGCAATGAGTGGATCTCTGATCCAAGAGCAAGCTTAAAAAATTAGTAAAGAATTTAATTTTGACAGGTTTAAAGCTTTAAATGTTTGGCTACAAAGATGTGAAAAAGATTATTTTTTCGTGCATTGCCAAATAAAACTATGAATCTTAAAGCAGAAACAAGTAATTCTGGAAAAACATCCAAAGAATGACTAACTATTATGTTATGTGTAAATATGATTGGTGATTCTGAAAAACCTTTTATGATCGGTAAAGCATGCCAACCTAGATGTTTCAATATGAATAGTTTAGGTGTTATTTGGAAAGCTAATAGAAAGCCGTGAAAGGCACATGAAATAACGATAGAATGGCTAATGGGATTAAATGTAAGAATGACAAAAAATTAACAAAATGTGATCCTTTTCATGGATAATCCATTATCAAACCCGTAAACTAGATTAAGTAATGAATATATATCATTTTTATCTCCAACACTGCTTCTCATTGCCAACCATTGGATTAGGGTATAATCCAGAATTTTAAACACCAGTATAAATCACATTTCACCACATTTAATCTGTTACAAAAAATTGTCAAAATGCCAGCAGCCCTATTAAATCTATAGGTCTGATAGACACTGTTTCATGGGTGGTATCTTCTGTGGAAGAAGTTAAGAAGACCACAGTAATCAACTGCTTCCAGAAATCAACTGCTTGCAGAAATCAACTGCTTGCAGAAATCAACTGTTTCCAGAAATCAAATTTTTAAATGAAAATGTAATCATAGATACGGTTGAAAATTCCGGAAAGAAATAAAGGGACTATTAAATGATATTTCTGGAGAAGTATCTGTTAAAGATTTTATAAACGTAGATGAAAATCTATGTACGGAAGAAACCTGGGATGGAATTATAACATTTATAACAACTGATGAAGATGATGATTTCAGTGATAAGGAAAAGCGTTTTGTTTACCGGTGGCTGACCAGAGTAATTTTAGTGCAGACAATGTTCACTGTTAAGAAGTTTTACTGTACTAGTTTAGTAGCCACTCTTGATATAATAAATACTCCTAACATACCAATATTGATATTTATTTAATCAACAATAAAAAACGTAAGTTAATTTCTTCAACTGATGTCAAGATTTTAGAATGATAGTACAAGCCATATTCCAAACTAACCATCATAGAAAGATAAGCTGTCAGAAGGTAAATAATATTCCATGACAAGATTCTATATAAATTACTGGAGAATCACAAAACAGTTTCTGTCATAAGGGAACCTTCAACATTAACAACAGTAAGCAAAATTTGTTAGACATGTGCATAAATAATATTTTGAAAACAATAGTAGAAGATTTAAATAGAGGGAATATATATTCTACTATATTTCGATATTTCGAAGCAAACATAAATACTCCTATAATGGGAAGAAAGTGTAACCCAAGGCCATTGTAGATGTGAGGTGGCTGCTATCAACAGTTTATAGCCCTTAATTTAACCTCCTGTTGTAAAAATCTCTAGGTGAACTTTAGTTTTCTTTACATATTCATAATCAGGCATCTTTAAAGGTATATGATTAAGGGGCAAAAACTAATTTCATTGAATTCAAATTTTCAATTAGTTACTCTAAAATATCTCCTCCGGTAAAGCGTAGATAGAATTTTCTCTTCTATGGGTTAACTAATAAAAAAACAAGAATGAACAGTTTCGAATAAAAAGTATAATTGCGTCATTAGCAGAAAGAAAAAAGTAATCCCCTTATTATTTGTGTAAAATCAATGATCATTTTCATTATGAAAATAAATTTTATCTTATTTGATACTATTTTTATAAATGGCATTCACCTGGTCTTCCAGTGTCTCCTCTTTCCCCAGGACGCCCAGGTGTTCCTACACCTGGGAGGCCAGTAGGACCTACAACAAAATATAGCAACAACTTATTTTACATCTTCATACTTCCTATCTACAGATCCAGTATTATTTTATTACAATTTCATTATTATTCTTTATTTTATTTATGATTCCAAATACCACAAATAACCTTTTTCTTGGAAATAAATTTCTCCAAAAAAATTCACTTAATTTTCAAAATTCTCTTGAGATATCTGAAAAATATCAATAAAAATTGAAAGGGTAAGAATTATACACAATTTCTAAATACACAATATCTTCTAAATGCACAAACTATACACATTATCTTTAAATATCTTATTATGAACTGTATTTAATTATAATCCACACAAATATAATAAGTAGCAAGTAGTAATTATTTTATCAGTAAATAAACAGTACAACTTTGTAACAATACCCTGATAGTAAACATAATACTGACGGTCATGTGAAACTTTTAGTGTTTTTGTCAGATTAACTAATCCATTTACTTATCAGATAACTCTAATTTGGATATAAAAAGAGATTAATTTTTAATCATATGTTTGGGAAACTCTTGAAAAGAAACTCAGGAAGCATGCCTACCAATGCTCTCTCACAATTCCTTGGCCAATCGCCAAATAACACCTAATAAAAACTATTATAAATATGAACAGTAATTTTGAGGTAATATTTTCCCTATGTGTTGTAAGGTCTTAATACAAACCTTTTTCCATTTTCATTTTAAAGAGGCTAAATGTGATTTCAACATTTTTGTGACGTCCTACAAGCCAATTGAAATATTAACTTGGTTTTTATTTGCAAATACAGTTTTAGTAATACAAAAATTAAAAATCCAATTTCTAGAGTTTTCATCATGATTAAAATAAGGTTCATATTTTTCTTTGAACTTACTGTCATATTTAGAAAATAACTCGCATACAATCAAGGTAACAACTGCTACCACCGATTCTATAAAGACATTATTTAAGTAATTTTTATAATTTAAACATGCAATGCTATATAATTCATATTTACATTACCAGCAACATAAGGTAAATAGAAAAAGTTTGATTTGCGAGTCAAGTATATATATGTTATTTCATTGGCAACGTTTTGGAAATTAGTTTATTTCCATCATCAAGCAGATATTTTTCAGCATGTGCGTTTCATATTAGATCAGTGAATTGTTCTCTGCTGTAAGTCAAAGCACTATGCTTTGAAATAAGTAAGAGAAAATTAGATAAAATATTAATACTTGACTCAAAAACCCACCGCTTTTTATGCAACACTATATATTTTACCAAAATTCAACTAAGTCCCTACACAGAAATAAATATTGTATATATATGTGCATATAAATGAGAAAAATATATCTTCAGGAGAAGAGATCAGGTAATGTGCATATGCAACCGTAACCTACAACATGATAAAAATACATCACTAATAGTTTGGTCAAATAAGAAAAATAAAACATTATATTCAAGGTAAAATATATGAGAAGGATACCCCAACAGATCTAGTGGGGAAATAAGGAATATCATTAACAAATATGTGTTATTCCTTAACCTCATGTCACACTCGTATCTTGGCACTCATTCTAAATGAGCACATGGAGTTAGACCCCTGTATATAATGGTTTAAAGTGTATAAGTTAACTTGTATAGTTACAATGATAATGGTTGTATATTTGTAACAAAGGCCTGAATTAAGTTTATTTAGAAACTTCATTATTTTCTCATATTATAAATAACTGTGTAAAACATTTGTTTCATTTTGTCAGGTTTGCAAAAATAAAGTTTATGTATTAAAGTTTATCTTAAACATTTTCTGATAACAGAGGTCTACAAACCTGGTGGGCCAGGAGGCCCCATAGGACCTTCAATGCCAACGCCTTCAGGACCTCTTTCTCCTAAATCTCCTCTCTCACCCTTTGCTCCTTCAGGACCTGTAGATCCTGGAGGTCCTGGGAGTCCAGTAAATCCTCGCTCTCCTGGTAAGCCTGGAGGTCCAGGGTCACCTAAAATTCAATCATGAGATTAAGTTAATAAAGTTTAAATTTAGATTTTTTTTTATAAAATGTGTTTTTTTTAAGTAGTATGTTATGTGTTTATGTTTTTTTTCTTTCTACAGATGATGATATTCCCACAAGCATAGAAAGCTTTTTTTTCTAGTGAGTTAAACCTAAAAAGTTGTTTAAATCAATTTTATATCTTATAATGTCAACTATAAGCACATTTGTTTTTGTTTTTTTTATTAAAGAAAAAAATATAATATTTTAAAAATATATTTATCATCATATCTTTCAATACTCTAAAAGCAGTTTCACATATTTCAGTGTTAATGTTTTTAATTCACCCTAATACATCTCGGAATGAGATTTAACTAACTGTTCATTTATGATACATTTTTATAATTCTGTTCGTTTCCTTCAAGTTAATAGGTAATAATAATTATGCACTTTATGCCGAGACATTATGAATAATATAATGATTCTATAATAATATAATGATATGTGATTCTATACATATGACACTTACACATACACATACACAAATACACACACATACAAACAGTTATACATATTTCTGATTTTTTCAGATAAAGTGATGAGTTGGTTTTTCATTAGTTATTTTGCCAGGTAGGTACTATAAGGTCATGCAACAGGTCATTTAGAGCACAAGTATTTTAAAATTCTGTATTTAAAGATGTATATATATATAAACTTTTAAATTTTGTAGTCCATTACGTTCGGATAAAGTTAATTAATCATGTTTACATTAGTTTACGATTATACAAACTTTAAATTTTGTAAATTTGTAAAAACGTTCAGTATCAGTAAGTTTTTACAAATTTACAAAATTTAAAGTTCGGATAGTCATAAACTACTGTAAAAGTGATTAAATATATATAACGTTTCGAATATCATTAATTATTAGTTAGAAATTTCTTGTTTCAGAGGTTCATTAAATAAATGATTGTCCATAAATCAAATAAAAAAGTAGGCTATACATTTATTGTATATTTTTAGATCATATTTACTAAATTCTTTCCCATTTGGGATATTTTCTCAACCTCTGTAACTCAACAATATTCAAAATTTATTCTGAACTTCTATAGATGCCATTTCTATTACATTTTCTCAAATGTATCAAATAATTAAAATTTTTAAGCACTAATTTTATACAACTGGTTTCTATAATTGTCTGTTACATTTTTTATTATGAAAAACAAGCATGTTTTACAAATTTTGTAATGATTAAGTTCCTTTATAATAAATGAATATTGGGGAACATTTGATGTTTCATAAGAATAGGGAGTCCTATAGATTATAATTCAAAAATGAAGTTGATAAGATAAATATGGCAATGAATTAGTAGAGAACATAAAATGTGCTTTATTTCATTGAACAGACCATAAATTTCAAATAGGATAAAGTTTTCCACAAAAAAATTTTACTCTCTAAACCTAAACAATGAAAAAAAATAATTTTAATAGTTGAAGATTACTCTGATGTACTTTCAATCTCAGAAATTGTTGAAAAGTTTTTCCAAAACTGCAATTTTCAGATTTACCAGGTAACATTTCATATGGGAAAAATCTAATTACCATAAATTGATTACAGGCCAAAAATACCTAGGCATATTAGATCCTAAAAATTGTAAGCGGGTAAAATTACTGATAAACAAAACTTAATTAATAAATTGGCATTTATTGCTAATCATTAATGGTTAATAATTGAAAGCTAAACATTCAAAATATGTTTAAAATTTGAAAATATAGATTGTTAGTATTTTAATCTACATGTAAAAGCTTTGAAATATTAATAATATTATTCAATAAGTCCTTGGTTAATACGAGGGCTGTTTTTTTATCAACTTCCGATGTGGTATAAAAATAAAACTAGTGAGAGTAATTAAATAAATTTATTATCAAGAGTTAGGTACATTATTAGTTACTTTTCAACATAATCACCTTTTAAATTGAGGCATTTTTCATACCTGTGTACAAGCTTCTTAATACCTCTTTCATAGAAGTTTGCCGCCAGTGATTTGAGATGGGTTTTCACGGCGACTTGCAGCTCGTCTTCAGTTCGGAAGCTCTGCCCTCCTAGCATCATCTTCAGTTCCGGGAAAAAGTGATAGTCGCTCGGCGCTAAATCAGGGATATACGCCGGATGGTCAAAAACGTCCCATTTAAACCCGTCAAGAAGACGTTTCGTCAAAGCAGCACTGTGAGGACGGGCGTTATCATGAATGAGCACAACTCCTGATGTGAGCATTCCTCTCCTTTTGTTCTGGATAGCTCTCCGCAAACGTTGTAATGTACCACAGTATCCTTCCGCATTGATTTTGGTCCCTGGCTCTAAAAACTCCACAAGCAAAACACCTTTTTGATCCCAAAACACGGTGGCCATAATCTTTCTGTTGTTGAACGTTTTTTTGAATTTTTTGGGTTTGTTTGGAGAGTTTGAATGCATCCATTGTTCGGACTGCTGTTTCTTTTCTGGGGTGTCGTACAGAACCCATGTCTCATCTCCTGTCACGATTTTGTTCAAAAAATCATCGCCATCAGCTTCGTAACGATTCAGAAAAGACCTTGCTGACGCCATTCGCCGAGATTTGTGGTCATCAGTCAACATCTTCGGTACACATCGAGCACAAAGTTTTTTGTAGCCTAACTTATCAGTTACGATAGTGTATAGGGCTGACCTTGAAATATCAGGAAATTGATTGGATAGCTCCGTAATCGTAAACCTCCGATTGCTTCTTACACTTTGGTCAACTCGTTCAACGAGGTTTTCGTTTACGATCGACTTTCGTCATTGGCCCCCTTCATCATGAATGTCAACTCGTCCATCTTTAAATTTCCTACACCAATCACGCACTGCACTTTCACTCATAAAGCTTTCACCGTATACTCGTTTCATTCTACGGTGAATTTCTGCTGCGGATAACCCTTCAGCTTGCAAGAAACGAATGACACTTTGCAACTCACACTTGGCGGAAGATTCTATCAAGGTAGTCATGTTTATGTGTCACTGGATAAACTGGTAATGGCGTCGGACGCACGAAAACGAGTGAGGTTGTAGTGGGAGAGGTTCGCAGTCGATTGTCGCGCATTACTGGCCGATCCCGCTCGCCTTGCCGTCGGCGGTACAGTCGGAAGTTGAAAAAAAACAGCCCTCGTAATATTCATATTAACTTCATATTAAGGGATACAAGCATTTTTACCGATTATCAACTAAAACAATTTATATAGGCAATAAATTTCCAGCATTTGATACATTTTCCCATACAAGCTCTGAATACTTTATTACGTGTGAACATATTTTACATGTATCAAACATATAACATTTATGTAACAGTATTATCATGCAAGCTATTACGTAAAAGGGGTTTATTTTTTATACATAATCTTCTAAATAGTTGCTTTTTATTATTTACATGAATTTTTTTAAAACTATGGCAAAAGAGCAAAATTCTAAATACAATCCATGATATTTTTGTAATACAGTCTTGATTGATAAATTTGATACTAATTTTTACTTTTAAATTTAAGAAAGTAGTACCCTGAAACCCCCTGATATGTTTAGATAGGCTACCTGGTATGCCAGGAACCCCTTTGTGGCCCATTATCCCAGGCCTGCCTATGCCTGGAGGGCCAGGTTGCCCCATCAGGCCAAATGTTAGCTCTCCCATCCTATCTGCAATATATACATGTTAAATGTGCATATGCTCTTCTTTTCTGTGTAAAAAATTGTTATTCAGTTATTGTATAGAACAAGTAACATTCAGTTAGTGGCATTCTGATGTAACCTTGTATCTCCATTGTGTCCTTGTTATAAAAATAAGTAATGCATAAACAATTGCATAAACTTTAAGCACTCTTGATTGTTTTCAGTTAATTTTCAAATAACTGGAATGATTAGTTATATTGATTGGAATTGGTTACAATTTAGGAATACATTTTCTATGACATTATAAGAAGACATGAATATTTTCACTTTTCTTTTAAGTAATATTGTAATATTGCTTATGGGTTCCAAGCTATAATAGAATTTTGAAGTATATCTTAGCAATTATATCAAACAAGCTCCTTCAATGTAGGCCCTTAAAACCTTGGGTTCCATTTACAAACCACTGAAGTTAATTTATAAATAACAACCATTCTTGTCTTGAGACATAACTTTGCAGCTATTTACTTCTAATCTAGACTGTTTAGTAGAAAATATTAATTGGGCAAAAACAGCTCTCTGAAACCAATTACTTAATGTTTCTAATAAAATCCCCAACTATCAAAAGTATTTTAGTTTACGCTTTTTGCTTAGCTGGCCTACAGGTTGTTATAATTACAAGTAAAAATATATTCTAATCAAGATTCAATTCCATAAGAAATTTTGGAAAAAAAATTTAAATTCCATGTTAAAATTCATATGACATGGAAATACAACTTGGTTACATCAGAGATGGTTGTCTTTTGAAGCCAACCTGAAGGTCCTTGGGGCCCCGGAGGGCCAGGTTTGCCTGGCTTTCCTCTGCCAGGTGGTCCTGGAGGCCCTGTCAAGGTCAGGCTCAATTCATTCAACTGCTCTAAAACATCAAAACAACAAAAACACACACTTTTTAAACACAGAACTTAATAAGCCTTGGCTTAAGCTAATTATTATTAGAAATGAAACTTTGTACTATCATGTCTTGCACAAGCTAATCAATTAGATACATTTTTTATTTAACTTACTGAAGCAAAACAATTTTGAGTTAACTAAGCAACCACTATTACTGGTGAAATAGAGTGTGAGACATTAATTAAAAGCTTGTACAAATTTGACATATTAAATTTCAGGTTACAAGATTTACTGAATGTCATGGGCAACAAAACCCACAATTACGCATGTAGTATATTTAATTTTGCAGTATATTTTGAATGAAACCTTGTAATATAATCTTGTAGATTAATATGATAAGCAAATATAATTTTTTTTCTTACTACTTTATTGGTAGCTTACATTATAATATTTCATTTTTCTACAATATTTGCATTACTTATAAATATGACAAAATTTCATCTCAAATGAATTTTATGTCTAGTAATGTGTGACGTAAGTAAGCCATATTTGTGAAGAAACTCCTTTATCACTTATAGCCTAAATTTAACTAAGCTGAACTGCAATTCTACAAAAGTCAGCCCAAACCTATTCAATATTGATCTATGCAATATGTAGAACAAAATATCTCTGAAGAAGTTGTGTGTACCTTTGCTGACAATATGACTGTATAAATGAGTCATTGAGAATGAACACGGTTTCTTACAATTAGGTCAAAAACAAAATGCTCATATTACACGAGAAGAAAATGGTTACATTGACTTGTGTCTTCTTATTATTTGAGATTTGATAGCCAGCAAGAACAACAACCAAAACATCTGGGAGTGGTATTTATACAACAATTTAGGCAGAAGGGCCACTTCAATCATATTATTAAGAAATACTTTATTTATTTTAACAAGCTTAGAATCGAGTCATAGAATTGAGTCTGTAGAGCCAACATAGTCACTTTTATAACACTATCCTGAACAAATTCCGTACATACTGTGTGATGCAATGTAGTGAAATGTGGAGAACCTCCAAAACTTATCAGGAAAACCATAACTTATTCAACCAGCCTTGTGGATTTGTTTAGATTGCCCAAAAGCCGAATTAGTGGCAGTGATTAAAATTGAAGTTACAATAGAATAAAAAAATCTATACCTAAAAAATATCTGATTCAAGCACTTCAATACACCAAGTCTTCCTGCTACACCCCACTAAATAAACAATACACAACTTACTACTAAGCTGATTTTATCAATAATCTGTCTTTTAATGTCAGGTTCCCATTAGGTTCTGTAGATGAGCAGAAGTAATATTCTCCTGTTATCTTTAGTCTTCCTTGGAGAAAGTTTCTGATAAATGCTTAAATAAAACTACTATAAAAACTCTAAAAATATCAGCTGTTAGAAAACAATAAAGATGGTCAAAACAGTCAAGTTACAAAACGTTTTACAATGTAATGGAAAATCCCATTTTTCATTCCTCCAAACTCTCAATGTATGACATGTGTCAAACTGGTCACTATACATGAAACTCCAGAAGATTCTTTAAAGTATGTTTAACGACTTAGTCGCTAAGATATATCTTCATCAATTCAATCTTACAGAATCAATAAGGTATACAGACTACCTAACTCGGAACATTTTACTCAAAGTTAGTTATAGGAGTATTAATATTAATAATATATAACTATATTTCTTTGAATATAGGTGCCCCTATTTGACAAATATTATTATTTGCCAATATTTGATTAATAATCATAGCAATAGTAAAGAGTAATTCTCATGTGTTTTTGTTTTTTATTTTTTATACCTGTGACGTGAAAACTGAATGTACTTACTTATCAAAAAAGTTTTGGTAAACTAAGATATTTTATAACATTTTAGAAAAAAACAGGATTAATTTATACATTTTTGTATTAGTACAAAATTTCTTTTTAATGTTTTTTAACCCTTCGGTAGGCGCATGGGTAAAAGTTACACATTGAGGGGCATTGGCTACCACTGTAGCCCACTCTCTTTTTATTAAAAATTTATTACTAAAAAATATTTTTTTAATTTCTTATCATTGTAACTATTTTTTATTATACTTTTTAACATATTCGTAAGAACATAAATATAAGATTTTAATTTTAAATTGGTTATAAACATTGTAATCTTATTATATTAATTTTACGCCACAATTCTCCCAACTTTAGGTGCGTAAAGCTAAAAAAAATGTAGGATAATAATACTATAAAACTCATTTATTTTCAAATATAATTCATCAGAAATAGTATACTGATTTTTAAAAACAATAAAAAGCCATTGTCATGTGTAAAAAGGTGTTTTTTTACCAAATAAATACATTTTAGGTTAAATTGGTAAATAAACAAAACCATAGGCCATCGTTTCGTATCTCTTGCTACATAGTATTTGCCACACATTTGGTCTAATACGTAAACTGCAATTTTAGCCTTGTTATAAAAAGTAATTATTTCTGGTTTCTGTAAACCCCCTGAATCTTCGTTAATCTTGTGGCCTTCATGCATCGTGGACAGAAGTACTACTGACTTCTTAGGATTAGTGCAGCAAGATACGAGGATTTTCTCTTTATCAGACAAGCAATCATCCATAGGTTCATCCAAAATACCTGCACATGATAACCAGACACGCTTTGGTTCACTCATAACACAAAAGGTCGCACGGGCTACATGCATAGCCTAAACAACTTTAAATGTTAACAATTACAAAATGCACAGACTTTGAGTGACAATCACCGACTCAGTGGGTAGGGTAGATAACGAACAGCAGCTAATGGTGTAGGCTTTTCTCCACTAATTTTAGGAGATGCGTTACAGCCTAAAAAAAAACTCTGGGCTATACCTGTAGTCCGCTCGCTTACCTGAGGGTTAAGAACCCAGCTGAAATGTACCAATGAATTAGCTTCAGACTTTTATCTATCATAACGATTTACTGAAAAACCTGATTTGATTATAGCTTACTTTATAAAATTATTTTGATAAAAATTGTTTCAAATGTTGTTAGTTAGTTGGTAAATAACAAATGTTACAAACGAAATAACTCAGGTGTTATAACCAAATACATACTACTTGTATCTTCCTAAATAGCATGTAATCACTAAACAATTATAAATATTTATAAACTTGCCTATAGTAGCACTTCCTTATATTAGTTTATGACAGCCATTTCGGGAGATGTGTCCCATTGTCAACTCAGACCGTAACTGATCTCAAGGTTTATATAGGTTAGGGTGTTAGGGTTGGGGTGGGATATTATGGTGGTGTGGGTGTTTTAGTGAGTATTAGGAGTTATGATGTCAAAAAGTGTGTGTGAGTTGTGATGTAATTGTGTATTGAGTATGTGTGTAGGGTGTAATTTGAAGTGTCTGTATATTTCGTATTGTTCGGTTGTCTAGCGTTGGTTACTTCTGTGTTGTTTATGAAGAATTTGTAGGTTAGATGTTATGTCTATGTAGTCATGTTTTGTGGAGTTGAGATGATCGGCGAAGTTTGATTGGTAGTTTTTGTTTGTTAGTGCTTTTATATGTTCTTGGTAATATGTGTAGAAGTACCTCCCTGTCTGGCCTATGTAAAAACTGGGGCACGAACTGCAAGTTAGTGTGTAAACTCCAGTGGCGTTGTAAATGTCGTCGATTTGGTTGTTTGGTTTAAATTGTTTATTGAGAGTGTTGTGTGTGGAGTAAAAGCATATAATCATTGAAAACAGCATATAATCATTAAATCTTAGCTAAGGTTATAGTGCCTTTGGTTTTTTTTAACTTAAATTTATTGATAAAAAAAGATTTAAAAAGAGAATGAATAGCAGTTGTATACAATTTATTCCCTTTAATGGAAGACTAATTGTAATTAATTTTAATCTACCTCGTAAAACAGATGCACATATTTCTCTCAACTCCCCTTCTGAGTAGCTGTGGCCCTGAAATTGAAAAACATCTTATATCATTCTTGACAAAAATATCAAATTAACTTGTAAAATCAAATACAGTGGATCATTGGAGATCAGAATGCCAATCAATTGAAAATTTCAGTAATCAAAACCTATTTTACAGTCTATATGTTTTAGTTGCTATGGAAACTGATTAGTTACTGTAAAGTCATACATGAGTAGATCATATTAATAGTTTAGTATTGTTTTGCCAGCTGTATAAATTTATTGTTTATCCTCTGTTTTCTCAGTATGTTTTGATTCTACCAATTACAGTGGTCACATTATTTTTCTATTTATTTAGACTGTGCAGTAAGGCTGTCTATATGTTAATTTACTTTATAGTGAGAGTCATGTTCAAGTTTGTTTATTAATTAAAAATTTAATCATTCAAACTTTGTCAAAAAAGAAACACAACATGTTTAATATTTTTAAAACAATTGAAATCAAATATACTTTCTAAGATGAAATTATTTCTGCCTTATCAAAAACCAATGTTTTTGAATAAGCTATTATATTTCATAGGGTTGACACATTTTCTGCATTTAAAGTCTTATGAATTGGATAGAAAATTAAACTACATCTTATGCAATTTAACTGTTTTCACTGAAACTCACAGTAGTACTTAATCATAACTGACCTTATTGAACTAGATGTCAGTTACAATGGACTGTGTTTTGAAATCCACCAGCCTCATAAAAAAAAGTGCCACACAGCCATCACCTGATGTAACTTTAACTAATTTTTAATTGCTGTAAATAAACCAGTTACAGTTTTATCTCTGTTTTAATTGCATTTCAAGACAACTTTTTGATTTACAATGGACTTTCATTTAAACGGACAGCCCTTAGTCCCAATTAATCCCTTATAGTGAGGTTCTACTGTATAAGAGAATTAGCAGCCTATACGAGGAAGTTAACAATCATTTAACAAAAAAATACCATTTATGTTCTTGGTGGACTTCTGTAGACTGTTTCTTGTAGACTGTAATTTACCCTTTTTTAAATCAAACATTTAGTTTAGTTTAGGGTCAGATTATTAAAAGTTTAAAACATTGAATAAGTGAAAATATGTTTTCTATAGTAATGTACATTTAAACTTCAAAAAGTATAAATTGAACATTTTAATGCACCCTATAACAGAGAACCCATATAACATTAGTTTAAAAAAATATAAAGATATGTAAATACCCTTCTCTAGTATTTATTATATTTTAGTTTTTTACAAAAATAAGCAAACCATGCATTTTCAGGCAGACAAATTGACAATCACAATTTCACTCGCTTTTAATTAGACCTGATGCTCCACTGTATTCTAAGTAAAAAAGTAACATATTGCATAAACATTACTTACAGGAGCACCTTGTAACCCTGGCTGTCCAGGAAGGCCCCTCTGCCCAGGAGGGCCAGGTAGTCCTGGAGGTCCCTCCTTGCCTGGTGCTCCAGGAAAGCCTGGTATTCCTTCAGGACCTCTCTCTCCAGCAGCTCCTCTCTCACCTGGCTGTAACATATCAAAACCAAACAGGGCCCAAATTACGTTAATGCAGATATAATCAAATATATGATTGTACAAATTTTATATTGTAATATCTAATACAACTTTATATATATATATATAAACAGTTTAGCTTAGATAAATAAAAACAATTCATTCTGTTTGTTTAAATCTTATCTAAATAAGGAAAACTGAATTTTTTTTTGTATTTAGTGTAAAGCTATGGGTTGTTCTTTTTTAATGTGTTTTGAGGATATTTTATATTTAGGTCATTAGTTGTTACTTATTTTGTTTTGTTTATTACAAAATCAGAGGGGTTAATAGTACAAAGATATGCAGTAAAAGCCTGACACTCTGATATTCTATAGTCTGGCACTTTCAATAATTCCGTATCTCTGGAAATAGTGCATTAAAATAAAAGTTAGCAATCTGCAGGGTTCGGGTACAGTCGGCAATAGGAAGGGTGACTCCTGTTTGTAATTTCTTCTAATTTCAGTCAATGTCTAGAGCTTCTGTCATATATATATATAAATATCGCAGTATGTTTTCTTGTGTATTAATAAAGAACAAAAGTCTAAATACAAATACAAGAATTATAATTCTTGTATTTGTATTTAGACTTTTGTTCTTTATATATATATATATATATATATATATATAAAACAGTAGTTTTGTTTTTTATTTTTTTATAATATTCTTCTGAACATAATTATATACAGAAATTAAAATTTATTTATAAGTTTTGTATTGAAAACTATATTTTTAACCCTTTGAATTCTAGGTGATAACATATAATCAATAGATAAACTTACGAAAGTTCCACAATGATGAAACTTTTGTTGAAATTTTCATGCAATGTTATACAGTTCATGGTATCTTGTCACTGTTATTTTATACCTCAGTCAACCATTATATTTCAAGAAAGTATTTGTAAAAAGTAACAACAATAAACAAATACCTTATGATTTATTTTTGGAGTTAATAAAAATGAGACCAGTCATAAATCAAGGAATAAAATTTGCATAAGCAAATTAAAACCTTTCCCAATGAAAAAATAATCTAAATATTTCATAATCTGACAGTCAATTCCTCCATCAAGCCATTGGTTTGTAGATTTAATATCACAAATGGAGAAGACTCTCCCAGTAATCCAGCATTTTCATTAATGCAGCTTGATCAAAATCCCAAAATTGACAGATTAGGCAGGCTGTTACTGTACTGCTACTTCAAAATTCAATCAGGAAAAACTTCCACATCATATAGCTATCTAATAAAGGTCTTTAACACAAATTGAAAATTTGAAATTAATTACACAGTAAATTACACACAAAAATGATCAAACTACAATATTATTTTTATAAAACGTTATTACAAAATTTATATATAAATAAAAATATTGTTATTAGAGGGTACTGTGTCATTTATTACAAATTTAGCACAATTTGTTCAGAAATAATTAACTACACCCTTACCATCCCTGGCAAACCACGTGGACCAGCATGTCCCATTGGTCCAGGTAGCCCTTCCCCTTCTCCAACACTGTAGCTAGTGACAATATCACCTGGTGGGCCTGGAAGTCCTGGAGCTCCAGGCAAACCTGGCTTTCCTTCAAAACCAGGAAGCCCCACAGCACCTGGTGCTCCTGGTATTCCTGGAGGACCCTGAACATTTAATTTTAGTTTTTAAAAATAAATATATTTTTTATAATTATAATGAGTATAATATTTCTTGTTCAACAGCTATGAGCATATAGATATTATACTTAGGTAAATTTTATCTGTGCATATATATCTATCTTGTAAAAAACGATTAGCAAAACTTTAATTTTCATATATAATTATTTCAATTATTTTTTAATAATTAATGCTCAAGTTTTATTATTTCTTAAGTAAAACATAATGGTTTCTAAAATATTTAACACATTATTTAGATGTTTAATTTAATGTCTGAATGTATTATTGTTTTGTTAAATTTATTATTCTTATTGTGATTGTTATAAAGACATCCAAAATTGCAATTTTGTTGCTATGATGAAAATAGCAAAGACTATATAAATTAAATATTTGTTTAATTATTCCCAATTAAACCCATTATTTTAAACCAAACCCATAATTGATTTACTACTCTTTTATTTAAACTAAAGACAAAATTATTACATATAAAAAAAATAGCTATCATCATTATTAATTAATACAAACAAAAACTAATTCATTTACATTTATTTTTAAAAAAACTTTTCGTACAACTTCAGCTTTTCTATAAATAATCCTTGTTTTAAAATTTGAAAAACTTACCATAACACCAGGCAATCCTCGAGGTCCAACAGGTCCTGTATCCCCTAAATCTCCTCTATCACCTTTCTCCCCAGGTACTCCTGATAAACCTGATGGGCCCACTAACCCAGGAGGACCCTAAAACATATTATTTATTACTAACAGCTTATAAATACTGAAATGCCTCTTCAAGTCAGTCCTTTTTAACTCAGATCTCAAGATAACTCAAGAAAAGTTTGGAAAAATGCATTTTGTTACAACTGGGCGTACTGTTGATTTGAATGTATGATCATAATGTACTGCATAGTGGTCACTTGTTCTTCCAGGGACTGAATACAGCATCACGCTGTAATGAATGTAACAAGCAACTGTCAAATAGCTATGCTTGTGTGTGAGTTAAGTGAGTAGTCTTTATTTGGTCATTTTCCTGATTTTCACTTCCATTTCTTGAAGGCATAGGCAATTATAATAAAATGAACAATTGTTTTTGTAACAACAGAAAAATGACTTCATTGAACATTCTAGGTTTGAAAACTATAATAAATAAGGTTGCTTGCTGTAATTATTTTGAATTCACTGAATAAATCATAAGCAATTATTTGAGTAATTATGTGGAAACTACTAACTTACTTCCTAATGCATTTGGAAACAATTGTTTCATTGACGAAACTAACGTTAGTAGCGAACGCCTGAGTGGCGTGCTAGCTTTGTCAATAAAACAACTGTTTCAAAACTCATCGGCAAGTAATATAATAGTTTTCCATTTGTTACTTAGATATTTACTCATGATATAATAAATAATCTATCAAAGAGAAAATGTTGCTAAAATATAATATAAAGTTACTAAATATAGTTATAACAAGAACGCTTATAAATATATTACACTTATCTGTAGTAGCACTTACTTTATGATTGTTGAAGATGGCCATTATGAGAGATGTGTCCCATTGCCAACTCAGACCGTAATTCAGATCATTATCAACTGGAGTTACATTTTGAGTTGACAATGGGACGTTCTTCAACAAATATAAAGTATGTGCTACTATAAGCAAGTGTAACATATTTACAAGTGTTTTTAGTTAAACACTAATAGCTCACGTGAAGATGGAATCAACTAATATTATAATCAGAGTTATTAAGATTAAGAAATATGTTCACAATAACATCAACTCAAAAAAATGTGCAATAATTCAAATTACTTCTAAAAATAAACCAAGGCTTGAAAAAAATTGTGAGATAACAAACCTGATATTGTACTGAAAACAAGCATTTATAGAATTCAATACATCAGTTTAACCTATAATTTAGTTTAATTAGAATAGGAAGCCATTACTTATATATATATATATATATATATATATATATATATATATATATATATATATATATATATGAAGTTAATATATTACTATTGTAAGTAATTTTATCCACCATTAAGTGCAATAATTTTACCTTGAGTGATGAGGCACCTTTCGGTCACTTGACCATTGTCGAATCACTCTTGAGTGATTCGACAATGGTCAAGTGACCGAAAGGTGCCTCATCACTCAAGGTAAAATTATTGCACTTAATGGTGGATAAAATTACTTACAATAGTAATATATTAACTTCATAAAGTCAGTGCAACGGAAAAACAATGGATAACATAAAATATCAAGAATATATATATATATATATATATATATATATATATATATATATATATATATATATATATATATATATATATGATGAATACTTAATATCCGGAGTACACCCATTCGTTTTGCAGTGCATAAAATCACAGTTCCAATGTTTCAACAAAATGCATCAGTTCACACTTCAACTGTGGTTGGGTTCACCTCGTCAATGCTAGACGAGATTCTGGCAAAACATCGGAACTGCGATTTTATGCACTGCAAATTGAACCAATATACTCCGGATAATAACAATTTATCATATTTTTCTATCCATGTAAGAAAATATATATATATATATATATATATATATATATATATATATATATATATATAAGTTAGAATTATTATATTACAAGGACCTAATATATATTCAGTAATAGTAGGCTAAGCAAACTATATGTAATACTACAACACTTGTAAATATTTTACAACTGGCCTATAGTAGTATTTACTTATGTTTGTTGAGGACGGTCGTTTCGGGAGATGTGTCCCATTGTAAACTTAGACTGTAAAATATTTACAAGGGTTTAGTGAAAACTAGTAGCTCACGTGAAGATGGAATCAACAAATATTCATAATATTTACAGTAATAACCATTTTTGTAAACTTAGTTCCAAAAACTGTCTCCATACTTTAAATAATTTGGAATGGTTTTTTGATTTTTTAATATATTTTATATATATTTATTATGTCAGGACATGTCAGAAAATTACTAAGAACATATGTTCCTCATTGTCAAACAGGTTTTTAATGCCACGACAAAAGCTGAAATATCTTACATTTAAAGCAAGCAATTGTTTAAATTTTGTTAATACAAGTAATTTTATAATTCTGATGACTTACTGCAGGTCCTTCTGGTCCAGGACTTCCTTCCTCTCCTTTTTCTCCTGATGGACCCTGTAAAATTTATAAAAATTATTTACAATTTTGCAACAAAAACTGAGCAAAACAATTGAGAAGGGTAATACTTGACATAGTATCAGCTCTGTTACTCAGTTTTTTTCTTCTGTTATTAAAAATACATTCTAAACAATGACTAATCACTGAATATTACCATATTGTGAGGACTGTAAAACATTCGTAATTTTTTAAATCCAATAGTATATTTCACCTCCTAGTCCTATTTTCATTTTTTCATAACCGCAACCAATGTGGTAAATATTTTTAACTTTCTATTGGAAAGTAATTTTTTTATACTCTTATGCATGAAACTGAATTTAATCCATATTCTGCTATGCAGAACACACCTTGAACCTTTCTGATTTGTATCTGTGTGATTTTTTCACTTTGTAAAAATAGTTCATAGGGAAATCGCAAGCATGGCTTTTATTGTCTATCAACTTTAACAATTTCATCCAACAACTTTCATAACATATAATTTAAATAAATTTATGTCAAACATACTAATACTTACTATGAGACACTGACAAAAATTGCCTACTGGCTTCAGAAACATTTTGTCTCAGTAAATTTTTCATAAATTCATCTAAATTATAAATTTAGCATGATTGTTTGCATCGTATTCTGATGATAACCGATTGGAGTGTTAAAACTGATTTATTTTGGAATATCTTTGACTCATACGGTACCTTTCTGATAAGTGACTAAACGCAAGTGGCTTACGATAGTCCATAAATATAATTAGTTAAATGAAAAAATCAATGTGAACTTTTGCAAAACAATTTTTTTTAAGAAATAAATGTTGGAATCACCCAACAGCAAATGTTGGAATCACCCAACCACAAATGTCAGAATATGTTTACCCATAAGTCAAATAAATTATAAACAGCTCACCACTTCTCCTTCTACACCCTGCAAGCCTTCACGTCCAGGAATACCAGGCAGGCCTTGAAATCCAGTTTCACCTCTATCTCCCCTGTCCCCTTTGGCACCAGGAAGACCTTCATGTCCAACTTCCCCCCTATCGCCTTTCTCTCCCTTAGCACCTGCCTCCCCTGGTAAACTTACAACACCACCAATGTTTCCTGGTATACCATCTAGTCCTGGTTCACCTTTTTGTCCTTGTAAGCCAGGAGGTCCTGATGGACCAACTCCTCCCTATTGCGAAAAAATTATATTTCTTAACTTTACTCAAAGAAACAAATCCTGCATCATACTGGTTTAGTTTGAAATTGTAATTAAAAAATGTTACATACAGGAAAACATTTTACAGTATTTAATTCTGTTAATGCTTAGTAAGAAAATTACACAATTTATTTTTATTTATTATAGGCTTAAATTTAAGTAGCTAAAATATCTAAATTAAAAAACCCTATGATCATAAATTAATTTTCTTATCTTTATAAAGTTTATAGAAAATATGCTTGTCTATATAAAGTCTCTATACAAATGTTGATATAGCACAATACATTTAGAATATATTGCATGCCATAATATGAAGCTATGTTTAGGTAATCCTATAACAGCTGTCAATAAGCCTCCAAGTCCTAAGGCTACGTGGAAGATTTTGTAGAAGAAAACAGCATAAAACAAATCGCTTTATATATGGCTATTTTGATTGTGAATGAAAGAATAATATGATGAAGTAAAATGTGTCACCATCACACTACTTCCAAATCGCACTTATCATCCGAACTACAATCTTCCTCTAATAATACTTTTATATTGTCTGAACAAGAGTCACAAATAAAATTCACACAATAAAAAAAAGCCACACCATGCTCTATGGTGCATTATACCTTCTAACATTTCAACACTGCAACTAGTCTTCAGTCAACAGCCTGGTTGCCAGCCATATCTGATTTACTTTCTAAACAAATAATAAATACATCACTTATAATACCCTTGTCGCCATATACAACTAATCATGGATCCTTTTATTTTAGTTACATTGGGGTTTTCAAGCAATGTGACAACAAACTAATGTGATATAAATATTTAAAGAAAATAAGTAATAAAAAAATACTACTTACAGGAGCCCCAGAGGGACCAGGAGCACCTTGCAAGCCTGGGGCCCCTATATATCCCATTTCTCCTTTAGACCCTTGAGTCCCTGGCTCTCCATCACTTCCTGCTATTCCTCTTAGCCCGTCTTCTCCAGGTCTGCCTGGAGGACCTCTGTCACCTTTAAAATGAATTTATATTTTTTACTATCAGTAAGAAAATCATACAATAATGGTGATGTGTGTAAAAGACTAAAATGATAACAGATATAAAAGGTAACCATTAACATGTAATAATACTACTTTTATGGTTTTGTTAAGAGTCCACATAAGCAGTAATATTAGCAAATTACAAAATAATTCAAATTTGTGGGTTAACAAAAAATGTAATGAAACAAAATTAACATCTTTAAGATCATGAAAAGCCTGGAATAAACGTTGTGTGCGATGTAACAAGAAACTTATGGAAATTTAAAAAAACTTAAATTCTTTATAAGTTTTAGTAATATACAAATATTTGTTTAACAGTAGGATCATAATTTAAAGTATGTTTCTGAAATAAACAGGTGTTTTTAAATACAGGTAATTTTTTAGCTGATTATAGATTTTCAAACAGCTGTTCAAACAGGTTTTAAAATAACGTAAAAAATGTTTGATTATTCACACTTTTTGGAAATGTACAAATAAAATTTCAAGAACGAGATAAAATCCAGAGTAAAGAACAAGAATTTTTTTCACACATAAACATTAGGTAAAATGTTTGCCTTTCTGCTGCTAGGTTTTCATAGTCACTACATAATCTAAAGGTATAATGAGTCTATAAAAACGCAAGTAAGTATCAAATTATGAAACACATCAATTAAAAATCAAAATGATACATCAAAATGCTACATTTTAAACCAGCAAAAACTATAATTAAGTAACTTAATATAAACTATATATTATTAAACTCTCTGATACCTGGTCATAAGAGTAATTGTTATTCAGATTTTGAATATTTTAAATAATTTGTAAGTATTTGAATTTTATTCATATACCTTAGTTTAGTGACTCTTTCATTATGGTTTATTTCATCATATAAAATCATCACAATGAATTACAAAATTAGATTAAATCACTGTAGTAAACATATAAAGCAATAAACACACACCTCTCACAGGAAATTCTTTAATGTCGCCAGGCATGTTCCTACAATTACTCTGCCACCATCAATAACAACATACATTTACACACACTGCCTCACATTTAATATCATCATTAATACCATTTAATATCAAACCTCAAAAACTTATTCAAAACTGAATTATACAAAATTAATAGTTTTTTAAAACAAACCAAAAGAAAACAATCTCACCTGTTTCACCCTTAATTCCAGGCTCTCCGTTGTCACCTTTAATGCCTCTGGGCCCTGGTATTCCTGGTAATCCAGGAGCACCTATTGGTCCTGGCAATCCTGGTACTACTCCATCAGTTACCAGGATTCCTGCTCCAGGCAATCCTGGAGGACCCTGACACATTAAAAACCCTTGTTCATATTTAACTGCTCTTAAAAAATTTATTTAATATACATGAACTAGAAAGAGTACTTACTCTACCATATTTTACAATTATTTTTTTAAACCCGCATACATATTAAAGGAGATGACTACTTTTAAATTAATGATATAAATATAAATTATATATATATATATATATATATATATATATATATATATATATATATATATATATATTAAACAACATAAGTTATTCAAATACAAAAATATTATTTATTTATATTCAAAGCTTTTCGTGGTAGACAGTACCAACATCATCAAGGAATGAAAAATACAAAATGTAAGATATAGGCCTATATATTTTTCATTCCTGATGATGTTGGTACTGTTTACCAACGAAAAGCTTTGAATATAAATAAATAATATTCTTTTATTTGAATAACCTATGTTGTTTTAAATTATTAAACAAGAAAACATATTATATATATATATATATATATATATATATATATATATATATATATATATATATATATATACAGAAGTAATAATTTTAAGGCCAAAGTGGTTACCAATCTATCTTCTTACTTAAACACTTTCAGGATTCAGGCACTTCTTAGGATAAAATAATAAATATCAGAAATTATTTATTTTTCATTTTAAATTCAAACATTTATATAATATTAAACAAACATCATGTATTAGGGTTAAAACAACAATGTGTGTTTATTTTAATATTTATATTCAATGTCTTCACAATAGTTCTATTGACAAATCAGGTAAGAAATAGTCTCACAATAATTTTAAATTAAAATCAATCAAATGTTAAAGTATGAGTAGATTAATAGGTCATCGCGCATATAAAGAATAAACAGCTGTAATTCCACAACCGCTACTCGTAATACATGTAAAATATTTAGGTCGGTTGTCATTTAGCCAAAAATGTAATCATTAGAAAACTCAAGACAAAGAGGGAGTAATTAAATGGGGATGGATAATTAACATAATGTCTAGGGTTTAGGATACAACACTCTGATGAATCACACCAAGCCTGGAAAGGATTGATCTAATTAAAATAATTTCGTTTACATTCAAAACATTTTTCTGATATAATGCTAATAAATACCTGTTTAGAAAATTTTAACGGAGCTAATTTGTTCATCATGGTATCAGGTTGCACACAAAAAAAATCTGATTCTAAAAATTGTTGCTAGGAGTTAACACAGTGTGTTAAATAGGACAAAACTATACCTCTCTAAGTATAAATTTTGTAATTTTATACCATTTTAAACCATTTTTTAATGGCTTAAAACCTATATATTGTTGAATAATTCATCAGTTACGTTTGACAAAAATGTCAAGTTACACTCCACAATTCAACACCAAGAATAATTACTTCCATAGAACCTTATTTGGTATTTATTAATTACCATTAATGTTCTTTGTTTTAAAAAATTGAGAATTTGTAGTATCTATCTAAATGTTTACCCACATTGTTTGAATTTGAGATCCTGTATTTTCAAAATAAAATTCAATAAAACATGTATTTATAATATTATGATGTTGATATATTATAACAATTATAATTAGTTTTAATGAAAATAATAAATATATAATTATAAGAAACTATAATTTGCTTGCAACTTTTAAAAACATTAATCAAATATTTTCAAGGCAGAATTGAACAGTAAAAAGGGTTGGATAACTGTTGCAATGGATACAAATCAACTATCATTACACCATTTTAGACTTAATGGGGGTCATTTAAAAAAAAAGGGATAACAACCAGTCATCATTTAATGGAAGGAAGAAAAGCACCATGACCCCATCTGTGTTTACCCCCACACGTCTTAGACTTGTACTATATTTGACTCTGTATAACACATTTTGAGAGGTGTAATCTCTGCGTTGAACTTTGAACAGTTTTCGTTAACTGTGGAGTTATTTAGTTTAGTTATATAATGCTATTATTATTACATAACTAAATTTAATTACTTAATATACTTTTCTTATATTTTATTGTTGAATTGATATTCAAAATCCAATTGAGCTTGAAACAAACTTTGATAATAAGTTGATTATAAATTAAAAAATTGCTATTTGAACATTTTTTAAATAAAGTACATTTTTAATACAAGCCAATAAAAACTCAAATCCAACTGAAATATCTATAGGACAAAGCACACATACCAATTACCTTCTGAATTATTGAGCACATTTACACATGCTTAAATTATGGTGTAAAACATTCACCTGTGGTCCTCGGTCACCTGGTGGTCCTATATCTCCTTCTTCTCCTTTCTGACCAATGGCTCCTGGGTGTCCAGTTTTTCCTGGAGGACCAATATCTCCTGGAAAACCTCGTAGTCCTTGTGGCCCCTATACACAAAATGTATATATATACTTTTTTTTATAACAGCTTAATAATATTTTTAAACAGATGAGCATCTTAACCCAACTGTCTAGTTGAGGTCCTACCAGTGATACTTAAGGGCATATTCTACAAAGAATAAAAGAATATTTTAAAGAGAAACTGGTAAATGTGTCTTGATTTAAGCAAATAAATCTTCAAAAAGAGCAATGTGATGAATTTATTAACTACAAAATAATAAATACAACAACATCCCATTAAAGTACCCTTAATCACAATTTTAATAAAATAATAAAAATTCAAAAAAATTACTGTTATAAAATTAAGTTACAAACAAAATTCTTTTAACATTTTTTGGACTAAATATTCATCAATTTATATGTATATGTTGCCTAATTAGAAAGAGAAAGTAAAAATAGCAGAAAAATATGTTGAAATTTAGGAGTATGATTTGCATAAACTGAAAATTAAAGGCGATTTTAGCCAAAACCTGTATTTCTTCTTTGCCAAGATGTTAAAACATTTTTGACTGTACTAGATTAAGGTTTCTCAAACTGAGGGGCATAGAAAGAAGGTTTTCAGGGATAAGTGCACTGAAACCGCTTACAGATGGAAGGTCTCCATCCTCAATTAGGAGTACCAGCTGGTAAATATCTTAATTTATTATGTAATCTTTTCCTCCATTTTTGTGTGAAAACTATGGTATACTGTATATCCATCTATCTCTCTCTTCTTGATATTTTACGTTGTCCATTATTTTTCCGTTGCACTGACTTTATGAAGTTGATAAATTACTATTGTAAATACTTTTATCCACCACTAAGTGCAATAATTTTACCTTTTTGTGATGAGGCACCTTTCGGTCACTTGATCATTGTCGAATCACTGATTATTTTTCTGGTGTAGATGTTCGGTCCGTGATTTTGGTATTTGTTGATGTTACCCATTCAAACCATACGCACCAATATTAACAGGCATACCAAAAATCCATAAACCCAAGACACCATTTAGACCACTAATAAATTTCAAAACAGCACCATCCTACATAATCGCAAAAATACTAGACAAAATAATAAGATCTAAACTACAAATCAACAACACATACAATATAAAAAATGGATACGAATTAATTAATAAAATCAAAAACATAGAAGCAAACAACAACACTAAAATTACAAGTTATGACATAACTAACATGTACCCTAGTATCCCAATAGAAGAAACCATAGAAATAATGAAAAACCATACACAATAACGAAAAAGAAAACACAATAAATAGTATCATAACACTAACAAAACACATATGTAACAAAAATTACTACCAATTTAACAATAAATACTATCGACAAACAACTGGACTCCCCATGGGATCACCCATATCATCAGTCATGTCAGAAATATATCTACAACACTTTGAACAAATAATAATTAAACCTATACTAAACACACATAATATTTCACTATGGACAAGATACGTAGACGATATACTTATAATATACCAACCCACCATTCACAACGAACACATCATAATACTAAACAAACTAAATATATACAACGAAAACATACAATTCACTGTCGAAACAGAAACAAAGAGAACAATTAACTATCACATTAAATATAAATAACAATTAAATAGAAACTACAGTACACAGAAAACATACTTCCAACAACACCACAATACACTACAAATCTAACCATCCCTGGACACACAAAATTAACACTTACAGTAACATGATAAATAAAGCAATAAAATACACACAAGTTAACAAACAAAAATTAATAGAAGAATAAGATAACATTTCAAAAATAGCAATAGAAAATGGATACAACAAACACCTTATAAAAAACATATACAATAAATTTACAAAAACCCTAACCTCAACACAACACTACAACCTGAACACAAAAATAATAAAAATAAAAAAATCTACCTAAAATATAAATACGCCAATAACCAAATAGAAAAACTAACAAATATATACAACAAAGAATACTACACTCCAACATACAAACCAAACAAGAAAATAATAAAATATCTTAATAACACAAACCACAAAACAAATACAGAAAAACATAACCTATCAGGAGTTTACAAAATTACATGTAACGGCTGTAATGCATTATACATAGGGAAAACTACCAGATCATTTAAAATAAGATTTGAAGAACATTACAGAGCATTCAAAAATAAAAATACAAAAGTATCAAATGTTGCAGCACACCTAATACCACATAAACATGAAATAACAAACTACGAAAATAACCTAATAATACTTGAAATAAATAATAACCCAATAGAATTAAACTCACTAGAAAATCACCACATTTATAAAAACACACACAACAATTTAATGAACCTACAGACCACATATACAGAAGACATACTATATAAAAACATCATACATGCAGATCAAGAAAAGATGCGTGTAACGTCAACAAATACCAACATCACGGACCGAACATCTACACCAGAAAAATAATCAGTGATTCGACAATGGTCAAGTGACCGAAAGGTGCCTCATCACAAGGTAAAATTATTGCACTTAGTTGTGGATAAAAGTATTTAAAATAGTAATTTATCAACTTCATATATATATATAAATATAAAATACGTTTTCTTGTTTAATAATTTAAAACAACATAGGTTATTCAAATACAAGAATATTTATTAATTTATATTCAAAGCTTTTCGTTGGTAAACAGTACCAACATCATCAGGAATGAAAATTACAATAATCTGTAATTACAATTATTGTAACTTACACTTTTAAAATGTTTTAAACTTGCCTTTAATAGCACTTACTTTGCTTGTTGAGGACGGCCGTTTCGGGAGATGTGTCCCTTTGTCAACTCAGACCATAACTGATCTCAAGGTTTACGTAGGTTAGGGTGGGGGTGGGATATTTTGGTGATGTGGGTGTATTTTGTGTGTATTAGGAGTTATGATGTCAAAAGGTGTGTGTGAGTTGTAATGTAAGTGTGTGTTGAGTATGTGTGTAGGGTGTAGTTTGAAGTGTCTGTATATTTCGTATTGTTCGGTTGTGTAGCGTTGGTTATTTCTGTGTTGCTTATGAAGAATTTGTAGGTTAGATGTTATGTCTATGTAGTCATGTTTGGTGGAGTTGAGATGATCGGCGAAGTTTGATTGGTAGTTATTGTTTTTTAGTGCAAAGGGACACATCTCCCGAAACGGCCGTCCTCAACAAGCAAAGTAAGTGTTACTATAGGCAAGTTTAAAACATTTTAAAAGTGTAAGTGATTACTAGTAGCTCACGCGAAGACGGAATCAACAAATGTTAATTATTGTAATTTTCATTCCTGATGATATTGGTACTGTTTACCAACGAAAAGCTTTGAATATAAATTAAAAATATTAGTATTAAAAATACAATAGTATTATATATACACAAGCACAAGTACAAGTGCTTATACACAAGCACAAGTGGAATTGCCTCAACTGAGGTCCCACTGAATGAAATCAGCCTGTTATCAGGCAAACAACAAAGGTCAGTCCTGGTAACATATTATTACCTAGGTAATGCATTTTTAAGAAGTTTTTAAGATATATGTTGTGCAAGGCCTGAAGTCTATCATTGCACAACTTCATCATTATTCGTGTAGGTTTCAATATATTTATATATATAGTAAAACTCCAATTTTCCCAATCAATTGGGAACAGACTCCATTCGGATAAACAACAATTATTCGGATGATTGAATTTTTTTTGAAAATAGGTCAACTTTAATTAATTTTTATTACTGGATGTGTGTTGCAAATGGGAGAACAAAACTAAATCTTTTATAGTTTTATATAATCTTCTGAGCTAAGACCTTTACAAAGAAGGTAGGATTATCCACAGAGAATCAAATCCAAAATTGGGTTTCCCACAAATCGTAGTTACAAAAACCATTTGAAACCGGCATCTTCTAATTCTTTGCTTTTGCTGCCTTCATTGATTTCCTTGAAGAAAATTCATCTTTATTTTCATGCACTGACACAAGATTTAAAAGTATAGGACTGCCCAACCCCTTACATCTCACCCAACTGTTTACCCATAACCCCTTTATCTGATTGATCTATAATTGTTTTATCTTCTAACAATACGACAACTCATTTTCTTAGAGGCCATGGAGAATGACAAAATGCACTAACAAACAAAACAACTGAAGCTGATTATGGCAATTTAAACATTAGATAAATGTATTTAAATTTCAATATAGACAAATGTTCAGCTTCAGTTTCATTCTCAGATTGAAATTCTTGAAAAAATATAAGTGAGAATTAATGCAACCTCATGGTAGCATTATAAAGGGGGCACTTAGCCTGAAAAATTAGGAACTTCAGTACTGATTCTTATATCTGTATAAATAGTGTAACCAACTACAAACAGAAAAGATAATGGAACAGACACAGTGCAACCAACAGCAAGTGTGTAATGGGCTTCGGAGAATTCATGTGAAATCCTCCCGATTGCCATGACAGCAAATTGCAGGAGCATGGTAATGAATTGCAGGTGACATTTTAAAGAATAATGAGATTTGAAGGATTAGTGACTTTTTTAATGCAATCTTTTAGTATTTATCTTTGGAGAATATTGTGTGTATCAAATATATATTTCATATCAGATTCGAAGAAAAATAAAAGTGTTTTTCACAGTAGTATTTCTCCTTACCTCTTTTCCTGGAGGTCCTCTGCCTGATCCCGTGCCATTTCCTGGGGATCCTGGTTCTCCTTTATCTCCTTTCAATCCCACTACACCAGGTATTCCCTATAAACAATTTCTTGGTATGGATAATTCAGAATAACTTTTATACAAACCTATTTATTATAACGTTATAATAACCTAACATGTTATTGAATAGAGTAGTAGTCCAAGATGTACAAATTAGAGTATAGAATGAAATAATAAAAACCTTCAACAATATTTTCATTTAAGCAAATATGCCTACACACACACACACACGTACACACACACAAATCATAATACTAGAAATAAATTAATGAAATATTACATTCCCTACAAATTATTAGAAAGAAAGTTACTGACAAAAAAATCAATTACTGGTTATGCTTCACATTCTGGCAACACTTACCTCTTCTCCTTTAGGTCCTGTAAGTCCTGAGAGGCCTGGCTCTCCTTGCAGGCCTCGTAGCCCCGGCAGTCCTGGGGCTCCAGGTAAACCCTGCAATATCATTATATAAATATAAATATTTTAGACAAATCTAGTGCTATAATCTTATTTTTAGACAGTCAAACTTTGATTATAGGTTTTTTGTTTTAAAAATATGGTGTACCCCATCCCTAATGGTAGACTATATTTTGTGTGATGTAAAATATTGGTTTGGGTAAAAAAAAAATTGAGCTCAATATTAATTAGGTAACTGAGGTAAATTATTTTAAAATGCTATACAAATTCTTCCTATTGTTTAAGTAGTTAATGTTAATCACTGAGAAAATACTGAAATAATGTTTGAAAGCATTTGTTACACTGCGTACATCAATAATCTAGATAGTTGTTAGAAAGAATCCTTGTTAATTTCCTTTTGTCATTGATAACAAGGCAGACATAAAGTGTCTTGATATTTGTGAAACTCGTATTCTGCAGATTGTTCTTCAATATGTTGTTTTAATATATTTTAAAAGATAAGTTCCTAAAAACAAACAATAGCAGTTAATTTTTTGATTTATATTTACAATTACTGATTATGCTTTGCAAACTGATTTATTTGTATAAATACTGATTATGTTTTTCTGATTATATTTTCTTTTAAAAGATTCGAATACTTTATAATAATGGTCCTATTTTATTCAGGATACAGTGTGACATAAATATATTTTTTAAACCATTATGAAAGCATTGTTGAACCACACAAATAAACATTTCTTTTTTTGTAAACAATATGACTAAATTAATCACCTCAGCCTGCAGTTATAAAAATTAATTCTATATAGCTACAGTGTATTAATGTTGAGCTATAGTATAGTGTTCATATTTGATCCAAAAACGAATATGAACGCAATGGTCTAACATTAAATAATAAGTGGCAAAATCTGTCAAAATGCATTGGATTAATACATATTTCTCAATAGGGTTTCATTGCTTTTATGTATCAAAATGTAGTATAACTGCACTTAGACCTCTATGGCAGTAAAAAGTACATGTTGCACACATGCTTAAATCAATTTCTTGAAAAGTTAGGGGTGGTCCACTCAAGCCAACCTCACATATGCCTTATTTGATTCTGTAATTACCTCTATAAATATTATTATTGTATTGTGTTTTTTTTTAATATTATATTATATAAGTAAATATAACATTAAAACAAATTATTATAAATTATTTACTTCTAAACATGATTTTTATAGTTTAAATTATTTCTTACTTTAAAAACACTTTTTTAAAACAATAAGAATAGAGGAAACTACTCAATACGCATTTAACTTTATTTTGGTTTGAACTCAACAAATATAAGTTCAACAAACCAAATATTTTGGTTTGAACTCAACTGACCGAACAAGTTCGACAACTACATTTCAGGTTCAGACATCAACTTTTTAGCATTTGTCATGAACAACAAAATCCACTTATTTTGGTAGAAGTAAATTCAATGATAAAAATGGGTTTTGTGATATCTGATTGTTCCCCTAGTAAAAAAAGGTTAAAAAACCTAAATTTCACAGATGGAAGAATATTTAAAGGAATATTAGGAAAATGATTCCAAAAGAAGAAAAGCTGTTTCGTTGAATCCTTAATGACACAGTACAAAATAAGAACTCCAAACGGATTATGATTAGTGGATTTTGTTAAACAAAATCTTTTTTAAAGAACAAAATTTTTTTTAACTTTGAATTTTCATAACCCGAACAAAATTCATTATTTTTTTAAACTACTGAGATAAAACATTTTATACTGCAACTAGGCAATAATCAGGGGAAGGTAGACACTGATGATGACTGTCCAGTTTAGTAGAAACCATTTTCTCTTTGAAAGTTTAAAAAAAATTAATTCGAATTAAAAGTTTGTGTAAATTGTGATGTTGCAAAATTTCTACTAATTAAACTATGATTAAATTCAAATAATAAAATTACAAATTGGATAAAATAAAATGTGTGACAACAGTTGAGTATTTTTTTTTTAGAAATAAACCTGTATAATATACTCATATGTATTATGAGTATAATATTTTAGTCTGTACTGAAAATAGCCTATATAGCAGACAATAATATTTATTTAATTATTTTTAAAATCCAGTTAAAAAAATAAAGTCTTTGTGCAAACATATTTGTTCAAATTATAAATGTATAGCTCAGTTATTTTGTTAATACTTTAATAGCTAACAGCTTTTTAATCATTACAGATTATTGGTGGAACCAAGATATTACAGTTGTTATTTACATAAATAAAATTGTTTGTTATGATAATTTTTATTTCAGCAATTAATTCATAAGTAATTGTTTAAAAAAATTATTTGGAAGCAATAGAAACTTACTGTGCTGATGCATTTTGTTGTCAGTCATTGTCATTTCATTTCATTGACAAAACCTATGGGCCACTGAAGGCTATCCCTCATGGTAGTAGCTGTGTGATTTATGAATGTGGGGAGATTTATGATAGGCTCTTGGTATATTAGGTAATGGAAAAAGATGTTAGATTTAAAGTGTGTGTGGTTATTTAACTTTCGAGAGCTGCATACGGAGGTTTTCTCTGCACGTATCATTATTTGTCAAGAAAACATCTTGCCAGTTGTCAGATGTTTGTTTCTAGCTCGTTACTGCACAACCTGCAATCTAGGAAACGGCCCAACCTATTTTTGTTAACTTTTTCCGAGTAGCGTTAGTGTGAATTTAACCTATGTTAATCGCGGTCAGATTGCGGAGGTTTCGTCTGCAAGCACCCTTTTATGAAACTTATGTGTGTGGAGCTCCTTCTGCACGGCTATTTACATCACAAAAAACTTTTTGGCGATAAAGCATTACTGTTTTTGTTGTTGTTATTATTTTAGTGTTGTATCTATTTTTAGTATCTAAGTTTCATATTTTACTGTTGTTCCATTTGAAGAGGAGATAATTCATAAAATGCTGGGTAGTGTCAAAAAAGAGGAAAATCAAGAAATATGGCCTACCGGAAATTTTGTTACACAGCTTTTAGATAATTCTGATGAAAACGAGTCTATTCCTATGATGGACCTGACGAAGAAGCCAATGAAATTGAAAATGAAACAAATTAAGACATAATAGGTGAATCTGAAAATAGCAAAAGTGGCCAATTTGTTGAAAATCTGTCAATTTTGACGTTATAGAGAAAATTCCGCTGAAAATTCAGCAGGAAGTGAATACAGTGTAGTTTAACTATGGGAAAAAATCATTTTGTAGTAAAAACCAAAAAATGCTATGCTATACTGAACCAATAAGGCAATAGAGGACAGCAAGAAGAAACATAATTCTAATGAGAGTGGATCATGGTCACCCAGTGGTGACTAGTGAGCTTGAACATGAACAAATATGAGTTGTTTTTTCAACAAAGATTGAGTTTCTGCTAGTTTTATATAACTGTAGAACCTATTGTGATATAAAGGCAATATTTTTTTCATCCACTCATTTTTAGAGTTATTTAGACTCTAAATATTTAGAGTTGATATTTGAAATGAGACATTCCTTATTGTCACTAAATATTATAATAAATTTCAAATTTATATATGTACTATCATGATTAGATATTTTTATGTTTATACATTAATTACTTTATTAAAGAAAAATAACCCTCAAACGCCTCTCCCTTAATGAAAATAATGGTCTAGTATACATTGCTTACACGTTTTAACAATTCAAGATATTTTCAGAAATATGACGTTTAGAACTTAAAAAACTGTGCAATAATGATTTCTGAAATTATTTTGAATGTATTTATATAGTAATTAATTATATATTCATCTAAATATAAAAACAAAACCGTTTAAATTTAAACTTTTTTTGTGCGGAATATACCTCTGCAAACGCTCTCTCCCTATACCTCTGCAAACCTATGCACCCACTCAAAGGTTAAAATATGTTGTTTTTTGCTATGTAATTGTTGTAATTTGAATTTTTTCTGTAGTGTTTATTTTTTTGCTATGATTTAGTATGTAGAGAATGTTTGAATCAGTCTAGACGTTTGTGTATGTGTGTTGGAAGATTTCTATAATGTATTGTGGGATTTTATTCTTTATTTTATATTTGCAAATACAGTATAATATTATTGATTCTATATATAAACTTAATATTTATGGAGTAATTTTTATATTAGAATTTGCCCTAATATCAACTATTTAATATATTCAATACATGTTTTTTTTCTTTATTTTAGAGAGTTTTACTTGTTTTGTTTACCATAATACTGCTTTCATTTTGAAATTGCAAATTTCTATACAATAATTTTGCTCTATTTTTAAGATGAAATTTAATTAAAATTATTAATTTTTACTATTTAAAATATCAAGATCTTTCATATCAGGGAATTCAATATATTTTAAGCAATGGCCATATTTTTAAATTGTGTTGATTAAGGGTTCCCTACTCACATTTTTCTTTTTATTTCCTTTAGCCACATAATTGATTTCGGCAAAAGAAATTATACCGGCTGGTGCAGAAACTCATTTTTTGTGGTTTTAAAATCAAAGTAGGCTGTTCACGTAAGACAATGAACTAAGGTGGATATGCATTTCCACAAATCAAAATACACTCTTTAGAGAAAAACTTTTACATACTAATTTGCAATATCTTTTAAAATTTTCCAATTATCTAAATACCCACAGCCTCTTACATCTTTTTGTAAAGAGAATGCATTCAACAGTTTGAGAAAACAGTCTTAATCGAGTATTTTCTACAATTTTTACTTTGCAAAAACAACTGGTAGCTTGTTGTCATTTCAACAGCTCAAACTGCTACAAAAAAAAAGTTTGTAATTTCTTTGAATAGACTCTAATATTTTCATAATATATTTTGGATAATTTATTTCTTCCCAGTTTAATATAGGTAACTTTAAACCATTAATTATTATTATTTTTTAAAAAATAGATGTTTAATTTGTCATATATTCTGGCAGAAAGCTACAATTACAGATGTTTTAGAATATTATCAGTGGCAGAGTATGAAAAATTTGCCCATATATCCCTTATTTGTACATGAATTTTATTCTTCAATTTTTTAAAGTGAATTTCAGCATCACAGTATTGAAAAAAAAACCTCTCCAGCTCTGATTCTTTGGCTCTGACTTTTCTCAGCCACATTTCCCTGCATAATAACAAAAGGTTACTCATCTGCTCTTCTACTTGTTTAGGTCTCTTCTATTTCTGAATTGTTTTGAAGGCCACAACCTTGCTCTCCACTGATGCATTAGTTGCCAATCCATGTAGATAAGCTAAGTAGAATACTTCATCAAAAGCATTTTCTAAATGCTCCTAATGTAAAAACTATATTAATTTCCCAGGATTTCTTCTTGGAAAGTAGTAGTTCCATACATCCCAATCAGTTCATTTCTAAGTCCGTGTTAGACAAACTTGTTGCAATAAATTTTCTGAACCTCAGGCAATAAATTCTCATGGAATAGTTTGATTAAAGAAGAAGAACTGTTTCTGAATTTAAAAGTTTAAAAAACTGCAAATTTTCTAAGGACGAGAAGTGTATTTGTAAGTGGCCTAAAAGAGTATCAATTTTTATTATTTTAATAGTTTTCTAATAAAAGTTACTAGTTGTGGCCCAGGCCAACTGCAAACAACAAGCAGAAACAGCTTAGTGTGTGTATAATGGATGACAATCAGATAAAGAACTTGTTATGGTTATCATAGCGGGCATAGTCAGTGTTGGGCGTAGGACTGAGGTAGTTCGTAAGCCAGCTGCAACACCGAATTAGATGTGTTGACAACAGAGAATCCTCTCCTTACTCATGGCTACTTTCCACCTTTTTTCTACATATTATGGACAATTTTGTATATATTATGAGTTTACTTTTCTTTTTCTTAGAAAATATATAATTTTCAGTTTAAAAGATTTTGGTTGGTCAATGGAGCATCTGTAGTTAAATGCACTCTCACCACTGAATATTGATATTATTTATAATCTGATCTATAAAATTGCTCAACATTGACCAATTTATATATATATTTTTTTAATTTTGAATATTTATACACAATATGATTTAAAAATCTCCAAAATATTGTATAATTCTTATGATATTTGTTTAAAATTTGTGCAGTTAAATGAATGACAAAGAATGTAAGAGGAGGTGATGTCCTCTATGTACTTCACATGTTTAAAAAAAAATTTAACATCATAAAATATTTTTGATCAAGCAAAGGAATTTGTTTTTAAAAAAGTATTAAATAAATATGTCACCTCAATGCCTGGTGGTCCAATCAGTCCAGGAAATCCAGGCCATCCTTGTTCGCCTTTAATTCCTGGAAAACCTCTAGGGCCCTGTGATATTAAGGTTACTTTAGGTTAGCTTTGTACATCTTATAATTACATTAAGAAATTGTTAATCTACATTGTTTTGCTGTTTATTAGCTGCAACCTTCACAATGCTGTATACTGGGATACCTAAAATTAATTATGGTTAGAAACTACAATGTATTGATACTTTTAAACTGTAAAACTGCTATGGTTCAATTTTGAGCTACCTATTTTTTTTCTTTATTCTACAAATATAAATTATAATAGTCAGATTTAAGCCTAAATTATTGTTTTATTTTATGGTCTGAAAGGATTGACCTAAATACACTAGGTCAATTAATAGTAGGTTTGGCTTCTTTGATTGGTTGAAGATAATGAGGCTTTTATATAACCTAAACTTAATACTGACGAATTATTAGTTTGAATTTCTATACTGGTTGGAAAATAAACTAAACTAACAATGTATTCCGCCTTTTTTTTTAGCATTGTCATAGTATCTTAACTGTGTCTCAAGTAGTGAAAGAAAATGGAGGAACAGTATGAACCTAGTAAGCTAGTGGAAATATTCGGAAGACTTTAAACATACTGTACTTAATACAAAACAGTATGTTCTATTAACGAATATAGAAACTTGTATTGCTCAGTAATGACCTGTCTTAAACCTACTCAGTAAACTCTAAGGAATATTACAGTGGAGCGTCAGTAATTTGGACTTCAAAAATCCAGAGCGTCTCAAATCCCGATCATGGTTTCAGTGTGCATGGCACTCGGCGCCACTACAATACATACTAAACTAAGTTACTTAAACAATATTTTATTACTATCCGAACTTTTTATTTAGTAAATTTGTTAAAACTTACTGAGACAGAACGTTTTCGATCGCTATGGGCCGATCTTCATCAGTGTCTTCTCAGAGAAGACACTGATGAAGATCGGCACATAGCGGTCGAAAACGTTCTGTCTCAGTAAGTTTTAACAAATTTACTAAATAAAAAGTTCGGATAGTCATAAAATATTGTTTAAGTGATTAATAAGATTCACCGAACGTAATGGACTACAAAATTCAAGAACTAAACTAAGTGTTACCTTTAATTATAAATGCAAAGAAGATAAACCAATTTTGAAAAATGCGTCATACCAAATTCAAAATGCAATGTACAGTATATTTAAATATGATTTAATTTTTTTAAAGATTTTTATGTTCTACACGCTAATCAATAACGTGTATTATAACCAATCAGAAAAATAATACAATTTATTACTAAACCTAATCGTTAGCTAATTTGTCATATAATATGCTTTTGTTCAAAAAACAATAACAGACTTTTTCACTCAATAAGTTTGTATCGGCATGATTTTTTTGCTTTCTGTGCTATATATTAGTATGTATATTATATGTTCATTCACTAAATTCTTTTGTATTTTTTAAGCCCTCTAACATCTATTTTGTAATAATTCCTGGTTTAATTCAAACCTACATGATACTCTAAGCTTTAAAATAGAATATAGCTAATGAAATATCAATAATTAGCCGTAGTTTAGAGATAGTATGAAAATCCGAATAAATCAGTAGTCCATATGGGTCCCAGTCCCAATTGATCTGGATTTTCGACGCTCTACTGTATGTCAAAATGTAAACTCTGTAATAATTAAGTCTATAAGTCAAGCTGCCATAAATGGTATGAGTAAAATCAAGCCAGGGAATATAAATCCCCATGAATAATCTGGGCAACATCTACTGGAGGAATTAATAATCTTGTCAATCTACTGAACTAATGTAAACCCCTAAGAATAATAATGGACAACAACATTGTAAGGAACATAAACCCTGTCAAACATTTGAACAAATAACCACACTTAAGTAAAAAAAATTCATATGTATAGTGTCAAGAATGAAAAATATGTTAGTAAAATTATGGAACATATATCAGTATAAATGACAATTTTATTATTTTTTATTAAGGAAAGAAAACATTTAAAATTTTTCTAATCTTACTTTAAAACAGAACATAATAGGCTATGTCCCTAAACTCATTAGAATCAGTTTTATTACTTGTTATAGATTAAATCTCAAAACTTTGCAAATATTTGAAACATAGCATTTTTCTATAAATTCCAAATCATGCTTGGTTACAATTGTACATCATAAGTTATCTGTCAGTCTGCTTCTTTTCAGTCCACAATCCTGGGTTAGAGCAAACATGCAAACTTAAATACAGACATACAGCCTGTCCTGGATATCCTGCCAATCCTTGTTGGCCCCGCTCTCCTCGGGGACCTGGTAACCCAGTTGCTCCCTAGATAAGCAGGTAAACATATAAAAAGTATTCAATTACAACTTAAATATATTTGTCCTACATATATACAAATGTAAATAAAATATAACTATAGATTTTTATATTTAAAATTCAAACAATATAAAAACACAATATTTTAAACCTATTTAGTTAAGATATTTTACAAATTCAAAATAATTTAATACTTAGTCTATTTACATTTTTGTTGCTAAAATGAAGTTTTAGTTACACTAGTTTGTTTATCTAGGCAAAAAAACCACTACTTACTGATTTATTCAGCAGATGCGTTTTTCAATGCTGTGAATTACTGACAAGACTGTTGCTCAGGTGTTGTCAGTAATTCACAGCATTAAAAAATGTGCTGACCTAGCGCGAAACGGGTCTGCTGAATAAATCAGTATGTAGTGGTTTGTTTGCCAAGATAAACAAACAAGTGTAATTTTTATAAAATCCTCAAGATATACAACACAAAAACTGCAAGTTTTGAAGTTTAGTTTTATGATAACCTACATTCACATTGAAACTCCATAATAAGGACTAGTTGTATGATGCGTAAACACTATGAATTGAAGAGGGTGGCATAAAAATATAGCTCCTATAAACCCATGGTATTTATAAACGTAACTACCATGAGTACAACATTAATATAACAATTTACATCACATTTTTAGTGGACACATGCTCCATATATAGTTTTGTATCAATTGTTTCTCATTTAACAATAACATAACTTTATACAAGAGTTCAATAGTGATTACTGTCAAGTGAATTAGACAATATTACCTACTCAGGTAATTACTATGTAAGCTACCACGATACAAGATAAATTTGAAAACTAAGGTCACAAGACATTTGTAGTTCTGGGAAATTAGTTTTTTTTACAAATTTGGCACTCCTGCAAGACTAGCAGCGTCACAGTTTCATAACTGTTTCTAAATAGATGCCCTCCTTCCTAATCCTGGAAAATGCAAAATGAGAAGCCTCATCTGCTATATCTTTATTGTTAAATAACAGAAACCTTATGAAGTTGTTGCTGTTTACAGTAACTCCATGTCATTGAAAAAGTGTTGAAGTGATGTTGACATTTTTTAGAAAGCCAAACAAAAGTTGATAATGAAGAATAGGTTGTGAGACCCTTGACAGTGACTGAACAGTTTCTTCAAAAATTGAAAAATTGATTCAGGATATCTGTTTGACAGTGGATGAACTTTATGAGATTTGTCTACAAGACATGTATGAATATAGAGAAGTGCTGTATGAAACAATCAGAGATAGTTTGAACTTCAGGAAATTGTATGTCTATTAAGTAGTAAAAATGCGAACTGACAAACACAAAACAAACGAAGGCTTTTAGGTAAGAGAGTTCCTTAATCGTTATGGAGAGGAAGGAGAAGAGTTTTATTGAGTATTTTTTTTATAGTGGATGAAACTTGGGTGTTCACTAAACACCTGAGAGCAAATGAAAACCAATGTAGTGGTAGTATACTGGTTCCCCTGTTGCAAAAAAATCAAAATAGCAATCTAAAAAAAAAAAAATACATGGAAATGGTATTTTGGTGCGGCAAAGGATTGTTTATCATTTTTTTGCCAAGAAGAAAATAAATTAATGTTGATCAATGGTTTAACACTTTCTGATTTTTCCTTTTGCGCTTCTTTAAGGGAGTGCCTCAGTTGAAAACAATTTTTATATTATTCGGAGTTTGAAGTTACTGTCTTTGAATGGTCACGGAAGTTGGTAGGAAAAGATTTCAACATGAGCATAAGAAAATTGATCCTAAGCATCTTACTAAATGTAAGGAACTGAACAGTGGATATCTTGAAAAATATATACTTATGTAATATTGTATGTAAGTTTCATACATAACTCATTTTTCAGTTTTTAATATTTGTTGTGACCCTATTTTTGTTGATAGAAGATCCAAAAAAAAAAACATGATAGAATAGTGCAGAGAACATATGATATGAACATTTGAAAAAAAACATGAGTTTCAATGAAACCTAATACTATAATTAAGAATGCACAAAATACATTTACAGAACTTTATTGATGGCAGTACTTACACAATTAATGTTGCATTGGAATACATTGTTCATCCCAGACCAACAAATGAAACACCTTTTAATTAGTTTTAATTCATCGGTCTACATTTAGAATGGATTCCCAATTAGAATTCTTCTAAGGAGCTAAAATTTTACCTACATTATTCATTATATGTCACATAAATTTACATATTGAAAACTATAACACAAATCATTGACAAAACAAAAATTCAGAAAAGTAGCTGGATAAAATAAAACTAAATACTACAAAATTTTAAAAAATAATATAAAATCACATTTACTATGTTAACAAGTTAACTACCAACCCTGTTTATTACGTTTCGGCGACGGAGTGCCAATATTTCTTGGCCTTAATTTTAGTAACTACGTGCTGTTTTTTTTCTTTCTAAAAGGAGTTTCTGATTGGGTTTCAGCAATTTTATATGTTATATAACGTTTCTAAAGCATCAGATTTTTTGGAAAGGCACGATTATTTACAAACAAAAATGTTACCGTAGAAAAGTTGTCAAGTAAACATACCCAATCCAAAATCGTTCATCCAAAGCTGTAAGTTATGTCTCTTGTTTACCGAATTTTTGTATTTCAACAATAATGAAAACCTCAGAGAAGTTGGACAAATTGGCAAAAGCAAAACCCTTTTGACTAAACTAAACAGAATTCTCTTTTTAGTTAAAAGTAGCAGAAAAAAACTCGTTATTGATAAAACTATGATTCCACTCTATAGGAGGCTTTTTTCCATCAATACACACCTGGAAAAATCCATTAGTATAGAATCAAAATATTTAAGCTCTGCAATAAGTCTGGGTACACAAATGCCATAACAATATACACGGGGAAAGGACACAAAGGAGAACACTCTTACTATTTTGGTGGCAATGGTACTGATGGCTAACAGTTAAAATCAAGACTATATATAATACCTATATTGACTAACTAATTAACTTCAGTACAATTTTCAAACATTTTGCTTTCAAAACAATTACGGCTTGAAGGTACTCTAAGACCTAATTGGAAAAATAAAGAAAAACTGTTGCTTAAAGAAAAGGTGAAAAAGAGGACATTATTGTGCATAGCAAATTAAAATAGCATAATCATAAATAAGTGGAGAAATTAGAGGGTATCCTATATATATGCATATATACATACTTTTTCCACAAGTTGATCCCACATTACAGCTAATGTGTTAAAATGCCCTATATGCAAAAGATCACAGCTTAATCAACTGCTTTTAACAGCTCTTGCAGGTGAAACATTCTAACATAGTTCGTTTGATCTAATTTTTTTTAATTTAAATTTTTGGTGTGTTTTATGTTATATTGTCAGTGTCTTTGTGACTTGTGTTGATGCTATTTTCAATATCTGAATTTATGTGTTGTGTCAATGAATAAACTGTGGGTTACGTTTTAGTTCCTGAAGAAGATTCAAATTGGGAATTGAAACGTACAGCAATGTTTTAAAACTAATTAGAGATGGTTTAATTTTTTTGCCTATTAATTAGTCATAGTAAACTAAAGAAGCAATAATAAATAATTTCGATTTCTTTGAAGAAAAGCCGCACAAAAGACTGATCGAATTCATCTATATACTCTTTTGATAAAAGATTATATCAATGGATAAAGCTTCAAAACAATCTCTTCTTATTTTATTAAGTAGATTAAGTAGTTTTTTTAACATTATTAATTTTAAAACTATTACAAAAAATATTATTTATAATTAATAAATTGAAAGAATACCAAAGAATGACCAAACTTTCAATAAACTATGACTTTAATAGCTACAGAACTTATTACAATTTCAATACTGTAACAAATTGAAAGAATTATTGCACTTTAAAAAAAAGGTTCAAACACCAAGAAATTATTCTCTTAATGAGATACTTACAGTAGAGCCATTATAACCAGGGGGTCCTTGAGGACATACAGTTTCACATCCCTGAGGAGATGCTGTTTGTACAGAAGGCCGTACTTGGTATTGCTGGAAAAAATATTTACTTATTAATTTTATAACACATAATCTTCGAAGAGTCTTTTGAAATAAAAACTTTCTAAATATGATTTTGGCAAAATAAAGGTATCACGAGTCATTATACACCAAGTTTATTATGTTCAAATATACATTATTTACACAAAATATTTTTAAGAATTGCAGAGGATATGTTTACTATTTAAAATTACAAAAATATACTAATTTTAGTTTAATCAGTGAATTCAAGATGATTACATCAAGAAACTTAAACAAAAATATAACTTTAACTTTAAAATAACACTAATATATCATATTAAATTGTTTAGATCTCAAGAAATTCAGAATAGATCATTAATGTAACAAAACTTTTACTATGTGTGTGTGAGAGAGAGAGAGTGAGTGTGTGTGTGTGTGTATGTGTATGTGTATGCATGCTGGATAGTCAAATCCAATATTTCAGTACTTTGTCTAAAGTATCAGGAAATATTTCTACTTGTTTACTATTTAAATTACTTATTTTTTTTTTTTTTTTTTTTTTTTTTTTTTTTTTTTCCTGGCGAAAAACCAATTGTGGTTATCATCGCCAAACAAAATCTAACAAAGAACGCAATGTTTTAAATAAATTAATAAATAAACAAATAAATAAATACAACAAAAATTACAAAACAAAATAAAACTTTACTTATATAATGCAAAGTTATTAGAGAAGTTAAAATTACCTTTATTTAATGAAACGTTTATGAGCATTTTGTAAGAACCTCTTCAAAATTTCTATAACACTTCTTTGATTGTTACTTTGAATATTGTTGACAAGTCTTTGAATTTCTGATATGGTGTATAGACCAACAAAAGAATTAGCATATTGATTTCGACCCTAGTTTGTCAATAACCCTTCTTCTACTGAAAATAATTACTAAAATGGTCTTATAATTATAAAAAATAATAAGCAAAATTTACTATACATTTTTTTGGTTTAATTAGTGTAAAAAACTATTTTTGTTGTTCAACATTTATGATGCACAAAATAGAAATGTAAACAATCACCTTCAAAAGTTACAATAGTTTTATCACAGCTTCATAATTATTCTGGCCTCAGTCGTAGAAATAAAATAATGTTCTTAACTTCAGTCACATACAGTTCACCATCTTTAAACCTCACATAAATAAGAAATAATTACTTATTAAAATTGAAAGCTAAATGAGATATGAATCATGCTAATGACATAAGCAAATGACGCTCAATTAAATCCTCAATTAAGGAATAATGAAATTGAAAACTAGGGTCAAAGATAGTTATTATTTTTCTTCATTATAATATAGAGTGTGTCAATAACCTAAGTAAATAACATTTTGGTGAGTAAATTTAATTTCTGCAATTATAAGTTAGGCAGATTTTTAATGAAGATAATCTCACATAGAAAGGAGCATTACCATTTCAATAATTTACTATGGTGATGAAATTTTTTATATTTTTGATCTTTCTATAGTTTAAATACATTTCAAATAAAATGTGTAAATTTGTTTTTTTAAATTGTTTTGTGTATATGTCGAATCAAGGCTATGTGTTATTTTATTTAAATATCAGAGTATTTCTAAAATAATTCACTTCTTGTTTACATCCTAGTTTTATTAATTTTTTGATTAATTGTTATTAATTTATTCTTAAATTATTGGTGTTTTCACTGCAACTTTAGACATCCCAGTTTTCAGTGTACAGCTTCGGTGTAAGCAACAACAGTTATAAAAATCAGAGTAATCTGATAATTAATGTTCTGGTGATGGTTTCACAAAAAGTTCAAGATCTTGGCATTATAAATCTTTATATTTATAAATAAAATACACACACACACACACACACATATATATATATATATATATATACACACAAACACATACACAAACACACACACACATACACACAAACACACACACATACACACAAACACACACACATACACACTCACACACATGCACACCCATACACACACACAAACTGTTTAAACATCCATATGATTTTGACAATTTCTCTTTAAACATTCTATAGTACCTATTTTGACCTTATTGGGTTAATTGGGAGTGGGTCTGCATTCACTTTGGAAATAATATTAATGTGGGATTATGAAGTTTTAGTTTACAAGCCAAGTGCTATATTAGGCAAAGGCAAAGATATTGTGTATTAATTGTTTATAAATACCTAAAATGGTTATATGGCTTACAACATTAAAGAACTAGGCTAGTTGTTAACTAAAAGTTTCTCCTAAAAAATATAGTGTAAATTAAGTTATTGTTAACAAAAATTGTTCAGATATTTTTTAACAAATACTGTTAACAATTCTAGTTTGAAAACATTATACTCAGAAATCAATTGTATTATATTCTCCAAAAATCAACTATGTATATATAAATAAAAACATATCGGGTAGTAATGTGATTAGTGAATGACACACCTGTTTTGAAATATGTCACCACAGAATCTTGTTCAAGATTTTTCACTTAAGAAACAAATTTTTTTATTATGAATAATAATGTTTTCTTAGGAGAATGACTATTAATAATATTATCCTCATAAAAGAATTAAGTTACTATAAAATTTTATTTTAAGCTAACATGGTATTCTATATATTACTCATGTTAAATTGACTTTTTAGGTAAAAGTGTAAAACCATGCATGCAATGGTTTAGCAAATAAATAATATAAATTCAACAAACCTTTTTTTCAACCTGGTGATTAGTATTTTTGTGTTCAAAAAGAAGTATAGAACAATAGAATGTGATGAAACATTTTCTCAAAAGAATTTATTTTTGGGTACTGTGTTACCTTAATTTAGTATTTATTTTATTAAATATAAGGTAGGGTTGTTATATAAATAATTCTGGAGATTAGTATAAAAATAGTATTGCCTAAAGGAATAGAATATCAAGTAATTAAGTTAATGGAAAACATATTTCATTATGCTGTCAATAACATTTTAAAAATAAACAATCTCGGCAACAATTTCTAGAAGGTTTTATGTAGTGAATTTTTGACCGTGTAAATGAGACATACTAATAAGGCTGTCATACCTAATTAACAGTCTAACTCTCTAATGAAGACATTGTAGAATAATTAGCCTTCTGCATTGTCTGTATAATCTAGAACTAGTCCATTGTGAGAGAAACTCCATTAGATAAACAGCAAGCATACATACTAGTGCTGTTATGCTCTAAACATTACATCTGATTATTCAATTCTATAACGTTTCTATAAATTGTAAACTAAATTTAAAATAGTGTATAAACATTTTAGAGACTCTAAAGGAATATTATTTTATGTCTTATCCACAACCTTCTTATGAATTTTCAGATTAACTTTAAATACATTTCTTTCTTGTTTCCTATTATTATACTCGTGGTGAAATCCTAACATCTTCTTATGTTGTTAGTACAAGCTCAAGTTCTTAAACATTCTTAAAATGTAAATATAGTTATTGAAATATATTTGAAAAACACATTTAAACTATACTCTGATCCTAATTTTACAATGTTAAAATATGTATCTAAAATAGCAGTTTATGTTACTTCGCAAGGTATTATCAATAAAATTTTGAAATGACTACTAAAACATAAATTAACTAATAAGCGCTACTCAAGAGCTTCTGACAAACATCTTTTTTTCATAAAGTATAAAAGTATTTTAATTAAAGTTGTGTAGAGACTATAAAGTTTAAAAAGTAAAATTTAACTAAAACAATTTCCAAAATACTTCTCAACAATTAATATTAAAGATTTTTATTGTATTTCAGCTTTAAAATGTTTCACATTAATTTGTTTATAATACAAAAATTTTAAATGAATATTTGTTTCATAACTCTTTCAATTAACTCCACTAAAACATACCTTAACTGAACAATAAAATTATTTCTTCACTTATTCTAAAAAATACACTGAAAGTAGCATTTGTAACAAATTTGAAATAAATATGATATTTAAATAAAATAACACATAGCCCTGATTCGACATATATGAGGTCTGTTCAAAAAATACGCGGATTGAGGTCATAAAAAAAATGTACTTTATTTGGAAGTTACACGTCTGGGTCTCCTTCAAATTACTGTCCTCCCTAACGCACACACTTATCCCAACGGTATTTCCACTTGTTAACTTGGGGTTGGAAAGAACAGTGATCGAGTGTTTGGCCAAACACTCACGAGTTCTGAGTGCTGACTGAGCTGGAGCGTTGTCGTGATGGAAAAACCAGTTGTCACTTCTTCACAGTTCTGGCCTTTTGCATCGGAAAAGGCATGCCCCTCAGACATTTCAGTACTTCAATGTAGGTAATCTGGTTGACTGTATAGCCTTCAGGGAGGTACTCGTAGTGAACAACACCCTTAGCATCATAAAAAAAACTGTCAGCATCACCTTCACATTTGACCGAACTTGGCGAGCTTTTTTGGGTCTTGGGGACGTTTGACTCACCCATTGGGATGATTGGACCTTCGTTTCAATATCGTAACCATACAGCCATGATTCATCACTGGTTATAATTCTTGACAAAAAGTTCTCATTTTCATTTGATCGATCAAGCAGTTCCCGACAAACCCGGATGCGATTGGCATTTTGGTCGTCGGTCATCAGGTGTGGCACAAATTTCGCAGCGACGTGGTGCATCTTCAATTTTTCGGTCAAAATCTCGTAACAAGATCCAACTGATATCCCTCACTCTTCGGAAAGCTCCCTAATGGTCGCGCACCAGGGTGTTGATTTTGTCAATATGTGGATCGTTAGTTGACGTTGAAGGACGTCCAGAACGCTCATCGTCATCAATCGACTGTCGGCCACCCTTGAAATGTTCATGCCACTTGAAACATGCAGTACGCTTCATGGCAACATCGCCGTAGGCCGTGTTAAGCATGGCAAATGTTTCTGTGGCAGATTTCCCTAGTTTTACACAAAATTTCACAGCAATTCGTTGCTTCTTCAGGCTGTCCATTTTACAATCCGACAAAAAAAAAACACTCTTTACTAAATTGCGTATAACTCATCAACAAATGAAGATATCTGCGACTGAAATACCGTGTTTTAATCAGCTGATTTATACGAACCTAGCAACACCAAGCGGATTCTCCTGAAACTAACTTGAGCCGCGAAATTCAAACAGTTTTTGAATGCACCTCGTACACAAGTCAATTTTTAAAAAAACAGATTTACACATTTTATTTGAAATGCATTAAAACTTTAGAAAGATCAAAAATATAAAAAATGTTCATCACCATAGTAAATTATTGAAATGGTAATGCTCCTTTCTATGTGAGATTATCTTCATTAAAAATCTGCCTAACTTATAATAATTGCAGAAATTAACTTTACTCTCCAAAAAGTTATTTACTTAGGTTATTGACACACTCTATATTATAATGAAGAAAAATAATAACTATCTTTGACCCTAGTTTTCAATTTCATTATTCCTTAATTGAGGATTTAATTGAGCGTCATTTGCTTATGTCATTAGCATGATTCATATCTCATTTAGCTTTCAATTTTAATAAGTAATTATTTCTTATTTATGTGAGGTTTAAAGGTGGTGAACTGCATGTGACTGAAGTTAAGAACATTATTTTATTTCTACGATTGAGGCCAGAATAATTATGAAGCTGATAAAACTATTGTAACTTTTGAAGGTGATTGTTTACATTTCTATTTTGTGCATCATAAATGTTGAATAAAAGAGAATTAGTTTTTTACACTAATTAAACAAAAAAAAATGTATAGTAAATTTTGCTTATTATTTCTTTATAATTATAAGACCATTTTAGTAATTATTTTTAGTAGAAGAAGGGTTATTGATAAACTAGGGTCGAAATCAATGTAGCTAATTTTTTTGTTGGTCTATACACCATATCAGAAATTCAAAAACTTGTCAACAATATTCAAAATAACAATCAAAGATGTGTTATACAAATTTTGAAGAGGTTCTTACAAAATGCTCATAAACTTTTCATTAAATAAAGGTAATTTTAACTTCTCTAACAACTTTGCATTAAATAAAGGTAATTTTAACTTCTCTAATAACTTTGCATTAAATAAAGGTAATTTTAACTCCTCTAATAACTTTGCATTATATAAGTAATTTAAATAGTAAACAAGTAGAAATATTTCCTGATATTTTAGACAAAGTACTGAAATATTGGATTTGACTATCCAGCATGCATACACAACTTTTTTAAAATTATACTTACGACCATAAGTATATAGCTATTGCCTTTTATAATATTTTCTTATTTATTGTCTATTATGATATTACTTACAGGTAACTCATCACAAGTTTCTCTCTCAGGCCTTGTTGGGTCGCAGCTTAACAGCATCCACTGCAAATCTACCTGCAAATAGAATACAAATTACATAAAATATACCAAAAAATATTAAAACTAAGTACACTCACAGTGTAGTAATGACACATATGTTCCTGTTCCAAAATCCTGAGCTTATATACAGCTTTCCATAATCATGATAAAGAACAGACGTTGTTGATATGATTCCTCTCATATTTCAATACCATGAGAGATCATGCCTATATTTCAGCCCTATTTATATTATACTACTGTATACTCTAAACCATTCTAACCTTTTGGTAATTATGTAAGTCTGCTCTAGTAGCTTTATTTTCTTAAAACACAATTAAAAAAAACAAAGTGTCCTTGACTTAAATGATGTATATGAGAGCTGTCTCACTTAACAAAGGTGGGGGGGGGACTCAACGTTTAGGCTAAGTTGTGCACCAATGTGGGGTGTAGAGTTCAAGAAATTTATTTTGAGGGGGATTTACCAGGGGCTATACGGGTTATGAAAACTTGTTTAAAATTAGACTGCTAAATAATGCATTTTGAGGCTCTTCAATGGCTTCAACTGACTGATATGCTGATCCAATATTGTATAACTTTATTAGGTAAAAACTTGGAAAATGCATGGTATATTGTGCTTTATTAGTTAATATTGAAACATATGTTATTTTAGAAGCGATTTTCCGTGTGTCATACAAAACTGTATTACTGAAAGAAAGAAATATTTCAATTTAATACTTTTTGATCAGAGAAACCGAAACAAATTTAATCTTATGAGTTACACTGTAAGTAATGAGGTTAAAGTTACATGTTCAGCCTAATTATCAAGCTAGATAAAACGGTAATAAAAATAATATAGTTACATTTTTAAAGATTGTTTTATTTAAAAATAGAAAAAATAATTTATACTCTGTAAATGAAAGATACAACTCACATAACGAAACTTTGCTTGAAAAAATCAGTTATGGTACTGCTCAGATTCACTTGTGACTAGTAAAGATGAGACAGACTCAATCTGCCGAGCCCGAAGCAGTGCGAAGTGAACTGTTTTCCTAGCACATATTTGTTGTTATATTTCCAAGATTTTTTTGCCATATTCAATTCAATCCTTAATACCCCACTGACCACAGGCTATTTTGTAAATATATATTATTTTTTCTCACACTGACTTCTAAGAATTGAAGTAAACAAACGAGGTGCTACACTACAGATTCAGCAAGACACAGCCCGATTAGTAAAATCTTTTACCTATCTTGAGAAAGTGCGCGAGTTCACACAAACTCTCACACATTTCTCAATAAGTAAATAACTATCTCTTTTTAAGTTTAAAAACTATTGGTGTCCCACCAGTTGATCAGCCGTGATGTATACAGTAACATTTGGTATTGCATTCAATCCTGTCACAAGCATGCATTATATTACTGAACACAAAAATAATAAGCAGAATTTTGTTTATATTGTATGAGTATTTTGTTTTATCATTTAAACAATTTATTTTTAATACCAAACACAAAATTATCTCTGAATATTTTACACTTTATTTACTTTAACTTTTATTTATTTTACTACTAGAACTATTTTTTTAGAATTTATACAAAGACATCCTTTATATTTCTAGAAATGAAAATTAAATGTAATTTTATATTACAGAATAAAACACTTTTAAATAACCAAAATTATACATTTAATGAAAACATGAATTGATACTTATACATTTTGAGATTATGTAAAAATAGTTTTCATTTAATTAAAATAAGACATTTTTATTGAAATAACCACAACATATAACTCAATAATTCAAATTGAAACAACTTGTAACTAACAATACTTATTTTATATCACATCAATCTTTCAACCAATGGGTATGGTCCTTTTCTAAACAAATATCTATATTACAATGAAAAGATTGGAAAGAACCCCAATACCACAAAAATAATAAAAAATAACAAGTTACTTAAGATTAAACCCTTATGTACATTTCAATGACCATGTCATCATCATCAGAGGGTCTTATTACAAAATTACAATCTAGCAAACAAGAAGTTATAACTAGAGTGATGATGTAACTTTTTGTTTGCTAGCTTGTAATTTTGTAATAAGACCCTCTGATGATTATGATGACATGGTCATAGAAATGTACAAAAGGGATTAAGCTTGAGTAACTTGTTTTATTTGTTATTTTTCATTATTTTTATGGTATTGGGGTTCTTTCCAATATTTTCATTGTAATATATCGTACCACTGTGCTTTTGATTTTGTGTAAACATCTATATAATTTATCATATCCCGAACCATAAGTAGTGGTATTGCTATGTATGGTTGACACAGTTATATGATATAAAATAATGATGATTAGCTACAAGCTGTCTTGAATTGCATTACTCATTTGATGAGATTGTTAAACAAGACATTAGAATTAGAATCTTGTGAGAATCTTTCTCACGATTAAAACGAATGAAAAAGGTTTCTAATTTTATGTCTATTTTATAAACCTATTTACTTTAAAAAACTATGAAATTATTATTACACAAATCTAATTAAATACAGACAAAGTATTCAATATAACCATTTATCGTAAAATTATTTTAAAAAATCATATATTAAGATAGGTTGATAATTAAATATTAAAAAAGATAAAGATTATGTTATCATGCAGATGAAGTTGAATTAGCTTCAGCTAAATATCTACAATGGATACTTCTATAGTTAAGGCATTAATGATTTCAACCGAAATTTCATGCAGAAATTTTATTTGTCCTATATTCTTCAATATATGACATCCGAAACATCTTTCAATATAATGCATATTTCTTATAAGATGTAATAGTTACCACTGATTTAAAAAAAGTAGCTTTTCTTAGAGATATTGGGGGAAAAGGCAGAAACTTCGCAAGGTTTTGAAGATTGAATGATGTTAAGGTATGGTAATACAAAATTTATTAAAATATATCTTTAAAAAAATATATAAAAAAACTAAAATGATAATAATAAAATTATTCAAGTTAGATTCAAATTTAACTTACAAAAATATAGATAATTAAAAATATTGAAATCTGTCCTGTTACATAAACAATTAAACAAAATTAAGCTTAAAAAATATAAATTTATAAAATTAATACTTTTGTATTTCAAAAATAAATATGCACATTCTTGAAGATAATTCAAAAATATTTTTTGTTAGTAAACAATAGTCATGCATTTCAATGTTAAATGATTGATATATACAGGTTAAGCAACTTACCAACTGTGAAATCTGTAACATAAACAAACACAGTTCTTAACAAACACACAAGAACAATAAATTGGGTCAGTTTGGTTATTCTGATATGAAATTAGGTTATATACAAAACTAAATTATATACATAACTAAGATACTGTAGTATATGTTGTTAATGTGAACTATAGCACACAAGATTTATAAATTTGTTTTAATATCTTCTTTCCCTTAACCTTCAAAATCGTGTGAGTTTATTATTTCCTGTCCTTGCCCTGTCAGTCCTGATTTTATTCTTTACTATTTTGAAAACATATCTGTCAAATATATTGGAATAAATACTGTGAAACAACCAAATGAATCAACATTAAGTTTGTCAAGTGAAACAAAGTCTGCCAAATATTTTTAAAACATGAATGGTCTAGACAAATTTCAAAGTATAGTAGTAGAAAATTTTAAATATATATATATATATATATATATATATATATATATATATATATATATATATATATAATTTTATTTCCCCCCAGGTGGAATGTACCACTCAGTAAATTTTTTTACACTTTCAATAAATCCCTCCGATAGCAACAAGTTTGCCACTCAATTCAATTTATAACTGTTATTTTTTCTACATTGGAGAGCACAGCAAAAACATGAATTAACTATGGAGGCAAATGCTTTTCTCCTACATTACAGTTTTCTTTCTGTTTTCTATAACAGCTACCCACTACATCAACTAGATTTTCCTACATTCTCGGAAATAAATATAAATTGTAAATATAATTTTAACAAGATATTAATATGATTGAAAAACTAGGTTAAAGTTTCGACAATCATCATGAACATTAAAATCCACAAAAGTATATAAATCCCATCTGATACACAAATATTACAATTTGACAATACTACCACTTTATAAGAGTTAAAAATGAAATTTCAAAAATTTGTTATTCTTCATGACAAGTTGGTTTTTAATCACTTATTACAATATAAAATTACTTTTATAATAATTCTAAATTATGTAATAGACTAGACATTATATTAATGTAAGTTGTTAAAATTATTAACTCACGCTTGGAGGTAACGTTTTCGTCTAATAACTTCAATGAGATGTCTAGTTGCAAGTAATTATATATTGTAATAAGTAAAAAATTACTTGTCTTTCAACACTATTATATAAAAATGTTTTAAAAGAGGCATAGCAGTTTTCTATACATGAAAAGATTGATGTAAAAGTATTAACTTATGCTTGGAGGTAACGTTTTCGTCTAACGACTTCAGTGGGAGGTTGAAGAAGTCATTAGGTGAAGAAATTACCTCCAAGTGTGAGTTAATAATTTTAACAATATATATTAATAGAATGTATAGTTGCAAGTAATTTTACATTGTAATAAGTTAAAAATTACTTATCTTTCTACACTATTATGTACAAATGTTTCTAAAGGAGCATAGCAGTTTTCTATACATGAAAAGAGTGGTTATTATAAAAAAGTTAGTTTAAAAGGAACAAAAATTCAATACACATGGATGTACCAATTTTGTTAGATGAACAATTTCAAAGTGGTTATTTTACAAAGGCTAGTCACAAAATTTGTACTTACAGGGACAGTATGCCTAGAAGCTGAGAGCTTTGCCAATGTAATGTTACCATTGACATCAATCGATCCCCTAGGGTCCAGCAGTTCTGTATTAACCTCATTGCAGTCAATATATAGCATTACTCTGTCTTGGAATATTCCAAAATGCATCTTATGCCAGTTCTTGTCAAATACCTAAAAAAAATTTTTTTAAGATAGTCTTGTAGCAAAGAATAATAAATGTAATAATATGAATTAACTGGTACAGATCTATACCAGTCATTAGTGCAGGGTATAGATAATCACAACTATGACTTCTGCAGGGTTCAGTAGTGTACAGTATGTTATATTTAGTGCATATTCCAATGATCTTCTTAATATCACTAAATTTGTGAATAGAGTGAGATGAATGTTATCTGATTTAGACTTCAGAAAATAGTTTTTTTAGAATCAACCAGAGCTTTTTAATTTCAATAAAAATTAAAAAAACAATAGGCTTACTAGAAGAATGGACAACAGAGATCATCGTGATTATAAATACAGGTACTTCCAGGCTATCTATCAATTATATTTTCTCTACTATTTATTAGGAATATACTATGGTTGAATTTAATAATAAATACACAACAACCTCTAAATACAAACTTTCTTTATTTTACCCTTATGTACATTTCAGTTACCAAGTAACCATCCTCAGAGGGATAACACACAAAGACTGAGTCTTTGTATGTTATCCCTCTGAGGATGGTTACCTGGTAACTGAAATGTACATAAGGGTAAAATAAAGACAGTTTGTGGTTAAGAGGTTTTTGTGTATTTATTATTATATTTTCTCTGTAATTTAATTATTTGTTTTTTCAAAAAACTAATGGTATATTCCTATCAAAATAGGAATACTTGAAATATATTTTTGCAATAATTTACTATGAAAATATCTTTTAATTAAGACTGTATAAAAAACAAATAAGGGGATAATAGATCTTAAGTACTTACTGGGACCTGTACGAGTACATAAATTACCTACAAAAAACCATGTTTAGCAGCTCATTTGGGCAAAATAAATATTTAATTTTAAAATACATTAACAGATTACCTACAAAAAAACATGTTTAGCAGGTCATTTGGGCAAAATAAATATTTAATTTTAAAATACAGTAACAGAATCATTCCTATTCTAGCCTGTCTTAATAAAATTCCAAGAAGGATGTATAAATATATTTATGTTCAAAAATATCAAACAATATGTTTGATTTGTGTCATCTCAACAGCTCAGAACTTGAAAAATTAAAGAATTCTGAAACATTTAACGATCAATTATAATACGTTTTTGGTACAGACAAATTGTTCTGGTTATATATTATAACTTTGCAGATTCAATAGTCACTCATTCACTTTTAAACATGTTTTTATTCTCTTGAATTTTGTAGTTCATTATGTTCGGCAAAAACTTATTAATCACTTTTACATTAGTTTATGATGTACTTTAAATTTTGTAAATTTATAAAAACACACTGAGACAGAATGCTTTCAATTGCTCCATGGCGATCTTCATCAGTGTTTTCCTGTACTAATGTATTTAATTATTGCATTAATTAATGAATAATTTATTTATTGTTTATGAAATCTTAGTACGGTACACACCTGAGGCTTGACAAACGACAGTGTCTGTAACTTGCCATCATAGTTGATCAAACCTATCTCCACTGCTTCTTTACGTGGGTTTAAGGAAATATGAAACTGTGGTTTGTTTTGAAGATCAGAGATTCTAATGATGGACCAGGGGCTCTTGGCCAGCTTGCGTGTCCTGAGAGTGCAAATGAAGGAGAACTGATCTGGAAGCCCCAATGGGAATAAATCTCTGAAACAGGAATTCTGACATTTATAGTTCAAATGAAATTTTATTGTAAATGTTACACTTTAAAACATACTCCATTATAAATAGGTTCCATATGTATGTCTTTAATAAGTGACTAAAAAAACTATGAAATTTTACTGAATCTATTCATTTTTATATCTTTTGAGTTTTGTTATGTGTATACATCTAATCTATGAGTTTAATTATGTTTGTAAAACTTTCTCAGCTTACTAAAGCTCAATAGAAGTCATCCCAGTTGGTAACTGGCAAGGACAGGAAATGACGTTTTGTCACAAGTATCTTTCACTAATCTCAAGCACTTTGGCTTTGTTGAACAAAATAAAACTAGGTACGAATGCCTGATAACAAACCCAACCTTTAAAACAATATTTAAATAAAAACATTTTAACATCTATCCTTATATACATTTTTATATCAACAATAGGTAGCATTTTCAGAAGACTTTCTCAAAACTAAGAACAAATTTAAGAACAAAATTTAATTTTCCTGAGTATGTTGTCTATAAGTGTGTGTTGGTAGCCGTTTTATGGTAGCCAGATGTATTTTATGGTATTAAGTTCTACATCGTAATCTTTCTGTAGCATTGGCATATTGATTAGACGGTGTAATATATGATTAAATGCAGCGTGTTTGTGATGTGTGGGGCAATTAGATGTATTATGTATGACAATATCGGTAGTTGTTAGTTTTCTGTATGTTTTAAAATTATGTCTGGTGTTGTGTTTGGTGATGGTAAGGTCTAGAAAGTTTATTTTATTGTTTTCTTCTAATTCCAGGATAAATGTGAGGTTTTGGTGTACGATAGTCTATTAATCTAATTGTGTAGTTGTTTGATTTGCAGTTTGTTGCCGTTGTATAGTATTAAAATGTCGTCTACATACCTAACGCTTATGCCGCCAGTAGAGGCTTTGCTTCGTAAAAACAAACGATTGTTTCACATAGCGTCAGCAAGTAAGCCCTATGTATTCACTTAGTGAATAAATTTTAATTATAGTTTAATCCGTGAGTTGAAGATGATTACATCAAGCAACTTTAAAATATGTTGTTTGTGTGTGATGTGGAATTTGTATATTTCAAATTCTGCTGTAATGGTTAGTTTTTTTGCTTTGATTTAGAATGTGGAGAATATTTAAATTAGTCTTAATGTTTGTGTACGTGTGTTGGGTGTTTTGCATGTGTTGCATAACTGGATTTCAGATTTATATTTTGCATGTCATTAAAGTGTTATTTGTGTCTTGTTTGATCAATCTTTGCCCTTGTACTAAGCCTTAGCAAAAACCATTACAGAAAAATTTGAAGTATACAAATACCACATAACACAAAAACAACATATTTTAAAAAGGACCACACATTCACTTCAAATCTAACACCCTTTTCCAATACATAATATACAACCCGAATATTCCAACTATCCTAACCTAACCCCTAACCAATACATAATATACAACCCGCCTATTCCAACTAACCTAACCTAAAATAATCTAACCCCTAACCAATACATAATATACATCCCGCCTATTAAACTAACCTAACCTAACCTAACCTAACCAAACCTAACCTAACCTAACCTAACCCCTAACCAATACATAGTATACAACCCGCCTATTCCAACTAACCTAACCTAACCCCTAACCAATACATAATATACAACCCGCCTATTCCAACTAACCTAACCTAACCCAACCCCTAACCAATACATAATATACAACCCGCCTATTCCAACTAACCTAACCTAACCCCTAACCAATACATAATATACAACCCGCCTATTCCAACTAACCTAACCTAACCCCTAACCAATACATAATATACAACCCTCCTATTCCAACCAACCTAACCTAGCCCCTAACCAATACATAATATACAACCCGCCTATTCCAACTAATCTAACCTAACCTAACCCCTAACCAATACATAATATACAACCCGCCTATTCCAACTAACCTAACCTAACCTAACCTAACCTAACCCCTAACCAATACATAATATACAACCCTCCTATTCCAACCAACCTAACCTAGCCCCTAACCAATACATAATATACAACCCGCCTATTCCAACTAACCTAACCTAACCTAACCCCTAACCAATACATAATATACAACCCGTCTATTCCAACTAACCTAACCTAACCTAACCCCTAACCAATACATAATATACAACCCGCCTATTCCAACTAACCTAACCTAACCTAACCTAACCTAACCCCTAACCAATACATAATATACAACCCTCCTATTCCAACCAACCTAACCTAGCCCCTAACCAATACATAATATACAACCCGCCCATTCCAACTAACCTAACCTAACCTAACCCCTAACCAATACATAATATACAACCCTCCTATTCCAACTAACCTAACCTAACCTAACCTAACCTAACCCCTAACCAATACATAATATACAACCCTCCTATTCCAACCTACCTAACCTAGCCCCTAACCAATACATAATATACAACCCGCCTATTCCAACTAACCTAACCTAACCTAACCCCTAACCAATACATAATATACAACCCTCCTATTCCAACTAACCTAACCTAACCTAACCTAACCCCTAACCAATACATAATATACAACCCTCCTATTCCAACCAACCTAACCTAGCCCCTAACCAATACATAATATACAACCCGCCTATTCCAACTAACCTAACCTAACCTAACCCCTAACCAATACATAATATACAACCCGTCTATTCAAACTAACCTAACCCCTAACCAATACATAATATACAACCCGCCTATTCCAACTAACCTAACCTAACCTAGCCTCCTAACCAATACATAATATACAACCCGCCTATTCCAACTAACCTAACCTAACCTAACCCCTAACCAATACATAATATACATCCCGCCTATTCCAACTAACCTACCTAGCCTAGCCCCTAACCAATACATAATATACAACCCGCCTATTCCAACTAACCTAACCTAACCTAACCCCTAACCAATACATAATATACAACCCGCCTATTCCAACTAACCTAACCTAACCTAACCTAACCCCTAACCAATACATAATATACAACCCTCCTATTCCAACCAACCTAACCTAGCCCCTAACCAATACATAATATACAACCCGCCTATTCCAACCAACCT
>JBAIZL010000002.1:331339319-331391819 GCA_036971475.1 Prosapia bicincta
TGAGTATAAAATATCAAGTGCATAATTTCTACGCCTCTATACACTGTTTCCAGATACGTTTCAGCTTTACAGATGTTATACTGCCATTAGCTCAGTTTAATCGCATTTTAACTGATCCCAGAAGGCGAAGCAATGTAAGGTGAATATTGCCTTTTTATTGGACTGTAGCTCCTCCCACTCCACTAACAACTGTCAACATTGTGAATCGTTGAAACATTGTAAAACCTGGCAATCCAGGTTTTGGGTTGAATTAAAATACAAAACTACCCAGTTTTTATCTTTTATAAATTTGGAGGATTTTTTAAAAAGTTTTAGCTACCTATATATTATATTCTATATAAGTATGTGTGTGTGTGTGTGTGTGTATATATATATATATATATATATATATATATATATATATAAAGTTGTTTTGTAATGGGGTGGAGTCAAGTTTTATTATTTTAGAGAAAAGTGGTATTTTGGTATTTGTTAATGTAAATCATATTATATATTTCACATTATATTATGTCATAGGTACCTATATTATAGGTATGGCAGTTATTGTTTAATTACTTAGTTCAATTTCCGAGTAAAGTAGGTAAGTACTTATTTGATTTGAAGATCTTAGTTACCAAAGTAATTTTAAAAATACCTACGCTGTCAACTATTAATAATTCTACCAAATGATATAGTTGAAATCATAAACATTTGGTGTTTACGTACAAGTACATTTAATATTTTGGTATGAATTAAATGTTCCAATTTTCAACTATAATAATATCAACATTTCATTTATTTAAGTCCCATGTAATTTATTTTGAGGCTTGCATATCTGAGGCCAAATAATGTTTTCTAAAGGCTCTACGAATTTGACAGTTGTTGGTGGAGTGAGAGGAGCTACAGACCAATCAAAAGTCAGTATTTGCCTTACATTGCTTCGCCTTCTGGGATGAGTTAATATGCAGTTTAATCACTAATCGCTCCATTGTTGTTTTGTCACTCTGCTAGCTATTAGAATCTTGATAATGCTAACAATGTCGGTTTGTAAAAACATTAAAGCGTATTTTTGTTTATGAAATATGTAGGTTACAGTAAAAAATTTTTAAAAAAACTATTTTTAGTGAGACGTAACGAAACATTTTGTTATAGGATGTAATTATAAATGTCCAAAGCAGCTCAACTTAAATGTCTGGGCAAACACAAATGTTATTACCCTCCATATCGTCGGTGTAGTCTTCGGATGTCGTCGTTTCAGTTTCGTACTCAGCGACTCCTGTACAAGAAACAGTCAAAAGAGTGAATGTGCACAGTTATTAAGTATTTTGAGGTTAGTCGGTGCTCAGTGCAGTGTACTCGTAGTGCAAAAATAAGATGTAAATCTTTAGCTATTTATTATAGATACACATATAGCCTACTCTCACGATAAATGTTTAATGTACAGTATGTAAGAAAAGTTTCCAGATTTGGATTACAAAATGACTGCTTTTGATATAAATTTCCCAATAAAACTAGCCGTGAATTAAAAGCATACACCATTTTCCTTCGCATTTAAATACATTTGAGGACACACTAAAGATTTAGTTTCTTAATTCTTTCAATATTTCACAACACTAAAATACTATGATTATTCTATTTGACCCATAGTTCAAGTTTTTTTTTTTTGTTATTGTCAATAGTAACCAATAGCACAGATCGAACTACTCACAGAGAGTAAAATATGTGTTTGCCGGGTTGCGTTTGTTTGCTTCTTTATTGAAATGAAGGCGCATAAATTATTGTAGAATAATGTAAATTTAATAACCGTACACTTAGGAGCTGTCTTATAGTAAGTCTCTAAATGCTTTCGGAACACAGATCTATCTGAATCCTTTTCCCCACCAATATAGTAAATAACTAGGCACCAACATCCTGAATACTCGATCTATATCGTCTTTTAAAACTAGGGCTGTTCCCCTTCAAAAATGAATATATGCGCAAAGAGGTTAAGGTAGTGTCGGTGTAAAGAATACAACCGATGATCTTACGATTGAATATTTCACGTCTTTTAGTTTTTAGTGGCTGACAAAACTTGATGGAATTTTTGTGAATTTTTCGTTTAGAGAAATTCAGAGTTTATATAACCACATTAGAACGTAGCGAACGTGTAAGAAGTGGTGGATAAAACGTAGATGAATAGCAAGATTTACCGCATGAAGTCCAAAGAGTTGGAGAAAACACAGATCACAAAGTCCGTAGAGAAACGATATCAATGCAGGATGATGACTGGAATGACAATCTTTAGTGTAGAACAACGTTGAAAGAAGGCAGCGTCTTTGCAGAAGTACTTTTTTTTACAGCTTGTATGAGAGCATGGATTATAATAAATCTTCAAGTTTTTTTTTAGGTTCATAAAATTTACCTTGAAATTATTCATCACATTTTCCAGAATATTTTGATTTTTTTATATAATCTCCTAAATGTATGAACCTCTGCACTAACAGAGTGATTTATCCCACGGCCATCTCAAGTCGTTCAAATACGACGATATATATAATAACCTAAGTTATTTAAAATATAACTTTTCTTTTAGGTTATTCTTTGTAATTCTTTGTCATTTGTTCTTTTGTAATTTGTCATTGATTAATAAATTGTTTAACTTTGTATTTTAAAACTTCTAATTCTTATTTCACAAGTAACCTAGTTCTAGCTTCAAGATATGAGCAACGTCCCAGACAGACAGTAATCTGCCTGAGCTGTGGCGTAGAACTAGAGCCAAGTAAGTAAAAAATTAATTATGTTGGTAATAAGCAAATAATAATAAAACATTTCAAATAAAGAAAACTTACCCGAGGTAAAAAGGGCTAGTACGTTACAATATTTAATTACCTTAACACTCTTTTGTCTCACCTTCAGGTTTCTATGTAATTAACACCAATATCAATTTTAACATAACTTGCATTTATTCTTGACACTTAATTAATACACATTATACCCATTTACTTTAATACTATTTAGTGACAAGATTTACTCCTTAACTAATATTACAACTACAAAAAAAATTGGACTCTTGAGGTTTCAAGTTATTACAATACAGTTTAATAATGACAGTGTTAATTTCTCTTTCTCTGAAGGTCGTTATTATGGATCTTTTTATAAATTATAACGTGGTGAAATAAACTAGATAATTATTTATACTAATGAATATAAAATTGTTTTGAATTTACTGTTTATAAAGCTCTGTTGGCTAATTTTAATGTAAACAAAAAAAAGTACTGATTGTTTGTTGATTCCTGGGATCTTGACCATTGATACTGCTTCGATGCACCTTCACATAACTCACTTATTTTCCCTAATTCTTTATAAAATTATTTACGTCGCACTTTTTTGAATTATACAAATACAAAAATTTACATTTCCCTTGATTCTATACAAAATTTTCCCCCAATTAACATTACTGACACTTGGTCCACCCCCCATTGGTCTGCTCTCTTCTGAAGTTCTTCCAAGACTCTCTGATCACTTCCTTTCCCAACCTCTAGTCATCTCTCCCCCTCAAGTATTTTAGTTAATTTGGTTATTCCCATACCCATCTACAAAGAGCTTCCCCTAACGGTACAGTATTATTATAACCCAAGTATTTTGGTCCTTGGAAAGTCCTATCTTAAATTAGTTGGACCCTTCTTTTGTAAAAAATTCCTCAGCCCCTTTATGACTACACTCGAAATAGAACAATGGTAATGTACTTTGTCCGTAATTTTAGTAACTATTCTTGACGCTTTTGCAAAATATTTCTTCCGACAATTTTTTTCTTTTTGGATACAAACTGAATTTATTTCTTTAGCCTTATACGTTATGTTATAATATATATATATATATATATATATATATATATATATATATAAACCAAGAAAAAATTAAAAGAAAGATATAAAGAACATTTAAATGCCTATATTAATCCAGAAATATATAAATCAAATTCGCAAATCATTGTATTAATAATAAGCACAAATTTCCAAATATAGAAAATATGAGACTTATAAAAGAAATTAATAAGGGATTAAGAATGAATATATATGAAGCATTCGAAATATATAAACACAATAATAATAACAAATTAATAAAAGAACAAATACAAATACATTCTAAATTTGATACTATATTCAATGTCTATAATGTTACAGCAACAAAATAAATTTGGCAATTTGTATAAATTTAGCAACAATTCTATTTCTAATTAAACATATGTTTAGGCCTATAGCTTACATTATTGTAATTTTCATTCCTGATGATGTTGGTACTGTTTGCCAACGAAAAGCTTTGGATATAAAATAATAAATATTCGGATATAAAATAATAAATATTCTTGTATTTGAATAACCTATGTTGTTTTAAATTTTAATATATATATATAAATATCGCAGTATGTTTTCTTGTGTATTAATAAAGAACAAAAGTCTAAATACAAATACAAGAATTATAATTGAATTTACAATTCAAAGCTTTTCGTTGGCTAACAGTACCAACATCATCAATACCTGATGATGTTGGTACTGTTAGCCAACGAAAAGCTTTGAATTGTAAATTCAATTATAATTCTTGTATTTGTATTTAGACTTTTGTTCTTTATATATATATATATATATATATATATATATATATATATTTCTTGTTTTTGAAATGTTTTTAATTTATTAACTATATTACAAGAAAACATATCGCCATATTTAATATATATATATATATATATATATATATATATATATATATATATATATATATATATACATACCCTTAGACAACCTTAGAGGGGGTTTTGTGTTATTTATTAAAAATTTACTACAGTTTATAAACACCAAATCTTAGTAAATATGCAATACAATATTTTTGAAACATAAGACAAAAAATAACTTTACCTATAGAACGCACCAGTATTGGCCATGTTTAACAGGCCATGTAGCTTTCAAACCAACGAAAAATCAATCTGAAAACCCCGTATCGAGAACCTGAAATTCAAAGTTTATAAAATTTACTATCCGTTTGAAACTATAAACTTCAACCTGAACAAGCAATAAACCACGCTCGCGATCTGATACCAATGTCCAACGCGGGGAATACTCAGACTGGAAAACAGTCTATGGTTTGTGTATCTTAAAAAAAGTCATTATTTATAGAAACGCGGGTTATCGGTCGTAAAATACGTCATATTGAAACTTTGGTCAATACAAATGAAAAATACGTAACAATACGTACTTACCCGCATGGCAAAGTGCGAACACCAGAAAGTAGGCCAAATAGCGTAGAACTGTTTCCTTCCTGAAACAATAACAAATTGTGCAACTGATTAAACATGTTTTGTAAGTTTAAAGCGATCAGCCAGGCTTACTATTACGTACGAAGGATAAGTATAGAATGGGAATATCGTTCGGATTAGTCTAAGGATTTGAAACCCTCTGGCAGAGGATATGGGTGGGAGTAGAGGGCATCACGTGAGGGTGTCTGAAGTCTTACCCTCTATCGGAGTTATTAGGAGATCTTTATCCGTTACACCACTTATAAGAAGAAAGCTGGTGGTGGGATTAGGTATGACTAAAGGAAGAGGAATGACTACTGATCCCCTGATACTGAGAATAGGGGATAATATGGTATTGCGTGGGCAGGTTTACTCAACTGAAATAGACAATCCCACAATCGAGATGAAAAGAGGATACCCGCTGCGAGGTATAGATGGAAGAAGATATCGTTTGTCGGCAAGGTGGGTTTTCAGAAGGGTAGTTGTTTCTAGGATTTAAAAGGTATATGAGTAAGTTTAGTATCAGGAGAAGTGCAACTGAGATTACGATATAACTTATATCTCACCTGGTAGAAGAGGACGTCAGAGCATTGTGACTCCGTTGGCAGGGGTTTCCCCTGGGGTAACCCTGTTTGGTTACACCGTCATAGTGATATGAATTTGATATACTCTTTTCTTATATTTGTTTTTGGAATAATTTAAAGTTTCTAACCATAAAAAATCAGGTTATAAAATCTGTAAATACATGAAAATACCTGAAATCACCATTACTAGACCTCAAGGAATGGCGCGGTGCAGATGTAACTCTAATGTTAAACTTGGATGGGAGCACCTCCATGACAATTTAAACACCAATTATTTGATTGTATTAAGCCCGGTGCACACAAGTGGCCAAAGAAATTGTGACACCGCGGCCAAAATAATCTACCTATTAATTGCAATACACAAGGAGAAGTAGGTGACGCCTCATCAGTCTGTTCTTGAACTCGGTATGCTCTAGATCTCTAAGCACTGTGCACACGGGCGGTAAGTAATCGTGACGCAGTGGTCAAAATAATCTACCTATTAGTCCAATACACAAGGAGAAGTAGGTGACGCCGCATCAGTCTGTTCTTAAACTCGGTATGCTGTAGATCTCTAGGCACTGTACACACGGGCGGTAAGTAATCGTGACGCGGTGGCCAAAATAATCTGTCTATTAGTTGCAATACACAAGGAGAAGTAGGTGACGCAGCATCAGTCTGTTCTTGAACTCGGTATGAACTCTAGATCTCTAGTCACTGTGCACACGGGTGGTAAGTAATCGTGACGCGGTGGCCAAAATAATCTGTCTATTAGTTGCAATACACAAGGAGAAGTAGGTGACGCAGCATCAGTCTGTTCTTGAACTCGGTATGAACTCTAGATCTCTAGTCACTGTGCACACGGGCGGTAAGTAATCGTGACGCTGTGGCCAAAATAATCTGTCTATCAGCAATACACACGAGGGTGTAGGTAACGCCACGTCAATTGGTCTTGAACTCGGTTTGGATCGTAGAAATAGGGTTGCAATGTTTGAATGAAAGTTTGGTTTTTTTTTAAATTTTATTGTTTTTCCCCACTTTCTTCGTTATATAAGATGACACAATTATTTGACAAGTTGAAAACGAAAAATGTTTAAGCTGCGTTGTTGGGTTATCTTTACTGTTTACATAGATGTTTGTTCATATTGAATACAATTTTTACCGTGATATCCTAAAATGTTTTTAATTAATATCATTTGTATATTGCGATTAATGTATAAGTATTTCCATATAGAAAAAAAGAATATTCAGAAAAACAAAAATGTGGCAAAAGCCATACATTTATTTTTCAAAAACTACTTATTATGTTAATTTTATTATTATATCCACGAATATTGGAATTACTGTGTTATTACTGTGCGTTTCTACTGTAAGTTATTTCTTGAGTTTTTTGTTTTTATTATGTACGATGTTTTCTTTTTCTTAAAGTGGTGTATTATATATAAAATTGACTTAGACATTCATATTGTTTTCAATGATAAAAAAATTTTGCTGCATAATTAAAATTCTGGTCCAACCTCAGTTTCTAGAGAATTAATTTTAGAAATAAATAATTTATTTTATACTTTTCAATTACGAAATTTTTGTTTCCTTTTGGTTGTAGGCGTTTACGTTTGGTGTATAAAATAGCACTTACTACAGGCAAGAGTAACACACTACTCTAAAGTGTATAAATGGTGATTAGTAGCTCAAGTTCAAGATCGAAAGAAATAATATAAATCACTTTAATTAAAATATTCTTAATAGCAATAAAACAGTCGTATAAAGATTTTGTCGGAACGATGAGAAAGAGACTCCACTTTCGGCAATGTGCACAGTTTAACGCGGGATAAGCAGATGGGGGCGGGCTTTGAGTAAAGCCTGGAGTTATCCGATAAGGACATGGAAACCAGATAACTATCTGCGTCCCTTGTGCATTTCTAAATTGCTTTCTTTGTTCCTGCAGACCAATAACTTTGGACGTCGTTTCTAGATTGCTTTACGACACTACTGTACATAGATCGATAACAAGTTTGTATATAATATTAGGTTCATTTTTAAAAAGCAACAATGTGACAAAAAAAACTTACAAATTACAATTTTTGGAACGTGTCGGCGAAGAATAATGCGCGGCGTATTCTCTCAGGCAAGCAACCTTTATTAGAATAATGACAATAATAAAGTTAATGTGACGTCTCATATGTAGTAATATATATATATATATATATATATATATATATATATATATATATATAATTAATAAATTAAAAATATTTCATAAACAAGAATACTTTTAATGAATATATTTATTCAAAGCTTTTCGCCAATAAAATAGTATCAGCATCTTCAGGAAAATAATTATCTAATAAAATACTTTTACAAAATTAATCATATGTACTACAAAGAATCATATGTTTATAAGTATTGCACTTTATGTAAATTTTTCTATAACATCAATGACTTTATAAATAGTTTGGTGCCTTGATCTCACTTAAATTTGTTCATCAATTAATTTGTCTTTAACTTTATGCTTATAAATTTCCAATGTTTCAAATATATTCATTTTTAATCCTTTATTTAATTCTTTTATTAATTTCATATTTTCTATTTCCGGAAACTCATGTCCATTATTAATACAATGCATAGCTAACTTGGATTTGTATATGTTTGGTTTGATATAAGCGCTTAAATGTTCTTTGTATCTTTCTTTTAATTTCTTTTTTGTTTGTCCTACATATAATTTATTACATAATAAAATAGTATCAGCATCTTCAGGAAAATAATTATCTAATAAAATACTTTTACAAAATTAAATCATATGTACTGTTTATTGGCGAAAAGCTCTGAATAAATATATTCATTAAAAGTATTCTTGTTTATGAAATATTTTTAATTTATTAACTATATTACAAGAAAACATATCACCATACTTAATATAATATATATATATATATATATATATATATATATATATATATATATATATATATATATATAGAGAGAGAGAGAGAGAGAGAGAGAGAGAGAGAGGTAGATAGATAGATAGGAGGGATAATTTCCGCCTTTTTAAATAATTTGTGAAGGATGTAGGGCCTATTAATTGTATTAAAACCGTATATTGAACTAGACTTGGAAAATAACTTGGTTAATTCCTTTAATAACTAATAAATTAAACTGACTAATATCCCTAAATATTATAATTAATATTCCTAATATAAATCATTAAACATTCATTTAATTCCTAATAACTTGGAATTAATAGATTGGTTAATTCCATGAATATCTCTAGAACCGTATCCGGACCATTTTAAAAGAAAGGATGTGCTAAAGATCAAACCGTCCGCTACTTACCGATTATTCCTGATCTTCTCAAGTCAAGTAATAGAAATAAAGTTAGAGCCTCCCTTACTTAGAAACCCATTATGACTGACACTTTTAAATCGGACATCACTTACAACGCACTATGTTTGGAAGATATATCGCAAGGTCAGCCACGGCACCTATATATGGCTGCTGACACCGTCGTTTATAACTTGTGTCAAGTAGTATCTCAGTAACGCGCCCAGGATTTTGTCAAGGGGGGCAGAACTATAACGGGGCCGTGTTGCTGTTCGGTTTGTTCACCCCCATTGAAAATATTGAATTTTAACCACTCTAAAACTTATGTTTTAACCATAAGCACCATAAAAAAGACTCAAATTTAGACTAATTCTGTGTTTTTTATGTCACAGTGTAGTAGGTTGTTTATTATTTTTCGACAATTTCAATATTTCCCCATAATTATCAATTGTCAAGTAACTTCAATGCTTATTTCGTCATACCTTAAGGCGCCAACTCAAAAACTGCGTATTTTACCGCAAAGCGAAAAGTTAAGATTTTTTAAAATTAATGATACATTTAAAGATTGCTAACATTTTAATGCTACTTAAAGCCTAATAAGGCTCTTAAAACAGGATAAAAATAAAATTAATAAAAGCATGTATTTTATCCAACGGTGGATGGCGCGTTTTCAATAAATATAGGCTATTACAGGCCGTTCAGGAAATACTGACTCAGAGAATCTAATTTACAAGTGGGCTAAATATTATTTTCTATTGTCGTTCGTATTACTCTACACCTAAATTCCAGTTAAACATATAGGCCTAATATTTTTCTTTTCATTTTCAATTTATTTATAAATTTCCTTTTTTTCTCATGCTAAGGGGGAGCCCGGGCCCCCTTGGCCCCTCCCTTGGGTGCGCCACTGATCTCCCCTAAAAAGGACCCCAAAGAACAGTAAGTAAAATAAACATATCGGAAATACAGCTTTTATTATGCTGACATATAGGTTCATTGCCTAAAAACGCGAATTCTATGTTTTCCTTTAGAACAAAAACAAAACCCACTTAATGTCCATTTTCTAACTAGGGGTAAGAAAAATGTTTGTTCGCACTGTGATTGGATTGTACGTTACAGTGAATATTTTGACTCATTTTTAATCGCCGAATATAAAACAAATGTTTTAATCTTTTTATTGGGTTTTTACAGTTCCTTCTTAGTTTCATTTGGATTTTATAATCACTTTATCTCTTTGCTTTATAATTGACTTTCATTAAAACGGCCAATCCTCAGCGCCAATTAGTGCGTTATAAGGAAGTTGAATTTCTTTCTGGGCGGCTACAAGTGGGAAAGTGAATGGAGCAACATTACTCAAATTCGGAAAAACAAAATTTACAAATACCGTCTCTATAGGTAGTTAGATGCAGTGGAAGAGAAGGTTAGGTATGACCGAAAATCAATAATTGTACGCACGTAAGATGCGCGTCCATCCATTTCTCGAAACCCTACATTCATACATTATTAAACAGGCAAAGGTCATGCAAAGGTCAAGTCTAGACACTAACCTGGGATTAAAGCATTAGGCCGACCTATGCCTCGGCTCAATTTTATAAAATATTGATGTCTGGAGATCTTATTTTGTAACACGATCCGATCTCTTTGTCTTTGTGTGTGTGTGATGCCGCAAGATAACAACGGGCACTGTCCGAAGTCTTCAAAATGTTTACGACAAACACGTGGGTCGTGTTTGGTTCAATTAATTAAAAATGAAAGTAGTTATTAACGCAGTTTTTAAATTTTACAGCTACTGGAAAAATTGGATAGGTACGTTTCAACGAAAAATCAATATTTAAAACTCATTTAAAATTACGAAGTAAACATAAAACAATTTATTTTTCAAATGTAAACGCGAGTTACAACAAAGAGCCGGCACAACTTTAAAAACTAAATACTTTCAAAGTTACCGATTTAACTCAACACTGGCACTTGCACATTAAAAGTGCACTACAACAAATACTCTAATATATAAATTTCTTACAAAATATAAAATTAATAATACAAATAAATTCATATCATACCGATAAGATGTTCAAGGCTACGTTGCAGAGGTTCCCTTTATGAGCCATTCGGTAAACAAAAGATGCTATGAAGTTCTTCACACAATACTTCAACAGTTCATTTTAACTCCTTTACACCTGGAGGTTATAGTCTTTTTAAAATCACATTAGACATGGAGGCTAACAAAGCAAATAGACACTTCAGACGTTGTTATGGCACTCATTCTTTGACCTTTAGGTTAATAGCCAAATGCTCTGATTTTTATTAACAACCTAACCATTTTTATTATTATTATTCAAGCCCATGCTTAATTAAAATTTTTTGTCACTATGAAAATATGCGGGATTTTTAATCACATTTTCGTCAAAACACATGGAAATCAGATAAGTGCATTGTTTCTCTTTTACATTTTTAAATTTATTCAAAGGGAAAGAACTCAAACAAATTACGAAAAACAGATAAAGACATTCATTTTTAAATTTTGACAGTTTAATTACATTTTATAATAACGCTTTTACAATACAATTTTCGTTAAAATAGATAAGTTAAATTCAAGTTATACTTTAAATTTATATATATAACTTTGAGTGTGTGTGTGTGTGCGTGTGTGTGTGTGTGTGCGTGTGTGTGTGTGTATGCGTGCGTGCATACGTCTGTGTATGTGTGTTGGTGTGTCTGTTTGTGTGTGTGTTTGTGTGTGTGTTTGTGTATGTGTGTGTGTGTGTTTGTGTGTGTGTGTATGAGAGAGAGAGAGAGAGAGAGAGAGAGTGTGAGTGTGTGTGTGTGTGTGTGTTGTTGTTGTTGTGTGTGTGTGTGTGTGTGTGTGTGTGTGTGTGTGTATGCATGCGTGCGTACGTCTGTGTATGTGTGTCGGTGTGTCTCTTTGTGTGTGTGTGTGTGCGTATGTGTGTGTATGAGAGAGAGAGAGAGAGAGAGAGAGAGAGAGGATGTGTGTGTGTGTTGTGTGAGTGTGTGTGTGTGTGGGGGGGTGGATGTGGGTGTGTATGTGTGTCCATAAACTGGACGGGAATATTTACTGAACTGTCATTACTTTGCAATATTTCTTTCCGTTTAGATTAGCACAGTTTTCGAAACACTGCACTAAGCAAATCATCCCTATATAATAATATGTCCAGCAAAATCGTAATAGTAAAATTGGAGCATATATGTTAGTTAGTATAGGAGAGATATATTCTGTCCTATTTCCGAGAAATGTTCGCGGTGGCCCAATGAAATACCAGTCGAGTGAAAAACGCTTCGCGTCCACTTACAACCTTTCGTGAAGTGAGGGATAGATTTTGTCTGTATTTTACGATAGTTAGTCTTCTTCATTACCATCCCCTACGAAGGGTTTGAGAAGGTTACCGTAGAGTGGGCGGAATAAAGCGACCTAAAGATCTCAGTGTCCTGGCAGTAGACGACAATAATGCCTTGCATTGATAGGGTCTCATACCTTCCTTCTAACGAAGTCATACTGTGGTGTCATCGAAAGCGTATAGAGTATAACAGAAGTACATGTAGTCGTGCCTTAATGTTTGGTTAGATTCACTGGTAACGAAGTCATACTGTGGTGTCATCGAAAGCGTATAGAGTATAACAGAAGTACATGTAGTCGTGCCTTAATGTTTGGTTAGATTCACTGGTAACGAAGTCATACTGTGGTGTCATCGAAAGCGTATAGAGTATAACAGAAGTACATGTAGTCGTGCCTTAATGTTTGGTTAGATTCACTGGTAACGAAGTCATACTGTGGTGTCATCGAAAGCGTATAGAGTATAACAGAAGTACATGTAGTCGTGCCTTAATGTTTGGTTAGATTCACTGGTAACGAAGTCATACTGTGGTGTCATCGAAAGCGTATAGAGTATAACAGAAGTACATGTAGTCGTGCCTTAATGTTTGGTTAGATTCACTGGTAACGAAGTCATACTGTGGTGTCATCGAAAGCGTATAGAGTATAACAGAAGTGCACGTAGTCGTGCCTTAATGTTTGGTTAGATTCACTGGTAACGAAGTCATACTGTGGTGTCATCGAAAGCGTATAGAGTATAACAGAAGTACATGTAGTCGTGCCTTAATGTTTGGTTAGATTCACTGGTAACGAAGTCATACTGTGGTGTCATCGAAAGCGTATAGAGTATAACAGAAGTACATGTAGTCGTGCCTTAATGTTTGGTTAGATTCACTGGTAACGAAGTCATACTGTGGTGTCATCGAAAGCGTATAGAGTATAACAGAAGTACATGTAGTCGTGCCTTAATGTTTGGTTAGATTCACTGGTAACGAAGTCATACTGTGGTGTCATCGAAAGCGTATAGAGTATAACAGAAGTACATGTAGTCGTGCCTTAATGTTTGGTTAGATTCACTGGTAACGAAGTCATACTGTGGTGTCATCGAAAGCGTATAGAGTATAACAGAAGTACATGTAGTCGTGCCTTAATGTTTGGTTAGATTCACTGGTAACGAAGTCATACTGTGGTGTCATCGAAAGCGTATAGAGTATAACAGAAGTACATGTAGTCGTGCCTTAATGTTTGGTTAGATTCACTGGTAACGAAGTCATACTGTGGTGTCATCGAAAGCGTATAGAGTATAACAGAAGTACATGTAGTCGTGCCTTAATGTTTGGTTAGATTCACTGGTAACGAAGTCATACTGTGGTGTCATCGAAAGCGTATAGAGTATAACAGAAGTGCACGTAGTCGTGCCTTAATGTTTGGTTAGATTCACTGGTAACGAAGTCATACTGTGGTGTCATCGAAAGCGTATAGAGTATAACAGAAGTACATGTAGTCGTGCCTTAATGTTTGGTTAGATTCACTGGTAACGAAGTCATACTGTGGTGTCATCGAAAGCGTATAGAGTATAACAGAAGTACATGTAGTCGTGCCTTAATGTTTGGTTAGATTCACTGGTAACGAAGTCATACTGTGGTGTCATCGAAAGCGTATAGAGTATAACAGAAGTACATGTAGTCGTGCCTTAATGTTTGGTTAGATTCACTGGTAACGAAGTCATACTGTGGTGTCATCGAAAGCGTATAGAGTATAACAGAAGTACATGTAGTCGTGCCTTAATGTTTGGTTAGATTCACTGGTAACGAAGTCATACTGAGGTGTCATCGAAAGCGTATAGAGTATAACAGAAGTACACGTAGTCGTGCCTTAATGTTTGGTTAGATTCACTGGTAACGAAGTCATACTGTGGTGTCATCGAAAGCGTATAGAGTATAACAGAAATATATGTAGTCGTGCCTTAATGTTTGGTTAGATTCACTGGTAACGAAGTCATACTGAGGTGTCATCGAAAGCGTATAGAGTATAACAGAAGTACATGTAGTCGTGCCTTAATGTTTGGTTAGATTCACTGGTAACGAAGTCATACTGAGGTGTCATCGAAAGCGTATAGAGTATAACAGAAGTACATGTAGTCGTGCCTTAATGTTTGGTTAGATTCACTGGTAACGAAGTCATACTGAGGTGTCATCGAAAGCGTATAGAGTATAACAGAAGTACATGTAGTCGTGCCTTAATGTTTGGTTAGATTCACTGGTAACGAAGTCATACTGAGGTGTCATCGAAAGCGTATAGAGTATAACAGAAGTACACGTAGTCGTGCCTTAATGTTTGGTTAGATTCACTGGTAACGAAGTCATACTGTGGTGTCATCGAAAGCGTATAGAGTATAACAGAAGTACATGTAGTCGTGCCTTAATGTTTGGTTAGATTCACTGGTAACGAAGTCATACTGTGGTGTCATCGAAAGCGTATAGAGTATAACAGAAGTACATGTAGTCGTGCCTTAATGTTTGGTTAGATTCACTGGTAACGAAGTCATACTGTGGTGTCATCGAAAGCGTATAGAGTATAACAGAAGTACATGTAGTCGTGCCTTAATGTTTGGTTAGATTCACTGGTAACGAAGTCATACTGTGGTGTCATCGAAAGCGTATAGAGTATAACAGAAGTACATGTAGTCGTGCCTTAATGTTTGGTTAGATTCACTGGTAACGAAGTCATACTGTGGTGTCATCGAAAGCGTATAGAGTATAACAGAAGTACATGTAGTCGTGCCTTAATGTTTGGTTAGATTCACTGGTAACGAAGTCATACTGTGGTGTCATCGAAAGCGTATAGAGTATAACAGAAGTACATGTAGTCGTGCCTTAATGTTTGGTTAGATTCACTGGTAACGAAGTCATACTGTGGTGTCATCGAAAGCGTATAGAGTATAACAGAAGTACATGTAGTCGTGCCTTAATGTTTGGTTAGATTCACTGGTAACGAAGTCATACTGTGGTGTCATCGAAAGCGTATAGAGTATAACAGAAGTACATGTAGTCGTGCCTTAATGTTTGGTTAGATTCACTGGTAACGAAGTCATACTGTGGTGTCATCGAAAGCGTATAGAGTATAACAGAAGTACACGTAGTCGTGCCTTAATGTTTGGTTAGATTCACTGGTAACGAAGTCATACTGTGGTGTCATCGAAAGCGTATAGAGTATAACAGAAGTACATGTAGTCGTGCCTTAATGTTTGGTTAGATTCACTGGTAACGAAGTCATACTGTGGTGTCATCGAAAGCGTATAGAGTATAACAGAAGTACACGTAGTCGTGCCTTAATGTTTGGTTAGATTCACTGGTAACGAAGTCATACTGAGGTGTCATCGAAAGCGTATAGAGTATAACAGAAGTGCACGTAGTCGTGCCTTAATGTTTGGTTAGATTCACTGGTAACGAAGTCATACTGTGGTGTCATCGAAAGCGTATAGAGTATAACAGAAGTACATGTAGTCGTGCCTTAATGTTTGGTTAGATTCACTGGTAACGAAGTCATACTGAGGTGTCATCGAAAGCGTATAGAGTATAACAGAAGTGCACGTAGTCGTGCCTTAATGTTTGGTTAGATTCACTGGTAACGAAGTCATACTGTGGTGTCATCGAAAGCGTATAGAGTATAACAGAAGTACATGTAGTCGTGCCTTAATGTTTGGTTAGATTCACTGGTAACGAAGTCATACTGAGGTGTCATCGAAAGCGTATAGAGTATAACAGAAGTGCACGTAGTCGTGCCTTAATGTTTGGTTAGATTCACTGGTAACGAAGTCATACTGTGGTGTCATCGAAAGCGTATAGAGTATAACAGAAGTACATGTAGTCGTGCCTTAATGTTTGGTTAGATTCACTGGTAACGAAGTCATACTGAGGTGTCATCGAAAGCGTATAGAGTATAACAGAAGTGCACGTAGTCGTGCCTTAATGTTTGGTTAGATTCACTGGTAACGAAGTCATACTGTGGTGTCATCGAAAGCGTATAGAGTATAACAGAAGTACACGTAGTCGTGCCTTAATGTTTGGTTAGATTCACTGGTAACGAAGTCATACTGTGGTGTCATCGAAAGCGTATAGAGTATAACAGAAGTACATGTAGTCGTGCCTTAATGTTTGGTTAGATTCACTGGTAACGAAGTCATACTGTGGTGTCATCGAAAGCGTATAGAGTATAACAGAAGTACACGTAGTCGTGCCTTAATGTTTGGTTAGATTCACTGGTAACGAAGTCATACTGTGGTGTCATCGAAAGCGTATAGAGTATAACAGAAGTACATGTAGTCGTGCCTTAATGTTTGGTTAGATTCACTGGTAACGAAGTCATACTGTGGTGTCATCGAAAGCGTATAGAGTATAACAGAAGTGCACGTAGTCGTGCCTTAATGTTTGGTTAGATTCACTGGTAACGAAGTCATACTGTGGTGTCATCGAAAGCGTATAGAGTATAACAGAAGTACATGTAGTCGTGCCTTAATGTTTGGTTAGATTCACTGGTAACGAAGTCATACTGTGGTGTCATCGAAAGCGTATAGAGTATAACAGAAGTACATGTAGTCGTGCCTTAATGTTTGGTTAGATTCACTGGTAACGAAGTCATACTGTGGTGTCATCGAAAGCGTATAGAGTATAACAGAAGTACATGTAGTCGTGCCTTAATGTTTGGTTAGATTCACTGGTAACGAAGTCATACTGTGGTGTCATCGAAAGCGTATAGAGTATAACAGAAGTACATGTAGTCGTGCCTTAATGTTTGGTTAGATTCACTGGTAACGAAGTCATACTGTGGTGTCATCGAAAGCGTATAGAGTATAACAGAAGTACATGTAGTCGTGCCTTAATGTTTGGTTAGATTCACTGGTAACGAAGTCATACTGTGGTGTCATCGAAAGCGTATAGAGTATAACAGAAGTACATGTAGTCGTGCCTTAATGTTTGGTTAGATTCACTGGTAACGAAGTCATACTGTGGTGTCATCGAAAGCGTATAGAGTATAACAGAAGTACATGTAGTCGTGCCTTAATGTTTGGTTAGATTCACTGGTAACGAAGTCATACTGTGGTGTCATCGAAAGCGTATAGAGTATAACAGAAGTACATGTAGTCGTGCCTTAATGTTTGGTTAGATTCACTGGTAACGAAGTCATACTGTGGTGTCATCGAAAGCGTATAGAGTATAACAGAAGTGCACGTAGTCGTGCCTTAATGTTTGGTTAGATTCACTGGTAACGAAGTCATACTGTGGTGTCATCGAAAGCGTATAGAGTATAACAGAAGTACACGTAGTCGTGCCTTAATGTTTGGTTAGATTCACTGGTAACGAAGTCATACTGTGGTGTCATCGAAAGCGTATAGAGTATAACAGAAGTACACGTAGTCGTGCCTTAATGTTTGGTTAGATTCACTGGTAACGAAGTCATACTGTGGTGTCATCGAAAGCGTATAGAGTATAACAGAAGTACATGTAGTCGTGCCTTAATGTTTGGTTAGATTCACTGGTAACGAAGTCATACTGTGGTGTCATCGAAAGCGTATAGAGTATAACAGAAGTGCACGTAGTCGTGCCTTAATGTTTGGTTAGATTCACTGGTAACGAAGCATTTGAAAATTTAAATTTTATTCCAGTGTTCTTTCTTAGTACCAAAGACATTTTAGGGTTTTTTCAGCTCCCGCGTTGTGAAAACGAGAACTTTAAATATTCCGGATTTGTCGAGGTTTTAGGGCGATTAGCTAATATGCTACGTATCACTATCTACGAAAGAGGCGATGATACAGGATCGTGCATATAGGTAGGATTACGTTTGGGCAAACACCCCAGGTAGAAGGTATGGAAGAGACCATGACATCACATGTGTAGGTTCTTATAGATCTACTCTGTCTGCTCTCTATCAGGGTCATGAAGAGGTGTCTTCCCATTACACCTTCTTCTAAAGGACGGGTAGATAATTTAAGGTAGCATTAAGGAAAGGTAATAGAAAAAGTAATATCGTGTGAGCATTATGATATCGTATAGGCAATGTAGCTTATAGTAGAAACACTTTGTGAAAAAAAACACTTCTACAAGTCAAAGTTTCTACATGAACGCGATATTATCCTAGCTGCTTACTTTTGGCTAGTAGATGACAGAGTTATCGCGGGCAGAGTCTAGGGCACTGTAAAAACATTAAAAAATTACAAATTTAAGAAATAGGAAAAAAAATTTATAAAATTGAAACAAAACTACAAACTTAAAAATTCAATTAGTTTTCAGTAAATAATAGTAAAGCTAATGTTTTCAGAACGTACGTAACGATCCTTCACTTTGTAACCGACTGAAGTCTTCAGAATAGCGTATCAGATGCGTATCATCTGTTGGCGCATATGCATAAATGATTTTATCCAACGCGCAACAAACCTAGCGATTTTTCGAATAGTGTTTCCGTTATAGCTGAATTACAACTCCTCTCACCCCGGATAAATACCCTGTCTATCCGTTACCCAATCGTAAAAAGGAGTCGTGATAATGAGCGATGAGGTGGCGCCTCAATAATAAAGCTCAGTGGCGGCTGGGGCCTAGAATCTTCAGGGGTTGCAGGTTGAAAAAGTGTTAGTTTTTTTTTTTGAGGCAAAGAAATCGTAATCACAAAAACGTATAGGGTTGTTATAGGCAACATAGATAGATACTGCTTAATACTTTTTGATTTATTCTATTGAAAGAAAATATATTGGCATTTTTAATTTAATTTTTACTTATTTAAAGCACCGGATCTCAAGACATAGGTTTATTTATTAAAAAATCTATCGCAATTCATTCTTAACTGTGAATTTAAACAAACTCGGAGAGGAGGGGTGATGAGTCTTTTTGGACGGAGTCGATCCTTACGGCGCGTAAGATGTATCAAAATCGGCTGAATCGGATTAAGTTTTTACGATAGCCAATGAACGTTGCTGTACGTCAGTCCTAAACCGTAAAACTATGTAGTTCATGATTAGGCCTAATTCGACAAGCCGCGGTTTCTGACTGAAATAGATGTGTTTAAAGACTTATGATTCGATAAAGTACAGTAGATTCTCGAAATTCCGAGTCCCGATATTTCGAGCTTCCGTTAAATTCGAGCCTATTTATATATAAGCCTATTTAATCATTTTGAAAACAAATAATGAGACGGGCTTCCAACAACTCTCCATATAAAGTTCTATAAACGTATTTAGTGCATTTTTAATTGCCTAGGGTTCATTAAAACTTCTATTTTTTCTAATGCACAGGAACGTACTTCCGTGCAATCCGAGGAGGACTCGGTCCATCTACCTCGAATTATCGAGACTCTATTGTATTAGCCGTTCCAGTGGATTTTTCATTTAGGATAGAACAACCTGGTGTAAACATTACTCCCACACCACAAAGTATTCGCCGCTGATGTCTTGTTACGTTTTGCATTGTATTATAATGTTTACACCCACGCACTAGCACACACCCACACAAGCGCACGTGTAATTCCAGGTCCGAATGCACGTGACCTGATTTCGATCTGAAAACAATCGAGTGTGGCAAACTATTTGTTTATTGTTCTCAGCATTAAAGCTGGCGCTCACGTGCGCGATAGTTTCATTGGAAGGAATTCTAAAGCTCTTCCGATATTGTGGTCTGTACGAGGGGGTCTTTTTCAGTTTCTTCTATTACCTAACACTCTCCTGATTTATATCTTGTACAAATTTTCAATCGTTAATAAAATGCGTTTTTATTCTTCCAGTGAAGTTCAAATACATATTTTTAGAGGGTCCAGGTCAAGCGGAGGGAGAGAATTTTACCCGCTACTCTTTAATTATCCAAATGAGGAACAAATATAAAGGAAACCCGCTACTCTTTAATTATCCAAATAAGGAACAAATATAAAGGAAAACGATATTCACTGCATGATTACATCTTGAATTTGAGTTCAAAATTGTCCTTGAAATAGCATATAAATTCTTGGGATGCGGTCCGATTGGACAAAGGTACACTTCCCCAAAGCGGCTGTCCTCTGAAGTGATATTTATGGGAAGTTTGTAAATATTTTAAGGTGTAAACAAAACCTCATTTTAAAATTATAACTATTTTCACAAAGGTGTAAACGACAATAAACACTCCACCCCTTCTTTCTTTTCCTTCTTTTTCCTCCCTTTTGTCTGTCTGTGTGTGTCTTTCTTCTTTCTTGTGTTTGTCTGTTATCTAGTTAACCTCACTCCTCCTCTCCCTTTCCTCCATCCCTCTTCCTCTCATCCATCTTCTTCTCTTACCTACCTCTGGCGGTCTGGAACTGGCTTTCTCCCTCTCTCTGTGTGCTTGTCCGTCTCTCCCTTTTTTCTCTGTTATTATATCTCTTCCCCCACCCGCAATCCCCTCTCATCCTCGTATCTCTTCTTATTTCTTAGTTCCCTTTACCTGGTACGTCTGTTTCTATTTTTTATCTTTTCGCTGTCGTGATCTATTCATATTTTCTTCCTTAGATCTTTCTCCCCCTTCTTCACTCTCCCTTCCCTCTCTCTTACTTCTTCTCATACATATAACCCACAATATAAAATTCATCTTTAGAACACGATATAGGCCTAATCAAACAGTGTAAGTTCTACCTTTGAACACAGATATGATGTTGAACTATTTTGGCCTACAACCAATGGTAAGGTTAAATACTTTGATGTAATACAAATCAAGGGTTTCAGTTCGATTCACGCTACTGACGTTTCATTTTCTAAGGCCTTTATTGCGTTCCTTGTTGGATTTCTCTGGTTTTACGTCTACAATATTAAATTATCTTATTTTATTGCGAATATATGACAGAATAAATTGACAATTTCAAATATTCACTGCAAGATTTGCGTTGTTGTTGAGGGCATACGCTACTAAAGGTAGGGTTAGGATAGGCTAAATATAGACGGGTTATGATATCATTCGACCGAGCCCTCAGCCCTGAGGAATATCTGCGGTTTGGTATCGGTAGTAATATAGTACGTTTAGGCCAAGATGAGCTTTGCTATTTGGCAAATGTCCGTACGGAAATGAAATATTGGAGCAGGTATAGAGTATTGAGGAAAATATTTTAATGATTGTAAGTAAAGTGTATTATCAAACTTACAGACACGCACAACACCTCACTCACAAATGTGTGTTTCAGGTGTATAGTTTATACATATATAAGTTTTAGGATTTTTATATAGGTTATATATTCAAACTTTAAAGTTAATAATTTGTACAAAGCACCAAAGAAAAAAACACAAAATAAACAATTGTGCCTACAATGCTAAAATGTAATTATTTACTAGCCTAGGTTAGGAGAATTGCCATTTCATTCCTCCAAACTAAAATTTCACATTAGAATTTTATTTTCAAGTCCAAGCGTACTGACCAGTATCCTAATTTATCATCAGTTTTACGGCCTGTCGAACATGGCGCAGAATATCGTATTCCAAAACCACCAGATTTGAAGAGTTTGGGCGAAGAACCTGAATATTCTAGAGATGATTCCACTAAAAATTCGCATCCACTGTGCATTAGCAGACTTTTATACAGCAGTATATTCAACAAAGACGCATTTATTTTCAAATGCTGAATGATTTGTTAGAGATTTAAAACTAGAAAAATCACAGGCAGAATCTCTAGCATCCAGATTAAAAGAATGGAATCTCCTCGAAGATGACGTACATATTAAGTGACTTACGAAAACGTGAAAAGGGACTTACACATTGTTTTATCAAGATGGGACTTTGGTATACAGTGTGAATGTTGATATCTTGTTTGATGGGTTCGGGAAGAAACATGAACCAAGCAATTGGCGCCTATTTATTGATTCCAGTAAACTTAGTTTAGAAGTAGTTTTGCTTCACAACGGCAATAAGTATCCGCTGTTCATGTGAAGGAATCATACGAGAATAAAAACTTTCATTAAAATGTTTTCAAAATCTTCAGTTCAAAATCTATGTGTTTATAATCTTTTTCTGAAAGTCGATTCTTTTATTATTTTTGTTGTTGTTAATAATAACTACATCTTATTATACTATTGATAAGGTGTTATCACTATAGAACCACTACCACTGTCACTGACAGATTAGAGCTGCCTTACTTGAGACATGCAGTATTCAGAGTAGCTTTGCCATTGGTGGCTCGTCGGCAGGTTGCACAAGTTGCTCAGCCCCCAAACCAGAGATCAATTGCAAAAAGAAAATATATTTACTTATTATGTAAGATTTATGTAGATTATTACGAGTGTTTATCCATCATATAATATGATCCATCATTATATATAATAATAAAAACGTCCGAACCTCAGCGATAGTGTGTCAGTTCGTTTAGCCGCAAACTGTCTCGTTCGGCCTGGTTGCAGGGAAACACCCAGTGAAGTAACTCCTAATGGAGAAAAAGCATTGGAAGGTCCAGGCAGCGCCGGCGTCGTGTGAATAGTTCACAATTAATATTCTCTTTAACTTACTTTAAAGAACTGCTCTAAGCATCTAAATTTACTTCGCTTGACGGGAAATAGAATAAAGAATTATTTGTATGAAAGGATTTTCAGTTATAACCATAACAACTTTTTCAAATGTAAACAACGATGATTGATCCTGTTTTGCGTTTTTACTCGAAAAGTGTTTACAGATAAAAAGAGTTTTATCGTCTAACAGGCAGGGACGTGTAAGTACGGTGGATGTAGAACTTTGCATCTCAAATGAATGACAAAAAGTGATGATTCGATAGATGCAATTATTGCAATTATATGCGGTCAGACATCCTACAGCTATTACGTTATCTTAATCAGGCCATCATTTGCCATCACATCCAACAAGCGAAACCCAAGAATGGGCATCGAAGATGGAGACTGTCTTGGGTGCATCTTATAATGGCCTTTGGCCTTTTAATTAAACCGTTTCATCCAGCCATAGACTACAAGTGTGCTATGTAAAAGTCTGCCTAATTTAATTATCCACTGTCATCGGCCTTTTATGTTGCTATTTTCAGACGCTCATGCAGCCGGCTCAGATTTCATTAAAGAAGATAGCTGCATGTTTTTCCATTAAGCTTGTTGCACTTCACAATAAAGGGTAATTCGCTTTAAAGATAAAATAAAAATGGAACCAATCCGGTTACATTAGAGACTGGATTTCAACCATTTTTGTAAATTCTTGTAGTTTATATAGAATATATATACGTATAAATATAATTAATAAATTAAAATTATTTTTAAAAAATAATTTCAATGCATATATTAATTAAAGCTTTTCGCCGATAAAACAGTACAGGCATCTTCAGGAAAATAATTATCTAACAAAATATTTTTACAAAAATTAAATCATATGTACTACAAACAACCATATGTTTATAAGTATTGCACTTTATGTAATCTTTTCTATAACATCAATGACCTTATAAATAGTTTGGTGCCTTGATCTCACTTGAATTTGTTCATCAATTAATTTGTCTTTGCTTATAAATTTCCAATGTTTCACATATATTCATATTTAATCCTTTATTTAATTCTTTTATTAATTTCATATTTTCTATTTCTGGAAATTCGTGTCCATTGTTAATACAATGAGTAGCTAAATTTGATTTGTATATTGTTTGGTTTGATATAAGCGTTTAAATGGTCTTTGTATCTTTCTTTTAATTTCTTTTTTGTTTGTCCTACATATAATTTATTACAAGTTTGACATTTTATATTACATACCATTTCTTTCGTGCGTATTATATTGATTATTGTTATTGTTTATTAAATTTTTAATTTTATTATCAGTTTTTTATGTAATTTGTAAATTTGTTTCTTTAAATAATCTTGTAATTTTGTTTATGTCGTTACCAGTGAATGTAAAAGTTGTCCATTTTTTTTTCTCTCTTATTATGTACAAAGTTATTTTCGATTTTCTGTTTTCTTATTATGATATTATTTAATTTATTCTATAGTTTTCCTTCCATATCCATTTCCTAAACCAATTTGATATATTATATTTTTCTTTTTTGTTTGATCATTTAAGTTCATTGGTATTTTGTGCATTCTATATAATAAATTGTAAAGCGCTGCCATTTTTTGGTTATATGGATGATTTCAGTAATTAGGTATTATTTGATTTGTCTGCGTTGGTTTTCTATATATATTATATTCAAATGTTTCATTATTTCTAGTAATTGTAATATCTAAATAATTTAGTTTATTTTTTTATTCAAATTCACGAGTAAATTTTATATTTTCGTGTATATTATTTATACATTTTAATATTTCGTCAATATTCAAACCATTATTATTTGATATGTATAATCCATCATCTACATATTTAAACCAGTATCCAAATGGATCATATGTTTTAATAATTATCTATTTCAATGTCTATATTTTGTAAAAATATTTCCGATAACATGCTGGACATTGGAGAGCCCATTGTTAATCCATCTTGTTTTCATAATTTTTTATTATATAAAAAATAATTTTGATTTAATATGATTTTTAATGTATTTATTATTTTTTGTGTTATTGTTTTATCTTTTTCAAATGTATGTATATTATTTTTTATTATTTCAAGTGTTTTCATTATAGTTATGTTATTATACAAGTTGGTAACATCAAATGATATTAATTTGGTATTATTATCAATTTTAATATCTTTTAATTTTTCAATAAGTTCAATCGAGTTTTTTATATTATGAGTATTATTTAATTTTACCTTATCTTCAACTAATAAAGTCAAATATTTTGAAATTTTATAAGAATCACCATATTTAATATATATATATATATATATATATATATATATATATATATATACATATTTGCGCGCGAGCGCGCGCGAGCATGTGTGTGTGTGTGTGTGTGTGTGTGTGTGTGTGTGTGTGTGTGTGTGTGTGTGTGTGTGTGTGTGTGTGTGTGTGTGTGTGTGTGTGTGTGTGTGTGTGTGTGTGTGTGTGTGTGTGTGTGTGTGTGTGTGTGTTTGAGTGTGTTTCAATAATAAAAAATCTAAAAATATTTAGGGTTAAAATAATGTACCGCCTTTATTTTATTTGTCTTACGAGCTAATTATAGTATTATATAACCATTAAAAATTATTTTTTCCTAACCATTTAAAAAAATTTTATATCCTAAATAAGTTGAAACAAATTTGGTTTTTCTCGTCAGAAAATGCTATTTAAACAACATTTTTAAAGATTTAAGTAGTTTTTAGGTATAGATACGCATATGAACGATAGCAAAACTAAGAGTATATAACAGTTAAAATTGTGATGAAAGTGTCAACTACGTGAAAATATAAAAGAATCGAAGTAAAATTCACCGAAATCAAATTCAAGTATATTAAAACTCATTTATACTAAGAAGGCAAATAAAGAAATTGTAAATTCTTATAGGAAGCCATTTCATAACTATTGTAAAAACCTACAACTCTTTTGCTCATCGGTTGACACTTATGTGTTTACAGCATTTTATTGTTTCACGTGAGATCGTTTTATTAATGGAGTATATTTGTAAGTTCAGAGTAGAAAATTAAACCTATAAGCGCGTTGCATTAATAAAAACTCAAACATTTTTATAAATGGGAGTAGCGGCCGAGAAAATGTTTAAAATTTTTGCAAACTTGATGTCGCTGGAATGATAAACTTTTGTAAACACTTTAAAGCTTTTGGAAACCGGCTGAAATTGTGTGCTACACACCCGTCGGGCAAGACAAATTACCACCGCTGGTAAAATTTATGCTCGTTCATCTAAAGCTTATGATTTGTAGCTCAGAGAAACAGAGCGCCGGTCGAGTCGCTACGCTGCGGTCATAAAATCCAGAGGCATTTATTATAAATAAACTTGGATAAGGTGGAGTTTGAGGGATTAGAACTGCAAAAAGGTGGGGTTTGACCTTGAACAAGGTTAATTAAACACAGGTCTTTTCGGTCGGAATTTGTTTTAGTTATTTCTCAAAAATAGAAAGAAATCGAAGATAAATCGAAAGTAGATACAATAAATCAATATTTCTAAATCGAAAGTTATCTATACTTCTAGCAAGAATGGGTGATTTTAGTGCAAAACAGCAGCAATATATAATTACGACGACAGAGAAGCCCCGAACTAAGAATGAATGAGATCTATATAGCAAGTGGACTTTTTGTAATTAAAAAAATATATAATGTATATTTTTCGCTAATGGTCCAGAGGGTCTATGTGCCACAGAATGTCTTACGTTTGACAAAGCAGTGTGACAGAAAAATAGTGTTTAAAATTGAAGAAAACTTGAAGAAAGTTTAAGAATGATTTAGGTCAAATCAAGAAAAGGTGAAACTGTCTTTCTCCCGTTTGAGAGTAGGTATGCATAAGTTAGGAATGGCCAGACATAAGCTAGCAATGGCACGACATAAGCTAGCAATGCCACGACATAATCTAGCAATGACACGATATAAGCTAGCAATGCCAGGACATAATCTAGCAATGACACGATATAAGCTAGCAATGCCACGACATAATCTAGCAATGACACGATATAAGCTAGCAATGCCACGACATAATCTAGCAATGACACGATATAAGCTAGCAATGCCACGACATAATCTAGCAATGACACGATATAAGCTAGCAATGCCACGACATAAGCTAGCAATGGCACGATATAAGCTAGCAATGACACGACATAAGGTAGCAATGGCACGACATAAGCTAGCAATGCCACGACATAATCTAGCAATGACACGACATAAGCTAGCAATGCCACGACATAATCTAGCAATGACACGATATAAGCTAGCAATGCCAGGACATAATCTAGCAATGACACGATATAAGCTAGCAATGCCACGACATAATCTAGCAATGACACGATATAAGCTAGCAATGCCACGACATAAGCTAGCAATGGCACGATATAAGCTAGCAATGACACGACATAAGGTAGCAATGGCACGACATAAGCTAGCAATGCCACGACATAATCTAGCAATGACACGACATAAGCTAGCAATGCCACGACATAATCTAGCAATGACACGACATAAGGTAGCAATGACACGACATAAGGTAGCAATGGCACGACACAAGCTAGCAATGGCACGACATAATCTAGCAATGACACGACATAAGGTAGCAATGGCACGACATAAGCTAGCAATGCCACGACATAATCTAGCAATGACACGATATAAGCTAGCAATGGCACGACATAAGCTAGCAATGCCACGACATAAGCTAGCAATGGCACGACATAAGCTAGCAATGCCACGACATAATCTAGCAATGACACGATATAAGCTAGCAATGCCACGACATAATCTAGCAATGACACGATATAAGCTAGCAATGCCACGACATAAGCTAGCAATGCCACGACATAATCTAGCAATGACACGATATAAGCTAGCAATGCCACGACATAATCTAGCAATGACACGATATAAGCTAGCAATGCCACGACATAATCTAGCAATGACACGATATAAGCTAGCAATGCCACGACTTAAGCTAGCAATGGCACGACATAATCTAGCAATGACACGATATAAGCTAGCAATGCCACGACATAATCTAGCAATGACACGACATAAGCTAGCAATGCCACGACATAATCTAGCAATGACACGATATAAGCTAGCAATGCCACGACATAATCTAGCAATGACACGATATAAGCTAGCAAAGACACGATATAAGCTAGCAATGCCACGACATAATCTAGCAATGACACGATATAAGCTAGCAATGCCACGACATAATCTAGCAATGACACGATATAAGCTAGCAATGCCACGACATAATCTAGCAATGACACGATATAAGCTAGCAATGCCACGACATAAGCTAGCAATGGCACGACATAATCTAGCAATGACACGATATAAGCTAGCAATGCCACGACATAATCTAGCAATGACACGATATAAGCTAGCAATGCCACGACATAATCTAGCAATGACACGATATAAGCTAGCAATGCCACGACATAATCTAGCAATGACACGATATAAGCTAGCAATGCCACGACATAATCTAGCAATGACACGATATAAGCTAGCAATGCCACGACATAATCTAGCAATGACACGATATAAGCTAGCAATGACACGATATAAGCTAGAAATGCCACGACATAATCTAGCAATGACACGATATAAGCTAGCAATGCCACGACATAATCTAGCAATGACACGATATAAGCTAGCAATGCCACGACATAAGCTAGCAATGGCACGACATAATCTAGCAATGACACGATATAAGCTAGCAATGCCACGACATAATCTAGCAATGACACGACATAAGCTAGCAATGCCACGACATAATCTAGCAATGACACGATATAAGCTAGCAATGCCACGACATAATCTAGCAATGACACGATATAAGCTAGCAATGACACGATATAAGCTAGCAATGCCACGACATAATCTAGCAATGACACGATATAAGCTAGCAATGCCACGACATAATCTAGCAATGACACGATATAAGCTAGCAATGCCACGACATAATCTAGCAATGACACGATATAAGCTAGCAATGCCACGACATAAGCTAGCAATGGCACGACATAATCTAGCAATGACACGATATAAGCTAGCAATGCCACGACATAATCTAGCAATGACACGATATAAGCTAGCAATGCCACGACATAATCTAGCAATGACACGATATAAGCTAGCAATGCCACGACATAAGCTAGCAATGGCACGATATAAGCTAGCAATGCCACGACATAATCTAGCAATGACACGATATAAGCTAGCAATGCCACGACATAAGCTAGCAATGGCACGACATAAGCTAGCAATGCCACGACATAATCTAGCAATGACACGATATAAGCTAGCAATGGCACGACATAAGCTAGCAATGCCACGACATAAGCTAGCAATGGCACGACATAAGCTAGCAATGCCACGACATAATCTAGCAATGACACGATATAAGCTAGCAATGCCACGACATAATCTAGCAATGACACGATATAAGCTAGCAATGCCACGACATAAGCTAGCAATGCCACGATATAAGCTAGCAATGCCACGACATAATCTAGCAATGACACGATATAAGCTAGCAATGCCACGATATAAGCTAGCAATGGCACGACATAAGCTAGCAATGCCACGACATAATCTACCAATGACACGATATAAGCTAGCAATGGCACGACATAAGCTAGCAATGCCACGACATAAGCTAGCAATGGCACGACATAAGCTAGCAATGCCACGACATAATCTAGCAATGACACGATATAAGCTAGCAATGCCACGACATAATCTAGCAATGACACGATATAAGCTAGCAATGCCACGACATAAGCTAGCAATTCCACGACATAAGGTAGCAATGCCACGACATAAGCTAGCAATGGCACGATATAAGCTAGCAATGGCACGCCATAAGCTAGCAATGGCACGATATAAGCTAGCAATGGCACGCCATAAGCTAGCAATGGCACGACATAATCTAGCAATGGTACTACAAAGGCTAGCAATGACCCGACATAAGCTAGCAATGCCACGACATAAGCTAGCAATGGCACGACATAAGCTAGCAATGCAACGACATAAGGTAGCAATGGCACGACACAAGCTAGCAATGGCACGACATAAGCTAGCAGTGGCACGACATTAGCTAGCAATGGCACGACATAAGCTAGCAATGCAACGACATAAGGTAGCAATGGCACGACACAAGCTAGCAATGGCACGACATAAGCTAGCAGTGGCACGACATGAGCTAGCAATGGCACGACATAAGCTAGCAATGGCACGACATAAGGTAGCAATGGCACGACACAAGCTAGCAATGGCACGACATAAGCTAGCAGTGGCACGACATAAGCTAGCAATGGCACGACATAATCTAGCAATGGTACTACAAAGGCTAGCAATGGCCCGACATAAGCTAGCAATGCCACGACATAAGCTAGCAATGGCACGACATAAGCTAGCAATGGCACGACACAAGCTAGCAATGGCACGACATAAGCTAGCAGTGGCACGACATAAGCTAGCAATGGCACGACATAAGCTAGCAATGCCACGACATAAGGTAGCAATGGCACGACATAAGCTAGCAATGGCACGACACAAGCTAGCAATGGCACGACATAAGCTAGCAGTGGCACGACATAAGCTAGCAATGGCACGACATAAGCTAGCAATTCCACGACATAAGGTAGCAATGGCACGACACAAGCTAGCAATGGCACGACATAAGCTAGCAATGACACGATATAAGCTAGCAATGCCACGACATAATCTAGCAATGACACGATATAAGCTAGCAATGTCACGACATAATCTAGCAATGACACGATATAAGCTAGCAATGCCACGACATAAGCTAGCAATGGCACGATATAAGCTAGCAATGCCACGACATAATCTAGCAATGACACGATATAAGCTAGCAATGCCACGACATAAGCTAGCAATGGCACGACATAAGCTAGCAATGCCACGACATAATCTAGCAATGACACGATATAAGCTAGCAATGGCACGACATAAGCTAGCAATGCCACGACATAAGCTAGCAATGGCACGACATAAGCTAGCAATGCCACGACATAATCTAGCAATGACACGATATAAGCTAGCAATGCCACGACATAATCTAGCAATGACACGATATAAGCTAGCAATGCCACGACATAAGCTAGCAATGCCACGATATAAGCTAGCAATGCCACGACATAATCTAGCAATGACACGATATAAGCTAGCAATGCCACGATATAAGCTAGCAATGGTACGACATAAGCTAGCAATGCCACGACATAATCTACCAATGACACGATATAAGCTAGCAATGGCACGACATAAGCTAGCAATGCCACGACATAAGCTAGCAATGGCACGACATAAGCTAGCAATGCCACGACATAATCTAGCAATTACACGATATAAGCTAGCAATGCCACGACATAATCTAGCAATGACACGATATAAGCTAGCAATGCCACGACATAAGCTAGCAATTCCACGACATAAGGTAGCAATGCCACGACATAAGCTAGCAATGGCACAATATAAGCTAGCAATGGCACGCCATAAGCTAGCAATGGCACGATATAAGCTAGCAATGGCACGCCATAAGCTAGCAATGGCACGACATAATCTAGCAATGGTACTACAAAGGCTAGCAATGACCCGACATAAGCTGGCAATGCCACGACATAAGCTAGCAATGGCACGACATAAGCTAGCAATGCAACTACATAAGGTAGCAATGGCACGACACAAGCTAGCAATGGCACGACATAAGCTAGCAGTGGCACGACATTAGCTAGCAATGGCACGACATAAGCTAGCAATGCAACGACATAAGGTAGCAATGGCACGACACAAGCTAGCAATGGCACGACATAAGCTAGCAGTGGCACGACATGAGCTAGCAATGGCACGACATAAGCTAGCAATGGCACGACATAAGGTAGCAATGGCACGACACAAGCTAGCAATGGCACGACATAAGCTAGCAGTGGCACGACATAAGCTAGCAATGGCACGACATAATCTAGCAATGGTACTACAAAGGCTAGCAATGGCCCGACATAAGCTAGCAATGCCACGACATAAGCTAGCAATGGCACGACATAAGCTAGCAATGGCACGACACAAGCTAGCAATGGCACGACATAAGCTAGCAGTGGCACGACATAAGCTAGCAATGGCACGACATAAGCTAGCAATGCCACGACATAAGGTAGCAATGGCACGACATAAGCTAGCAATGGCACGACACAAGCTAGCAATGGCACGACATAAGCTAGCAATGCCACGACATAATCTACCAATGACACGATATAAGCTAGCAATGGCACGACATAAGCTAGCAATGCCACGACATAAGCTAGCAATGGCACGACATAAGCTAGCAATGCCACGACATAATCTAGCAATGACACGATATAAGCTAGCAATGCCACGACATAATCTAGCAATGACACGATATAAGCTAGCAATGCCACGACATAAGCTAGCAATTCCACGACATAAGGTAGCAATGCCACGACATAAGCTAGCAATGGCACGATATAAGCTAGCAATGGCACGCCATAAGCTAGCAATGGCACGATATAAGCTAGCAATGGCACGCCATAAGCTAGCAATGGCACGACATAATCTAGCAATGGTACTACAAAGGCTAGCAATGACCCGACATAAGCTAGCAATGCCACGACATAAGCTAGCAATTCCACGACATAAGGTAGCAATGCCACGACATAAGCTAGCAATGGCACGATATAAGCTAGCAATGGCACGCCATAAGCTAGCAATGGCACGATATAAGCTAGCAATGGCACGCCATAAGCTAGCAATGGCACGACATAATCTAGCAATGGTACTACAAAGGCTAGCAATGACCCGACATAAGCTAGCAATGCCACGACATAAGCTAGCAATGGCACGACATAATCTAGCAATGGTACTACAAAGGCTAGCAATGGCCCGACATAAGCTAGCAATGCCACGACATAAGCTAGCAATGGCACGACATTAGCTAGCAATGGCACGACATAAGCTAGCAATGCAACGACATAAGGTAGCAATGGCACGACACAAGCTAGCAATGGCACGACATAAGCTAGCAATGCCACGACATAAGGTAGCAATGGCACGACATAAGCTAGCAATGGCACGACACAAGCTAGCAATGGCACGACATAAGCTAGCAGTGGCACGACATAAGCTAGCAATGGCACGACATAAGCTAGCAATTCCACGACATAAGGTAGCAATGGCACGACACAAGCTAGCAATGGCACGACATAAGCTAGCAGTGGCACGACATGAGCTAGCAATGGCACGACATAAGCTAGCAATGGCACGACATAAGGTAGCAATGGCACGACACAAGCTAGCAATGGCACGACATAAGCTAGCAGTGGCACGACATAAGCTAGCAATGGCACGACATAATCTAGCAATGGTACTACAAAGGCTAGCAATGGCCCGACATAAGCTAGCAATGCCACGACATAAGCTAGCAATGGCACGACATAAGCTAGCAATGGCACGACACAAGCTAGCAATGGCACGACATAAGCTAGCAGTGGCACGACATAAGCTAGCAATGGCACGACATAAGCTAGCAATGCCACGACATAAGGTAGCAATGGCACGACATAAGCTAGCAATGGCACGACACAAGCTAGCAATGGCACGACATAAGCTAGCAGTGGCACGACATAAGCTAGCAATGGCACGACATAAGCTAGCAATTCCACGACATAAGGTACCAATGGCACGACACAAGCTAGCAATGGCACGACATAAGCTAGCAATGACACGATATAAGCTAGCAATGCCACGACATAATCTAGCAATGACACGATATAAGCTAGCAATGTCACGACATAATCTAGCAATGACACGATATAAGCTAGCAATGCCACGACATAAGCTAGCAATGGCACGATATAAGCTAGCAATGCCACGACATAATCTAGCAATGACACGATATAAGCTAGCAATGCCACGACATAAGCTAGCAATGGCACGACATAAGCTAGCAATGCCACGACATAATCTAGCAATGACACGATATAAGCTAGCAATGGCACGACATAAGCTAGCAATGCCACGACATAAGCTAGCAATGGCACGACATAAGCTAGCAATGCCACGACATAATCTAGCAATGACACGATATAAGCTAGCAATGCCACGACATAATCTAGCAATGACACGATATAAGCTAGCAATGCCACGACATAAGCTAGCAATGCCACGATATAAGCTAGCAATGCCACGACATAATCTAGCAATGACACGATATAAGCTAGCAATGCCACGATATAAGCTAGCAATGGTACGACATAAGCTAGCAATGCCACGACATAATCTACCAATGACACGATATAAGCTAGCAATGGCACGACATAAGCTAGCAATGCCACGACATAAGCTAGCAATGGCACGACATAAGCTAGCAATGCCACGACATAATCTAGCAATTACACGATATAAGCTAGCAATGCCACGACATAATCTAGCAATGACACGATATAAGCTAGCAATGCCACGACATAAGCTAGCAATTCCACGACATAAGGTAGCAATGCCACGACATAAGCTAGCAATGGCACGATATAAGCTAGCAATGGCACGCCATAAGCTAGCAATGGCACGATATAAGCTAGCAATGGCACGCCATAAGCTAGCAATGGCACGACATAATCTAGCAATGGTACTACAAAGGCTAGCAATGACCCGACATAAGCTGGCAATGCCACGACATAAGCTAGCAATGGCACGACATAAGCTAGCAATGCAACTACATAAGGTAGCAATGGCACGACACAAGCTAGCAATGGCACGACATAAGCTAGCAGTGGCACGACATTAGCTAGCAATGGCACGACATAAGCTAGCAATGCAACGACATAAGGTAGCAATGGCACGACACAAGCTAGCAATGGCACGACATAAGCTAGCAGTGGCACGACATGAGCTAGCAATGGCACGACATAAGCTAGCAATGGCACGACATAAGGTAGCAATGGCACGACACAAGCTAGCAATGGCACGACATAAGCTAGCAGTGGCACGACATAAGCTAGCAATGGCACGACATAATCTAGCAATGGTACTACAAAGGCTAGCAATGGCCCGACATAAGCTAGCAATGCCACGACATAAGCTAGCAATGGCACGACATAAGCTAGCAATGGCACGACACAAGCTAGCAATGGCACGACATAAGCTAGCAGTGGCACGACATAAGCTAGCAATGGCACGACATAAGCTAGCAATGCCACGACATAAGGTAGCAATGGCACGACATAAGCTAGCAATGGCACGACACAAGCTAGCAATGGCACGACATAAGCTAGCAATGCCACGACATAATCTACCAATGACACGATATAAGCTAGCAATGGCACGACATAAGCTAGCAATGCCACGACATAAGCTAGCAATGGCACGACATAAGCTAGCAATGCCACGACATAATCTAGCAATGACACGATATAAGCTAGCAATGCCACGACATAATCTAGCAATGACACGATATAAGCTAGCAATGCCACGACATAAGCTAGCAATTCCACGACATAAGGTAGCAATGCCACGACATAAGCTAGCAATGGCACGATATAAGCTAGCAATGGCACGCCATAAGCTAGCAATGGCACGATATAAGCTAGCAATGGCACGCCATAAGCTAGCAATGGCACGACCTAATCTAGCAATGGTACTACAAAGGCTAGCAATGACCCGACATAAGCTAGCAATGCCACGACATAAGCTAGCAATTCCACGACATAAGGTAGCAATGCCACGACATAAGCTAGCAATGGCACGATATAAGCTAGCAATGGCACGCCATAAGCTAGCAATGGCACGATATAAGCTAGCAATGGCACGCCATAAGCTAGCAATGGCACGACATAATCTAGCAATGGTACTACAAAGGCTAGCAATGACCCGACATAAGCTAGCAATGCCACGACATAAGCTAGCAATGGCACGACATAATCTAGCAATGGTACTACAAAGGCTAGCAATGGCCCGACATAAGCTAGCAATGCCACGACATAAGCTAGCAATGGCACGACATTAGCTAGCAATGGCACGACATAAGCTAGCAATGCAACGACATAAGGTAGCAATGGCACGACACAAGCTAGCAATGGCACGACATAAGCTAGCAATGCCACGACATAAGGTAGCAATGGCACGACATAAGCTAGCAATGGCACGACACAAGCTAGCAATGGCACGACATAAGCTAGCAGTGGCACGACATAAGCTAGCAATGGCACGACATAAGCTAGCAATTCCACGACATAAGGTAGCAATGGCACGACACAAGCTAGCAATGGCACGACATAAGCTAGCAGTGGCACGACATGAGCTAGCAATGGCACGACATAAGCTAGCAATGGCACGACATAAGGTAGCAATGGCACGACACAAGCTAGCAATGGCACGACATAAGCTAGCAGTGGCACGACATAAGCTAGCAATGGCACGACATAATCTAGCAATGGTACTACAAAGGCTAGCAATGGCCCGACATAAGCTAGCAATGCCACGACATAAGCTAGCAATGGCACGACATAAGCTAGCAATGGCACGACACAAGCTAGCAATGGCACGACATAAGCTAGCAGTGGCACGACATAAGCTAGCAATGGCACGACATAAGCTAGCAATGCCACGACATAAGGTAGCAATGGCACGACATAAGCTAGCAATGGCACGACACAAGCTAGCAATGGCACGACATAAGCTAGCAGTGGCACGACATAAGCTAGCAATGGCACGACATAAGCTAGCAATTCCACGACATAAGGTAGCAATGGCACGACACAAGCTAGCAATGGCACGACATAAGCTAGCAATGGCCCGACATAAGCTAGCAATGCCACGACATAAGCTAGCAATGGCACGACATAAGCTAGCAATGGCACGACACAAGCTAGCAATGGCACGACATAAGCTAGCAGTGGCACGACATAAGCTAGCAATGGCACGACATAAGCTAGCAATGCCACGACATAAGGTAGCAATGGCACGACATAAGCTAGCAATGGCACGACACAAGCTAGCAATGGCACGACATAAGCTAGCAGTGGCACGACATAAGCTAGCAATGGCACGACATAAGCTAGCAATTCCACGACATAAGGTAGCAATGGCACGACATAAGCTAGCAATGCCACGACATAATCTAGCAATGACACGATATAAGCTAGCAATGCCACGACATAATCTAGCAATGACACGATATAAGCTAGCAATGCCACGACATAAGCTAGCAATGCCACGATATAAGCTAGCAATGCCACGACATAATCTAGCAATGACACGATATAAGCTAGCAATGCCACGATATAAGCTAGCAATGGCACGACATAAGCTAGCAATGCCACGACATAATCTACCAATGACACGATATAAGCTAGCAATGGCACGACATAAGCTAGCAATGCCACGACATAAGCTAGCAATGGCACGACATAAGCTAGCAATGCTACGACATAATCTAGCAATGACACGATATAAGCTAGCAATGCCACTACATAATCTAGCAATGACACGATATAAGCTAGCAATGCCACGACATAAGCTAGCAATTCCACGACATAAGGTAGCAATGCCACGACATAAGCTAGCAATGGCACGATATAAGCTAGCAATGGCACGCCATAAGCTAGCAATGGCACGATATAAGCTAGCAATGGCACGCCATAAGCTAGCAATGGCACGACATAATCTAGCAATGGTACTACAAAGGCTAGCAATGACCCGACATAAGCTAGCAATGCCACGACATAAGCTAGCAATGGCACGACATAGGCTAGCAATGCAACGACATAAGGTAGCAATGGCACGACACAAGCTAGCAATGGCACGACATAAGCTAGCAGTGGCACGACATTAGCTAGCAATGGCACGACATAAGCTAGCAATGCAACGACATAAGGTAGCAATGGCACGACACAAGCTAGCAATGGCACGACATAAGCTAGCAGTGGCACGACATGAGCTAGCAATGGCACGACATAAGCTAGCAATGGCACGACATAAGGTAGCAATGGCACGACACAAGCTAGCAATGGCACGACATGAGCTAGCAGTGGCACGACATAAGCTAGCAATGGCACGACATAATCTAGCAATGGTACTACAAAGGCTAGCAATGGCCCGATATAAGCTAGCAATGCCACGACATAATCTAGCAATGGCACGACATAAGCTAGCAATGGCACGACACAAGCTAGCAATGGCACGACATAAGCTAGCAGTGGCACGACATAAGCTAGCAATGGCACGACATAAGCTAGCAATGCCACGACATAAGGTAGCAATGGCACGACATAAGCTAGCAATGGCACGACACAAGCTAGCAATGGCACGACATAAGCTAGCAGTGGCACGACATAAGCTAGCAATGGCACGACATAAGCTAGCAATTCCACGACATAAGCTAGCAATGGCACGACATAAGCTAGCAATGCCACGACATAAGCTAGCAATGGCACGACATAAGCTAGCAATGCCACGACATAATCTAGCAATGACACGATATAAGCTAGCAATGCCACGACATAATCTAGCAATGACACGATATAAGCTAGCAATGCCACGACATAAGCTAGCAATGCCACGACATAATCTAGCAATGACACGATATAAGCTAGCAATGCCACGACATAATCTAGCAATGACACGATATAAGCTAGCAATGCCACGACATAATCTAGCAATGACACGATATAAGCTAGCAATGCCACGACATAAGCTAGCAATGGCACGACATAATCTAGCAATGACACGATATAAGCTAGCAATGCCACGACATAATCTAGCAATGACACGACATAAGCTAGCAATGCCACGACATAATCTAGCAATGACACGATATAAGCTAGCAATGCCACGACATAATCTAGCAATGACACGATATAAGCTAGCAATGACACGATATAAGCTAGCAATGCCACAACATAATCTAGCAATGACACGATATAAGCTAGCAATGCCACGACATAATCTAGCAATGACACGATATAAGCTAGCAATCCCACGACATAATCTAGCAATGACACGATATAAGCTAGCAATGCCACGACATAAGCTAGCAATGGCACGACATAATCTAGCAATGACACGATATAAGCTAGCAATGCCACGACATAATCTAGCAATGACACGATATAAGCTAGCAATGCCACGACATAATCTAGCAATGACACGATATAAGCTAGCAATGCCACGACATAAGCTAGCAATGGCACGATATAAGCTAGCAATGCCACGACATAATCTAGCAATGACACGATATAAGCTAGCAATGCCACGACATAAGCTAGCAATGGCACGACATAAGCTAGCAATGCCACGACATAATCTAGCAATGACACGATATAAGCTAGCAATGGCACGACATAAGCTAGCAATGCCACGACATAAGCTAGCAATGGCACGACATAAGCTAGCAATGCCACGACATAATCTAGCAATGACACGATATAAGCTAGCAATGCCACGACATAATCTAGCAATGACACGATATAAGCTAGCAATGCCACGACATAAGCTAGCAATGCCACGATATAAGCTAGCAATGCCACGACATAATCTAGCAATGACACGATATAAGCTAGCAATGCCACGATATAAGCTAGCAATGGCACGACATAAGCTAGCAATGCCACGACATAATCTACCAATGACACGATATAAGCTAGCAATGGCACGACATAAGCTAGCAATGCCACGACATAAGCTAGCAATGGCACGACATAAGCTAGCAATGCCACGACATAATCTAGCAATGACACGATATAAGCTAGCAATGCCACGACATAATCTAGCAATGACACGATATAAGCTAGCAATGCCACGACATAAGCTAGCAATTCCACGACATAAGGTAGCAATGCCACGACATAAGCTAGCAATGGCACGATATAAGCTAGCAATGGCACGCCATAAGCTAGCAATGGCACGATATAAGCTAGCAATGGCACGCCATAAGCTAGCAATGGCACGACATAATCTAGCAATGGTACTACAAAGGCTAGCAATGACCCGACATAAGCTAGCAATGCCACGACATAAGCTAGCAATGGCACGACATAAGCTAGCAATGCAACGACATAAGGTAGCAATGGCACGACACAAGCTAGCAATGGCACGACATAAGCTAGCAGTGGCACGACATTAGCAAGCAATGGCACGACATAAGCTAGCAATGCAACGACATAAGGTAGCAATGGCACGACACAAGCTAGCAATGGCACGACATAAGCTAGCAGTGGCACGACATGAGCTAGCAATGGCACGACATAAGCTAGCAATGGCACGACATAAGGTAGCAATGGCACGACACAAGCTAGCAATGGCACGACATAAGCTAGCAGTGGCACGACATAAGCTAGCAATGGCACGACATAATCTAGCAATGGTACTACAAAGGCTAGCAATGGCCCGACATAAGCTAGCAATGCCACGACATAAGCTAGCAATGGCACGACATAAGCTAGCAATGGCACGACACAAGCTAGCAATGGCACGACATAAGCTAGCAGTGGCACGACATAAGCTAGCAATGGCACGACATAAGCTAGCAATGCCACGACATAAGGTAGCAATGGCACGATATAAGCTAGCAATGCCACGACATAATCTAGCAATGACACGATATAAGCTAGCAATGACACGATATAAGCTAGCAATGCCACAACATAATCTAGCAATGACACGATATAAGCTAGCAATGCCACGACATAATCTAGCAATGACACGATATAAGCTAGCAATCCCACGACATAATCTAGCAATGACACGATATAAGCTAGCAATGCCACGACATAAGCTAGCAATGGCACGACATAATCTAGCAATGACACGATATAAGCTAGCAATGCCACGACATAATCTAGCAATGACACGATATAAGCTAGCAATGCCACGACATAATCTAGCAATGACACGATATAAGCTAGCAATGCCACGACATAAGCTAGCAATGGCACGATATAAGCTAGCAATGCCACGACATAATCTAGCAATGACACGATATAAGCTAGCAATGCCACGACATAAGCTAGCAATGGCACGACATAAGCTAGCAATGCCACGACATAATCTAGCAATGACACGATATAAGCTAGCAATGGCACGACATAAGCTAGCAATGCCACGACATAAGCTAGCAATGGCACGACATAAGCTAGCAATGCCACGACATAATCTAGCAATGACACGATATAAGCTAGCAATGCCACGACATAATCTAGCAATGACACGATATAAGCTAGCAATGCCACGACATAAGCTAGCAATGCCACGATATAAGCTAGCAATGCCACGACATAATCTAGCAATGACACGATATAAGCTAGCAATGCCACGATATAAGCTAGCAATGGCACGACATAAGCTAGCAATGCCACGACATAATCTACCAATGACACGATATAAGCTAGCAATGGCACGACATAAGCTAGCAATGCCACGACATAAGCTAGCAATGGCACGACATAAGCTAGCAATGCCACGACATAATCTAGCAATGACACGATATAAGCTAGCAATGCCACGACATAATCTAGCAATGACACGATATAAGCTAGCAATGCCACGACATAAGCTAGCAATTCCACGACATAAGGTAGCAATGCCACGACATAAGCTAGCAATGGCACGATATAAGCTAGCAATGGCACGCCATAAGCTAGCAATGGCACGATATAAGCTAGCAATGGCACGCCATAAGCTAGCAATGGCACGACATAATCTAGCAATGGTACTACAAAGGCTAGCAATGACCCGACATAAGCTAGCAATGCCACGACATAAGCTAGCAATGGCACGACATAAGCTAGCAATGCAACGACATAAGGTAGCAATGGCACGACACAAGCTAGCAATGGCACGACATAAGCTAGCAGTGGCACGACATTAGCTAGCAATGGCACGACATAAGCTAGCAATGCAACGACATAAGGTAGCAATGGCACGACACAAGCTAGCAATGGCACGACATAAGCTAGCAGTGGCACGACATGAGCTAGCAATGGCACGACATAAGCTAGCAATGGCACGACATAAGGTAGCAATGGCACGACACAAGCTAGCAATGGCACGACATAAGCTAGCAGTGGCACGACATAAGCTAGCAATGGCACGACATAATCTAGCAATGGTACTACAAAGGCTAGCAATGGCCCGACATAAGCTAGCAATGCCACGACATAAGCTAGCAATGGCACGACATAAGCTAGCAATGGCACGACACAAGCTAGCAATGGCACGACATAAGCTAGCAGTGGCACGACATAAGCTAGCAATGGCACGACATAAGCTAGCAATGCCACGACATAAGGTAGCAATGGCACGACATAAGCTAGCAATGGCACGACACAAGCTAGCAATGGCACGACATAAGCTAGCAGTGGCACGACATAAGCTAGCAATGGCACGACATAAGCTAGCAATTCCACGACATAAGGTAGCAATGGCACGACACAAGCTAGCAATGGCACGACATAAGCTAGCAGTGGCACGACATAAGCTAGCAATGGCGCGACATAAGCTAGCAATGGAGGTTTTCTATATGCGATGGCGAAAATCTCCCCTATTCTAAACCCAGTACAAGGGAATCATTAGGTCCTTTTCTTATTCCTAATCTAATCCTTAATTATTCCATCTACTCTTCTTTATCCTTCTTCTTACAAGTGGTTGAAGCGGGGGGGACATCTCTTTATAGCCCCAATAGAGAAAAGATCTACGGTATGTAAACTTGCGCAGATAATGCTTTATATCTGCCACATTCTCTATTACGAGGTTTATATCAACGTTTCAATTCTACCTACTTTCACCATCCTTCCCTACTATTGGCAGTATTCCTATCCGTCTTATGGCAATAGTCATACTGCTTGATCACGTTAGTTTTAAAAATATTAATAATGATAATAATACTGTAATAATAAATTGAAATATTTAGAAAACACAAAATCCATTTGCTACAGGAACATGTAGGATGACTAACAGGTTCGACTTTAAAAATTATAAATCTTTTATAGTAACAAAGTAACCTAATTATTTGTGAACAAAACAAAAAATAAATTTGGATTTCGATGAAGAACTATAAGAATAATAAGTGAGTAGGGTATCCAAATCGAATTAATGCTTATCGCACTAAAATTAAAACCCAAACATTTATTTAAAGTTAGTCCTTGTTTGCTCGGTTTTATCTAAAAAATATATAATAAAACAACATTCAAAGTTGGGCTCAGAAAATAATATCAAGGTTTATTAATATTTTTAATTATTTATTTGCAACTTTGAAGCCAAACATGTCTTAACACGGAACATATAATGAAAGGTTGTGATGGAGTAATAATCAATTACTATACGAAAAAGATCAATTATTTGTCCCGAAGACTTTCAAAAGTCAAATATGGCAGTTACTGGTAACAGCTGTTTCGGCTTTATATAGAGGTTGCTTAGAGGCTACGTTTAAAACATTTACAAATGCAATTTTCTAATTATTTAAAAACATTGTATATTTGAATAATTATGAGAAAACATATTGTTTCAAACAGCTGTTTTCATTACCCGTAGCTACTTCCTGTATTGTACGTTTGTCGTAACTTGAAATGAATGTTTAAGGACAATTATAACTATATTTTTAAATGCGTTAGCGGTGAAGGTAGCTATCTATAAATTCACTTGTTAATAACTCGACCTATATTTATTTATTAAGATCGTTTAGTAATTAAAATTTACCAGTATTTTCAAATTTATCAATAAGATAACTTGTAAAATTTTAATTTAAAAACTCAATGTTACAATAAGATTATGTTACGTTTTGTATTCTGTGAGTTTTACGCACTTTCTATATAAACCTTTAAAATACACAGTCAATGACCAGAGAAAGTTTAATTTAAAAACTCAATGTTATAATAAGATTATGTTACGTTTTGTATTCTGTGAGTTTTACGCACTTTCTATATAAACCTTTAGAATACACAGTCAATGACCAGAGAAAGTTTAATTTAAAAACTCAATGTTACAATAAGATTATGTTACGTTTTGTATTCTGTGAGTTTTACGCACTTTCTATATAAACCTTTAGAATACACAGTCAATGACCAGAGAAAGTTTAATTTAAAAACTCAATGTTACAATAAGATTATGTTACGTTTTGTATTCTGTGAGTTTTACGCACTTTCTATATAAACCTTTAGAATACACAGTCAATGACCAGGGAAAGTTTAATTTAAAAACTCAATGTTACAATAAGATTATGTTACGTTTTGTATTCTGTGAGTTTTACGCACTTTCTATATAAACCTTTAGAATACACAGTCAATGACCAGAGAAAGTTTAATTTAAAAACTCAATGTTATAATAAGATTATGTTACGTTTTGTATTCTGTGAGTTTTACGCACTTTCTATACAAACCTTTAGAATACACAGTCAATGACCAGGGAAAGTTTAATTTAAAAACTCAATGTTACAATAAGATTATGTTACGTTTTGTATTCTGTGAGTTTTACGCACTTTCTATATAAACCTTTAGAATACACAGTCAATGACCAGAGAAAGTTTAATTTAAAAACTCAATGTTATAATAAGATTATGTTACGTTTTGTATTCTGTGAGTTTTACGCACTTTCTATATAAACCTTTAGAATACACAGTCAATGACCAGGGAAAGTTTAATTTAAAAACTCAATGTTACAATAAGATTATGTTACGTTTTGTATTCTGTGAGTTTTACGCACTTTCTATATAAACCTTTAGAATACACAGTCAATGACCAGAGAAAGTTTAATTTAAAAACTCAATGTTATAATAAGATTATGTTACGTTTTGTATTCTGTGAGTTTTACGCACTTTCTATACAAACCTTTAGAATACACAGTCAATGACCAGAGAAAGTTTAATTTAAAAACTCAATGTTATAATAAGATTATGTTACGTTTTGTATTCTGTGAGTTTTACGCACTTTCTATATAAACCTTTAGAATACACAGTCAATGACCAGAGAAAGTTTAATTTAAAAACTCAATGTTACAATAAGATTATGTTACGTTTTGTATTCTGTGAGTTTTACGCACTTTCTATATAAACCTTTAGAATACACAGTCAATGACCAGAGAAAGTTTAATTTAAAAACTCAATGTTATAATAAGATTATGTTACGTTTTGTATTCTGTGAGTTTTACGCACTTTCTATATAAACCTTTAGAATACACAGTCAATGACCAGAGAAAGTTTAATTTAAAAACTCAATGTTACAATAAGATTATGTTACGTTTTGTATTCTGTGAGTTTTACGCACTTTCTATATAAACCTTTAGAATACACAGTCAATGACCAGGGAAAATTTAATTTAAAAACTCAATGTTACAATAAGATTATGTTACGTTTTGTATTCTGTGAGTTTTACGCACTTTCTATATAAACCTTTAGAATACACAGTCAATGACCAGAGAAAGTTTAATTTAAAAACTCAATGTTACAATAAGATTATGTTACGTTTTGTATTCTGTGAGTTTTACGCACTTTCTATATAAACCTTTAGAATACACAGTCAATGACCAGGGAAAATTTAATTTAAAAACTCAATGTTACAATAAGATTATGTTACGTTTTGTATTCTGTAGTGCGAGTTTTACGCACTTTCTATATAAACCTTTAGAATACACAGTCAATGACCAGGGAAAGTTTAATTTAAAAACTCAATGTTACAATAAGATTATGTTACGTTTTGTATTCTGTGAGTTTTACGCACTTTCTATATAAACCTTTAGAATACACAGTCAATGACCAGAGAAAGTTTAATTTAAAAACTCAATGTTACAATAAGATTATGTTACGTTTTGTATTCTGAGAGTTTTACGCACTTTCTATATAAACCTTTAGAATACACAGTCAATGACCAGGGAAAATTTAATTTAAAAACTCAATGTTACAATAAGATTATGTTACGTTTTGTATTCTGTAGTGCGAGTTTTACGCACTTTCTATATAAACCTTTAGAATACACAGTCAATGACCAGGGAAAGTTTAATTTAAAAACTCAATGTTACAATAAGATTATGTTACGTTTTGTATTCTGTGAGTTTTACGCACTTTCTATATAAACCTTTAGAATACACCGTCAATGACCAGAGAAAGTTTAATTTAAAAACTCAATGTTATAATAAGATTATGTTACGTTTTGTATTCTGTGAGTTTTACGCACTTTCTATATAAACCTTTAGAATACACAGTCAACGACCAGGGAAAGTTTAATTTAAAAACTCAATGTTATAATAAGATTATGTTACGTTTTGTATTCTGTGAGTTTTACGCACTTTCTATATAAACCTTTAGAATACACAGTCAATGACCAGGGAAAGTTTAATTTAAAAACTCAATGTTATAATAAGATTATGTTACGTTTTGTATTCTGTGAGTTTTACGCACTTTCTATATAAACCTTTAGAATACACAGTCAATGACCAGGGAAAATTGCATTATTAAAAACTTGTATCAACGTTTCTTACATGTTTTTACTTTATAAATCAAATTATTTGAAGTTACGACAGTCTCGCGTAATTCAGTAAGATTCAGTGATTCAAATTAGTTTACAGTCTCCTGACTCTCTTTGTTTAGTTATTAAAAAACTAAAAATTCTGTGTACACTTTAAGATAAACTTAATATGTGATACTTGCCTATAGTAGCACTTTGTTTTTGTTTAATCAGAACGGCCGTTTCAGAAGATGTATTCGTAGTTGGAGTAACCCATTGAATTGCGGTTCAAGTTAAAATACATTTAACGTATCTTGCGTCCTCATTAAGGAAAAGAACTATTATTTGAAAGTGTCATATAATAAAATATGTTTCAAGTGTGAGGTTAAAGACGAAATCAAATATTATTAAATATCTCTACGTAGGTAGGCCTACTCTCTTAGTTTACACTTAAAAGATGCATTATATTATGTTTTTAAACACTTTTGTAAAATCCAACGAAGAATTCTTTTTCTGTAATTACTTTAAATCCATATATCTATTAAATCTTTAAATCATATATACTATTAACTTAATTATTAAACAAGCAAGTAATATAAAAAGTTTTTTTAAAAATAAATTCCTACTGGGGTCAACAAAGAAAATTTTATTTTGGTTACTTTTTAAGTTATAAACACAATTAATAAAAATATGCATATATTTATGACACAATCACAATATTTAATGGGACAATATAAAGCGTATTTCTATGCAATATTCAAATTTCGTCTCTATACAGAATTTGGTATTGGACTATTATTTTTGTTTATTACTATTAATTCGCTTTATTTAAGTTTCTAATTTATGAAGGTGATCTATAACTTCTCATACTATCCTTATCTTATAATGGTCATTATTACAAGGTACCTTTCTTTTATAATTCATATATGTCTTAAAGTAACTGATTTCTAGCAATGGGAAAGTTGGCTCAATGCCAAAACGCTGGATTTCAATATGAAGCTATTCAGATCGAATCCGACTGAGTTGTAACTGTTTTTATATTTTATTACTGAATAAATATTTGAAAATATTGTATTAAGATCAATTGTCATTCACTACATATGTATTTTAACAAGATTGGATGAATAAAAACGTATTTTAAAAACGATTAACAACTAGTACAAGATACATATAAGGAGAGTGTGAGGTAATTGAAGGAGTTGAAAGAGAGAGTGTTCAGTCAAGACAGCTTTTATTAGTTTCCAATTGGATATCAGTATATTTATCAGGAAACGTACGATCTCGGGGTGTAACTATCAATCATAGATGTTTTTGTTCCTCTGTGATATGCAGGGCGACATTTCCCCTGATATTAATTTTTGATTTACTAATTACTAGAAGTGATTATTCCCCCCTCTTATTCTTCCCCCGAAGGATTCGTTACTCCTCTTTAACTCCCGGTAGCAGAGGTCATTGACATATCGATTTTATTGAGTTATCTCGATCATCACATTACTTACTAACTTGGCGATAATTATATTTATGTCTCGTTACCCAAAACAAAAGCTAATGAAATTTTCCATCTAAGCGTTACCGATATTCCCTTTTAATTTTTTCTTCAGAACTGAGTTGTTTAGTCTAGTAACTGGAGACTTTATAGATATATTTAAATTTATGTATAAGTAGTACGGCGCGCCGTTGTTACGCGGACCTAGTACTTCTTACTACTCTGCACTGAATTGTTTACCCAATTTTAATTTGATAAAAATAGTATTTATTTCCCTGAGCAAGAGTTTTCATTATTTTTTGTGTGTATCCCTGATGACTTTCTGCGTCGCCCGGTATAATGTTTCCCCCTAAAATCGAACAGGTGGGAACGGGAAATAAATACCTAAAATTTTACATGGACATTCTTAGGGTCCCTAGTTAACACATAGGCCTATTTTTATTTAGAAATTCCATCAGGGCACCGCCCCACTGGCCTTGGAAACCCCCTTAACGGTACGTTTATAAACTATAGTTTGATATATTTATTGGGATTTAATTTCAGTAAATTAAATTCAACCCAAATACAAACACAAACTTAAACAATAGAAATATTCGTCAACTCCGTATAAAGGACGGGTACTCTGTTAGTTTGAAGATTCGTGTTTTTCTTAAGTTCACGAACTACAAAGTTCTCACCTGCAATCCTAACGTTTTTCAGATATAACTGCACGCACGCATGTGCACACACATTTTTCTTTCCTTTTAATCTTTACTAAACTGACCATGCCTGGTCGTAAAAGTATATACTTTGAATGTATAAAATCTATTTAACGCATGCTTGTGTAACAGTCATATTTTAAGCGAGCTCAACAAACGAGACCCAACACTGAGGCATCTGTTTGCACAGAAGTGGTCGACACTCGACTCCAATTGTTAGCAGTGACCACAGACATTTAGGGCAGCTTCCTTGCTTAACCTAACCAGATGACATGACCTGATGGATCAAATGTTTTCTGGATGAATTTCGAAGAATAAGGCAATATTTGCCAAATGAGAATGAAATGATCAAAGTTAAAAACCATGTAATATAGGCCTACTATAGATCATGTTATTGAAGTTTTAAAACACTAAAATTTCAGTGGTTTTAAATTTCGCTACAAATTTTTAAAAAATTAAGCTTCAAGTTTCAATAGGTTCACGTCAATAACTCAGATGTATTCGGTTTTTCAAGGTAACATATTGTCTTTTTTCTATTCAAGATTTTCCCGCACAGAAAATGGGAGGAAACGGTGCAAGAAAAACACCACTAGTGATTGTTCAGAAGTGAAATTATAGTAAGAGTAAGCTTTTTCACAATAAGATCTCGTACGATTATCGTGTTGTACCAAAGATACTCTACACATATATACTGTCGGCATATATTTTTATATACCTTGTTTTTACCATATCAATTATAGTATGATTTAACACAGAATAGGACTCTACGAAAGTAAAATCGGTCGGAAGGGGTGGGGGCTGCAGCCGTCTGGGCGAATGGAAAATCCTCATCCTGCAGGGACGTTGAGCGTTGTTCTACGTTAAACTTTCTTTCATCGCTCACTGTCCCAGCGTTCAAACTGAAAACACCGCTTCCCTACCCCGCCACAGACCCGTTCCTATTCTACTTCTAATCAAACTATAAAACAAACGTTTTATTGTTCCTAAGAGACATCGTCGCCGGTGTGCTTCAGAGTAGTGTCCTTGGCCCGGTGTTGTACCTTCTTTATACAAGAGATATCCCGGTCGATGGGAGCGCCACTATGACGACACACTCAACTCTAACCTCACTACCTCTAACCTCTAACAGACAAAACTAAACTCATAATAAATATGTAATTCATCCTTTATAGCAAAGAGGTGAAATAGTTAGGTGTAACGTTAGACGCTAAACTAAACTGGAAATTTCATCTGAAGAAAAAGCGAAATGAACTGGAGATCCGGTGCAGAAGACTAGCATGGCTCATAGGTAGGTATTATGAGTTTAGCCCTACAAGAAATTGCTGCTGAACAAGCAAATTCTCAAGAATGTATTTTAATACGGGTTGCCACTCTGGGGATGCACCAAAAACAGCAATCTGAAAGTTATCAAGGGCTTCCAAAATAAAATATTCAAAATAGTGAGGGTTCCATGGTACGTCCGAAACTCTCCCATACATAGATAGTCTACCTCAAGATGGGCGTGAGAGAGAAGGTCGCCAGTGCGACCCTACAGCTCTAATGTTGGCTCACAGGGTGCAAGTGCGGGGACAGTGCGAACCATTAACTCGTAGTCATTCACAGAAACAAGCCTGACATTTTCAACCGCCCTCAGAAAGAAAGCTGCTAGATAGGATTTGTGTTAATTACAGAATAAAAAACAAAAAAAGTTCTCAGAATCATTTCACGCAAGCGCAAGCTTCACTTTTACACCGGTAAAAGGAAACTTTATTTATTTTTTCTAATCAAACCTATCCTAACCGGATAGTTTTCAGCTATATTTCATATGTATTATAGTTATACTACATTATAGCTGCAAAGTATCCGGTTATTATAGCTTTGGTTAAAGAAAATATACAGCAAGGCGCATGCCTAAAAAGTAATTCTCGACCAATCAAATTGTTCTTCAAGTTCTTCTGGTAAAAGTGTTTTTCGACAAACGAAACCCCGCTCTGAACACAGAGACTTGAATGCTAACAGTTCTATCGTACAACATTCTCGAACTGCTATTTAGATAGACTAAACATATTGCGCTCACGTCATTTGTATTTATTGTTCTACAGTTCACTAATTTACAATGTGTTTATAATTCATAGATGTTCCCACATGGATTTGCTTTGTTTTATTACAATTGATGAAATTGTTACAACACATAATTGTGAAGTGCTTTCCTGAATGTATAACAGGTTTATTTTCCTATTGCGGGAAATATCATAAGTGGGCGATTTTAATGATTTGGATGACAACAACAAAAATTCATTTATTTAGAATGTTGTCAGTAATGCAAGTTTATTTTACCTTCATTTACTAAATACATAACACATTTTTGCTTATGACAACGTTTTTCCAGACGAAAATATAATTAAGAATCTATGGATATATCCAATATCGAGCGAGAACTACATAAAACATGTGTTATGAAAAATCTATTAAACCTCTGCGACATTGGAACTTGACTTGACTCTTGAGACATATACTCCATCGGTCTATTTCAATACAATGTTAATTTATATGACTTTATTTTAAAAGCTACTTACAGAAATGTATTCAATTTTATTTTTATCGAAATTCAAAATAAATATTACTAGAAACACATAAAATGAAAGTAGGAAGAACAATTACCGTATTACGAAAACACTGGATAGAGAACGAATAGAGATGGCCTACGATAACACGCAACATAAAATGACTATACAAATAAGAAAATTAAAGAATAGAAGAGCCATTATGTTATTGTAGGCTAGGAGAGATAGATTGGCTAAAGATAAATCACACGAAACATTGAAAGGCCCAGAAAAGATTGAGCAACGACTTGAGGTCGTAGACCGGAGAGTTATGTTGGAAGATGAATCAGGCGCTTCCTAACAATAAGAAGGATGGTTTAAGGCGGACAACCATAAAGCAGTGTGACTGTTATCGCTTATGAAGGATGAAAACAAAGGTTGTTAATGTAGGTGGGAGTAAAGTATGGGTATTATATATTCTGGTGGAAAGTATAGGGGAGGGGCATGGCATGACATGTCCAGAGTAGCGCAGCCAACGTACCTACTCTCTATCGGCGTCATAAACGCTATCCGTTACAATCTTTTGTAAACAGAAGGATAAGCAACGGTAAATGAAATCAAGTATGGTTAAGGAAAGGACATAATGGTCTACTGGTCATAACGGAGAACTATGGTATGCATCGTGTGGGGAGGGTCGTTTATCAGAAGTAAACCTGCTCCAACCGGAGTAAAGAGAGATATCTACTCGATACGGCCAAGAACCAGCCCGAAGAGGTAGAGCACTAGAAAGACACGAAGGTGCTATAGAACCGTTAAAGTTCCAGACAGGAAAGAATGGCACAGAAAGGGGGAAAGTACTGAAAGATAAAAGTAATGTACCAAAGGAAAATATAAAGAGATAGAAGGATAAGACAAGGTACTGAAGAAGGAAATATACCAGAAAGGAAAAATTGCTATTTCAAGTTCGTTAAACTTCTAAAGTGTTGGATAAACGTAGATTTGTAGAAAATAGAATGTAAATTATATGATATTATGTAATGCCTAAATATGTGTACTTCTTCTACTAACATGAGTTTACATGCAACTCAACTATAGTGTGGACCACGTAACCATGCACTTGACCTTGAGAGATCGTAGTAGGCGAGACGGGAGGTAGAGTGCCAATATAAATACTTTCCTACAAACATGATAAGGGCTGTCAAAAAACTGACTTGCATGAGGCAATCGATTTTAGATAAATTCGATGATAAATTAGCTTCGGAATGAAATATCAATAACTCTTGAAATATGTATAGACATATCGGATGCAGAAGCTGTTGATGTATAGAACATTATGAAAAAATGTAAGATGTTTTCAG
>JBAIZL010000002.1:331401819-331474319 GCA_036971475.1 Prosapia bicincta
ACCACACCAATATTTTTCTGACCATTAATAGCTCTGGCCACTAACACTAATGCAACGAGTAGATAAATGACGTCACAAACAAAATATTTTTTCGATCCCTTAATAACTCTCGACACTAACTCTATTACAACGACTAGAGTATTGACAGATTAGTGACGTCAGAAGGTTTTTTGCTCAATTTCCGCACACGTGTCAGAGGCAAGATAATTAGCTGTAGACAATAGCATATGTTCCAATAAAAAATATATTCCAATTCTTTCTTGAATACAAGGTATAATACTTTATTTAAGCTGTTATTATGATGCTATAATCGATTACAAACATTATTCCTTAGAAAATATAATTACATTATTGTGGAAAACAAGTGACAGGCTTTATTGAGAAAATATATTTTTTTAATTTCTTTATAACAAACATGAGCTTAGTGATTTCTTACCCACTTTCGATTAAAATGTACGAAACCAAATGACGTTTCTTCTAAAAGTATATATAAAGTAGTAATGTGGTTGAGTCGAGTAGTACAGTATTTGTTACTCCGAGATAATACAACCACCCACCTAATCTCGGCGTAAGGCTATTACACCGCGTTGTGATTAAGGCATTAGTACCCAACGCATAGGCGTTGATAGTTTAGCATATAGATTGTCATATTGCGTGACTCACTCAGACGCTGCTTATTGTAAAGCTAATCACGTGACTCGGCTAACACACCTGAAATGACCAAGCGGATTCCTGCCCAAAGACGGAGCGCGAATTTTGTATCTCGTCTTAACACGCTTACGTAATGGTCTTACACGCTTTGTTCTCTGTTGCAATATTACTGATTAAAAAATAATAGATTATAAGCAAAAACCAGTCTACTATAGGCTTTAAAGGATAGAAAATTATTATAAATATAGGCAGGATTGTACAGGAATAAAACCCACTGGTGGCGAGGAACAAGAATGCAGAGTCGAGTAACTGAAGTAGACTTACTCTTTATCGGGGCCACACGTTACACCCCCTTGTAACAAGAAGCATCACTTATCTAAGGGGAATTAGATAAGAAAATGGAAAATACTTTATGATCCCCTGGTATTCAGAATAGGTGAGGATATGTCACGTAACAGTAGCTTCACTGATGGACTCCTGCTCTTGACCAGGTTGAAGAGAAGTGTCTACCCGCTAGTCAGATATCAAGCTATAAATCTACGTAACTATATTATATGTACATTTCTCTATACTTCCAGCACAGTTACAGAGATGTTTAAACATTTTATGAAGATAACACAACTAGTAACTTCACGTCCTGTTCGGTAAAAATTTATTAAAATGAAGAATGTTAGAAAAAAGATTTCCGCTTCTAAAATTATTGATTAGACTCGGATGTTGTATTTCACAACGTTGGAGCAGTTGTTCTACACCGAAACATAATATTTGCTATATATAAACATTTCACAAATGCAAATTTATCGCCAGGTCATCCTCACTGAGGGAATCTCCTTAGTTCATAGGCCTATAGAATTTAAAAAAAGAAACAACCGACGTCAAAAAAAACACGAATATATAATGTTGCTTGATGTTATCATATTGAATTCACGAATTAAACTAATTTTAAGAATACTTAACTAAGTGAATACGTAATTGCTTACTTGCTGTCGCGTTTCAAAACATTCGTTCCTTTTACGAAGCTGACCCTCTACTTAAACGAATGTTTTGAAACGCGTCAGCAAGTAAGCAATTACGTATTCACCTAGTTAAGTATTTTTAAAATTAGAATATATAATGTTTACTTAATAAAAAAGTAAGATTATGTAATTTATGTAAGATTAAAGAAGGGACACTAAACCCCTGTATAAGATAGCCTATAAGGGAAATAATATAGTATAGTATCACGTGTCTAGAGTAGTGTACCTGAAACCTACCTTCTCTCTAAAGAGGTCATAAGGGGAATCGTTTAGGCCTCCTTCTCAAGAAAAAAAATTAGAAAGGGCTTGGACTAGATAGAACTAAAGACAGAAAGAAATGATCCCCTTGTACTGAGAATAAAGGGACATTAAACCCCTGTATAAGATAGCCTATAAGGGAAATAATATAGTATAGTATCACGTGTCTAGAGTAGTGTACCTGAAACCTACCTTCTCTCTAAAGAGGTCATAAGGGATGTGAATCGTTTAGGCCTCCTTCTCAAGAAAAAAAATAAGAAAGGGCCTGGACTAGATAGAACTAAAGACAGAAAGAAATGATCCCCTTGTACTGAGAATAAAGGGACATTAAACCCCTGTATAAGATAGCCTATAAGGGAAATAATATAGTATAGTATCACGTGTCTAGAGTAGTGTACCTGAAACCTACCTTCTCTCTAAAGAGGTCATAAGGGATGTGAATCGTTTAGGCCTCCTTCTCAAGAAAAAAAATAAGAAAGGGCCTGGACTAGATAGAACTAAAGACAGAAAGAAATGATCCCCTTGTACTGAGAATAAAGGGACATTAAACCCCTGAATAAGATAGCCTATAAGGGAAATAATATAGTATAGTATCACGTGTCTAGAGTAGTGTACCTGAAACCTACCTTCTCTCTAAAGAGGTCATAAGGGATGTGAATCGTTTAGGCCTCCTTCTCAAGAAAAAAATAAGAAAGGGCCTGGACTAGATAGAACTAAAGACAGAAAGAAATGATCCTCTTGTACTGAGAATAAAGGGACATTAAACCCCTGTATAAGATAGCCTATAAGGGAAATAATATAGTATAGTATCACGTGTCTAGAGTAGTGTACCTGAAACCTACCTTCTCTCTAAAGAGGTCATAAGGGATGTGAATCGTTTAGGCCTCCTTCTCAAGAAAAAAAATAAGAAAGGGCCTGGACTAGATAGAACTAAAGACAGAAAGAAATGATCCCCTTGTACTGAGAATAAAGGGACATTAAACCCCTGTATAAGATAGCCTATAAGGGAAATAATATAGTATAGTATCACGTGTCTAGAGTAGTGTACCTGAAACCTACCTTCTCTCTAAAGAGGTCATAAGGGATGTGAGTCGTTTAGGCCTCCTTCTCAAGAAAAAAAAATAAGAAAGGGCCTGGACTAGATAGAACTAAAGACAGAAAGAAATGATCCCCTTGTACTGAGAATAAAGATTAAACCCCTGTATAAGATAGCCTATAAGGGAAATAATATAGTATAGTATCACGTGTCTAGAGTAGTGTACCTGAAACCTACCTTCTCTCTAAAGAGGTCATAAGGGATGTGAGTCGTTTAGGCCTCCTTCTCAAGAAAAAAAAAATAAGAAAGGGCCTGGACTAGATAGAACTAAAGACAGAAAGAAATGATCCCCTTGTACTGAGAATAAAGGGACATTAAACCCCTGTATAAGATAGCCTATAAGGGAAATAATATAGTATAGCATCACGTGTCTAGAGTAGTGTACCTGAAACCTACCTTCTCATCATAAGGGATGTGAATCGTTTAGGCCTCCTTCTCAAGAAAAAAAATAAGAAAGGGCCTGGACTAGATAGAACTAAAGACAGAAAGAAATGATCCCCTTGTACTAAGAATAAAGGGACATTAAACCCCTGTATAAGATAGCCTATAAGGTAAATAATATAGTATAGTATCACGTGTCTAGAGTAGTGTACCTGAAACCTACCTTCTCATCATAAGGGATGTGAATCGTTTAGGCCTCCTTCTCAAGAAAAAAAATAAGAAAGGGCCTGGACTAGATAGAACTAAAGACAGAAAGAAATGATCCCCTTGTACTAAGAATAAAGGGACATTAAACCCCTGTATAAGATAGCCTATAAGGTAAATAATATAGTATAGTATCACGTGTCTAGAGTAGTGTACCTGAAACCTACCTTCTCTCTAAAGAGGTCATAAGGGATGTGAATCGTTTAGGCCTCCTTCTCAAGAAAAAAAATAAGAAAGGGCCTGGACTAGATAGAACTAAAGACAGAAAGAAATGATCCCCTTGTACAAAGAATAAAGGGACATTAAACCCCTGTATAAGATAGCCTATAAGGGAAATAATATAGTATAGTATCACGTGTCTAGAGTAGTGTACCTGTCTAGAGTAGTGTACCTGAAACCTACCTTCTCTCTAAAGAGGTCATAAGGGATGCCTATCGTTTAGGCCTCCTTCTCAAGAAAAAAAATAAGAAAGGGCCTGGACTAGATAGAACTAAAGACAGAAAGAAATGATCCCCTTGTACTGAGAATAAAGGGACATTAAACCCCTGTATAAGATAGCCTATAAGGGAAATAATATAGTATAGTATCACGTGTCTAGAGTAGTGTACCTGAAACCTACCTTCTCATCATAAGGGATGTGAATCGTTTAGGCCTCCTTCTCAAGAAAAAAAATAAGAAAGGGCCTGGACTAGATAGAACTAAAGACAGAAAGAAATGATCCCCTTGTACTGAGAATAAAGGGACATTAAACCCCTGTATAAGATAGCCTATAAGGGAAATAATATAGTATAGTATCACGTGTCTAGAGTAGTGTACCTGAAACCTACCTTCTCTCTAAAGAGGTCATAAGGGATGTGAATCGTTTAGGCCTCCTTCTCAAGAAAAAAAATAAGAAAGGGCCTGGACTAGATAGAACTAAAGACAGAAAGAAATGATCCGCTTGTACTGAGAATAAAGGGACACTAAACCCCTGTATAAGATAGCCTATAAGGGAAATAATATAGTATAGTATCACGTGTCTAGAGTAGTGTACCTGAAACCTACCTTCTCTCTAAAGAGGTCATAAGGGATGTGAATCGTTTAGGCCTCCTTCTCAAGAAAAAAAATAAGAAAGGGCCTGGACTAGATAGAACTAAAGACAGAAAGAAATGATCCCCTTGTACTGAGAATAAAGGGACATTAAACCCCTGTATAAGATAGCCTATAAGGGAAATAATATAGTATAGTATCACGTGTCTAGAGTAGTGTACCTGAAACCTACCTTCTCTCTAAAGAGGTCATAAGGGATGTGAATCGTTTAGGCCTCCTTCTCAAGAAAAAAAATAAGAAAGGGCCTGGACTAGATAGAACTAAAGACAGAAAGAAATGATCCCCTTGTACTGAGAATAAAGGGACATTAAACCCCTGTATAAGATAGCCTATAAGGGAAATAATATAGTATAGTATCACGTGTCTAGAGTAGTGTACCTGAAACCTACCTTCTCTTCATAAGGGATGTGAATCGTTTAGGCCTCCTTCTCAAGAAAAAAAAAAAGAAAGGGCCTGGACTAGATAGAACTAAAGACAGAAAGAAATGATCCCCTTGTACTGAGAATAAAGGGACATTAAACCCCTGTATAAGATAGCCTATAAGGGAAATAATATAGTATAGTATCACGTGTCTAGAGTAGTGTACCTGAAACCTACCTTCTCTTCATAAGGGATGTGAATCGTTTAGGCCTCCTACTCAAGAAAAAAAAAAAGAAAGGGCCTGGACTAGATAGAACTAAAGACAGAAAGAAATGATCCCCTTGTACTGAGAATAAAGGGACAATAAACCCCTGTATAAGATAGCCTATAAGGGAAATAATATAGTATAGTATCACGTGTCTAGAGTAGTGTACCTGAAACCTACCTTCTCTTCATAAGGGATGTGAATCGTTTAGGCCTCCTTCTCAAGAAAAAAAATAAGAAAGGGCCTGGACTAGATAGAACTAAAGACAGAAAGAAATGATCCCCTTGTACTGAGAATAAAGGGACATTAAACCCCTGTATAAGATAGCCTATAAGGGAAATAATATAGTATAGTATCACATGTCTAGAGTAGTGTACCTGAAACCTACCTTCCCTCTAAAGAGGTCATAAGGGATGTGAATCGTTTAGGCCTCCTTCTCAAGAAAAAAAATAAGATAGGGCCTGGACTAGATAGAACTAAAGACAGAAAGAAAAGACCCCCTTGTACTGAGAATAAAGGGACATTAAACCCCTGTATAAGATAGCCTATAAGGGAAATAATATAGTATAGTATCACGTGTCTAGAGTAGTGTACCTGAAACCTACCTTCTCTTCATAAGGGATGTGAATCGTTTAGGCCTCCTTCTTAAGAAAAAAATAAGAAAGGGCCTGGACTAGATAGAACTAAAGACAGAAAGAAATGATCCCCTTGTACTGAGAATAAAGGGACATTAAACCCCTGTATAAGATAGCCTATAAGGGAAATAATATAGTATAGTATCACGTGTCTAGAGTAGTGTACCTGAAACCTACCTTCTCTTCATAAGGGATGTGAATCGTTTAGGCCTCCTTCTCAAGAAAAAAAAAGAAAGGGCCTGGACTAGATAGAACTAAAGACAGAAAGAAAAGACCCCCTTGTACTGAGAATAAAGGGACATTAAACCCCTGTATAAGATAGCCTATAAGGGAAATAATATAGTATAGTATCACGTGTCTAGAGTAGTGTACCTGAAACCTACCTTCTCTTCATAAGGGATGTGAATCGTTTAGGCCTCCTTCTTAAGAAAAAAATAAGAAAGGGCCTGGACTAGATAGAACTAAAGACAGAAAGAAATGATCCCCTTGTACTGAGAATAAAGGGACATTAAACCCCTGTATAAGATAGCCTATAAGGGAAATAATATAGTATAGTATCACGTGTCTAGAGTAGTGTACCTGAAACCTACCTTCTCTTCATAAGGGATGTGAATCGTTTAGGCCTCCTTCTCAAGAAAAAAAAAAAGAAAGGGCCTGGACTAGATAGAACTAAAGACAGAAAGAAAAGACCCCCTTGTACTGAGAATAAAGGGACATTAAACCCCTGTATAAGATAGCCTATAAGGGAAATAATATAGTATAGTATCACGTGTCTAGAGTAGTGTACCTGAAACCTACCTTCTCTTCATAAGGGATGTGAATCGTTTAGGCCTCCTTCTTAAGAAAAAAATAAGAAAGGGCCTGGACTAGATAGAACTAAAGACAGAAAGAAATGATCCCCTTGTACTGAGAATAAAGGGACATTAAACCCCTGTATAAGATAGCCTATAAGGGAAATAATATAGTATAGTATCACGTGTCTAGAGTAGTGTACCTGAAACCTACCTTCTCTTCATAAGGGATGTGAATCGTTTAGGCCTCCTTCTCAAGAAAAAAAAAAGAAAGGGCCTGGACTAGATAGAACTAAAGACAGAAAGAAAAGACCCCCTTGTACTGAGAATAAAGGGACATTAAACCCCTGTATAAGATAGCCTATAAGGGAAATAATATAGTATAGTATCACGTGTCTAGAGTAGTGTACCTGAAACCTACCTTCTCTTCATAAGGGATGTGAATCGTTTAGGCCTCCTTCTAAAGAAAAAAATAAGAAAGGGCCTGGACTAGATAGAACTAAAGACAGAAAGAAATGATCCCCTTGTACTGAGAATAAAGGGACATTAAACCCCTGTATAAGATAGCCTATAAGGGAAATAATATAGTATAGTATCACGTGTCTAGAGTAGTGTACCTGAAACCTACCTTCTCTCTAAAGAGGTCATAAGGGGTGTGAATCGTTTAGGCCTCCTTCTCAAGAAAAAAAATAAGAAAGGGCCTGGACTAGATAGAACTAAAGACAGAAAGAAATGATCCCCTTGTACTGAGAATAAAAGGACATTAAACCCCTGTATAAGATAGCCTATAAGGGAAATAATATAGTATAGTATCACGTGTCTAGAGTAGTGTACCTGAAACCTACCTTCTCTTCATAAGGGATGTGAATCGTTTAGGCCTCCTTCTTAAGAAAAAAAATTAGAAAGGGCTTGGACTAGATAGAACTAAAGACAGAAAGAAATGATCCCCTTGTACTGAGAATAAAGGGACATTAAACCACTGTATAAGATAGCCTATAAGGGAAATAATATAGTATAGTATCACGTGTCTAGAGTAGTGTACCTGAAACCTACCTTCTCTCTAAAGAGGTCATAAGGGGTGTGAATCGTTTAGGCCTCCTTCTCAAGAAAAAAAAATAAGAAAGGGCCTGGACTAGATAGAACTAAAGACAGAAAGAAATGATCCCCTTGTACTGAGAATAAAGGGACATTAAACCCCTGTATAAGATAGCCTATAAGGGAAATAATATAGTATAGTATCACGTGTCTAGAGTAGTGTACCTGAAACCTACCTTCTCTTCATAAGGGATGTGAATCGTTTAGGCCTCCTTCTCAAGAAAAAAAATAAGAAAGGGCCTGGACTAGATAGAACTAAAGACAGAAAGAAATGATCCCCTTGTACTGAGAATAAAGGGACATTAAACCCCTATAAGATAGCCTATAAGGGAAATAATATAGTATAGTATCACGTGTCTAGAGTAGTGTACCTGAAACCTACCTTCTCTCTAAAGAGGTCATAAGGGATGTGAATCGTTTAGGCCTCATTCTCAAGAAAAAAAATAAGATAGGGCCTGGACTAGATAGAACTAAAGACAGAAAGAAATGATCCCCTTGTACTGAGAATAAAGGGACATTAAACCCCTGTATAAGATAGCCTATAAGGGAAATAATATAGTATAGTATCACGTGTCTAGAGTAGTGTACCTGAAACCTACCTTCTCTTCATAAGGGATGTGAATCGTTTAGGCCTCCTTCTTAAGAAAAAAAATAAGAAAGGGCCTGGACTAGATAGAACTAAAGACAGAAAGAAATGATCCCCTTGTACTGAGAATAAAGGGACATTAAACCCCTGTATAAGATAGCCTATAAGGGAAATAATATAGTATAGTATCACGTGTCTAGAGTAGTGTACCTGAAACCTACCTTCCCTCTAAAGAGGTCATAAGGGATGTGACTCGTTTAGGCCTCCTTCTCAAGAAAAAAAATAAGAAAGGGAATGGACTAGATAGAACTAAAGACAGAAAGAAATGATCCCCTTGTACTGAGAATAAAGGGACATTAAACCCCTGTATAAGATAGCCTATAAGGGAAATAATATAGTATAGTATCACGTGTCTAGAGTAGTGTACCTGAAACCTACCTTCTCATCATAACGGATGTGAATCGTTTAGGCCTCCTTCTCAAGAAAAAAAATAAGAAAGGGCCTGGACTAGATAGAACTAAAGACAGAAAGAAATGATCCCCTTGTACTGAGAATAAAGGGACATTAAACCCCTGTATAAGATAGCCTATAAGGGAAATAATATAGTATAGTATCACGTGTCTAGAGTAGTGTACCTGACACCTACCTTCTCATCATAACGGATGTGAATCGTTTAGGCCTCCTTCTCAAGAAAAAAAAATAAGAAAGGGCCTGGACTAGATAGAACTAAAGACAGAAAGAAATGATCCCCTTGTACTGAGAATAAAGGGACATTAAACCCCTGTATAAGATAGCCTATAAGGGAAATAATATAGTATAGTATCACGTGTCTAGAGTAGTGTACCTGAAACCTACCTTCTCTTCATAAGGGATGTGAATCGTTTAGGCCTCCTTCTTAAGAAAAAAAATAAGAAAGGGCCTGGTCTAGATAGAACTAAAGACAGAAAGAAATGATCCCCTTGTACTGAGAATAAAGGGACATTAAACCCCTGTATAAGATAGCCTATAAGGGAAATAATATAGTATAGTATCACGTGTCTAGAGTAGTGTACCTGACACCTACCTTCCCTCTAAAGAGGTCATAAGGGATGTGACTCGTTTAGGCCTCCTTCTCAAGAACAAAAATAAGAAAGGGCCTGGACTAGATAGAACTAAAGACAGAAAGAAATGATCCCCTTGTACTGAGAATAAAGGGACATTAAACCCCTGTATAAGATAGCCTATAAGGGAAATAATATAGTATAGTATCACGTGTCTAGAGTAGTGTACCTGAAACCTACCTTCTCATCATAAGGGATGTGAATCGTTTAGGCCTCATTCTCAAGAAAAAAAATAAGAAAGGGCCTGGACTAGATAGAACTAAAGACAGAAAGAAATGATCCCCTTGTACTGAGAATAAAGGGACATTAAACCCCTGAATAAGATAGCCTATAAGGGAAATAATATAGTATAGTATCACGTGTCTAGAGTAGTGTACCTGAAACCTACCTTCTCATCATAAGGGATGTGAATCGTTTAGGCCTCATTCTCAAGAAAAAAAATAAGAAAGGGCCTGGACTAGATAGAACTAAAGACAGAAAGAAATGATCCCCTTGTACTGAGAATAAAGGGACAATAAACCCCTGTATAAGGTAGCCTATAAGGGAAATAATATAGTATAGTATCACGTGTCTAGAGTAGTGTACCTGAAACCTACCTTCTCATCATAAGGGATGTGAATCCTTTAGGCCTCCTTCTCAAGAAAAAAATAAGAAAGGGCCTGGACTAGATAGAACTAAAGACAGAAAGAAATGATCCCCTTGTACTGAGAATAAAGGGACATTAAACCCCTGAATAAGATAGCCTATAAGGGAAATAATATAGTATAGTATCACGTGTCTAGAGTAGTGTACCTGAAACCTACCTTCTCTCTAAAGAGGTCATAAGGGATGTGAATTGTTTAGGCCCCATTCTCAAGAAAAAAAATAAGAAAGGGCCTGGACTAGATAGAACTAAAGACAGAAAGAAATGATCCCCTTGTACTGAGAATAAAGGGACACTAAACCACTGTATAAGATAGCCTATAAGGGAAATAATATAGTATAGTATCACGTGTCTAGAGTAGTGTACCTGAAACCTACCTTCTCTCTAAAGAGGTCATAAGGGATGTGAATCGTTTAGGCCTCATTCTCAAGAAAAAAAATAAGAAAGGGCCTGGACTAGATAGAACTAAAGACAGAAAGAAATGATCCCCTTGTACTGAGAATAAAGGGACATTAAACCCCTGAATAAGATAGCCTATAAGGGAAATAATATAGTATAGTATCACGTGTCTAGAGTAGTGTACCTGGAACCTACCTTCTCTCTAAAGAGGTCATAAGGGATGTGAATCGTTTAGGCCTTTTTCTCAAGAAAAAAAAATAAGAAAGGGCCTGGACTAGATAGAACTAAAGACAGAAAGAATTGATCCCCTTGTACTGAGAATAAAGGGACATTAAACCCCTATAAGATAGCCTATAAGGGAAATAATATAGTATAGTATCACGTGTCTAGAGTAGTGTACCTGAAACCTACCTTCTCTCTAAAGAGGTCATAAGGGATGTGAATCGTTTAGGCCTCCTTCTCAAGAAAAAAAATAAGAAAGGGCCTGGACTAGATAGAACTAAAGACAGAAAGAAATGATCCCCTTGTACTGAGAATAAAGGGACATTAAACCCCTATAAGATAGCCTATAAGGGAAATAATATAGTATAGTATCACGTGTCTAGAGTAGTGTACCTGAAACCTACCTTCTCTCTAAAGAGGTCATAAGGGATGTGAATCGTTTAGGCCTCCTTCTCAAGAAAAAAAATAAGAAAGGGCCTGGACTAGATAGAACTAAAGACCGAAAAAAATGATCCCCTTGTACTGAGAATAAAGGGACATTAAACCCCTGTATAAGATAGCCTATAAGGGAAATAATATAGTATAGTATCACGTGTCTAGAGTAGTGTACCTAAAACCTACCTTCTCTCTAAAGAGGTCATAAGGGATGTGAATCGTTTAGGCCTCCTTCTCAAGAAAAAAAATAAGAAAGGGCCTGGACTAGATAGAACTAAAGACCGAAAAAAATGATCCCCTTGTACTGAGAATAAAGGGGCATTAAACCCCTGTATAAGATAGCCTATAAGGGAAATAATATAGTATAGTATCACGTGTCTAGAGTAGTGTACCTGAAACCTACCTTCTCTCTAAAGAGGTCATAAGGGATGTGAATCGTTTAGGCCTCCTTCTCAAGAAAAAAAATAAGAAAGGGCCTGGACTAGATAGAACTAAAGACAGAAAGAAATGATCCCCTTGTACTGAGAATAAAGGGACTTTAAACCCCTGTATAAGATAGCCTATAAGGGAAATAATATAGTATAGTATCACGTGTCTAGAGTAGTGTACCTGAAACCTACCTTCTCTCTAGAGAGGTCATAAGGGATGTGAATCGTTTAGGCCTCCTTCTCAAGAAAAAAAATAAGAAAGGGCCTGGACTAGACAGAACTAAAGACAGAAAGAAATGATCCCCTTGTACTGAGAATAAAGGGACATTAAACCCCTGAATAAGATAGCCTATAAGGGAAATAATATAGTATAGTATCACGTGTCTAGAGTAGTGTACCTGAAACCTACCTTCTCTCTAAAGAGGTCATAAGGGATGTGAATCGTTTAGGCCTCCTTCTCAAGAAAAAAAATAAGAAAGGGCCTGGACTAGATAGAACTAAAGACAGAAAGAAATGATCCCCTTGTACTGAGAATAAAGGGACATTAACCCCCTGTATAAGATAGCCTATAAGGGAAATAATATAGTATAGTATCACGTGTCTAGAGTAGTGTACCTGAAACCTACCTTCTCTCTAGAGAGGTCATAAGGGATGTGAATCGTTTAGGCCTCCTTCTCAAGAAAAAAAATAAGAAAGGGCCTGGACTAGATAGAACTAAAGACAGAAAGAAATGATCCCCTTGTACTGAGAATAAAGGGACATTAACCCCCTGTATAAGATAGCCTATAAGGGAAATAATATAGTATAGTATCACGTGTCTAGAGTAGTGTACCTGAAACCTACCTTCTCTCTAGAGAGGTCATAAGGGATGTGAATCGTTTAGGCCTCCTTCTCAAGAAAAAAAATAAGAAAGGGCCTGGACTAGACAGAACTAAAGACAGAAAGAAATGATCCCCTTGTACTGAGAATAAAGGGACATTAAACCCCTGAATAAGATAGCCTATAAGGGAAATAATATAGTATAGTATCACGTGTCTAGAGTAGTGTACCTGAAACCTACCTTCTCTCTAAAGAGGTCATAAGGGATGTGAATCGTTTAGGCCTCCTTCTCAAGAAAAAAAATAAGAAAGGGCCTGGACTAGATAGAACTAAAGACAGAAAGAAATGATCCCCTTGTACTGAGAATAAAGGGACATTAACCCCCTGTATAAGATAGCCTATAAGGGAAATAATATAGTATAGTATCACGTGTCTAGAGTAGTGTACCTGAAACCTACCTTCTCTCTAAAGAGGTCATAAGGGATGTGAATCGTTTAGGCCTCCTTCTCAAGAAAAAAAATAAGAAAGGGCCTGGACTAGATAGAACTAAAGACAGAAAGAAATGATCCCCTTGTACTGAGAATAAAGGGACATTAACCCCCTGTATAAGATAGCCTATAAGGGAAATAATATAGTATAGTATCACGTGTCTAGAGTAGTGTACCTGAAACCTACCTTCTCTCTAAAGAGGTCATAAGGGATGTGAATCGTTTAGGCCTCCTTCTCAAGAAAAAAAAAAGAAAGGGCCTGGACTAGATAGAACTAAAGACAGAAAGAAATGATCCCCTTGTACTGAGAATAAAGGGACATTAAACCCCTGTATAAGATAGCCTATAAGGGAAATAATATAGTATAGTATCACGTGTCTAGAGTAGTGTACCTGAAACCTACCTTCTCTCTAAAGAGGTCATAAGGGATGTGAATCGTTTAGGCCTCCTTCTCAAGAAAAAAATAAGAAAGGGCCTGGACTAGACAGAACTAAAGACAGAAAGAAATGATCCCCTTGTACTGAGAATAAAGGGACATTAAACCCCTGTATAAGATAGCCTATAAGGGAAATAATATAGTATAGTATCACGTGTCTAGAGTAGTGTACCTGAAACCTACCTTCTCTCTAAAGAGGTCATAAGGGATGTGAATCGTTTAGGCCTCCTTCTCAAGAAAAAAATAAGAAAGGGCCTGGACTAGACAGAACTAAAGACAGAAAGAAATGATCCCCTTGTACTGAGAATAAAGGGACATTAAACCCCTGTATAAGATAGCCTATAAGGGAAATAATATAGTATAGTATCACGTGTCTAGAGTAGTGTACCTGAAACCTACCTTCTCTCTAAAGAGGTCATAAGGGATGTGAATCGTTTAGGCCTCCTTCTCAAGAAAAAAATAAGAAAGGGCCTGGACTAGACAGAACTAAAGACAGAAAGAAATGATCCCCTTGTACTGAGAATAAAGGGACATTAAACCCCTGTATAAGATAGCCTATAAGGGAAATAATATAGTATAGTATCACGTGTCTAGAGTAGTGTACCTGAAACCTACCTTCTCTCTAAAGAGGTCATAAGGGATGTGAATCGTTTAGGCCTCCTTCTCAAGAAAAAAATAAGAAAGGGCCTGGACTAGACAGAACTAAAGACAGAAAGAAATGATCCCCTTGTACTGAGAATAAAGGGACATTAAACCCCTGTATAAGATAGCCTATAAGGGAAATAATATAGTATAGTATCACGTGTCTAGAGTAGTGTACCTGAAACCTACCTTCTCTCTAAAGAGGTCATAAGGGATGTGAATCGTTTAGGCCTCCTTCTCAAGAAAAAAAATAAGAAAGGGCCTGGACTAGATAGAACTAAAGACAGAAAGAAATGATCCCCTTGTACTGAGAATAAAGGGACATTAAACCCCTGTATAAGATAGCCTATAAGGGAAATAATATAGTATAGTATCACGTGTCTAGAGTAGTGTACCTGAAACCTACCTTCTCTCTAAAGAGGTCATAAGGGATGTGAATCGTTTAGGCCTCCTTCTCAAGAAAAAAATAAGAAAGGGCCTGGACTAGACAGAACTAAAGACAGAAAGAAATGATCCCCTTGTACTGAGAATAAAGGGACATTAAACCCCTGTATAAGATAGCCTATAAGGGAAATAATATAGTATAGTATCACGTGTCTAGAGTAGTGTACCTGAAACCTACCTTCTCTCTAAAGAGGTCATAAGGGATGTGAATCGTTTAGGCCTCCTTCTCAAGAAAAAAATAAGAAAGGGCCTGGACTAGACAGAACTAAAGACAGAAAGAAATGATCCCCTTGTACTGAGAATAAAGGGACATTAAACCCCTGTATAAGATAGCCTATAAGGGAAATAATATAGTATAGTATCACGTGTCTAGAGTAGTGTACCTGAAACCTACCTTCTCTCTAAAGAGGTCATAAGGGATGTGAATCGTTTAGGCCTCCTTCTCAAGAAAAAAATAAGAAAGGGCCTGGACTAGACAGAACTAAAGACAGAAAGAAATGATCCCCTTGTACTGAGAATAAAGGGACATTAAACCCCTGTATAAGATAGCCTATAAGGGAAATAATATAGTATAGTATCACGTGTCTAGAGTAGTGTACCTGAAACCTACCTTCTCTCTAAAGAGGTCATAAGGGATGTGAATCGTTTAGGCCTCCTTCTCAAGAAAAAAATAAGAAAGGGCCTGGACTAGACAGAACTAAAGACAGAAAGAAATGATCCCCTTGTACTGAGAATAAAGGGACATTAAACCCCTGTATAAGATAGCCTATAAGGGAAATAATATAGTATAGTATCACGTGTCTAGAGTAGTGTACCTGAAACCTACCTTCTCTCTAAAGAGGTCATAAGGGATGTGAATCGTTTAGGCCTCCTTCTCAAGAAAAAAATAAGAAAGGGCCTGGACTAGACAGAACTAAAGACAGAAAGAAATGATCCCCTTGTACTGAGAATAAAGGGACATTAAACCCCTGTATAAGATAGCCTATAAGGGAAATAATATAGTATAGTATCACGTGTCTAGAGTAGTGTACCTGAAACCTACCTTCTCTCTAAAGAGGTCATAAGGGATGTGAATCGTTTAGGCCTCCTTCTCAAGAAAAAAAATAAGAAAGGGCCTGGACTAGATAGAACTAAAGACAGAAAGAAATGATCCCCTTGTACTGAAAATAAAGGGACATTAAACCCCTGTATAAGATAGCCTATAAGGGAAATAATATAGTATAGTATCACGTGTCTAGAGTAGTGTACCTGAAACCTACCTTCTCTCTAAAGAGGTCATAAGGGATGTGAATCGTTTAGGCCTCCTTCTCAAGAAAAAAAATAAGAAAGGGCCTGGACTTGATAGAACTAAAGACAGAAAGAAATGATCCCCTTGTACTGAGAATAAAGGGACATTAAACCCCTGTATAAGATAGCCTATAAGGGAAATAATATAGTATAGTATCACGTGTCTAGAGTAGTGTACCTGAAACCTACCTTCTCTCTAGAGAGGTCATAAGGGATGTGAATCGTTTAGGCCTCCTTCTCAAGAAAAAAATAAGAAAGGGCCTGGACTAGACAGAACTAAAGACAGAAAGAAATGATCCCCTTGTACTGAAAATAAAGGGACATTAAACCCCTGTATAAGATAGCCTATAAGGGAAATAATATAGTATAGTATCACGTGTCTAGAGTAGTGTACCTGAAACCTACCTTCTCTCTAGAGAGGTCATAAGGGATGTGAATCGTTTAGGCCTCCTTCTCAAGAAAAAAATAAGAAAGGGCCTGGACTTGATAGAACTAAAGACAGAAAGAAATGATCCCCTTGTACTGAAAATAAAGGGACATTAAACCCCTGTATAAGATAGCCTATAAGGGAAATAATATAGTATAGTATCACGTGTCTAGAGTAGTGTACCTGAAACCTACCTTCTCTCTAAAGAGGTCATAAGGGATGTGAATCGTTTAGGCCTCCTTCTCAAGAAAAAAAATAAGAAAGGGCCTGGACTAGATAGAACTAAAGACAGAAAGAAATGATCCTCTTGTACTGAGAATAAAGGGACATTAAACCCCTGTATAAGATAGCCTATAAGGGAAATAATATAGTATAGTATCACGTGTCTAGAGTAGTGTACCTGAAACCTACCTTCTCTTCATAAGGGATGTGAATCGTTTAGGCCTCCTTCTCAAGAAAAAAAATAAGAAAGGGCCTGGACTAGATAGAACTAAAGACAGAAAGAAATGATCCCCTTGTACTGAGAATAAAGGGACTTTAAACCCCTGTATAAGATAGCCTATAAGGGAAATAATATAGTATAGTATCACGTGTCTAGAGTAGTGTACCTGAAACCTACCTTCTCTTCATAAGGGATGTGAATCGTTTAGGCCTCCTTCTCAAGAAAAAAAATAAGAAAGGGCCTGGACTAGATAGAACTAAAGACAGAAAGAAATGATCCCCTTGTACTGAGAATAAAGGGACTTTAAACCCCTGTATAAGATAGCCTATAAGGGAAATAATATAGTATAGTATCACGTGTCTAGAGTAGTGTACCTGAAACCTACCTTCTCTTCATAAGGGATGTGAATCGTTTAGGCCTCCTTCTCAAGAAAAAAAATAAGAAAGGGCCTGGACTAGATAGAACTAAAGACAGAAAGAAATGATCCTCTTGTACTGAGAATAAAGGGACATTAAACCCCTGTATAAGATAGCCTATAAGGGAAATAATATAGTATAGTATCACGTGTCTAGAGTAGTGTACCTGAAACCTACCTTCTCTTCATAAGGGATGTGAATCGTTTAGGCCTCCTTCTCAAGAAAAAAAATAAGAAAGGGCCTGGACTTGATAGAACTAAAGACAGAAAGAAATGATCCCCTTGTACTGAGAATAAAGGGACATTATGGCATCGCTTGTCCAAGGCTCGTGTCAAAAATTAGACCTCTCAACTACGATGAATAATAATAAATACACAATAAAGAAAGTTTGTGGTTAAGAGTTTTTATGTATTTATTATTAAATTCAACCACAGTATATTGCTAAAAAATACCCACGCTGAATAAACTAGTCTTGCCGATACTGCGTGATACAAAACAGAGATCTTGGGACATTTGTTTTATGGCCGCCTTTTACTAATTCTACTTGAAGCTATACATACGTATATCCCGTAAATCTACTTAATGTTGGTTGTTTTATTAAAAACGAAAAACCTTTTATAAATAATTGATTAAAAGTTTCTAGATTAAATTTTAAAATTGGTAAAGGCTTTTCAGTTTTGCAGCTCACCAAAGTTTGTTTATAATCTAAAATAATCTATCTTATGTAGTGAAAACCTCATTAGCTAAACCTGTGATGGGAAAGCTCATTCGATTTTTTGATGGGAAAGAAAGTGTAAGTTTGCATCAAGAATAAGGCTCTGAATCACCGGTTCTTCCAACAGCTAATTGTTACCGCTCATGTAACAATGTCTTCGTCGCTTAGACAATATGATTATAACAATTGCGAATTCTTTTGTATTTCTTATGAATTACACGATGTCTGTAGGTATACACATTCTAGTAGCAGATACCAATATCTATTACTTAATTTTAACGATATTATAATAAATAATTATTTATTTGTTTTACATATATACAGTTTCTTTTTAGGAAGATATAGTTTTTTTTAACATAATGCTTTTTTTATGAAATATGAAAACTAATGTAATTTAAGCCATAACACAGAGCCTGTATGTATAACAGTTCTTGGAGTGTAAACCTCTTTCGGCGAGTCTTTTCAGATGAAGAAATAGAAATCAAATCCCACTTTAAGAGCACTGTTCCATCAGATTTCCGAAGATAAACAACTGTCCCAAAAGCTTGTAACAGAGTCGGATTTATCAGCTGTTTTGTCTTCACTTAAGAATTATGTAGGGTTATGTTCAAATCGTTTTCAGATGCAATATTCTAACATTGGGAAATGTCGTGCCTGTATTTGGGTACAATTAATGGATAAGTTATGATTTCATAGAACAGCTGTTTTATTACTCATAGGTTATGTTACTTTACGTATTACTACCGGGAGACCGAGATCGCTCGGATAAGACAGAACATTTATGGATAAATTAATTAAGTAAAGTGCAAAAATTTATTTATTATATACACAAAATAAACACATTTTATATACACAAACACATTTTAATACACAATATATCACATCGTACATAACTTCCACATCGTTCGGGCTGGCATTGGGAGAACATTACAAGGATTGTTCAGAACTTCTTTCCATACTTCGTTGCGGGTGTGTGTGGGATTCGATGGCAATAAAAATAGAGCTCCACAAGGATAACATGGAAAACCTACTAGACACTGTGGCGGAACCCCGAATTTTCCCAAGGTTGAGAATCGAATTCTCGTTGCCGAAAACCCCCCAATAAATCAAAACTTCTTGAGCGAAAAAAGGTTTCTCAGTGGTGGAAACACTAGGAGCTACTGGGGAGAATCCCGAATTTTCAATGCCAATCGATTTCCCGTGGCCGAAAACCCGCCAACAAAAATAAAAAAAGAAAAAATAAGTTTGTCCTGCTCCGTACCTGGTTCCATAAGGATAACTCTATGAGTCACTGGGGCGGATTCGCGAAATTTCCCTAGGTTGAAACCGCTGACAATGATTTCCCGTGGCCGAAAACCCCAAAAAAATGTATTCGGGTATGTGCTTATTTTAGATCATTAGATACATTAGCGATAAGTCTAAATGTGTGGTATTTATCAAATTATAGCCTACCTGTACGATTTAGAATTATTTTTAACAATCCATTTTAAAGCTTGCTAAAATTACAGATATATACATTTTACTAAGATTTATAATGCAGGGAACATTAAATTATATCCTAATAATTCAATAAATTAAATTTAATACAAACATTGAATATGTATTTAAAATCAAGTTAATTTGAATTATTTAAATCAATTTGTTAAGCATTAGATTGTCGTATATCAATATATACTAATAACTATACTCAAATGTTACTTTTGAAGACCAGTCGCATGACGGTCACGTTTTTACATAAAATACCTGCATTTTACCCATCGTTGTTCCGTCAGCGATCTACACTCGACGCTCACGTTAATTAATGTCTAATAGAGGCATTACATAATTAATGGGAAACAATTACACATTATTTAAATGTAAGAATTCAAAGTAAACATTTCATTTGCATTTCAACTTGTTAAATTATAATATTGAAGAGGACGACTTTTTTAGCATAGATTGAAATTATTCATTCAATTCCTTCTATTATCTCACACTCTCCTTATAAATATCTTGCATAAATATTCAATCGCTGATAAAATACGTTTTTATTCGTACAATCAAGTTCAAATACATTAATTGTTAATGTATTCCTGTAGTGGATGGCAATTGATGTAATAACAGATTTTTTAAATATTGATTCATTAATAAAAATTTAAAGAGGTTCTCGGTCGGATTCGAACTGAATGACTACATGAAAACCAGCACTTTTGCACTGAGCCAACTTTTCCATAGCAATCTATTAATTAAAGATGTGTATGAAATCATAATAGAAAGGTTCCTTGCAATAACAAACCATTTCAAGAAATTAATAGAATGAGAAATTATAGACCACCATCAGCTTCTTAAATTAGAAACAAAAGAAAAGAAAGTGAATAAATAGTAACAAACAAATTATTTTGCCACTTAATATTGTGATTCTGTCACATGGTTATATATTTATATTATTTGTAATTACAAAATAAAAAGTAACTAAAATATATTTTTGAACTCAGTAGCAATTGACCTTAAAACATTATTTTGTAGTACTTGGTTTTATTCCTTTATCTGTTAAAAAATCAAAAGTTGCAAAATAAATATTTAAAGGTTGTCTATTCTTTGAATTGACTTAAAGATATTAAAAGAAATGCAGTAAAAGAAAACAGTCCGATTATGTCTCAAGATATTCGGCCTAACAACTCAAAACATTTTTAATAACTGTCAAAATGTCTGCTCGCCGTCTAAACGTTTTTTAATTTAATCACACTCAGTAAATGTGTTTTTATTTTTGAGGTATAAGAATTGTTATTTATTCCTATATCAACAACCGGTAACTGGACAATTTAAAAGCGTGCACTTCCCTTAAAATTATGTCATATAGGTCTACTTATATTATAATGTAAATTAATATGGTGGGATTTTATCGCTCTGTTACGTAAATCCATAAAAAGCCGATTATACATTAATAACGAAATTAAATGGCGATATCAGTAGAGCTCATTACAAACCTACCAGATATAATGATTTTATCAAATGGTTGCGGTATATTTAATTTACTGATAGCGAGATCCTATGCTGATTTAAATCTGTCTTGTCGTTTATCTTATCAGTCAGCGTTATTTATACCCAGGGCGTAACTGTCAGGATTTCCCTCCGAGAGTCTTCGTTGAGATTTTCCAAAATGAATATTACATTAAGTCTATTGATTATTATATCTGTAAAACTTGGATTGTGCTCAGTAAGTAATTCTAATGGATTTTATTATTTTTTTATCACTTAATTATATCTAATAATTATTATTACTATATATTTGAGTACTTTTTTTCTGCCTTTCCTAACATTACAATATTTTCCTCTGCTAACCCGTTTCGGAATGACTCCATTTTCAAAACTTAAATCGTGCTTAAGATAAACGATTTAAGTTTGGAAAATTTAATCATTCTGAAACGTGTCAACAGCAAAAAAGATTTTAATATTAGGGAAGACAGAAATAAGTACTAAAATATATAGAAATATTCCTAACAGAAATGAAGATGAGTATAATAAGAATTTTAATTATTATTACATTTACTAATAATTGTTGATATTCTTTTACATCCAGATGTATTTGCAACAATTATGAATTTCATAGATGTTTTAAAATTTCCTTTCTTTTCTTATAAAGCTTACGTTTGTTATAATTGCAGATATTCTCGTTGTATGTTTTAGGCCAGTTGTGAAGGTTGGCGAAATAGTGAACAAGAGATTAGCAGTTATGGAAATATTGTAAAGATGCCCACGTTTATCGATAAAACAATGATGTTGAAAGTGTTTTTTGCCCCAAAAGGATGCAATATTTTAATGGCAGACCGCAAGCTCAAAATGGACTTGAATCGCAAATTTTCTGAAGGGCAGGTTTATCCTAAAGGTTTTTTTATTCCCAGACAACTAAAAGTTCTGAGATTATTTCAAAACATTTAAGAGACAAGCTCTAGTGAAAATGTGTAAGTTTTAATGAGCATTTGAAGAAATATCCTGTTTCGTTTGGATTATAAATAAATAGGAAAATAGTAAAGTAAATAGTTTTAGAAAATTAGTTTTCTTGGCATTAGAGGTAATCAATATTTATTACAGAGAAAAGCTTTAGGTAAAATTAGTAAATAAACCGTAAAATGTTACTGAATGAGAAGACACAATTCAACACAAGTACCTGATTGCATTTTACGTTTAACAAAATCTAAATGCCTTGTTAGACGGGTTTGCCTCAAAGCGACGATCCGAGAGTCTACTTTTGATAATTTTATAAAGGTTAGATATTTGTTGGATTTTTCATGTTGACTCTATTTAAAACACAGTCAGTACTGTACTTAGGTGTAGCTCCACTCAACCTTTGTATCGAAGTGCTTCCGAAATATTATATCATAGAAATAATAAAATACTTTTTTCATTGGTCACTGAATACATTTTCACACGTTTTTCAGTAGAACAAGACGCGTTTGACAGAATAAGAAGTAGAAAATTATTAGAGAAAATTAAACTAAAATGTAAAGCTAAAAATCTCAATAATAAATGCACAAAAACCTCTTAACCACAAACTTTCTTTATTTTACCCTTATGTACATTTCAGTTACTCTTGATGACATCTTTGAGTCTTTGTATGTTATCCCTCTGAGGATGGTTACTTTGTAACTGAAATGTACATAAGGGTAAAATAAAGAACGTTTGTGGTTAAGAGGTTTTTGTGCATTTATTATTAAATTCAACCACAGTATATTCCTAATAAAGAGTAAAAATCTCAAGACTTGATAAAGTTTTGAAAACTAAGAACTGTTAATGATTTAAGTAGATAATTGAAAAGTGGACACACAGATGTTGATTACAAGAAAATTTGTGTTTTGCAATAAGATACTGGAAGTGGTACACGGTTAAATCGTTCAGAGAGACATTGTTAGAAATGTCCGTAAATACATTCGAGGAGTGTTAAATGATAAAGACACTGTCTTTAGCTACTTTTACAGGAAAGCTTAAAAACAATTTTGGCAGATGATGTAAAATATAAAGAACAAAAAGGCCATGATTAGCACAAATACATTGAATTCAAGACAATTATTATAATAGACAAAATTTAAAATGAAAGAAACAGGCTATTTTACTAAATTTTGTTTCTGTCAAGGCAGGTAACCATTTTATTCGTCATCGGAACCCTCGCTAGAACTTTATTAATGTTTTCCACATATGTTCCTATAAACGTATCTGAATTTAAGATGTAAAATTTCACTCATGAAGAATACGTCTCTTTTTTCGACAATTATTTTTCTCCCATGTACCATCCAGGGAAGTCCAATAATCGACGACACATTACTAATTGCGTTTATCACCCTACAGGCATCACTGTCGTTTGCTTCATTGTATTTGTATATGATTTCAACTCTTCCAAGCGAACACTTGCAATACGCAGATGAGAAACTTTACCTAGCTTAAAATGTTCAGTTTTAATAAACTCCTTGGTTAGAGCACCGATATAAAATACCACTTTCAGAGATCTTTACACTTCAAAAGGATTTAGTGCTTTGTACATTTAAAAATGCCTTCCAGCTCCTTTTGGACAAGGAAGCGTAAAGCGAAATAGCACCATGGTTTATGTACTTACTCTTCCCTGGATCAGTCAGCTGTTACATAAGCTGCTAGCACAATCTTCCAATGTCGTTACAAACTAAAATCAGTTCGGCAGATATGGCTATTACCAAACGTAAGATCGTTTACAACCAAATAATACTGATTTTTCTGTTTCTTGTACTTATGAATTTTACCATTTACGTTTCTCATTTTAATAAGAAATTAAAACAAGTAATATGAAAAAATATAATTTTAAAGTAAATTTCTACTTAAATAATTCGAGAAAATTTTTATTTTAGTTTCTTTATATTTTATAATTACAATTAATATAAATATGTATATACATATATCAGATTAACAATATTAAGTGTCAACCTAGAATGGGAAATTTCTTGCAATTTTCCATTTTCCTTCCTATGTATGGTATTGGAATATTATTTTTGTTTGTTACTATTTATACGCTTTCTTTTTTTTCATCGCTATCATTGTGTTGTAGTTTCTTTTCGCTTTCCTTTTGCATTGTCCGTTTGTGAAGCGAGGTTCGATACCGTCAATCCAGTTTGTTTTTTAATTTGTTTTATTCTTTTCATTCATTTTTAATCACATGGCATTATTTATGATATTGTGTGGTAACCATGGCAATAATTTAAGGTTGTGCAATGGAGGTTTTGATGTCAACCAGATAGGGGCAAAAGAAAAATCCATATGAGAAATAGATCTCTATCTATTGGAAAGTTGACACAGTGCCAAAAACGCTAGACTTTGAATATGAGCTGTATTTGAACTCAGTTCGAATCCAAACAGACCCCACAATTTTTTATAATTTAATTATTGAATAAATATTTGAAAAACTGTATTAACTACAGTTGTCGTCCATTATAGGTTTAAAAAAATGTATTATAACTTGATTGGATTGATAAAAATGTATTTTATTAACGATTGAAAATTTATACAAGATATATGTCAGGAGAGTGTAAACTAATAAAAGAAACTTAAAAAGGCCACCTAAAACTATACAAAATTTCTATACCGAAGAGGATTTAGATTGTTTTTACAAATTATGGCTTAAAACGGCCACTTTTATATAGAATAATAAATTACTGATTCTGAGACGCAACCATTCATTAACAGAAAAGTATTTGTAGGAGAATTAGTCAAACTTAGATTTAGTTTCAGTTCGAGACACTATGCTAAATATGATGCTGTTTTGTTACTGGGAAATGGAAACGGCTTTGAAAAATATTTGAAGCACTTAACTACTTATTTGTAAAACAAAACGAATTGCCTATTATTGAAGCTGAGGTTTTTATTGAGACTAAATATTTATCATTCAAAAACAAGACGGTTTTGCTTTAATTCATGACTGCCTTTGCAACTACGAACCCAGTGCTAATAAAATAGTGGCTACTCTTGACAGTGTATCAATAAAACATCAGCTGTTACAGCTCTTTAGAAATATATGCCTTACAAATATTACAAATTATTTAATCAGTATGTTTAAATAAAAAAAAAATAAAAAGAAAAATAACGATAACATATAATTTCTCAATATGTTATTTATTTAATAACTAGATATTATAAAATAAAAAATATTTGAATAATGATGAATTCATTTTTCTAAGTAATTAATGGCAATTAAAGTACAGGCCAGTATGAAGTAGTATACCGCATTCGTAGGTAATATCTAATACATAATTTTACTATACCATGTCATTTTAGTATAAATATATATAATTTATTGATTACTATTACTGAAGTCATTTGATAACAAAACTTTTAACCAAATGTAATTATTTTATGTACAATAGTTGAATTTTAGCTATTATAAAAATTTAATTTATAAAATTGTATTTGTAAAATTTAATTATTAAATATGTTTACATGATTTGTTTTAGTTATCAAAATAACCCTTACCAATAAAGTGGCACTATATGGTTATTTTACATTTAGTCAACGTAAGTATGCAGAAACTTAAGTCACTTAATCATCAATTATTCCAATAGTTACTTGGATATCGCATCTTAAATCCAAGTTTACCAAAATTAGGTTTTTTCTTCTAAATATTTTATAATTATTTTCCATAAATTCATTGCATGAACAAGTATAAATTACATTAGGCTTTCACTTTCAGAACATTTTATTTTACCAAGATTTAATAAATCAGAAACCATTTGTTTAGAGTATCTAAAGAACACATAAACATTTAGCTAGAATTATTCGGTACGCTCTTCTAAGGTTTACTCTTTTAAATTAACGCATGGAGCCCAGCCTTAGTGTTTAGCATTTATAAAATGTAAAAGACAATACAAATACTCGACAAAGACTTCGTCAATTGTGATTTTTATCGTTTCTACAAGTTATTTCAAATTATAGTACAAGTTACAAGCCATTAAAAAAGTCCCAAACCATAAATAGGTTAAAACCTACATTCATTACCGTCATGCAAACATAAGCACACTGTTATAATGCATTCCCGTAGTGAACCGGTTTCTGTAGTATAATAAATTACTAAATATCTATATTAAATTATAATTACAAAGTATCAAGTGACAAAGTCTTTCATTATAGGAAACATTAAGGCTACTACGTAAACTAACCGATTGCCGGATTGAATGTATGGTGTCCAATTTCAAGGCCTCATACCAATATATAACCTCATTATAAGTATGGTCATATAAGTGACTAGCTAACGCTGGTAAAAGCAGTTTTGTTTTTTACATACTATACTTAGAACTTTAATTGCAGTAGTACATAGTTAAATAGTAATGTAGTATCATATGATGTGTTTTATTAAAACACTAGGTTTAAACAGTTACAAGTGTGTATGTAAATGGAGGTTATGCTCATATTTTTTGAACTTTTAACCACTAATTGATAGGGATTAAATTTACATATTTTTTGTATGATGTATATAAGTAACGTAGGTCTATGTTAACACAAAAGATGTTTTAATCGATGCAGTCATTGTCTAGTATTACCTCGCGAAAATTAGTAATTTATAAATGTGTGTGTGAATGTGTGTGTGTGTGTGTGTGTGTGTGTGTGTGTGTGTGTGTGTGTGTGTGTATGTGTGTGTGTGTGTGTGTGTGTGTGTGTGTGTGTGAGAGAGAGAGAGAGAGAAAGAGGGAGGGAAATAGATGACAGGGTTTTATCTTTTGTTTATTAATTAAAAAATAAACAATAGGGCAATAAATACTCTATATATATATATATCTTATATATAAACACTAACACTTATAAATTATAGTGTTATGAATTATATCATACCACATTGAAAGTCAAGTATGGACTGTTTCAATGGGGTGACAGTTGAATGTAATAATTATGGATAATGTCAGTACTGTAGCGAAAATCTTTAAACTAAATACAAAAAATTATTTTTGTTTGTGAGGTAATTTTACTTCATAGATATCAATATGTTGATTGGCTAAATATAAATCATATCATCGATGGACATCAATACATCGTATACTACACCAGTAGTTACTGTGTGTGTTTGTGTGTGCGCGCGCGCGTGTGCGTGAGTGTGTTTGTGTGTGTGTGTGTGTGTGTGTGTGTGTGTGTGTGTGTGTGTGTGTGTGTGTGTGTGTGTGTGTGTGTGTGTGTGTGTTTACAAAATATTTGACCTATCCCATGTTAAACAATGTTCATCTTTTATATAAATTTATTTTTAAATAATGAACCAACTGATTTTGCCAACCACAGACCCCTTTTATGTTACAAATATCCCCCCCCCCCAGAATACGTACTAACAATTTCTGTATGTATACAACTAATGTTTAAACAGCAAAAACAAATGTGAATAAAGCTTGAAAATTACTCTAAAGTTTTTCATAAGCTATTAAAAAAAGTTTCAAAATTAAATAAAGTAATCCAAATATATTTACAAGTTATAAGAGCGGAACATGCGTGAAATTAGCATAGTGCAGTAAAACCTGCCTTGTGTGCCTTTATACAACGACATCCATTAAATAATACAAAAATTTACATAATGGTGGTGTGTCTCGTTTTATCTTACATGAACGGAGAAAATTTATATTCTTTGGTCAAATTACCGCAAAAATAGCAACACTTGCAAGACTCTGCTACCTCGATTGTAGCTCAAATGTCAATAAATATTATAATTGGTGTCATAAACTAACGAACTTTCAAATGGTCTATACAACCTGTTATTTACTTTCAAAATTACTAAAACGTAAAGATTCTTTTAATACTGCAAGAAACGTATTCTGAAATTTATTTTATTAGTTATGGCAATCATAAAAAGCAGCAGGATTCTTTTAATTTTAATGTAAAAACATATATTTAAATATACATCAAAAATTCAAGTTCACATTCTACATAAAGCTTTCAGAGATGTTTACAAATTACGGTAAAAAAAACTACTTAACATCATTCAATCTAATAAAATAATTAGGTCTCCCGTGGGTTTTTAAGTACTAGATAAGCCAAATGTTAGTAATCTAATAAAAATCTTTATTAGATCGAGCAGTTAATTCTTTTTTCTTTATTCTCAAAAATACAATAAAAATTTTAATATTGAATAATCCTTACGATGCGTTATAATCATCCGCATAGTCTAAATAAAAAAAAACATTAGATACTGCCAAAACTTCATAACGTAAATACTTGTAAATTTTTATATAAGGGTTCATAGATAATTTTATATACCTAACCTAAGAAATATACTGCGGCTGCAACAAAAAATAATAAATAAATAAAATCAATACAGGTGTATTAACTGCACGCATATTATTTGCAAAGTTGAAGCAGACATTGTATATGAAAGAATTTTACTATTAAATCAAATTTATTTCTAAAAAGTCCAAAATTTTCAAACTTACATTTCGACAATTTTACACCTAACTACCAAAACAGAACCATCACCCAAAGCTTCACACGGTTACTGTGTTACAGCTGTTACAAAATCTTCCAAATACAAACGTACTACGAGAGCGCTCTGTCGGCAAGATGGACTACTATAATAAAACATATTTGTAACCCTTCTAGAAAAGTTTCGTTTTGTATTTCTCTTACCTCTGAAATATCCTTGAAAGCAATTTCCTAAATAATGACAAAGATACAGTCTTACGATAAAATCTACATTTGGAGTATTTCACAAGTAAGGGTGACTAGATTGAGGTTAAGGCTTGCCGGCTTGCAGACAGTCAGCTTTGCTGAGGACGACAGAGAAAAGTTTAGTGTACAAGTTAACGTAGGGGAAGTATAGTGGAAGCAACTCCAGCTATCGTTCCCCTAAACGGAAAAATTGTGCACTATATGCACATTGAATTATTAACAGTTCTAGGTTACTGTTAACTCAACATATACGAAAACTATCTTGGAATTAATAGTTGATTTTTTTTAGAGAGTTTTATATTATTATGAAACGTGTTACAAAACCTGTCACTTTTTTGCCTATAAAAGATTTTTATTATTTTTTATTCTTTCTGTGGGGTGATTATAATCTACATTCCCTAGTTGCTCTTCAAAATATCACCTTCTGCAAATAATAACTCAAGGTAATATTGAAAAAAAACCCAAGCAGAAGAACATGGTTAAAAATCTTGTGAGAATGCCATTGAGCCAGAAAAATCACAAGGCAACTGTGGATAAAGTCCAAATAGTGCAACAGCTAGGCACACAAGGCACTTGCAGTAGAAGAAACACATTGTTAAAACGTCTTTTTGTTAGCTTTCTTTTTTCCCTCCATTTTCTTGTTATCCTTTAACATAATACTGGCTACTATAGATTCAAAATAATTTACACAAACTGAAATTACATACTAAATATTTATATTAAAAAACCAATTTTTGAAAATTTTAATTAGGCCTTGATAAATTATTGGAGAAACAATGAGAATAAATACATTACCGCTAAATAACCAACCTGAATAATGTTGGGTTTTTTAAAAACTTTCTATAAAATTTGAGATTTAAATTTATTTTTTGATTTATATGACTGAATATTTGGTTCACAAATAAAAACTTTTAGGTTTCGGATCCCTAATCAACCAACAACATATCTTGGTAAATTTAATTTAACAAATAATATTAATATATAAATATTTCATTTACTGTTTATTCAAGTGCAGTAAAAGAAATTACAAGTAAAAGAGTTCAAAGCAAAAGATAAGTGGCCTAAAAGTAAATAGGTCATGTGCTGACAGAAGAAGGATGGCAGTTTTTAGAAATTGTATTTTAAAGTAAATTGAATAAATTGAAAAGTGTCGAAGGGCCGCATACTCCTGTATCGAAGTCATAAAGAGGTCTGCCTTCCCGTTACACCTCTTTATAGAAAGTCGGAAATAAAGAAGGGCAGGTAGAATTAGGGTGAGCCAACAGAAGGACCACTCGTAATTAGAATCTGCAATAATCTGGCACTCGGTGGTGACAGTCGCTTACCTGAAAATAAGTAATTACTTGAAATAGGAAATACTGCTATTTACAAATAAACAACTGCTTCTACTAATAAAATTGGTTCTTTTCCCATATTGTATTAGTTTGTTTATTTTTTATATGTATTTTGATACATTTAATATTTAGATAGTATATTACACAAAACGTAATCTTCAGTTCGGGGAAATATTTATAATTCACTAATGACTCATTTCACAGAGGTCCTCGTTTGTGCTTGACATTTCAGTCAGCTGTTAAAGAGATTGTCGACCCACGCATGCGCGTTAGGCTTATAAGTTTAACATATTACATTATGCAAGCGGCTCTTTGAGATTTATTCGTTTCAAGTTGGCAACAGCTTCTCACGCTTTGTCACACAACCATAACTAAATATGAAGTGTTGGTTTTGCGTTTAGAAACCTAAAAGGGCCAAAGTTTGTCAGACTCTGGAATACCAACCCGTGTAAGACGAAATAAAGTCATATTGAACGATTTTTTACAATTTAAGGGCTACTTTGCAAACGTAGCCGTGGTTGTTTTCCAAAACTGACCGAAATAAATTATAACAATTTATAACATAAATTTCTGCTACACTCGATAGATGTGTAAACAGCTGATTTCAAGTGAAAAACACCAAAATTTAATTATGAAAAAAATATTTAATCAAGGTAGAAACTCAACAACAATAGCAAAGGTTGAATAGTTAAAAAAATAACTTGAGGTTAGATTAAAACATTATGCTATAAAATATAATATAGGTTATATAAGGTAGGTATGTGTTGGTGAGGTAGTGCAATTATCTACTGACCAGGCCGTACTAGACCTACAACTAACGCCCTGACGCCAATTAACATAGCTATATAGAATAATCCCTTACACGCATTTCGATAAAAACCCATCATCAAAATGACATCAAAAGACATTACTACAATGAAATTACAAAATAAACCCTTCATTTAGAATAAAAAACGGTTGTTTTATACAGTCAAGAAATACAGTATTACTTATTTGGAGCACGTTTCTACAACTAATTTATAGTCTTTTTCAAGACATTATTATTATTATTATTATTGCCTACGGAAAATATTGACAGTACATTGTCAATGTTCATTCTTTAACCCTTAAATTTTATAATGATTTTAAAAAGACAACAAATTATAGAAACGACGTCCAACAAAAGTGATTCTTGGCTTGAAACAACTGTCATTTGGTTTTAAACAGTTTTATACGATTGACAAAATAGTTAAAAACTATTCATTTGTTTGTACAATGCTCATTGTATTTTATTTCAAATATATAAAACTGCATTATAAATAATGTTAATTTTAATTAACAATCATTTAGTTATTAATTTTGGAATCACTTGGCAAAAAAACATTACTTACTGATAGTTTTCAGCAGACGCGTTTCGCACTAAGTCAATGCATTGTTCAATGCTGTGAGCGTTGTTCGTGACTCACAGCATTGAACAATCCACTTGCCTAGTGTGAAACGCTTCTGCTGAAAAATACCAGTAAGTAGTGTATATTTTTGCCAAGTGATTCCAAAAGTGAGAATTTTATTTTAAAAAACTCAAGATGTAGGGCCTACAATGCAAAAACTATAAACATTTATTTGTTGAAAATTATTTTAAAAACAAAAATCTGAAAGTTAAAGAAAGAAACAACTTCAATATATAATTTGTAAAGTTGGATATTTGATGTGTAACTCTTCTGGCATTATAATAAAGGTTCAAACAACGCTTAGGAAGATAGATACATCAACTACAGAATTATAGCTGAAACAAGGCCTATTTGATTGTAATCGTTCATGCAGAATACAAAGTCCTGTTTTTATTCCCTTCAAGTACTTAATACTTGAACCGTTTTCCTTTTCTCGGGCTTTGGCATTTCCAGACCCTTTTGAGCTCCAGGGCAGCTAGCCAATGTGACCAGATACCTTTGTGTGAGGGCACTCTTCGGGCATAAGGGTTACCACTGAGTTGTTCACCAAGAGCTTGAGACGGCCAAAACCTTCTCAAAATTTACAGGTTTTACAAAAGAAAGCAAAATCGATCAAATAAAATAAAGATTTTTTAAAAGCAATAGTGGAAGTGAAAGTAGCGGGTCAGCCTGTCCCGCTAACAGAATAGGTAATCAAAGCCGGCCCAAAGGGCTGGTTTTAACTAACAAGTGGGAACCCCGTTTTATGAGAGGGTACGTAATTCAGCGCTAGGACAAGACGGACGTTTCCTTCTGGACATCCAGAACCAGGGAATGCCAGATGCCGTTCGGAGGCTAAGCCTTAATCCATAGTCCAAGATGGAAGTGGAGATGGTCAGCTCTTCAACCGCCGCGATTCGAAACATAATTTTTTTAAAATATAGCTAATTAGTAGTAAATACGGCCTTAAATTCGATCATTTGCGTCCGCTGGAACATTCCAGACTCCAGGGAACCAACCTTGGGAGAAGAGGAGCGAGGTGCAATGAACATGTTTGAGGCAAGTCAAAATTTTAATAACAAAATAACCATTTATTAATTTAAATATAAATTTCAAAATTATAAATAAGTTACAGGTTTCATTAATTACAAAATTATTGTAAAATTGATTTTTCATTAGAATAAAAAATATATAAGTAACTGACATTTTATTGGAAAAGTATCTAAATAGTGGAGATTCAAAATACATTATTCAAATTTAAATTACAAATATCAAGATTAAAGTATCAAATTGTTACAAGGTCAAATTTTACAAAATAAGACAAAGAATATCCAATGTCATTAATAAAATTATAAATTTAAATTCAACGAAAAAATGAATAAGAATTTAAATAAAGAAATTTAAAATAAAAATCGTTTTAACTTGGTTAATATCATTTATTTTATGTCCATTAAAATTCCATCATACAACCAGTATTAAAAATATGTAATAACGACAATCCTATAAACGTGTACGAATCTTTTAGATTAATATTTGGGAGCACAAATGTAAGTTGAAAATTAAATGATTTGGAAGTAAACTTGCGCTTACTTCTAAAAATAAAATAATGGACATGAAATAAAATTAGTTAATATAAATATTTCTCATATTCAATTTAAAATTGTAAATTTTATAAATTTGTGTTAGAAGAATAATTTATGTACTTTAATCAAAACAACAAGAACATTTGAGAACCGTTATAAGCTATTTAACTCTATTTTAAGTAAAAACTGCTTTTTTCAAGAGAAAATAAAATAAATCTTTGATATAGAATTGTCAATAGTGAATTTTAATATTGTATTGTTTAAATTTCAATTTAATTAAAAATCAAGTTAAAACTATAAAATGTTTAAAATTATTATTATTAACTTGTGGAAAATCAATAATAAAATTTCTAGAATTTTCTTAACCATTTTAAAGAATACAAGCAAACATTTCAAATTAAGTTATAAAAGAGAATTCTAATAAATATTTATGCAATAACAAATAATTATATTCATTTCAATATTGATAAAATAATTAATAATGAGCTCAAAATCTATCTAAATGAGATAGAGCGTTATATTTGGTTTTATAAATGAAGTCCAGGGATTTTAACCACTGACAGATCACGCTCGACGCACCACAGGTACCAGGATTTGGCAAGTGGCAGGGATCATATTTTGACCGTGGCTGAACTGACGCGTTTCGGCTCTACAGCACTCATCATCAGTAAGTCAAAGTAGATCGTAAAATATATGCGGCTGAGCGTGTCGTGACAGGGGCTGGACGTGTGATTAGCGGGTAAGCAGTGGGGTTTGGCAGCGGCAAGCAGTGGGGTTTGGCAGCGGCAAGCAGTGGGGTTTGGCAGCGGCAAGCAGCGGGGTTTGGCAGCGGCAAGCAGCGGGGTTTGGCAGCGGCAAGCAGCGGGGTTTGGCAGCGGCAAGCAGTGGGGTTTGGCAGCGGCAAGCAGCGGGGTTTGGCAGCGGCAAGCAGTGGGGTTTGTCAGCGGCAAGCAGCGGGGTTTGGCAGCGGCAAGCAGTGGGGTTTGGCAGCGGCAAGCTTCGTAACCTTTCTGACTAATTAGCTTTCACGAAAATAAGTTTGTTATAATACATGGTGACAAATAATAATAATAATAAACAACTTTTATCATTTATTTAAAAAGTTGCGTTGTTGATGGTGGATATAAATATTTGTAACTCTTCTGTCAATACGAGCTAAAAAGTCGCTTACAAACATTGAAAACTGATATTAATATATTGTAACATTGGATCATCACCTCATACAACATAGTCGTTTTTACAGAACTAAGCATATTTACACGTAATCGCTCATCCAGGATACTAGGTTTTTTCACATTCCATATGGGAAATACAAAATACTTAAAAAGTATCCTGGTTTCGTCCTTCATAGGCTTCTTTACCCTTACAATAACCAGGACCCCTCACACCCTTCGGTACGCTAATGTGGCCAGATTACTTTACGTACATAGCACTCTTAGAACTGCGAGATCCCTGAGTTAGTCAACTAAACTAATGCAAATCTGGGTTAATGAACGTTTACGCTATTCGACCGAGTAAACATTGCAACCGAAGAGGGGAATAGTACCAGCACATTAACAGTAGTTCCCAATTTTTCTGCACTCAGCGTTTACTCCGTGTAGCAGTACGTTTGGCCCAATGCATCGTAACACGTGACAATGCGTTACTAAGTAAAGTCATTATTATTACGAGGATAACAGTAAACAAGTAATTGCTTTAAATACTTTAGGACTGAATAATACAGACAAGTATTAGTAACATCTATGGTCCAATTCAAAAAGGTCTTAAAGGCTAACTGTCTATCCTTTTCCGACGGTAGCAACAGGCCTAACTTCTTCGTTAATTATTGCACCTTAAATAAGATCTTTGATTAGAAAACCTTAAATCAAAAACTAAAGTTAAATCAAATTTTAAATTTATATCGAAATCTAAACATCAGAATATTCGATTCTTGTCGCAATACTCTTATAACACATTTATTAAAATGTAACAAGTATTTCAAATAAAACCGTTTAAAATAACATCACGTGCTTTTTTATGGAGAAAAACTGTGACTTTAACCAGCATAAACTATGCTGTTTGATTGAAAATTCTTTGCACATTGGACAACGGTGCATCCAGTGCAAACCTTGTTTAATGACAGCTGCATACATTATTCGTTTGAAATCTCGATCATTTGAAAAAATACCGTTCAATTGACACCTTGGTCACTTGAAAAATCATCTTACCAACAAACGAATTCTTTATATATTCATTGGTAAATATAAGGAAAATTATAACCCGTTCTAACCCAAGATTTGTAATCACTAATTCTTTCGATGCGCAGTGATACTATTCCAAATTACAGAGCTTATCAACTCCATTTATTAGGTAGTAACATATTAGACACATCATAATATTTTCGTGTCTTAACCGTTGTGAACGCCGCGCCTGCAATTCTGGTTCTACTAACGGCAGATCTGAATAGTTGAGCGGATGGCAATCCCAACAATAGGCGCAAGTTATAGAGCCAATCTTTCCCAGAATCGCCACTTCAAGCATACAATACTTACTGTGCCTCATTACAAGACCTAATATTCTCCTCTTTCTCTTAATCTTTATGACTTTCTCTTTCTCTCCTTACCCAACCAACGCCTACTTCTTTTTAAGTAAAACATAGGCCTATTAAGATAACATAAACATATATTATGAAATACTATATTTTTCGTACATTTTATTGATAACGGAAAGCATCTCTGCCAAAGTTTGAAACAATAGTTGTTTTGAAACAAAATACTTTTATATTATAAGTTATTTAATGAATTCCTACATTTCTACTAATCACATAAACTTTATAACCACTTCATAAAGTCCTTAAAATTCTTTCAAACCTCAAGAAAACTGTTTTTACTTCTGTAACAAACTTAGTTTATTTGATCTAAAAACGAAACTCTTCATAACAATTGTTATTTTATATTAAATTTATTATAAATTTTGAATATATTTATATTTAAATTATAATTCAAATAATTATATACTAACCTATAACGTATCTATAAAATCATTATTTTCAGTAATATTGATTTTACAAATCTCAGCATTATATAACCTGCAAATAAGTTATTAGACATTACTAGAGTGTCATGGAAGTAGACTATTTAATTAGTGTATAATTATTAAGTGCATAATAACATGTTTATTCAGATTTGAGTTGAAACAGTTATTTTCTTTAAATAATAATAATATTATGCATAGACCGAAGTTAGATAACGCAATATGGATATAATTCTACAGAGCTTTATTGCAGGATAAGTTATTACTCCCATGGTTAGTTTAAAACGCAACCATATCATGTTTGCAAACCCAGCGTATCCATATTTATTATAACTAATTCCTACCTTTAGTCTACACTCTATTCCCAGAACATTTTGAAACAATATTGTAATATTCCATTTTTATTTTACCTGCATATAATATTTTTATCATTCTCAACAAATATTAAATGTTTAATTCATTGTTTGACCCATTGTCTCTTGTTATACACAACCATTCACAATTCCCCCGGTTATCTCCATAACCCAACTCATTACGTATATTTTCGTACAGGCAAATTACCCCACATGTTTCACAACCAAAACTCTTGCGTATATATTCGTTCGTACGTGCAAATTACAATACGTTGTTTTCATAACTTTCATAACCCAACCACTTACTTATATTTTTGTTCAGGTAAATTACTCCCCTGTGTTTCATAAGCAAACCCCCTGACGTATACGTTCCCACATGCAATTTTCCCCTATAATTTTATAACGAAACCTCTTGAGGATATGTTCGTAGTCACATTATCCCCTGTTATTTTTATAACCCAACCTCTTACGTATATTTTTCTACAAGTAAATTATTCCCCTATGTTTCCCAACCATAACGACTTACTTATACGTTTCTACATGTTTAACCCCCCCCCCCGTTATTTATATAAATTGCATAACGTAACCACTTATGTGCATGTTCGTACGGGTAAATTGTTCCCCTATGTTCCACGACAAAACCCCCTAAAGTTGGGCCTACAGGTTTCGTACGGGTAAATTGCTCCCCTATGTTCCACGACAAAACCCCCTAAAGTTGGGCCTACAGGTTTCGTACAGGCATATTACTCCCCTATGTTCCACGACAAAACCCCCTAAAGTTGGGCCTACAGGTTTCGTACAGGCATATTACTCCCCTATGTTCCACGACAAAACCCCCTAAAGTTGGGCCTACAGGTTTCGTACAGGCATATTGCTCCCCTATGTTCCACGACAAAACCCCCTAAAGTTGGGCCTACAGGTTTCGTACAGGCATATTACTCCCCTATGTTCCACGACAAAACCCCCTAAAGTTGGGCCTACAGGTTTCGTACAGGCATATTACTCCCCTATGTTCCACGACAAAACCCCCTAAAGTTGGGCCTACAGGTTTCGTACAGGCATATTGCTCCCCTATGTTCCACGACAAAACCCCCTAAAGTTGGGCCTACAGGTTTCGTACAGGCATATTACTCCCCTATGTTCCACGACAAAACCCCCTAAAGTTGGGCCTACAGGTTTCGTACAGGCATATTGCTCCCCTATGTTCCACGACAAAACCCCCTAAAGTTGGGCCTACAGGTTTCGTACAGGCATATTACTCCCCTATGTTCCACGACAAAACCCCCTAAAGTTGGGCCTACAGGTGTCGTACAGGCATATTACTCCCCTATGTTCCACGACAAAACCCCCTAAAGTTGGGCCTACAGGTTTCGTACAGGCATATTGCTCCCCTATGTTCCACGACAAAACCCCCTAAAGTTGGGCCTACAGGTTTCGTACAGGCATATTACTCCCCTATGTTCCACGACAAAACCCCCTAAAGTTGGGCCTACAGGTTTCGTACAGGCATATTGCTCCCCTATGTTCCACGACAAAACCCCCTAAAGTTGGGCCTACAGGTTTCGTACAGGCATATTACTCCCCTATATTCCACGACAAGACCCCCTAAAGTTGGGCCTACAGGTTTCGTACAGGCATATTACTCCCCTATGTTCCACGACAAAACCCCCTAAAGTTGGGCCTACAGGTTTCGTACAGGCAAATTGCTCCCCTATGTTCCACGACAAAACCCCCTAAAGTTGGGCCTACAGGTTTCGTACAGGCATATTACTCCCCTATGTTCCACGATAAAACCCCCTAAAGTTGGGCCTACAGGTTTCGTACAGGCATATTACTCCCCTATGTTCCACGATAAAACCCCCTAAAGTTGGGCCTACAGGTTTCGTACAGGCAAATTGCTCCCCTATGTTCCACGACAAAACCCCCTAAAGTTGGGCCTACAGGTTTCGTACAGGCATATTACTCCCCTATGTTCCACGATAAAACCCCCTAAAGTTGGGCCTACAGGTTTCGTACAGGCAAATTGCTCCCCTATGTTCCACGACAAAACCCCCTAAAGTTGGGCCTACAGGTTTCGTACAGGCATATTACTCCCCTATGTTCCACGATAAAACCCCCTAAAGTTGGGCCTACAGGTTTCGTACAGGCATATTACTCCCCTATGTTCCACGATAAAACCCCCTAAAGTTGGGCCTACAGGTTTCGTACAGGCAAATTGCTCCCCTATGTTCCACGACAAAACCCCCTAAAGTTGGGCCTACAGGTTTCGTACAGGCATATTACTCCCCTATGTTCCACGACAAAACCCCCTAAAGTTGGGCCTACAGGTTTCCTTCAGGTAAATTACTCCCCTATGTTCCACGACAAAACCCCCTAAAGTTGGGCCTACAGGTTTCCTTCAGGTAAATTACTCCCCTATATTCCACGACAAGACCCCCTAAAGTTGGGCCTACAGGTTTCGTACAGGCATATTGCTCCCCTATGTTCCACGACAAAACCCCCTAAAGTTGGGCCTACAGGTTTCCTTCAGGTAAATTACTCCCCTATGTTCCACGACAAAACCCCCTAAAGTTGGGCCTACGGGTTTCGTACAGGCATATTACTCCCCTATTATCCACGACAAAACCCCCTAAAGTTGGGCCTACGGGTTTCGTACAGGCATATTACTCCCCTATTATCCACGACAAAACCCCCTAAAGTTGGGCCTACGGGTTTCGTACAGGCATATTACTCCCCTATTATCCACGACAAAACCCCCTAAAGTTGGGCCTACAGGTATCGTACAGGAAAATTACTCCCCTATATTCCACGACAAGACCCCCTAAAGTTGGGCCTACAGGTTTCCTACAGGTAAATTACTCCCCTATGTTCCACGACAAGACCCCCTAAAGTTGGGCCTACAGGTTTCCTACAGGTAAATTACTCCCCTATGTTCCACGACAAGACCCCCTAAAGTTGGGCCTACAGGTTTCCTACAGGTAAATTACTCCCCTATGTTCCACGACAAAACCCCCTAAAGTTGGGCCTACAGGTTTCCTACAGGTAAATTGCTCCCCTATGTTCCACGACAAAACCCCCTAAAGTTGGGCCTACAGGTTTCCTACAGGTAAATTACTCCCCTATGTTCCACGACAAAACCCCCTAAAGTTGGGCCTACAGGTTTCCTACAGGTAAATTACTCCCCTATGTTCCACGACAAAACCCCCTAAAGTTGGGCCTACAGGTTTCGTACAGGCATATTACTCCCCTATATTCCACGACAAGACCCCCTAAAGTTGGGCCTACAGGTTTCCTACAGGTAAATTACTCCCCTATGTTCCACGACAAAACCCCCTAAAGTTGGGCCTACGGGTTTCGTACAGGCATATTACTCCCCTATTATCCACGACAAAACCCCCTAAAGTTGGGCCTACGGGTTTCGTACAGGCATATTACTCCCCTATTATCCACGACAAAACCCCCTAAAGTTGGGCCTACGGGTTTCGTACAGGCATATTACTCCCCTATTATCCACGACAAAACCCCCTAAAGTTGGGCCTACAGGTATCGTACAGGAAAATTACTCCCCTATATTCCACGACAAGACCCCCTAAAGTTGGGCCTACAGGTTTCCTACAGGTAAATTACTCCCCTATGTTCCACGACAAGACCCCCTAAAGTTGGGCCTACAGGTTTCCTACAGGTAAATTACTCCCCTATGTTCCACGACAAAACCCCCTAAAGTTGGGCCTACAGGTTTCCTACAGGTAAATTGCTCCCCTATGTTCCACGACAAAACCCCCTAAAGTTGGGCCTACAGGTTTCCTACAGGTAAATTACTCCCCTATGTTCCACGACAAAACCCCCTAAAGTTGGGCCTACAGGTTTCCTACAGGTAAATTACTCCCCTATGTTCCACGACAAAACCCCCTAAAGTTGGGCCTACAGGTTTCGTACAGGCATATTACTCCCCTATATTCCACGACAAGACCCCCTAAAGTTGGGCCTACAGGTTTCCTACAGGTAAATTACTCCCCTATGTTCCACGACAAAACCCCCTAAAGTTGGGCCTACAGGTTTCGTACAGGCATATTGCTCCCCTATGTTCCACGACAAAACCCAATAAAGTTGGGCCTACAGGTTTCCTTCAGGTAAATTACTCCCCTATGTTCCACGACAAAACCCCCTAAAGTTGGGCCTACAGGTTTCCTTCAGGTAAATTACTCCCCTATATTCCACGACAAGACCCCCTAAAGTTGGGCCTACAGGTTTCGTACAGGCATATTGCTCCCCTATGTTCCACGACAAAACCCCCTAAAGTTGGGCCTACAGGTTTCCTTCAGGTAAATTACTCCCCTATGTTCCACGACAAAACCCCCTAAAGTTGGGCCTACGGGTTTCGTACAGGCATATTACTCCCCTATTATCCACGACAAAACCCCCTAAAGTTGGGCCTACGGGTTTCGTACAGGCATATTACTCCCCTATTATCCACGACAAAACCCCCTAAAGTTGGGCCTACGGGTTTCGTACAGGCATATTACTCCCCTATTATCCACGACAAAACCCCCTAAAGTTGGGCCTACAGGTATCGTACAGGAAAATTACTCCCCTATATTCCACGACAAGACCCCCTAAAGTTGGGCCTACAGGTTTCCTACAGGTAAATTACTCCCCTATGTTCCACGACAAGACCCCCTAAAGTTGGGCCTACAGGTTTCGTACAGGCATATTACTCCCCTATGTTCCACGACAAGACCCCCTAAAGTTGGGCCTACAGGTTTCCTACAGGTAAATTACTCCCCTATGTTCCACGACAAGACCCCCTAAAGTTGGGCCTACAGGTTTCCTACAGGTAAATTACTCCCCTATGTTCCACGACAAAACCCCCTAAAGTTGGGCCTACAGGTTTCCTTCAGGTAAATTACTCCCCTATGTTCCACGACAAAACCCCCTAAAGTTGGGCCTACAGGTTTCCTTCAGGTAAATTACTCCCCTATATTCCACGACAAGACCCCCTAAAGTTGGGCCTACAGGTTTCGTACAGGCATATTGCTCCCCTATGTTCCACGACAAAACCCCCTAAAGTTGGGCCTACAGGTTTCCTTCAGGTAAATTACTCCCCTATGTTCCACGACAAAACCCCCTAAAGTTGGGCCTACGGGTTTCGTACAGGCATATTACTCCCCTATTATCCACGACAAAACCCCCTAAAGTTGGGCCTACGGGTTTCGTACAGGCATATTACTCCCCTATTATCCACGACAAAACCCCCTAAAGTTGGGCCTACGGGTTTCGTACAGGCATATTACTCCCCTATTATCCACGACAAAACCCCCTAAAGTTGGGCCTACAGGTATCGTACAGGAAAATTACTCCCCTATATTCCACGACAAGACCCCCTAAAGTTGGGCCTACAGGTTTCCTACAGGTAAATTACTCCCCTATGTTCCACGACAAGACCCCCTAAAGTTGGGCCTACAGGTTTCGTACAGGCATATTACTCCCCTATGTTCCACGACAAGACCCCCTAAAGTTGGGCCTACAGGTTTCCTACAGGTAAATTACTCCCCTATGTTCCACGACAAGACCCCCTAAAGTTGGGCCTACAGGTTTCCTACAGGTAAATTACTCCCCTATGTTCCACGACAAAACCCCCTAAAGTTGGGCCTACAGGTTTCCTACAGGTAAATTGCTCCCCTATGTTCCACGACAAAACCCCCGAAAGTTGGGCCTACAGGTTTCCTACAGGTAAATTACTCCCCTATGTTCCACGACAAAACCCCCTAAAGTTGGGCCTACAGGTTTCCTACAGGTAAATTACTCCCCTATGTTCCACGAACAAAACCCCCTAAAGTTGGGCCTACAGGTTTCGTACAGGCAAATTGCTCCCCTATGTTCCACGACAAAACCCCCTAAAGTTGGGCCTACAGGTTTCGTACAGGCATATTACTCCCCTATGTTCCACGATAAAACCCCCTAAAGTTGGGCCTACAGGTTTCGTACAGGCAAATTGCTCCCCTATGTTCCACGACAAAACCCCCTAAAGTTGGGCCTACAGGTTTCGTACAGGCATATTACTCCCCTATGTTCCACGATAAAACCCCCTAAAGTTGGGCCTACAGGTTTCGTACAGGCATATTACTCCCCTATGTTCCACGATAAAACCCCCTAAAGTTGGGCCTACAGGTTTCGTACAGGCAAATTGCTCCCCTATGTTCCACGACAAAACCCCCTAAAGTTGGGCCTACAGGTTTCGTACAGGCATATTACTCCCCTATGTTCCACGACAAAACCCCCTAAAGTTGGGCCTACAGGTTTCGTACGGGCAAATTGCTCCCCTATGTTCCACGACAAAACCCCCTAAAGTTGGGCCTACGGGTTTCGTACAGGCATATTACTCCCCTATGTTCCACGACAAAACCCCCTAAAGTTGGGCCTACAGGTTTCGTACAGGCATATTGCTCCCCTATGTTCCACGACAAAACCCCCTAAAGTTGGGCCTACAGGTTTCGTACAGGCATATTACTCCCCTATGTTCCACGACAAAACCCCCTAAAGTTGGGCCTACAGGTTTCGTACAGGCATATTGCTCCCCTATGTTCCACGACAAAACCCCCTAAAGTTGGGCCTACAGGTTTCGTACAGGCATATTCCTCCCCTATGTTCCACGACAAAACCCCCTAAAGTTGGGCCTACAGGTTTCGTACAGGTAAATTACTCCCCTATGTTCCACGACAAGACCCCCTAAAGTTGGGCCTACAGGTTTCGTACAGGCATATTGCTCCCCTATGTTCCACGACAAAACCCCCTAAAGTTGGGCCTACAGGTTTCGTACAGGCATATTACTCCCCTATGTTCCACGACAAAACCCCCTAAAGTTGGGCCTACAGGTTTCGTACAGGCATATTACTCCCCTATGTTCCACGACAAGACCCCCTAAAGTTGGGCCTACAGGTTTCGTACAGGCATATTACTCCCCTATGTTCCACGACAAGACCCCCTAAAGTTGGGCCTACAGGTTTCCTACAGGTAAATTACTCCCCTATGTTCCACGACAAGACCCCCTAAAGTTGGGCCTACAGGTTTCCTACAGGTAAATTACTCCCCTATGTTCCACGACAAAACCCCCTAAAGTTGGGCCTACAGGTTTCCTACAGGTAAATTGCTCCCCTATGTTCCACGACAAAACCCCCTAAAGTTGGGCCTACAGGTTTCCTACAGGTAAATTACTCCCCTATGTTCCACGACAAAACCCCCTAAAGTTGGGCCTACAGGTTTCCTACAGGTAAATTACTCCCCTATGTTCCACGACAAAACCCCCTAAAGTTGGGCCTACAGGTTTCGTACAGGCATATTACTCCCCTATATTCCACGACAAGACCCCCTAAAGTTGGGCCTACAGGTTTCCTACAGGTAAATTACTCCCCTATGTTCCACGACAAAACCCCCTAAAGTTGGGCCTACGGGTTTCGTACAGGCATATTACTCCCCTATTATCCACGACAAAACCCCCTAAAGTTGGGCCTACGGGTTTCGTACAGGCATATTACTCCCCTATTATCCACGACAAAACCCCCTAAAGTTGGGCCTACGGGTTTCGTACAGGCATATTACTCCCCTATTATCCACGACAAAACCCCCTAAAGTTGGGCCTACAGGTATCGTACAGGAAAATTACTCCCCTATATTCCACGACAAGACCCCCTAAAGTTGGGCCTACAGGTTTCCTACAGGTAAATTACTCCCCTATGTTCCACGACAAGACCCCCTAAAGTTGGGCCTACAGGTTTCCTACAGGTAAATTACTCCCCTATGTTCCACGACAAAACCCCCTAAAGTTGGGCCTACAGGTTTCCTACAGGTAAATTGCTCCCCTATGTTCCACGACAAAACCCCCTAAAGTTGGGCCTACAGGTTTCCTACAGGTAAATTACTCCCCTATGTTCCACGACAAAACCCCCTAAAGTTGGGCCTACAGGTTTCTTACAGGTAAATTACTCCCCTATGTTCCACGACAAAACCCCCTAAAGTTGGGCCTACAGGTTTCGTACAGGCATATTACTCCCCTATATTCCACGACAAGACCCCCTAAAGTTGGGCCTACAGGTTTCCTACAGGTAAATTACTCCCCTATGTTCCACGACAAAACCCCCTAAAGTTGGGCCTACAGGTTTCGTACAGGCATATTGCTCCCCTATGTTCCACGACAAAACCCCCTAAAGTTGGGCCTACAGGTTTCCTTCAGGTAAATTACTCCCCTATGTTCCACGACAAAACCCCCTAAAGTTGGGCCTACAGGTTTCCTTCAGGTAAATTACTCCCCTATATTCCACGACAAGACCCCCTAAAGTTGGGCCTACAGGTTTCGTACAGGCATATTGCTCCCCTATGTTCCACGACAAAACCCCCTAAAGTTGGGCCTACAGGTTTCCTTCAGGTAAATTACTCCCCTATGTTCCACGACAAAACCCCCTAAAGTTGGGCCTACGGGTTTCGTACAGGCATATTACTCCCCTATTATCCACGACAAAACCCCCTAAAGTTGGGCCTACGGGTTTCGTACAGGCATATTACTCCCCTATTATCCACGACAAAACCCCCTAAAGTTGGGCCTACGGGTTTCGTACAGGCATATTACTCCCCTATTATCCACGACAAAACCCCCTAAAGTTGGGCCTACAGGTATCGTACAGGAAAATTACTCCCCTATATTCCACGACAAGACCCCCTAAAGTTGGGCCTACAGGTTTCCTACAGGTAAATTACTCCCCTATGTTCCACGACAAGACCCCCTAAAGTTGGGCCTACAGGTTTCCTACAGGTAAATTACTCCCCTATGTTCCACGACAAGACCCCCTAAAGTTGGGCCTACAGGTTTCCTACAGGTAAATTACTCCCCTATGTTCCACGACAAAACCCCCTAAAGTTGGGCCTACAGGTTTCCTACAGGTAAATTGCTCCCCTATGTTCCACGACAAAACCCCCGAAAGTTGGGCCTACAGGTTTCCTACAGGTAAATTACTCCCCTATGTTCCACGACAAAACCCCCTAAAGTTGGGCCTACAGGTTTCCTACAGGTAAATTACTCCCCTATGTTCCACGACAAAACCCCCTAAAGTTGGGCCTACAGGTTTCGTACAGGCAAATTGCTCCCCTATGTTCCACGACAAAACCCCCTAAAGTTGGGCCTACAGGTTTCGTACAGGCATATTACTCCCCTATGTTCCACGATAAAACCCCCTAAAGTTGGGCCTACAGGTTTCGTACAGGCAAATTGCTCCCCTATGTTCCACGACAAAACCCCCTAAAGTTGGGCCTACAGGTTTCGTACAGGCATATTACTCCCCTATGTTCCACGATAAAACCCCCTAAAGTTGGGCCTACAGGTTTCGTACAGGCATATTACTCCCCTATGTTCCACGATAAAACCCCCTAAAGTTGGGCCTACAGGTTTCGTACAGGCAAATTGCTCCCCTATGTTCCACGACAAAACCCCCTAAAGTTGGGCCTACAGGTTTCGTACAGGCATATTACTCCCCTATGTTCCACGACAAAACCCCCTAAAGTTGGGCCTACAGGTTTCGTACGGGCAAATTGCTCCCCTATGTTCCACGACAAAACCCCCTAAAGTTGGGCCTACGGGTTTCGTACAGGCATATTACTCCCCTATGTTCCACGACAAAACCCCCTAAAGTTGGGCCTACAGGTTTCGTACAGGCATATTGCTCCCCTATGTTCCACGACAAAACCCCCTAAAGTTGGGCCTACAGGTTTCGTACAGGCATATTACTCCCCTATGTTCCACGACAAAACCCCCTAAAGTTGGGCCTACAGGTTTCGTACAGGCATATTGCTCCCCTATGTTCCACGACAAAACCCCCTAAAGTTGGGCCTACAGGTTTCGTACAGGCATATTCCTCCCCTATGTTCCACGACAAAACCCCCTAAAGTTGGGCCTACAGGTTTCGTACAGGTAAATTACTCCCCTATGTTCCACGACAAGACCCCCTAAAGTTGGGCCTACAGGTTTCGTACAGGCATATTGCTCCCCTATGTTCCACGACAAAACCCCCTAAAGTTGGGCCTACAGGTTTCGTACAGGCATATTACTCCCCTATGTTCCACGACAAAACCCCCTAAAGTTGGGCCTACAGGTTTCGTACAGGCATATTACTCCCCTATGTTCCACGACAAGACCCCCTAAAGTTGGGCCTACAGGTTTCCTACAGGTAAATTACTCCCCCATGTTCCACGACAAAACCCCCTAAAGTTGGGCCTACAGGTTTCCTACAGGTAAATTACTCCCCTATGTTCCACGACAAGACCCCCTAAAGTTGGGCCTACAGGTTTCCTACAGGTAAATTACTCCCCTATGTTCCACGACAAAACCCCCTAAAGTTGGGCCTACAGGTTTCCTACAGGTAAATTACTCCCCTATGTTCCACGACAAGACCCCCTAAAGTTGGGCCTACAGGTTTCCTACAGGTAAATTACTCCCCTATGTTCCACGACAAGACCCCCTAAAGTTGGGCCTACAGGTTTCCTACAGGTAAATTACTCCCCTATGTTCCACGACAAGACCCCCTAAAGTTGGGCCTACAGGTTTCCTACAGGTAAATTACTCCCCTATGTTCCACGACAAAACCCCCTAAAGTTGGGCCTACAGGTTTCCTACAGGTAAATTACTCCCCTATGTTCCACGACAAGACCCCCTAAAGTTGGGCCTACAGGTTTCCTACAGGTAAATTACTCCCCTATGTTCCACGACAAGACCCCCTAAAGTTGGGCCTACAGGTTTCCTACAGGTAAATTACTCCCCTATATTCCACGACAAGACCCCCTAAAGTTGGGCCTACAGGTTTCCTACAGGTAAATTACTCCCCTATGTTCCACGACAAAACCCCCTAAAGTTGGGCCTACAGGTTTCCTACAGGTAAATTACTCCCCTATGTTCCACGACAAGACCCCCTAAAGTTGGGCCTACAGGTTTCCTACAGGTAAATTACTCCCCTATGTTCCACGACAAGACCCCCTAAAGTTGGGCCTACAGGTTTCCTACAGGTAAATTACTCCCCTATATTCCACGACAAGACCCCCTAAAGTTGGGCCTACAGGTTTCCTACAGGTAAATTACTCCCCTATGTTCCACGACAAAACCCCCTAAAGTTGGGCCTACAGGTTTCCTACAGGTAAATTACTCCCCTATGTTCCACGACAAGACCCCCTAAAGTTGGGCCTACAGGTTTCCTACAGGTAAATTACTCCCCTATGTTCCACGACAAAACCCCCTAAAGTTGGGCCTACAGGTTTCCTACAGGTAAATTACTCCCCTATGTTCCACGACAAGACCCCCTAAAGTTGGGCCTACAGGTTTCCTACAGGTAAATTACTCCCCTATGTTCCACGACAAAACCCCCTAAAGTTGGGCCTACAGGTTTCCTACAGGTAAATTACTCCCCTATGTTCCACGACAAAACCCCCTAAAGTTGGGCCTACAGGTTTCCTACAGGTAAATTACTCCCCTATGTTCCACGACAAGACCCCCTAAAGTTGGGCCTACAGGTTTCGTACAGGCATATTACTCCCCTTGTTCCACGACAAAACCCCCTAAAGTTGGGTCTACAGGTTTCGTACAGGCATATTACTCCCCTATGTTCCACGATAAAACCCCCTAAAGTTGGGCCTACAGGTTTCGTACAGGCAAATTGCTCCCCTATGTTCCACGACAAAACCCCCTAAAGTTGGGCCTACAGGTTTCGTACAGGCATATTACTCCCCTATGTTCCACGACAAAACCCCCTAAAGTTGGGCCTACAGGTTTCGTACAGGCAAATTGCTCCCCTATGTTCCACGACAAAACCCCCTAAAGTTGGGCCTACAGGTTTCGTACGGGCAAATTGCTCCCCTATGTTCCACGACAAAACCCCCTAAAGTTGGGCCTACGGGTTTCGTACAGGCATATTACTCCCCTATTATCCACGACAAAACCCCCTAAAGTTGGGCCTACAGGTTTCGTACAGGCATATTACTCCCCTATATTCCACGACAAGACCCCCTAAAGTTGGGCCTACAGGTTTCCTATAGGTAAATTACTCCCCTATGTTCCACGACAAGACCCCCTAAAGTTGGGCCTACAGGTTTCCTACAGGTAAATTACTCCCCTATGTTCCACGACAAAACCCCCTAAAGTTGGGCCTACGGGTTTCGTACAGGCATATTACTCCCCTATTATCCACGACAAAACCCCCTAAAGTTGGGCCTACAGGTATCGTACAGGAAAATTACTCCCCTATATTCCACGACAAGACCCCCTAAAGTTGGGCCTACAGGTTTCCTACAGGTAAATTACTCCCCTATGTTCCACGACAAGACCCCCTAAAGTTGGGCCTACAGGTTTCGTACAGGTAAATTACTCCCCTATATTCCACGACAAGACCCCCTAAAGTTGGGCCTACAGGTTTCCTACAGGTAAATTACTCCCCTATGTTCCACGACAAAACCCCCTAAAGTTGGGCCTACAGGTTTCCTACAGGTAAATTACTCCCCTATGTTCCACGACAAGACCCCCTAAAGTTGGGCCTACAGGTTTCCTACAGGTAAATTACTCCCCTATGTTCCACGACAAGACCCCCTAAAGTTGGGCCTACAGGTTTCCTACAGGAAAATTACTCCCCTATATTCCACGACAAAACCCCCTAAAGTTGGGCCTACAGGTTTCCTACAGGTAAATTACTCCCCTATGTTCCACGACAAAACCCCCTAAAGTTGGGCCTACAGGTTTCGTACAGGCATATTACTCCCCTATGTTCCACGACAAAACCCCCTAATGTTGGGCCTACAGGTTTCGTACAGGGAAATTGCTCCCCTATGTTCCACGACAAAACCCCCTAAAGTTGGGCCTACAGGTTTCCTACAGGTAAATTACTCCCCTATATTCCACGACAAAACCCCCTAAAGTTGGGCCTACAGGTTTCCTACAGGTAAATTACTCCCCTATGTTCCACGACAAAACCCCCTAAAGTTGGGCCTACAGGTTTCGTACAGGCATATTACTCCCCTATGTTCCACGACAAAACCCCCTAAAGTTGGGCCTACAGGTTTCCTACAGGTAAATTGCTCCCCTATGTTCCACGACAAAACCCCCTAAAGTTGGGCCTACAGGTTTCGTACAGGCAAATTGCTCCCCTATGTTCCACGACAAGACCCCCTAAAGTTGGGCCTACAGGTTTCCTACAGGTAAATTACTCCCCTATGTTCCACGACAAAACCCCCTAAAGTTGGGCCTACAGGTTTCGTACAGGCAAATTGCTCCCCTATGTTCCACGACAAAACCCCCTAAAGTTGGGCCTACAGGTTTCGTACAGGCATATTACTCCCCTATATTCCACGACAAGACCCCCTAAAGCTGGGCCTACAGGTTTCCTACAGGCATATTACTCCCCTATGTTCCACGACAAGACCCCCTAAAGTTGGGCCTACAGGTTTCCTACAGGTAAATTACTCCCCTATGTTCCACGACAAGACCCCCTAAAGCTGGGCCTACAGGTTTCGTACAGGCATATTACTCCCCTATATTCCACGACAAGACCCCCTAAAGCTGGGCCTACAGGTTTCCTACAGGCATATTACTCCCCTATGTTCCACGACAAGACCCCCTAAAGTTGGGCCTACAGGTTTCGTACAGGCATATTACTCCCCTATGTTCCACGACAAAACCCCCTAAAGTTGGGTCTACAGGTTTCGTACAGGCATATTACTCCCCTATGTTCCACGACAAAACCCCCTAAAGTTGGGTCTACAGGTTTCGTACAGGCATATTACTCCCCTATGTTCCACGACAAAACCCCCTAAAGTTGGGCCTACAGGTTTCCTACAGGTAAATTACTCCCCTATGTTCCACGACAAGACCCCCTAAAGTTGGGCCTACAGGTTTCCTACAGGCATATTACTCCCCTATGTTCCACGACAAGACCCCCTAAAGTTGGGCCTACAGGTTTCCTACAGGTAAATTACTCCCCTATGTTCCACGACAAGACCCCCTAAAGCTGGGCCTACAGGTTTCCTACAGGCATATTACTCCCCTATGTTCCACGACAAGACCCCCTAAAGTTGGGCCTACAGGTTTCCTACAGGCATATTACTCCCCTATGTTCCACGACAAGACCCCCTAAAGTTGGGCCTACAGGTTTCCTACAGGCATATTACTCCCCTATGTTCCACGACAAAACCCCCTAAAGTTGGGCCTACAGGTTTCCTACAGGCATATTACTCCCCTATGTTCCACGACAAGACCCCCTAAAGTTGGGCCTACAGGTTTCCTACAGGTAAATTACTCCCCTATGTTCCACGACAAGACCCCCTAAAGTTGGGCCTACAGGTTTCCTACAGGTAAATTACTCCCCTATATTCCACGACAAGACCCCCTAAAGTTGGGCCTACAGGTTTCCTACAGGCATATTACTCCCCTATGTTCCACGACAAGACCCCCTAAAGTTGGGCCTACAGGTTTCCTACAGGTAAATTACTCCCCTATGTTCCACGACAAGACCCCCTAAAGCTGGGCCTACAGGTTTCGTACAGGCATATTACTCCCCTATATTCCACGACAAGACCCCCTAAAGCTGGGCCTACAGGTTTCGTACAGGCATATTACTCCCCTATATTCCACGACAAGACCCCCTAAAGCTGGGCCTACAGGTTTCCTACAGGCATATTACTCCCCTATGTTCCACGACAAGACCCCCTAAAGTTGGGCCTACAGGTTTCCTACAGGTAAATTACTCCCCTATGTTCCACGACAAGACCCCCTAAAGCTGGGCCTACAGGTTTCGTACAGGCATATTACTCCCCTATATTCCACGACAAGACCCCCTAAAGCTGGGCCTACAGGTTTCCTACAGGCATATTACTCCCCTATGTTCCACGACAAGACCCCCTAAAGTTGGGCCTACAGGTTTCCTACAGGTAAATTACTCCCCTATGTTCCAACGACAAGACCCCCTAAAGTTGGGCCTACAGGTTTCCTACAGGCATATTACTCCCCTATGTTCCACGACAAAACCCCCTAAAGTTGGGCCTACAGGTTTCCTACAGGCAAATTGCTCCCCTATGTTCCACGACAAGACCCCCTAAAGCTGGGCCTACAGGTTTCCTACAGGTAAATTACTCCCCTATATTCCACGACAAAACCCCCTAAAGTTGGGCCTACAGGTTTCGTACAGGCAAATTGCTCCCCTATATTCCACGACAAGACCCCCTAAAGTTGGGCCTACAGGTTTCGTACAGGTAAATTACTCCCCTATGTTCCACGACAAGACCCCCTAAAGTTGGGCCTACAGGTTTCGTACAGGCATATTACTCCCCTATGTTCCACGACAAGACCCCCTAAAGTTGGGCCTACAGGTTTCGTACAGGTAAATTACTCCCCTATGTTCCACGACAAGACCCCCTAAAGTTGGGCCTACAGGTTTCGTACAGGTAAATTACTCCCCTATGTTCCACGACAAGACCCCCTAAAGTTGGGCCTACAGGTTTCGTACAGGCATATTACTCCCCTATGTTCCACGACAAGACCCCCTAAAGTTGGGCCTACAGGTTTCGTACAGGTAAATTACTCCCCTATGTTCCACGACAAGACCCCCTAAAGTTGGGCCTACAGGTTTCGTACAGGTAAATTACTCCCCTATGTTCCACGACAAGACCCCCTAAAGTTGGGCCTACAGGTTTCGTACAGGCATATTACTCCCCTATGTTCCACGACAAGACCCCCTAAAGTTGGGCCTACAGGTTTCGTACAGGTAAATTACTCCCCTATGTTCCACGACAAGACCCCCTAAAGTTGGGCCTACAGGTTTCGTACAGGTAAATTACTCCCCTATGTTCCACGACAAGACCCCCTAAAGTTGGGCCTACAGGTTTCGTACAGGCAAATTGCTCCCCTATATTCCACGACAAAACCCCCTAAAGTTGGGCCTACAGGTTTCGTACAGGTAAATTACTCCCCTATGTTCCACGACAAGACCCCCTAAAGTTGGGCCTACAGGTTTCGTACAGGCATATTACTCCCCTATATTCCACGACAAGACCCCCTAAAGCTGGGCCTACAGGTTTCCTACAGGCATATTACTCCCCTATGTTCCACGACAAGACCCCCTAAAGTTGGGCCTACAGGTTTCCTACAGGCATATTACTCCCCTATGTTCCACGACAAGACCCCCTAAAGTTGGGCCTACAGGTTTCCTACAGGCATATTACTCCCCTATGTTCCACGACAAGACCCCCTAAAGTTGGGCCTACAGGTTTCCTACAGGCATATTACTCCCCTATGTTCCACGACAAGACCCCCTAAAGTTGGGCCTACAGGTTTCCTACAGGTAAATTACTCCCCTATGTTCCACGACAAGACCCCCTAAAGTTGGGCCTACAGGTTTCCTACAGGTAAATTACTCCCCTATGTTCCACGACAAGACCCCCTAAAGTTGGGCCTACAGGTTTCCTACAGGTAAATTACTCCCCTATGTTCCACGACAAGACCCCCTAAAGTTGGGCCTACAGGTTTCCTACAGGTAAATTACTCCCCTATGTTCCACGACAAGACCCCCTAAAGTTGGGCCTACAGGTTTCGTACAGGTAAATTACTCCCCTATGTTCCACGACAAGACCCCCTAAAGTTGGGCCTACAGGTTTCGTACAGGCATATTACTCCCCTATATTCCACGACAAGACCCCCTAAAGCTGGGCCTACAGGTTTCCTACAGGCATATTACTCCCCTATGTTCCACGACAAGACCCCCTAAAGTTGGGCCTACAGGTTTCCTACAGGCATATTACTCCCCTATGTTCCACGACAAGACCCCCTAAAGTTGGGCCTACAGGTTTCCTACAGGCATATTACTCCCCTATGTTCCACGACAAGACCCCCTAAAGTTGGGCCTACAGGTTTCCTACAGGCATATTACTCCCCTATGTTCCACGACAAGACCCCCTAAAGTTGGGCCTACAGGTTTCCTACAGGTAAATTACTCCCCTATGTTCCACGACAAGACCCCCTAAAGTTGGGCCTACAGGTTTCCTACAGGTAAATTACTCCCCTATGTTCCACGACAAGACCCCCTAAAGTTGGGCCTACAGGTTTCCTACAGGCATATTACTCCCCTATGTTCCACGACAAGACCCCCTAAAGTTGGGCCTACAGGTTTCCTACAGGTAAATTACTCCCCTATGTTCCACGACAAGACCCCCTAAAGTTGGGCCTACAGGTTTCCTACAGGTAAATTACTCCCCTATGTTCCACGACAAGACCCCCTAAAGTTGGGCCTACAGGTTTCGTACAGGCATATTACTCCCCTATGTTCCACGACAAGACCCCCTAAAGTTGGGCCTACAGGTTTCCTACAGGTAAATTACTCCCCTATGTTCCACGACAAAACCCCCTAAAGTTGGGCCTACGGGTTTCGTACAGGCATATTACTCCCCTATTATCCACGACAAAACCCCCTAAAGTTGGGCCTACAGGTATCGTACAGGAAAATTACTCCCCTATATTCCACGACAAAACCCCCTAAAGTTGGGCCTACAGGTTTCGTACAGGCAAATTACTCCCCTATATTCCACGACAAAACCCCCTAAAGTTGGGCCTACAGGTTTCGTACAGGCAAATTACTCCCCTATATTCCACGACAAAACCCCCTAAAGTTGGGCCTACAGGTATCGTACAGGAAAATTACTCCCCTATATTCCACGACAAAACCCCCTAAAGTTGGGCCTACAGGTTTCCTACAGGTAAATTACTCCCCTATGTTCCACGACAAGACCCCCTAAAGTTGGGCCTACAGGTATCGTACAGGAAAATTACTCCCCTATATTCCACGACAAGACCCCCTAAAGTTGGGCCTACAGGTATCGTACAGGAAAATTACTCCCCTATATTCCACGACAAAACCCCCTAAAGTTGGGCCTACAGGTATCGTACAGGAAAATTACTCCCCTATATTCCACGACAAGACCCCCTAAAGTTGGGCCTACAGGTTTCCTACAGGTAAATTACTCCCCTATGTTCCACGACAAGACCCCCTAAAGTTGGGCCTACAGGTTTCCTACAGGAAAATTACTCCCCTATATTCCACGACAAAACCCCCTAAAGTTGGGCCTACAGGTTTCCTACAGGTAAATTACTCCCCTATGTTCCACGACAAGACCCCCTAAAGTTGGGCCTACAGGTTTCGTACAGGTAAATTACTCCCCTATGTTCCACGACAAGACCCCCTAAAGTTGGGCCTACAGGTTTCGTACAGGCAAATTACTCCCCTATGTTCCACGACAAAACCCCCTAAAGTTGGGCCTACAGGTTTCCTACAGGTAAATTACTCCCCTATGTTCCACGACAAGACCCCCTAAAGTTGGGCCTACAGGTTTCCTACAGGTAAATTACTCCCCTATATTCCACGACAAAACCCCCTAAAGTTGGGCCTACAGGTTTCCTACAGGTAAATTGCTCCCCTATGTTCCACGACAAGACCCCCTAAAGTTGGGCCTACAGGTTTCGTACAGGCATATTACTCCCCTATGTTCCACGACAAGACCCCCTAAAGTTGGGCCTACAGGTTTCCTACAGGTAAATTACTCCCCTATGTTCCACGACAAAACCCCCTAAAGTTGGGCCTACAGGTTTCGTACAGGCATATTACTCCCCAATGTTCCACGACAAGACCCCCTAAAGTTGGGCCTACAGGTTTCGTACAGGCATATTACTCCCCTATATTCCACGACAAAACCCCCTAAAGTTGGGCCTACAGGTTTCCTACAGGTAAATTACTCCCCTATGTTCCACGACAAAACCCCCTAAAGTTGGGCCTACAGGTTTCGTACAGGCATATTACTCCCCTATGTTCCACGACAAGACCCCCTAAAGTTGGGCCTACAGGTTTCGTACAGGCATATTACTCCCCTATGTTCCACGACAAGACCCCCTAAAGTTGGGCCTACAGGTTTCCTACAGGCATATTACTCCCCTATGTTCCACGACAAGACCCCCTAAAGTTGGGCCTACAGGTTTCGTACAGGCATATTACTCCCCTATGTTCCACGACAAGACCCCCTAAAGTTGGGCCTACAGGTTTCCTACAGGTAAATTACTCCCCTATATTCCACGACAAAACCCCCTAAAGTTGGGCCTACAGGTTTCCTACAGGTAAATTACTCCCCTATGTTCCACGACAAAACCCCCTAAAGTTGGGCCTACAGGTTTCGTACAGGCATATTACTCCCCTATATTCCACGACAAGACCCCCTAAAGTTGGGCCTACAGGTTTCCTACAGGTAAATTACTCCCCTATGTTCCACGACAAAACCCCCTAAAGTTGGGCCTACAGGTTTCCTACAGGTAAATTACTCCCCTATGTTCCACGACAAAACCCCCTAAAGTTGGGCCTACAGGTTTCGTACAGGCAAATTGCTCCCCTATATTCCACGACAAGACCCCCTAAAGTTGGGCCTACAGGTTTCGTACAGGCATATTACTCCCCTATGTTCCACGACAAAACCCCCTAAAGTTGGGCCTACAGGTTTCCTACAGGTAAATTACTCCCCTATGTTCCACGACAAGACCCCCTAAAGTTGGGCCTACAGGTTTCGTACAGGCATATTACTTCCCTATATTCCACGACAAGACCCCCTAAAGCTGGGCCTACAGGTTTCCTACAGGCATATTACTCCCCTATGTTCCACGACAAGACCCCCTAAAGTTGGGCCTACAGGTTTCGTACAGGCATATTACTCCCCTATATTCCACGACAAGACCCCCTAAAGCTGGGCCTACAGGTTTCCTACAGGCATATTACTCCCCTATGTTCCACGATAAAACCCCCTAAAGTTGGGCCTACAGGTTTCGTACAGGCATATTACTCCCCTATGTTCCACGATAAAACCCCCTAAAGTTGGGCCTACAGGTTTCGTACAGGCAAATTGCTCCCCTATGTTCCACGACAAAACCCCCTAAAGTTGGGCCTACAGGTTTCGTACAGGCATATTACTCCCCTATGTTCCACGATAAAACCCCCTAAAGTTGGGCCTACAGGTTTCGTACAGGCAAATTACTCCCCTATGTTCCACGACAAAACCCCCTAAAGTTGGGCCTACAGGTTTCGTACGGGCAAATTGCTCCCCTATGTTCCACGACAAAACCCCCTAAAGTTGGGCCTACGGGTTTCGTACAGGCATATTACTCCCCTATGTTCCACGACAAAACCCCCTAAAGTTGGGCCTACAGGTTTTGTACAGGCATATTACTCCCCTATGTTCCACGACAAAACCCCCTAAAGTTGGGCCTACAGGTTTTGTACAGGCATATTACTCCCCTATGTTCCACGACAAAACCCCCTAAAGTTGGGCCTACAGGTTTCGTACAGGCATATTACTCCCCTATGTTCCACGACAAAACCCCCCTAAAGTTGGGCCTACAGGTTTTGTACAGGCATATTACTCCCCTATGTTCCACGACAAAACCCCCTAAAGTTGGGCCTACAGGTTTTGTACAGGCATATTACTCCCCTATGTTCCACGACAAAACCCCCTAAAGTTGGGCCTACAGGTTTCGTACGGGCAAATTGCTCCCCTATGTTCCACGACAAAACCCCCTAAAGTTGGGCCTACAGGTTTCGTACAGGCATATTACTCCCCTATGTTCCACGACAAAACCCCCTAAAGTTGGGCCTACAGGTTTTGTACAGGCATATTACTCCCCTATGTTCCACGACAAAACCCCCTAAAGTTGGGCCTACAGGTTTTGTACAGGCATATTACTCCCCTATGTTCCACGACAAAACCCCCTAAAGTTGGGCCTACAGGTTTCGTACAGGCATATTACTCCCCTATGTTCCACGACAAAACCCCCTAAAGTTGGGCCTACAGGTTTTGTACAGGCATATTACTCCCCTATGTTCCACGACAAAACCCCCTAAAGTTGGGCCTACAGGTTTCGTACGGGCAAATTGCTCCCCTATGTTCCACGACAAAACCCCCTAAAGTTGGGCCTACAGGTTTCGTACAGGCATATTACTCCCCTATGTTCCACGACAAAACCCCCTAAAGTTGGGCCTACAGGTTTTGTACAGGCATATTACTCCCCTATGTTCCACGACAAAACCCCCTAAAGTTGGGCCTACAGGTTTTGTACAGGCATATTACTCCCCTATGTTCCACGACAAAACCCCCTAAAGTTGGGCCTACAGGTTTCGTACAGGCATATTACTCCCCTATGTTCCACGACAAAACCCCCCTAAAGTTGGGCCTACAGGTTTTGTACAGGCATATTACTCCCCTATGTTCCACGACAAAACCCCCTAAAGTTGGGCCTACAGGTTTTGTACAGGCATATTACTCCCCTATGTTCCACGACAAAACCCCCTAAAGTTGGGCCTACAGGTTTCGTACGGGCAAATTGCTCCCCTATGTTCCACGACAAAACCCCCTAAAGTTGGGCCTACAGGTTTCGTACAGGCATATTACTCCCCTATGTTCCACGACAAAACCCCCTAAAGTTGGGCCTACAGGTTTCGTACAGGCATATTACTCCCCCTCCATGTTTCACAACCAAACGCCTTAGGAATATGCTCGTGCCGTCAATTTACACACTGATATATTTATTAAACAATCCTCTTACGCATATATACATGCAACTACATAATCCCTCGTTATTTCCTTAAAATAACCATTTGAGGTTATTCTCATATAGCCAAAAAATTGCCCATTTTAACAGCCAAAACCCTTATGTATACCTTGGTATATATAAATTATTCTTCAATGTTTTCATAACCAAATCCTGACTTATTTTTTCGTAGAGGCAAAATAGCTTCCACACATTTTCAAAACCAAAACTCTTATGTCGCTTACAATTTCCTAGTCACATTATCCCCTGTTATTTCCATAGCCAAACCCCTTACGTACATGTTCCTACAGGTAAACTGCTCCCCTTTGTTTCACAACTAAAACCCCTTAAGTAGATATACGTTTATATATACAAATTATTCCATATTTTCATAACCCAACCCCTTACATATATTTCCATGTGGCTTTATTATACTCCGATATTTTCACAAACAAAACCTTTAATATTTGTTGATTCCATCTTCATGTGAGCTACTAGTTTTTACTTAACACTTTTAAATGTTTATAAACTTGCCTATAGTAGCACTTACTTATATTTGTTGAGGACGACCGTTTCGGGAGATGTGTCCCATTTTCAACTCAGACCTATCAATACCTTACAGATCATCCAAAACCCACAATCTAACCAACACACTACGAAAATACAACACAAAATAGCTTACTCTACTCACAACACTCTCAATAAACATTTTAAACCCAACAACAAAATCGACGACATTTACAACACCACTGGAGTTTACAAACTAACTTGCAGTTCGTGCCCCAGTTTTTACCTAGGCCAGACAGGGAGGTTCTTCTACACACGTTACCAAGAACATATAAAAGCACTAACAAACAATAACTATCAATCAAACTTTGCCGATCATCTCAACTCCACAAAACATCACTACATAGACATAACATCGAACCTACCAATTCTTCATAAACACACGGAAATAACCAACGCTATACAACCGAACAATACGAAATATATAGGCTCTTCAAACTACACCCTACACACATGCTCAATACACAATTACATTACAACTCACGCGCACTTTTTGACATCTAACACACACAAAATACACCCACACCACCATGATATCCCACCCCCACCTTAATATCCTACCCTAATTAAACCTTGTGATCAGTTACGGTCTGAGTTGAAAATGGGACACATCTCCCGAAACGGCCGTCCTCAACAAATATAAGTAAGTGCAAGTTATATGCAGTGTATAGGCAAGTTATAAACATTTAAAAGTGTTAAGTAAAACCTTTAAGTATGTTCATACAGGCAAATTACTCCCCTATATATTTTCTTCAACAATCTCCTTAAGGATATGTTAGTATTTATACAGCCAAATTTCTCTCCAATATTTTATTCAACCAAACCCCTTAAGAATATGTTCGTACAGACAAAAAATTAGCTCCGTTATTTTCATAAACCATTTATGCATATATTCGTACAGCCTAATTATTTGTCTCCCATATTTTCATCAATCAAACCCTAATTCATATTTTCGTACAGCCTAATTATTTGTCTCCCATATTTTCATCAATCAAACCCTAATTCATATTTTCGTACAGCCTAATTATTTGTCTCCCATATTTTCATCAATCAAACCCTAATTCATATTTTCGTACAGCTTAATTATTTGTCTCCCATATTTTCATCAATCAAACCCTAATTCATATTTTCGTACAGCCTAATTATTTGTCTCCCATATTTTCATCAATCAAACCCTAATTCATATTTTCGTACTGGCTAATTATCCTCCATTCCATATTAGGCATTATATGTACTGGATTTTCATGACTTTTGTCATTAAATTCTGAATCTTTTCATTTAGCCTGTGAGAGTTCTTGAATTTTATGTCAGAAGAATTTAAGTTCAAGCATGCTGAAATGTTTAAATTTTTTCAGGAAGAACCATATGTTCCTGGTCTCATGGAATATTTGTCTATAAATAACATTTCTTAAATTTAAATCTATAGGCCTACAATGTAAATCAGGTTAACAATGGTAAACAGAATCGGTTTGATAATCATTCCAATATAATTTTGAAAATTAATATCGCCTTCATTATTAGACCATATAACATTATAGCGTATTTTAAAAATATTTTGTCAATATTTCGTCAATATTTCATTCTTTTTTTAAAGATATTCCTTTTAAAATTATAACACAATATTAATAGCAGTTAATACTTGGTATTTGATACCATTTGATCTTGTAACTTTGTGAAAAAACCTTTCAATAATTTAACCTCTGTTAAATTAAACGGGTTCTCTAATGTAACCTAACTATATAGTACATAAAACTTACCAAATACAGAAAAACTGCAAAAGAAATACTTGAATAACATATTCTACAAGAAGTATAATTTACAAAAACATTTTGATACTGTCAAATTATTTCTTTATTTAATGAAGTTGACTAAAACGCTCACTGGTAGCAGCACTTAACCGCATCTCTCTTTGATTTAAATAAGCCTACGTCTACTTTAATTTTCAACGAAGTTGAATAAAACACTTCCAGGTAGCAGCACGAGGCATTAAAAGTGGTAGATTACATCTATTTATGAAACTACCATTTTTTGATCATTTGCAGAAGTGACAAATTTATTAAACTACATTTTTTGATCATTTGCAGAAGTATCAAATGTTGTTTAGTATAATTAGACTTGTAAAGCGTTTAACAAATTACTGTAGGTACATAAAAATGTTATGTACTACGAAATATTTTACAATTCATTTTTGTAAGAAGTGAACTACCTTTTATTAATGTTTACAAAAATAAGATTTACCCCTACTTTAATAACGACGAATTTTGAATCCGAAATAATTTGAATATAAAAATTGACTTGAATTACTATAATTACTTAATTATATATATTAATTAAATTATTATATATAATTATTATTTTTATTTGTGTCTTTTCAAGTTGGAACGTAATAGCTTCGCCGATAGTATCGTTGAATAAAGAGTACGATTGTTTTAACAATTTCTCGGATTTATTAATTATTAGATTCTCATACCAAAATCGATTTTCACACGAGTTAGTTTTACATATTTTCAACGTCTAATTCTGAACAACTTTCCATATGTTTTAAAAGATCCTTTCCTTTTCTTTTTTATGTTTTAAAATGGTTTATAAAAATAATGCATTTTACCAAATTATTAAAGAGCTAATTACCTGTTTAGTTTGATTGAACACATTTTCCGATAAGTTTTCACCGTAAAAAAACGTTTTACATCAAACTTGGAATGGTAATTTTCTAGCAAAATATAATATTAATCACTTAAACAATAGTTTATGACTATCCGAACATTAAATTTAGCAAATTTGTTAAAACTTACTGAGACAGAACGTTTTTGATCGCTATGTGCCGATCTTCATCAGTGTCTTCTGCTTGGAGATGTCCGGTCAAGCGGTGACAGTTTTAAAGGTAGGTTTTCGATAGTATCAAAGAGTATGTGTGATTTGTATTGCGTTTGTTCGTTTAATATGTTTGTACTTTGTGTTTTTGTGTGTCTGTAAATTTCATATTGTTCTAGTGTGTTGAGATGTGGTTCTTTTTTGTAGATGTGTAGGATTTCTAAATTATGATAAATGTCTGCGTATTTGTGTCCTGTTTCTTTTAAGTGATTGTAAAATGTTGAGTTGGTGTTCTGTTTGTGTTCTTCGACTCTTTGTTTAAAGCTCCGACCTGTTTGTCCAATGTAGAATTTGTTACAGTCGTCACAGTTCAGTTTGTATACGCCTGGTGCTTGTAGTTTATCTTTGTTGTTGGTGTTGTGTTGTATTTTGTATTGTAACTTGTTATTGGTTTTGTATGCTATTTTATAACCTATTTTTTGAAATTTGCGAGCTAATTCATTTGTTTTGTTTTGTTTATGAATGGTAATGTGATGTATTTGTTTTCCCTGTCTGTAGTGTTAATTTTAGTGTTTTTTTTTTGTATTTTGTACCATAGTTTGTCTATTATTGTGGTGTTGTGTCCATTTGTGTATGCTAAATATTTAATTCTGTCTAGTTATTTTTGTTTATGTTTTCTGTGGTCATTGGGACTTCATTAAGTCTATGGAGCATGGATCTGATATATAATAGTAGTAATTTAATATAATAATAAAATATATATATATATTATATAATATAAAATTTATATATAATAATAAAAAAATATAATAGTAGTAGGCATATATGTGTTCTTTTTTAATTTCCTGATTTTCAAAAAACTTATAATTTATGAAAACGCGTACCATTCTCTTTTGATCGAAATATATATTATTCATGTTTTATTTACATTTTATTTTGATTTAGCTCTTTATCTGATTTTAAAAAAAAAAATTCAATTTATCAAAACACTAGGTAATTAGACATCTTTCTACCACAAGAAACATCCATCTTTCTATTTTTTAAAAATCTATTTCAATTATTGCATTCTTTGAATTTACAATTTCATGAATTTCTCAAGTATATATAGGTCTACTAGCTGTACCTTGCCGTGCTTTGCTGTGGCACATTGTGGAGGTTTAATGAGAAATGAGGAACAAAAGAAAGGATACGTTTCATACAGGTTTAATTTACGATACATCAGAGGCTAAGGCAATTCAGAATTAAGCCAATGTCATTTCTTTATCGAACTGATGGTTGAATCAATCTGATAAGAAATGTTTTCTTGTTCCTCCTGGCTCATCCATGGAGAAGTTCCTCCAACTCCGACATTTATCACTGGCATTATACGGCCATAAATGCCCTTATGTTCACACGTTAATTTGAGAATGTTTGAATGGCCATATGACTGGAGATCATCGGTATTTTAACCTCTGTTCACGCCGCAAATGAAAAGGTCCAAACTCGGCATTCCCAAATAATAACCTCTACTTAAGATTTAACGAAAGGTGCAGTTCGATCACGACATGGTCTCGCTAAAGAACGTCAATAAATGTGAATATTTAATTCAAATTGTATAAACGTCTATGGTATGCAAGTGGATAAGTTTGTTCTTCATAATAAACAATGTATTTGGGAACAGATGATGTTTCCCCTGTGACGATGGTTTTCGTGTTTCGTACCACTTGTCTTTACTTTTTATTCTCCTTTTAATGAAACTAGAATTTTATTGGTATTTTTGCAAATAGTAATATAATAGTTTCTTTTAAAGTTCACAAAAAGCTATTAATTGCGCCAAGCAGTGTCGACGCAGGGTTTTAAGGGTGGTAACCAAGCAGCCTGAGAGCACAGAACCAAACCTCCAAATCCTCTGAAACGTTACAAAGTAAGTCAAACTAGAACGGTCATGACATAACGAAATGAAACATTATGAAACGTACACATTACAAAAAAGAACAAGTAAATAAATTCAACACCATTGTTAAAATTATCATGACTGAAAGAGAAAAAATTGTTGGATAGTAAAGATATATGACCAAGTAATATTACACCCAAAGAGCAGAGTTTTATAGGTTTATTAGAGACACAAGCATAGAACAATTTCTGAAAGAAGAGATTAAAAAGAAACTGGATCTCGTGTATTTTGAAAGGAAAAGTCTCAAAGTAAAGACATGTTAGAAGAGCTAATAAAGAGAGAGATTGATTTCAGAGAAGGAGAGAGAGAGGGGGTTGTACTACACACACACACACACACACACACACACACACACACACACACACACACACACACACACACACACACACACACACACATATATATATATATATATATATATATATATATATATATATATATATATATATATGTATATATATATTTTTTTTTTTTTTTTTTTTTTTTTTTTTTTTGAACTACAACCCCCGGTTAGTGATGCTCGATAATGGAGGTACTATCAATCTTTATATAAACATTATACTTAAGTACGAATTTAAATTTTGTTAAAGAAATAATCTAATGTCAAAGTTTTATAAGCAAGTTTCAATGCCAAATATTAATAAAGAGTTTTACGTTAGATAGTCAATAAGTAAAACATTTTAAGAAGAAAATTGAGAGTTACTAAAGTGATATAACTATTTATTTTATAAACATTTTAGCAAAATTCGTTAGGATTGTTTGCGAAATCGTACTTTTGGGATAGCTGACGATTTTTTTTAGGGAATTCCTATTTTCTGACACTGAGATTGAAACTACATGTAACAAGGAAAGGTAAATACGAGTATTTAACTAAATGAAACAGATAATATAAACAATGTAACACTATCTTTAAGAGGGTTATACCTAACAAAGATAGCTAAATCCTTTTCACATATGTTACATGAAAAAAAATCCAAACGAGAATATTTAAGAACTGCATAACATAAATAGTAGTTACAACGTATCTTGAGTTTATAGCTATTTATTAAAATATAGCTACAAACTATGTTGTTGCGATAGATTTGGTTATTAAAATATAAAATAGAGTATCCAACTTAGAGGGGTCGTTAGCTGTGATTATCTTACGGTGACGAACTTAATTTTGTGTTTTTTTTATAATGAACCCTACCCTAAATCCCTTCTGTGTAAAATGCATTTCTAAGCAACAATGTGATAGATAAGCGTCTGCTTTTTGCGTATAAACTTTAGGAGAGGTGCTGTTTAACCGTTTTGCCGATTTCAATGTTACTGTTAGTAAACTTTTTTTGTATAATCAAATCTAAAATTACCAGATACTGAAGGTACGTTGTATAAAATAATAGATATTCTGGTGCAAAATTGTGCTTGTTTAATAAATAAACATTTACTTTATATAGTTTTGGTACTTAAAAAATTTGTTACATCTGTGTGTTGTTACATTAAAGTTATGCTACATTTTTTAAACTTTAATTACTATTTATGGTTTGCGACATTTGAAATCATTTCTTGCATAGAATGTATTTTTGAGTATACAATGTGAAAATAGGAGCATCGAAGTTGACCAAACCTTGTCTAGTATTAGGCCTATCTATACGAGATTACGAAATTCGTGAACATATTTAGATAAACTGGACATTTATTTATGGTTAAGTTAAAAACTAAGTTTATATTATCGTTAATTATGGTTTAGGTTATAAACCGTTAAGGTTGTGTTATATGCCTGAGTAATTTATAACACTTTTTCCAATCGCACTGTAGCAATTTCCTGCTATTGAAACGATATTCCACAACACTATCTTCTCTATTGTTTCTATGCAAATTCGTGGTCAACATGTCTACTGTAATCTGAGATTATTAATGGTTAAATTTTTGGAGAGATTGCTTTTTTATTGTTTTGGGTAAGGTTAAGCAATAAAGGCGTTGTTCCTTGAACTTACACAGCTATACTTCGAGTATAATGTGCAAACATTTCGCGGTAAAATTGTGGGTGTTTGACATTTAACGATACAAAAACTGAGTAGATACCTTTTTTTTCCTAAAAATTCATAAACAAGTTTAAAAATAAAAAAATATTTAAGAAGTAGCGGGTAGACTCTTCTCTACGCCCTGACTGAGGGGAGGTCTATTTGCCCTGCCCTCATGACGTCATTATGCCCCACCCCCGCCCAGGCGACGTCATTATGTTCCCAAGGAATTATTACACCGCTTGACCCTGCCTATGTTCATACGCTTTTACAATACTTACAGGACATTAACTGTGGGGAACTGAAAGGAGAGCCCAAGGTGCGCCACCCCCTCGTAGCCTGACTAAAAAGTACAAAAATGTATAAATAAATTAAAAGTTACAATTAAAAAGGTTATAGTCCTATATTTCCAATTGAAATTTAAATATAGGGAAATACGAACAGTAGAAAATATAATTTAGGAAACTTGTAAATTGAATTCCCCGTATCAGTACTTCTTCTAGTGAACGGACTGTAATATATTTCTTCTAAATGCGCCATCCTTCGTCGGAACAAGGAAAGTAAGCTTGGGCTTTCCTTAAAAAAATCATTATTAAATCCAAATCAACTTATAACAATCAATTTCCCATTTATTTGTCAAAGGTTGATTTATTTTTTATTTCAATTTAGCCCGTAATTAGACAATATTGCTTACTATTATCATTTTGTGAGAAGCAAAAAAATAATAAGACAACTTCAATGAATGTCAGTGGTACAGTAGATTTAGTCTAATTTGAGAATTTTTTAGTCTAGAAAAGCTTAAAACATGAGTTTTAGAGTGATAAAAATTCAATATTTTCTATGGGGAGGGGAATGAATATTCCCCGCCTTCCATGTAGTTCTGCCCTCCTTGACAAAATCCTCACTGGACGTTAATAACTTATCCTCTTAAATCTACTTTTTTTTAAAAGTCCTACTTTAACTAAAGAGTTTTTTGTAACAGAAATGATTTGAAAAAAACAAAAGTTATTATTTATAATGATTTTTTTACTCTTGTCTTGCAAAAAAATATAAACATTAGAGTCATGATTATATTGAATTGAAATTATTGAAGAGCAGGAGACAGTTGAAATATTGCGTCAATATTTTATTAATATAATCTTACATCAACGTTTCGGCCATTTACAGAAACCTACGGCTCTTTTCAAGGCAGTACAACTCATCAATAACAATTATCATCCTACACATATTTCTATTACCTATATCAATATTAATATATAAAAACGTATGTAGTGATTTTTAGTAGCCTTAAAATAAAAGTAGGTTCCTGTAGATGGCTGAATCGTTAGTGTAAGATTCTATCAATAAAATGTTGATGCAATATTATAGTTGTCGTGTGATGTTCATAAAAACTCAATTCATATTTGAAGGTTCTACTATCTAGGATGCTCAGGTAATACGATTTGCATGATTTGGACATAGAAAAGAACAATTTTGTGATGCAGAGATGTCCTTGCAAATTCACTGCTTATAACTTTAAGGAGGGCGTATTCGAGTTGAGCCATAACTATACTACTGAACAATACGCTTATCCAGGTGTGTTCCTATACATAACCTACAAATCCAATAGTATTGACCAGTAGGTCTGTCTTCATAGGAAAACACGGTTTAGTGACGCCCGTTTTTTCCAGCGTCTTTCTATTTAACAATGGCTGCATGTAGGGTGTGGAGTCCAAGCTGTTGGTATTTTATAGGAGCGGTTTTTCCATTTGGAAGGACGTTTATCTAGTTGGGGTGTAATGCTAGGGAACTGTTTCTATTTAATTAAAAGGAACATCTGGCTAGCGGATCTTTTTCCAGTTCCTACTATTAGTTCCCACTCTCCCTATATATATATATAAACCAGCAGCATAACTTCCTTTTTGTAAATGCTCGTCATTCAGTTAGTTGATGTCATAGCGGAGCGCTAGTGGTCTCGTTCAAGAGGGGGTACAGTAAAGTTTTGTCCCGACACGTTTTAGTCGCCATCATGCGTTGGAATAGTGAGGAGCGTGCCTTTGCCGTTGAGGCCTACTTTTCAAGCGGATGTTCGGTTATTGCAACATAGCGCGCATTTCGGAATCGCTTTAATTTAGCCCCATTGGCTCCCGTCCCAGACCTCAAATCAATTGTTACATGGGTCACTACATTCAGACAAACTGCAAGTGCGACAAAACGAAGAACTGGAGTCCCTCGGCCCGTTAGATCACCTGAGAACATTGAAGCAGTGAGAGCGTCAATGTTGCGATCACCACGGCGTTCTGCCCGCATCAAACACGCATCTGCCCTTGGACAATCCGATCGTTCTGTGAGAAGAATTCTTCGTGATGATCTTCATTTTCATCCCTATAAGATTACGATAGTGCAGGAACTTTCAGAACGTGACTTCAATTCTCGAGATTTGGAATGGCCGGCACGCTCTCCCGATCTGTCCCCTTGTGATTTTTTTCTATGGGGTTTTTTGAAATCCCGTGTTTATGTCAACCGTCCAAGAACCCTACAAGATTTGAAGACCAACATCCAAAAAGAAATTGCCAACATAACACCTGCTACGCTAACAAGAGTCATGACAAACGCCAGAAATCGGTTTACGCAATGTATGGAGAATGAGGGACGTCACCTAACAGATTTGATCTTCAAAACAATGTAAATAAAAACTTGAGACATGTACCTACATTACAAAAAATAAATAAATATTTTCAGATGCATACAATAGTTTTTATTGAGTTTTTAAAAAAGGAAGTTATTCTGCCGCACCCTGTATATATATATATATATATATATATATATATATATATATATATATATATATATATATATATATATATATTGCTCAAATTTTCAATCGTTCATAAAATAATTTTTATTCATCCGCTCAAGTTCAAATACATTTTCTTTAACTTGTAGTGGATAATAATTGATGTTAATACATTGTTTTTAAATAGTAATTCAATAATTAATTTTGCTTCCTATTTTGTCATATGTAGGCTATATACATAGTTATATTAATTGTGATTATTTATTAAAAAGTAACTAAAATAAATTTTTTATTTAATGACCAAAGTAAAAATTGACTGTGAAAAATATGTTTATATTACTTTTTTTTGTTTTCCTGTACAAGTTGTGGGTATACAGGGCAAACTAAACCGCTTAATGCTTTGTTACCTAAACCCTAGTACAGAACTATAGTTAAAAAGCGAATAATGTAACTTAAAATCAAACTTTAATTTATTTAAAACTAACTACAAGTTTTCTTAAGCTGGGACACATAAAAGTTTAAGACTAATTTGTTTGCCTAAGAGGCGTGAGAACATAGAATAGGATGGTGTATGGCGTTAAGGAGGATCTAGGGTTAGGTGGTTCGAAGATGGTATCTTGAAGGTTGTACAAAGGCGTGAGAACATAGAATAGGACGGTGTATGGCGTTAAGGAGGATCTAGGGTTAGGTGGTTCGAAGATGGTATCTTGAAGGTTGTACAAAGGCGTGAGAACATAGAATAGGACGGTGTATGGCGTTAAGGAGGATCTATGGTTAGGTGGTACGAAGATAGTATCTTGAAGGTTATACAAAGGCGTGAGAACATAGAATAGGACGGTGTATGAAGTTAAGGAGGATCTAGGGCTAGGCGGGGCGAAGATGGTATCTTGAAGGTTGTACAAAGGCGTGATAACATAGAATAGGACGGTGTATGGCGTTAAGGAGGATCTAGGGTTAGGTGGGACGAAGATAGTATCTTGAAGGTTGTATAAATGCGTGAGAACATAGAATAGGACGGTGTATGGCGTTAAGGAGGATCTAGGGTTAGGTGGGACGAAGATAGTATCTTGAAGGTTGTATAAATGCGTGGGAACATAGAATAGGACGGTGTGTGGCGTTAAGGAGGATCTAGGGTTAGGTGGGACGAAGATAGTATCTTGAAGGTTGTACAAATGCGTGGGAACATAGAATAGGACGGTGTATGGCGTTAAGGAGGATCTAGGGCTAGGCGGGGCGAAGATGGTATCTTGAAGGTTGTACAAAGGCGTGATAACATAGAATAGGACGGTGTATGGCGTTAAGGAGGATCTAGGGCTAGGCGGGGCCAAGATAGTATCTTGAAGGTTGTACAAAGGCGTGAGAACATAGAATAGGACGGTGTATGGCGTTAAGGAGGATCTAGGGTTAGGTGGTACGAAGATAGTATCTTGAAGGTTGTACAAAGGCGTGAGAACATAGAATAGGACGGTGTATGACGTTAAGGAGGATTTAGGGTTAGGTGGTACGAAGATAGTATCTTGAAGGTTGTACAAAGGCGTGAGAACATAGAATAGGACGGTGTATGGCGTTAAGGAGGATCTAGGGTTAGGTGGTTGGAAGATGGTATCTTGAAGGTTGTACAAAGGCGTGGGAACATAGAGTAGGACGGTGTATGGCGTTAAGGAGGATCTAGGGTTAGGTGGTACGAAGATAGTATCTTGAAGGTTGTATAAATGCGTGGGAACATAGAATAGGACGGTGTATGGCGTTAAGGAGGATCTAGGGTTAGGTGGGACGAAGATAGTATCTTGAAGGTTGTATAAATGCGTGGGAACATAGAATAGGACGGTGTATGGCGTTAAGGAGGATCTAGGGTTAGGTGGTTCGAAGATGGTATCTTGAAGGTTGTACAAAGGCGTGATAACATAGAATAGGACGGTGTATGGCGTTAAGGAGGATCTAGGGCTAGGCGGGGCGAAGATAGTATCTTGAAGGTTGTACAAAGGCGTGAGAACATAGAATAGGACGGTGTATGGCGTTAAGGAGGATCTAGGGTTAGGTGGTACGAAGATAGTATCTTGAAGGTTGTACAAAGGCGTGAGAACATAGAATAGGACGGTGTATGACGTTAAGGAGGATTTAGGGTTAGGTGGGACGAAGATAGTATCTTGAAGGTTGTACAAAGGCGTGAGAACATAGAATAGGACGGTGTATGGCGTTAAGGAGGATCTAGGGTTAGGTGGGACGAAGATAGTATCTTGAAGGTTGTACAAATGTGTAAGAACTAGAAGCGGTACATGACGTCAAAATTATTGTGTTTAATATAACTGAACCAAGTGAAACTAACTGACAGTTAATAGAATCTACAAAGTAATACAAGTATATCATTCAAGGTTTTTTGAGGTTTTAAAAAAGATAGTGTTTATTACCGGCAAGATATATTTTTGGTAAATTATTCTACACATAATTTTGTTTCCTTAGACTCTAATTGTATTTATGTAAAACGAGCTTACTATAAAAAAATATATTTTAAAACAAGAAAATCTTTATTTCCAGTCGAAAATTTATTGTCTAGACTAATAAAAAATATAACTAATACAAAATATACCTACAAAATATTACTTACTACAAAATATACCTACAATATATACCTACAAAATATTACTTACTACAAAATATACCTACAAAATATTACTTACTACAAAATATACCTACAATATATACCTACAACATATTACTTACTACAAAATATACCTACAAAATATACCTACAAAATATTATTTACTACAAAATATACATACAATATATACCTACAAAATATTACTTACTACAAAATATACCTACAAAATATTATTTACTACAAAATATACCTACAATATATACCAACAAAATATTACTTACTACAAAATATACCTACAAAATATTATTTACTACAAAATATACCTACAATATATACCTACAAAATATTACTTACTACAAAATATACCTACAAAATATTATTTACTACAAAATATACCTACAATATATACCTACAAAATATTACTTACTACAAAATATACCTACAAAATATTATTTACTACAAAATATACCTACAATATATACCAACAAAATATTACTTACTACAAAATATACCTACAAAATATTACTTACTACAAAATATACTTACAATATATACCTACAAAATATTACTTACTACAAAATATACCTACAAAATATTATTTACTACAAAATATACCTACAATATATACCAACAAAATATTACTTACTACAAAATATACCTACAAAATATTACTTACTACAAAATATACCTACAATATATACCTACAAAATATTACTTACTACAAAATATACCTACAAAATATTATTTACTACAAAATATACCTACAATATATACCTACAAAATATTACTTACTACAAAATATACCTACAAAATATTATTTACTACAAAATATACCTACAATATATACCTACAAAATATTACTTACTACAAAATATACCTACAAAATATTATTTACTACAAAATATACCTACAATATATACCAACAAAATATTACTTACTACAAAATATACCTACAAAATATTACTTACTACAAAATATACCTACAATATATACTTACGAAATATTACTTACTACAAAATATACCTGCAAAATATTACTTACTACAAAATATACCTACAAGCTAATAAATCATTCAGTTTATTCAATGCCGTTTTTTGATTAGTCGGTGTGAATAGGTACTAAGTGGTCAGGTCTTTTCTAAAGGAGTTTAAACAATTCGAATGGTTTTTTTGTCTTTAAATACACACAAGGATATGAGAAAGGAAAGTGACATTTACACCTGATACGGAATACATTTAAGCCTAAACATAGCCGGCATATCACGTATCTCGGTTATTTTAAAATGTAACGGAACATCAAGGCTAGTCTATATTGTGCACTTAGTTACACTCTGATAAACAATGTGCAAAAACACTTCCCTGCCTCCCCCCTCCCAAAAAAAAAACAATAGCAGTCATGGGAATTCCGACAGAAGTATGACTTCAAACAATTTGATTCATAAAGTAAAATATTGTCAGGTCATTATGATATCAATAAGAACCTAACATAACCTTAAAAACGTCCTCAGTAGTTTCTTTAATTATACGTTGGATTTTCTCATTTCCTACAGAAAAACCATAAAACTCATGCAATATAAAATGCAATTTGGCCATATTTAAAATTATTACAATTTTACACCTAAAAATTTTATTTTTACAATTTATTTATATTTCTTAAAATTTTGTTTTAACATTTTATTAAATAGACCTTATTAAGTGAAGTTATAAATAAATATAGCTAAATTCATCAACAAATCAGCATATATTATGTTAATGCAATACAAAATTAATATTTTTTTTTTTACTACTGCTAATTTATAAGACAGAAAATAACAAAATCTACTGGTAATAAAGGCGGCTACGGTAAAAGACTGTACCTTATCTCATTATTTAATCAAATACATATCATTGAATATTCGTATATAAGAAGTTGCTTTTGAAAATGATTTAAACATAGCCTCCAAACCGCTTGTAAGTAAAGACAAAAGCAGCTGTTATCATGTTTGACTTCGGGAAATCTTCGGATCAAGTCGTTAATATTCGGATTGTTGAGAATTC